>JBBDGP010000820.1:977500-1577500 GCA_037952835.1 Lithobates septentrionalis
AGATGGTAGCAATTTTGAAAAAAAAAGATTACGATGGGAAGCATGGACCGTATGCCCAGCCTAATTTAAGAAAGGCAAAAATAATGGCGAAAGTGGTGAAGAGCCTGCATCATAAATTTGGGGTATGATCAGCTGAGGAAACGATGGTCCGACCTCAAACTCAGGGAGCCGGATCAGTACAGACGAATCCAGAAAGTGCTGAAAAAAGTAAGTACTTGTCGTGTGTTCATATTGTGATTATTACCTTGCATGCTGCTACATGTGGTTATCTTTACTTTACAAGTTTTACTCCTTAAACGTTCGTATGAAACATTGTTCACAGTAAACATTGTTATAAATAATTATATACGATGTATTTAGTTGTATTCAGGGTTTTAACAACATTTTTGGTCTTGGTAGTTTGTCTTATTTTAAAAGAAGTTTATGACATTGTTGTCTAGATGTCTTTTGAAACTAGAATGAATCGCAAACTTCAATCAGTGGAATGTAAGGAGAGGACACTCATCTGCTGTTTACACATCTGGACACAGGAGCACTAGTGTGGGACACCAGAATATATATTTTTTTGGTTAACCCACACAGGTGCTCCAGTGGATACTTGTTGGGGTGTCTCAATTCTCATAGGGGAGAAAAGACTCATCAGACAACCTGAACCCAGGGACCCCGACCTTAACAGCCCATTTGGTAAATCAGCCCAAGCCCCACGGAGGATGTGGAGGAAGGAGAGGTGGGCGACATGGGCACCCCACCAGGTGAGTGTCTGACACCCCAGCTTATAGTAATCTATGTATACCTGCATATTTCTAAAGACATTTTTTTCCTCAATTTTAGGTGATGTGCTGGTTGTGGAAGAAGGGGAACCATTTACCACAGACAGTGCCCAAAGATTAATTGGGCAGATCATGGCCTGGAATGAGGATATAGATGCCATGCACACTAGCCTTGACCTAATGTGCAATCGGCTGGACAATATGCAGCAGGAAATGAAGAACATGATCGATGTTTTGGGGAGAATCTAAAAAACTTTTTCACAAAAAAACATTGATCATGTTCTTCATTTCCTGTTTTGCTGACCCCATTCTGGGCTTTGACTTTTTAAAAGATTTTAGGCCTGTTTCTAAAAAAAATTTGTAAAAAAACAAATAAAAAATATATAGAGGCCTGGTTGTTAAAAATTGCAAAAAAAAAAAAAAAATAGAGTCCTGTTTGTTAAAAAAATAAAAAATAGAGGCATGTTTGTTAAAAAATAAAATAGAGGCCTGTTTGTTAACAAAATAAAAAAAATAGAGGCCTATTTGTAAAAAAAAAAAAACAAATTAAAACTTGAGGCCTGGTTGTTCTAAAAATTTTCGAAATAAAAAATATTTTTTATACAAATAAAATTTGATTTTTAAAAAAAAATATTAGATCTATTTGAAATCATAACATTTTCACAAACGCACATGTGAATGTGCACAGATTAAAAACATCTGTTATTAAACAACAAGATGTGTGGCTTCTTCTTTCAATGCTCAATATCAATTTTGGAAGTTATTTGGTGTTTACAGTGACACTGAGGCTTATTTTTGAAAGGAAAATACACTTGGCACTACAAGTGCACTAGGATAACCTAGGAGACAGCCAAAAAGAAAGGCAAGCAATAAATACAATTCTAGATTTTATCTGATCATTATTTTTTATTCCAAAAAATTAGAGATTGTCTGGCATTGCAATGGCCCCCCTACCCATAAAATAATCAACATATTGATCCCGAACTTGATGGGCGCTTTGGGGGGCCAAGCCAGTATGGCCAGTATCCAGGCCCGTCAGAGGATTCTGTATAAGTCAGGCCCAAGTGATGCAATGTAATTGCTGGAATGTTTGTTTAAAAAATTGTGCAGGATGCAGCACGCTAGGACAAGGTGATTTAGTTTGTATTACGCCATGTGGATAGCTGTCTGAAACAGGCGGAACCGGCTGGCCATGATCCCGAAGGCATTCTCCACAACTCTTCTCGCTCTGGCCAGCCGGAAGTTAAATACCCTCCTCTCCGGGGTGCGGGTCCTTTGGGGGAATAGCCTCATCATGTGCTCACCGAGACCGAAGGCTTCATCTGCAATAAAGACAAAGGGGAGTCCTTCCACATTATCCACATCAGGTGGCAATCCCAGGCCACCACTCTGGAGACGCTGGTAGAACTCCGTCTGGGTGAGGACTCCTCCATCCGACATCTGGCCATTCTTCCCCACGTCCACATACAGAAATTCATATTGTGCCGACACCACCTCTATTAAGACAATACTATGGAACCCCTTATAATTAAAATAGTATGACCCCGAATGGGGTGGTGGCATGATGTGGACGTTTTCCCATCTATAGCCCCTCCACAGTTGGGAAAGTCCCAACGGGTGGCAAAATGGGATGCCACAGTCTGCCATTCCTGTGGCATGAAGGAAACTGGGGAGTCAAACAAGAAATAAAAATATATAAGTACTTTTGCACATAATATTGCAAGCACATTACACAAAAAACATTCTTGCCCAGCATCAGCATAACATTAATTGTAAGTATTATTTAAAGACTAAAATATTAGGTCCACTTATCAGATTCATCACCCCCTCTGATGGCACATTGCTAAATTTTAGGGGGGGGATTGTAAATCAATTTAAGGACACACAGACCATTTGCAGACATTTTAGGGGGGGGTTGTAAATCAATTTAAGGACACACAGACCATTTGCAGACATTTTAGGGGGGGAGGGGATTGTAAATCAATTTAAGGACACACAGACCATTTGCAGACATTTTAGGGTAAAGCAATACAATGGAGCTTACAAAATACATTGTTAAAGTGACTACACAAGGTGGATATGGGCTCAGCATAGCATGCTGGGTAGGTTAGTGAATGCTAATATGCATGCAGTACAAAAAAGATCATTAAAATATTACAGCATACATGAGGACAAAGGGGACATTCACACTATATTGCAATTATGATAATTAGTGTTTGAGTAAAGAAATACATTACATTAGCAAACATTAAATACAATAAAATGTGATGTTAAAGGATAAAAATTCTTACCTTAATATAGTCCTTCTGCAGGACCTGGATGATGGCAGAACAGGTCTCTGGGATAATGATCCCCAGAGCCTGGGGGGAGAGGCCTGTTGAGAACTTTAGGGCCTGCAGGCTATTCCCCATCGCCAAGTACCGCAACGTGGCCACTAGCCTCTGCTCCGAAGTGATGGCTTGCCTCGTGCAAGTATCCTGCCTGCTGATATAAGGGGTCAGCAAAGCCAACACACTGTCAAAAACGGGGTCCGTAATCCGGAGAAAATTACTGAAATCCTCAGGGTTATTCTCACGGATCTCACGGAGCAAAGGCATGTGACAGAACTAGTCATGCTGGAGCAACCAATTCTTTGTCCATTAACTCCTCCTCCCCTGTTCATGGACTGGGCTTGGGCCGAAGAATGAACTACAGCACCAAGCACATACAATGCACGAGCTCTACGACGAGTATGTACACGCAACATGGCTTCAAAACAGTCGGCTGGTCAAAACGAACTTAACAGAATGTACTGAAGAACAGCAAGGCCTGTGAAGAGCAAGCTGAAAATCAGCAACGAGCAGACAATAACACACTGAATATATCAATGCGAACTGACTACACGCACTGAAAAGCAGATACAAACCTCACAAGCATAAACTGAACAACAGTTAAACGATCTGAAAAATACGAGTCTCACACCAAACTTCTACTAACACGAGATAAACACGAGATTAGCAGAAGGGGGCCAACGGGTGGTGCACGAGCTATTGAACTTCCGTTTTATAGTCTTGTTGGACCTGGTGTACGTCACCGCGTACTAGACGGTCAGACTTTTGTGTAACCGTGTGTGTGCAAGTCCTTTCGTTCTAAAAAAATGATTTCCTCTGTCACTCTCTGTAGATTCTGGCACTCTGTACCCACAAACTATTTCTGATAACACTTTTTACTGTGGCCTTTGCAGTAGAATTTGCCACTGGACATCCAGAAAACATGTCCATACAGACAAAATGCATACTTGTAAGATCCTGACTTGGGCATATCTTTTTGTAATCTCTGGAAGGGATGTTCAGCTTTTGATAACACCTTTGGTAACAGGTAAAACAAGAGTGGTAAGTTATAAAAACAACTGTGGTGAACCCTGGCTCTATCCCATGCTCCTTTACTAAGGCAGCCATAACTGCTTGTGACTAATGACAAGCTGGAGGGAAAAGAGTGGCTGGCAGACATAAACGATCACCTTTTTCCAAAGTCCTGTTTCATAAGAAGTTGCCCCCTGTGGACCACTTGTTCTTCTCGTTCTGGGGTCCTTAATGTTGAATTATTTATCCCAGCTATACTGGGCCAGAACTAGTGTGGAATCTGTGAGTTGCACAGACCCAGCAAGTGTCTGGGCTGTAAATGTAGCACCCTTATGCCGCGTACACACGAGCGGAATGTCCAACAGAAAAAGTCAGACGGAAGCTTTTCATCGCCTATTCTGATCGTGTGTATGCCTCATCTGACTTTTTTTTTCGAAAATTCTGATGGACCTAGAAATGGAACAGGTTCTAAATACTTCTGACAGAACCAATTCCTATCGGGAAAACCGCTCGTCTGTATGCTGTTACGGACCAAAAACGACGCATGCTCTGAAGCAAGTACGAGACGGAAGCTATTGGCTGCTGGATATTGAACTTCCTTTTTCTAGTCCCGTCATACATGTTGTACGTCACTGCGTTCTGGATGGTCGGACTTTGGTGTGACCGTGTGTAGGCAAGACCGCTTGAACGGAATTTCGTCTGAGTTCCGTAGGAGAAACCTTCGGAGTTTATTCCGATGGTAAAACCGGTCGTGTGTACAGGGCATTAGAGTTGCCTGGTCTGCTTCCATGTGTGAGTTTTAAAGTTAATATGGCTACCTTAGCAAGAAGCTAGAAGACTGAAGACAGCAATTCAATTAACTTGACATACTTGATTGGTTTACCTGCCGAAGTAAAAACAAACTTCTGGCCCTTGAAATGGAACACAAAAGCTCTTTATATGTCGATGATCTATATAAATATATACTCTTTTTATAGCTCACAGGCTTGTTAAAACATGTAGCTCTGCTTCTTGAGCTGGGGAAAAAGGATCCAATGACTCTGAATAGAGAGTGTCCTTCTGGGTGATAAATTGCATACTCAGTATGGGTATTGCCATCCTCCGTAAAAAAACTGTATCAAAGCTACAAAGAGTTAAATATCTGGGTTTTCAGGGAGTGTGTCCTGCACTGGGCTCACAGCAGCTGATTCCTATGTGTCATGGTTATGCAGTAGTGTTTGTCTGTCAGCTTACCTTCCTCCATGTGTTCACCTCTAGAGACCAGCCACTCTCACCTGACTGCTTTTATAACCCCTTCCCGCCGAGCGTACGCAGATATGCGGCCTTGGCTTTCGGGGGTTATACCGGGATGATGCCCGCAGCTGCAGGCATCATCCTGGTACTGTTTTTTAGAGCGGGCGAACGGCTTTCCAGGGATAACAACTGTTGCGGCTAAAAGCTGCTCGATTGTAATCCCGGAGGAGCGGGAGGGGACGTCCCCCCCTCCCGCGGCCTCCCGCCGCTCTGACCGGGCCTCCCATCCCACCGGGAGACACGATCCGCCACTTCCAGCAGCTAGGGACAGACTGGCACGAAGCCGGAAATGGCTTTGTTCCAGTCTCCTGATTGTAAACATGGAAGCGACGTCACAACGTCACTTCTTGTTTACTTGGCTGCCAATGGCGCCGGTTTTATAAAAATATACAGTATTCAGAATCGCCGAAAATGGCAATACTTTGAAGTGCAAAGGAGGAATTGGAGGCCTTTTAGACCCCCGATCCCTCCATAAAGATTACTTGTCACCACCTATTACTGTCACAAGGGATGTTCACATTCCTTGTGACAGCAATAAAAGTGATCACATTTTTTTTTTTTAAACACAATTTAAAAATATAAAAATAAATAAAATAAATAAGAAAAAAAAAAAGTAAAGCGCCCCCGTCCCCACGAGCTCGCGCAGCAAAGAAAAGGCATACGGAAGTCGCGCCCGCATATGTAAACGGTGTTCAAATCACACATGTGAGGTATCGCCGCGATTGTCAGAGCGAGAGCAATAATTCCAGCACTAGACCTCCTCTATAACTCTAACCTGGTAACCGTAAAAAAAATTTAAAGCATCGCCTATGAACATTTTTAGGTACCGTAGTTTGTATATAATTTATATAATAATAATATAATAATTTATATAGTTTGTATATAATTATAAAGCGTGACATGTTTGGTATCTATTTACTCGGCGTAACATGATCTTTCACATTGTACAAAAAAATTGGGCTAACTGTACTGTTTTGTTTTTTAAAATTCATGAAAGTTTCCCTTTTCCCAAAAAGTTGCGTTTAAAACATTGCTGCACAAATACCGTGTGACATAAAATATTGCAACAATCACCATTTTATTCTCTAGATTCTCTGCTAATATATATATATATATATGTTTGGGGGCTTTAAGTAATTTTCTAGCAAAAAATACAGATTTTAACTTGTAAACACCAAATATCAGAAATAGGCTTAGTCATGAAAGGGATAATCTCTCCTCTAGCATGGCTCCACCCCAGCCCCTATCAGAGAACTCTATATTAACCTGTGCACTGCAAGCCAACCCGGCTTACCTTCCTCCATGTGTTCACCTCTAGAGACTAGCCACTCTCACCTGACTGCTTTTATCATCTCTCCTCTAGCATGGCTCCACCCCAGCCCCTTTCAGAGAACTCTATATTAACCTGTGCACTTCAAGCCAACCCTGCTGATTAACTTTGTGTGTTGGCTTCCGTGTGCTTCTTGCTGTGTCTTCTACGTCTGATTCCAGTTACCGATCTTGGCTTGTTCTCGAATATATCTGTCTGCTTGTGACCCTGACCATTGGCATGTTCTATGTTTATCCTTGTCTGCTAGTCGCCCCGACCTTTAGCTTTCCCTTACTATCTCTATCCTCCTGTAGCCTACTGTGGGCGTGAGCTGGGAGACCCTGGGGGTCACGACCTGGAGCCAGTTGCAGCCCAGTCCATCCTCACCACTAGAGGCTCTGGTGAACACCTGCTGGCTCTTAGACTCCGCGCCCTAGGGAATCTTATGCTCTAGCTCTGTGGGATCCCTCTTGGTGTTCCAGTGGGCCTGCCTTCGTTTACCACCCAGACTCCCAATCCGCAGCAGTCAGCCATAGGGTCCACTACCTTTGCAGTGCACTCCTGATCCTAACGGTGTGCATCTGTCACCTGGCCTCAGGTGATCTGACACTATGACATCAATTTAACACATGTATTTTTTCTTTGTCTCCAGCCTCCTCCAATAGAGGCAATACGGGGGCTGGATTAAAATGTATGCATTCTTCATTGCTAGATTTGTACACAAACAAACAAAACAAATTCATATTTTGAATCTTTCATTAGACAAACATTTAGTTAGCTGTATATTTGCTGCGAAGAATGTGCTACCATTAAGAATTAAATATTTGACCAAAATAATGTCTGTAACTTTGTCTAAATAGTACCTTTGCATAAAGCTACTGCTCTGATATATTGGGGTGAAACCCTTCATTACTGGGTCCAGCTTGCATAAATATATTACAATGGCTTGTTTTCTATCATGCAGTTTGTGTAAGAACTTCAGTTTTATGTTTCAAAAAGACAACTTTTTCCTGGCAATATTATAATTTCTCATTGCTTGCTCTGTTGTTAGTTTTAGCTAGATAACACAAGTCCTTAGTTTCCATCTGACATTATTTTTCTGATGTCATAACATAATAAGTATTTTTCTGCTTATATCACAACACATACAAGGAAAAGGGGCACATCATTTCACAATCCACACATTCTGCTTTGGATTTCAAAAATAAAAATAAATAAAAACAAAAGGACCAACAATCTGTATATGACAGAACAGAAAGCTCTCAGCCAAATCAAAAACTATAAAACATCTGGCTGCAGGTGGCATCTATCCTAACAGGGTGTGTGGACTTGATGTGATGGGTCTGTTATATTTAATTTTTTTTAATTATTGCTCTCACATCATGGACCGTATATCAAGTCATTAGCAGACCTTTACATTGTATTCCAATTAACAACCTCATCTTAATCTTTTTTTTTCTCTCAAAAAGAGTTTATTATATAAATGTAAAATTATAAAATTGTTATCTTAATCTAAACTAATGCCATTTTACACATTTCCCCAATAACCTGGATTTCATTTCCAACCAAAGGTCGTCTAAACCAGTTACAATATATCTATATTATTAATAAAATTGTTAAACTCATATCAGAAATTAATACTCAAGTGATAATCTCAATATCACACCCTATTCTAATATATATCCACAGATATATTTCCTTAAAGGAGCACAATTTACTTAATTTCCCTTTTTTAAATGCATTGTTTCCACTATCAAAGGATATTCAATTTGTGTAATACACGATTAAATGTAACCTTCATTTTACCATGTTTGGAAAACAGATTAAAAAATAATTGTGATCACATTGTTTATCATTAGATTAATTAACCCGGCACATTTTGTTATTATTGTTTTGTCTAAAAAACAGAAAATGGCATGGTGTCCTTCCAGCTTATCACTGATCTCTCATCCCCGCTACATTCTTTCATGAGAGCGCAAAGGAGGGGGTCACATCTGCATACATGACACACACAAGAGATAGAACTAAAGGTTCCAGCATTCACACACATACACGAATATCTCTCTTAAGTCACTTACATTTTCCCATTTGTACACAGCACATGCATATCATTCTCTCACTTTCTTTTAACTCTCTTTAATATTTCCCTGCTTAAATTCTCCTTTCCTTATTTTGTTCTGATATCCTTTGCATCCCATGTATTGTAATCCCATACTTCACATACTCTTGCTTCTATGATTCTATGATCATACGGGCAGCCATAGTGCTCATCCCATCTTTCCTCTCTGACAAAATATAAAGTATTCTGTTTTAAAGTGGAGTTCCGCTAAAAAAAAAAAAAGAAAAAGTCAGCAGCTACAAATTCTGCAGCTGCTGACTTTTAATAATCAAACACTTACCTGTCCCAGGGTCCAGCGATGCGGGGGATCAAAGCCCCGCTCGTATCCCCCTCCACTCGGCGGCGCTGTCATTGTAACTGTGGGTGTCCAGCTGTGGCTTTACAGCCGGGCACCCACTGCGCATGCGCGAGCCGCTCCACATGCCATGACTGGCAATGCAATCATCTGGGACCTGTGATGTGTCCCAGATGATTGCCTAGAGGGAGGGGGAAAGGTGATCTTCCTTCCGGCGCTGAGGGTGCGCAAGAAGGAAGTGGTAGCTGGAACCTGCTGAAAAGAGGGTATCTGCCCCCCCCCCCAAAAAAATGACATGCCAAATGTGGCATGTCAGGGGGTCACCTTCTCGTAAAGTGGAAGTTCCATTATTGGGTGGAACTCTGCTTTAACTCTCATTTCTCTGTTTTAACTTTACTAGTTGTAGTGCCTGACCCCAAATTCATCCCGCAATTTAACATCAAAATGTCCCTTTCTGTCTAGTGTTAATTGTCACACTTGATCCATCCTGCTCACATAGATAGCTGTTTCTCTAGCTGTTTACACTGCATGATTCTTAGTCCCTGTGGACTTTGGTAATCCAGTTACCCATTGTGGATCCATGTCCACTTTAACCAATTATCTAGGGGTTCAGTATAGGCGGAACCGCATCTCCGGTTCATAAATTTTATAGCGCTCCTCTTGCTCTGGCCATTTTTGAGGGTCTCTTACCCTTCATTCCCTTACTTAATTTAATGCCTATAATGACTGGCCAGTCTTTCTATTCTGTACTTGTGCCTATACCCTCTTGCCTCTAAACTACTTTATCTAGCAGATATACTACATATACCTGTGAACAACACTATTCTTCTCTTTCTTATCTATAACACTCCGATGGACAGTAGACAGTGACAACATAACATATAACCACCAATCAATACAGTTTGATTAGGGGAGTAAAGGAGGTACCCTTTGTCCCGAAAATGCCTTACTGATCAAGTCTGATAACTCAAATGTAAGCAAAAGGCTTACCTCAGCCGGTTGATTATCAGAAATTCCCGGATCATCTCAAGCTCCTCGTTTCAGATTCTCAGGGTCACCTATAAATCCCCTCCTGGCTGGCTCGTCAACTGATATAGAATTTTATAGATAGGCAACTCCTATCCTCATACTGATTAGTGATTCCAAATTAATAATAACTACTGCAGTAGGGAACAGACACAAAAGATACACTCTACATCTTTCCAAATAACTGTTCTGCTTTATTATGACGCAATTGAAGGTTTTTGTACATATGATTAGGTAGGTATCACATTAATATTACAATTGTATGTTTATGGTAACAAGGGGCATAACATAGGCAGACTAATTCTAATCAGGACTCGAAAGAATGCAAACATGTAATGAAAACATTATTAGTGCCGTGTGCACAGTGAGTGCAGTGTGCAATGCATACAAAATAGAATACAATTATATACAGAAGTAATTAAGAAATTAAGTAATTACTTACTTAATTTCCTTTACGATGTCATGCTTTAAAATTGCGCACGCTCGTGGAATGGTGACAAACGACGGTACTTAAAAATCTCCATAGGCGACAATTTAAAATATTTTACAGGTTATCTCTTTAGAGTTACAGAGAATATATAGTGCTAGAATTATTGCACTTGCTCTAACGATTGAGGCGATACCTTAAATGTATGGTTTGAACACCGTTTACATATGTGGGCGCATCTGTGCATGAGCTCAGAAGGACACGGAGCTTAAAACTTTTATTTTCTTATTTATTTTACTTTTTATTTTTTATCTTTACACTGTCCCTTTAAAAAAAAAATGTCTTGGTGCCTCCATGGCAGCATACCTGTGACAAGCTCCGCCTTGGCTCCTCCCTCAGGACCAGTGAATATTATAAAAGAAAAGGATTAGTGCACTCCCAGCATTCTCCTTTTTTTCCATCATATCTCATATCATATGGTGGTCGAACGTCCCTTATCTCTGCAGTCGGCAGCTACCAGCTGGGTTCAAGCCTCTCCCAGGTTCAGTCCCTATTCTTGGGCAGCTAAATGCGCTGATAAGATGGGAGTCCCTTCTGTGGGTCTTTTGGGACAGCAGTTGTCTCTTAACTAAGAGCTCCTATCTGCATTTATATACTGCCATTTGCTCAAGCCTGCAGCAGAGAAAGCATCTATATCTATTTTCACTTAGCCTTTGCCTTTCATTTCTCCTGCCTGTCATCCATTCTCTCTCGCTTTCCTTTCTTTCCTTTCTTTGCATTCCTCTCTCTTTTTTTCTCTTTCTTCCTCCCCCACCACCTTCCCCTCCTTGTGATATTGTACCTCCATTCCTGGTTACTATAGTGGGCGGCACGCACCTCACACTGGCATTTCTGAGTCCCTCAGCGTCTTTCTTCCTGATCTGCACATGCGCGGACGTCAGGAGCCAGCTCAGTGGACTGGGCTGAGTTGGGCAGGCCGCATAGGTCCTCGTGCCACCGGCCATGCATGCGCGGTCTGGCCTGAGGTCATGGTGGCCATCTTGAATAGGGGCACATTTTAAATGTTTTGCCCTTGTTTGTCAAAATCATTTTTTAGAGGGTTGTATCTTCCACAGATGTCCCTCCCCTCTCCATTGTTTATTACTGGGGGCTTTCTGCATGGCAGCCTGTTGTCAACTGAGGAGGTTGCCTATCCGGGGAACCCCTGGAGGGGACTCTGTTTTTTGCCAATGGTAAATGTAATTTCTTTCTCTTTCTTTAATCAGAAATACTGTTTCCTTGCTCCAGCTGAAATACCAGTCGCTAACTCCTTTTCTTTCTCTAGCTGCTTTTTCTGTCTGTTGCCTAAAATAAGCAGTATGCCACCCGAACAAGACCCTCTCCAACCTTTAAGGAAGAGACTGTCATCCAGGTGAGTAAAAAAAAAAAAAAATAGCACTTATGCTGGTACGTTTATGTAGTTCAGCCTTGTATGCCAGAAGAAGTCCAAGTGGACATTAAGGCGACATAAACAAACCTATGATGGCTCCAACCAGATCAGGATACCATGCAAGCGACGAGGGTTCATCCGTGAAAAGACATAGTTCTTCACATTCATCAACTCTCAAATCCCTAAATACAGAGCATGTGGGGTCATCCCATTACCAGCCAATTGATCTGCAAAAGCTGTTTTAGAGTCTATGCAGCAGACAGAGAGTCAGATGGTTAACATGTAAGCTGTCCTACTCAAAGATGGGCAGGGGATACATAGCGGAATGAGCAACAGCAGTTGTATTGCAGCAATTAGCTCAATCTCCTCCAGAGAAGTTAACTCCTCCTGGCCTATCCTCGAGAGAATCCTCTCACCACGCAGCAAGTATCCTTCCTTTTTTTTTAATCATATCCTTTTTATTAGTTTTTCAAATTATACATTATTCATCATAAACAGTATAAAAACAAAAAACAAACATCACTTTATATATTATCCCATAATACAGTCAATAACAAGTTATCTTGCCCTTCCTTTTTTCTTTACTCCCTCCCCCCTCCCCTGTCTCCCTATTCACCCTCCCTCCTCCCCAACAGTTGCTTCTATTAAAATAGTCATATCTTAAGCTTGGCAAAACTTATTACCCAATTAAATACAATGTGCTTACTACTTATTTCCTCGTATATCTATTCCTTGGTAAAAATCTTCCTTCCCTCAATAAGATTTTATATTTCCCTATTCATTCCCTGACACCACAGACCCCAAATCCTAAAGAACTTCCTATAACTTCCCCTTCTGGTATAGATTATCCTTTCTGTTCCAACTAGTGAGTTCATTGTACTGACCCAATCTTCAGGCGTGGGTGGCACTGTTGATAACCATGCTTTCGCGATCAGTTTCCTCGCCTGGTATAAGCAACGTACCATTGCTATTCCTATGTGGCCCTCCCCCATATTCTTATTAATTAGCCCCAGCACACAAACCTTAGCCTCGTATTCCAATCTTATCCCAAACCTAGCATCTATAATGTTTAGGATCTCAGTCCAGTACCTGACTAGTTTCGGGCATCTCCACATTATATGTATAAGATCGCCCGTCTCTAGACATCTGGGGCATTTGTCGTCTGTTCTACGACCAAATCTATGCAGCCTCTTGTGGGTATAGTAGGCTCTGTGCACAAGCAAGAGGTGTGAAGCCCGCTGTGACGGAGAGAGGGACACCAGTGGACCAAGCTCCAATATTCTCTCCCACTGATCATCGCTCAACTCCCCCACATCGGCCCCCCACCCCTCCCTTGCACGCGAAAGTGGGGCTAGACTAATTGCCCTGGTCATTAGTTGGTCAAAAAATTCCCGATATTAGCCCCTTAAGGCTAAGTGCCCTTACCACCTTACTAAGCAGCGGTGCACTACACCATTCCAGTGCCTTAATCTTAAATTGCTTGTCTAATGCGTGCCTGATCTGGAGATAAAAGTAAAATGATTCCTTGGGAATTCCAAACTCCCGTCTCAGGTCCGCAAAGGACTTTAATATATTGCCATCAAATATTTGCATCAGTCTATTTATTCCCGCCCTTTCCCAGTTCTTATTTACTCCTATAGCCTGCAGTTCTTGTAGCTGCCTATTCTGCCATATAGGTGAAAACTCCGTAACCCCCTTATATCCCATTTCAATCTTCACTAACCGCCAAACTTTTATAATCAATTTGTATGTTGGAAATAAGCATCCTAATGACCCAGCTTCCAATGCCCCTACCAGGGATTTATGCGGGTTCCCTGATAACATGATTTTTACACTGGAATTCACCCCCCCGTTCGCACCCCCCCAGATGTTGCAACTGGGCCGCCAAAAAGTACCTATATGGGTGGGGCACCGCCAATCCCCCCTCCCTGTTAGGGCGCTGCAAGGTCTGGAGACTAATCCTGACCTGACTCTCATTCCATATTAACTCACGAAAGATAGAATTTATTTTTACAAACCAGTCCCTCCCAATCCAGACCGGTGAGTTATATAATATGTACATTAATTGTGGCATCCAAATCATCTTGATCAGGTTTACGCGCCCTGCGATAGATAGAGGGAGCCGACACCAGATGTCTTTCTTCCTTTTAAACTTTTCTAACAGCGGAGCTAGATTGTCTTTAATATACTGAGTTGGGTTAGTAGTTAACACTATACCCAAATATTTAAAATTCTCCACCACCCTAAAACGAGGTACCATCTGAGGGAGAGAACCGGTGGTCGAGTCAAGCGGGAGAAGTGTAGATTTCTCCCAATTGACTATTAGCCCCGATATCTTCCCGAACCCTTCCACCAACTGCATTGCCTTTACTAGCGATGGCCCCATGTCCCCCAGGAATAACAGTACGTCGTCAGCATATAACGCTATTCTTTCCTCACCCCCTTTCCTTTTATAACCCTGCAGACCTGGTGATTTTCTTATTACCTCCGCGAAAGGCTCCATTGCCAGGGCGAATAGCAGGGGCGACAAGGGACACCCTTGCCTAGTCCCCCTCTCAAGGGAGATCCCTTCCGAGTATGTGTTGTTTATTTTTAATCTAGCACTGGGGTGCTGATATAACATCTTAAGCCACCTAATAAACAGGGGGCCAAACCCAAATTTTTCCAGTACCCACCATAAATACCCCCGTTCCAGGGTGTCAAATGCCTTGGCAATATCCAAGGACAAAACCACCCTGGAACCTGCATTCTCTACCAGGGTCTGGAGATTCAAATAAGTCCTTCTTATATTTTTACTGGTAGACCTGTTCTGCATAAACCCTGACTGATCCGGGTGAACCAAGGTAGATATACATTTATTCAACCTGGCAGCCAGGATCTTTGCCAGAATCTTGACATCCGTACCCAGCAATGAAATTGGTCTATATGACGACGTATCTAATTGACTTTTCTCCTCTTTCCGAATCAGTACAATAATAGCTTCAGACATTGATAAAGGCAATCTGCCAACTGCAGCTGACCAATTCAATGTCTTCCAAAGTTCCGGGGCCAGCACCTCCTCATATTGTTTATAAACCTCAGATGGCAATCCATCAGGACCTGGAAACTTTTGGTTCAGCATGTTCTTTATTGCTTGCCCAGTTTCTTCCAGTGTTATCGGTGCTTCCAGACTATTCATATCTATGTCCGACAACACCGGTAAATCAATACCTTCCAAAAATGTCTCCATCTCTGCTTGTTCAGGGCTGTGACGCATCTTATATAGTTCCCTATAGAATTCTACAAATGTTTTATTAATTACCCCAGGATCTGATTAAATATCCCCTTCCTTTGTTTTGATCATGGGAATTATTGAAGATGGCGAATTAGTTTTGGCCAACAGGGCCAACGTCCGACCCACTCTTTCCCCCTCCTCAAAATTCCTCTGCCTCTGAAAAACCTTCCTGTTCTCTGCACTTCTAATTTCTTCCTTTTCGTATTCTTGTTGTTTCAATACCCAGAGTTCTCGATTTTCGATTGTTGGGTCTAGTACATACTTTCTGATTCCCAAACCTCTTCCCTAATATGCTCTCCCCTTGCCCTTGTTTGTTTCTTTATTTTGGCTATCTGTTGAATCAAAAGCCCTCTGAGGTATGCTTTCAGGGAATCCCAAATCACACCCTCTGAAGCAGTACCGGTATTAAATTCAATAAATTCTCTCAGTCTTAAATTAGTTTCGTCCCTATTCCCCACTAACTCCAACCATGTTGGATTTAATGACCACATTCTCAGACCACCATCATCCCGCATGGTTATTGTCAGTGTCAATGGCGAGTGATCGGACACCCCCCTTGGGCGATATTCAATTCTACCTATTAAGGGTTGGACTTCTTGATTACCAATAGCCATATCAATACGGGATAGGGTGTGGTGGGTCCCTGAAAAGCAAGAATATTCCTGGCTATCAGGGTTGCGAGCCTTCCACATATCGCACCACCCAACCTCCTCTAGGAACTGTGCCAGCCTTCCCACCGACCCTCTACCTCCACTGAGCCCTGGCGGGAATCTATCTAACCTACTATCAAGCACAGTATTAAAGTCCCCTACTATGATAACTGGGACCTCTCTCTTATCCTCCAGGAGCCCTAGCAACAGGAACAAGATCTCCATTTTAAATGGTGGGGGAATATACAAATTTACTATGACAAAAGGTCTACCCTCAATTAAACAATGCAAAAAAATAAAACAACCCAGTCTATCAATACTGACATCCCTGCAGGAAAACATCAACCCCTTCCTAATCAGAATACTCACTCCCCTTGAATAGGAGAAGTACACTGAGTGGTATTGTGTCTGAAATTTATTATTTTTGATTAATAATTTAGTCTCACCGGTCAAGTGCGTTTCCTGCAGGCATATCACTTCGGTAGCGCAAGATTCTAATTCCTGGAATACAGTGGCTTTTTTCGTAGGCTCACTCATACCCCTGATGTTCCAGGAACTTATACCAAATGTTCTAGGCTGCATTCAAATTATACATCAACAAATACCAGCTATGCAAATACCAGGATACCCCTGCAGGGGTGATCAATTCTGGTGAGTGGGGGAGCACTGGGGGGTGAGCACTTCAAGTCACTACCTGAATAACAAGCACAGAAGTCACTGATGTAATGCCCTCAAGGGTGAAAAATATATAGTATATACACTGAACTTACTTCTCCCATCTGGTTAAAAACTCTTCTATATGGAGTATATATATATATAAACAAACTTTTTAGAAATTAACCATCACCAGCTATGATATATAAGATACTGGAAATTATATTTTGTGCATGATATCTTTGGGACTGCTATATGCATTGTATTTTATGTTCAGGGAGTGTTTTACCCTATATTTCACTCTATTAAGTTTCTTACACTTTATTCTTAGCAGGCGCTCACTGTCACAATACTTTTGAACCTTGGGGTTATTCACTACCCAATTTAATATTTCACTTATAATTTGAGACTGGTTTAATAGATATTGCACTGACACTCTTAATTCACTGATGTTTTCTTATTCAATTTAAAAAAAAAAATTTTTGTTCTCTGGCGCCATTTTGTCCCAAAACTTTTGAACTTTGCGGTCTATTTCATTTTTATTTATTGTATAGATTATTGAACTATTTGTTTCACTCTTGTCAGCACAACAACACACGGTAGACCATAATTTTTCACTGGGGTATTCTTCACAAAATTTATCCAGCATTAATTAATATCTTCTGCATCACAGGTGTTTTATTTTATATTATTTTATAATTTTTCCGGCCTTCTCAGATTATAGGGTCTTTCTATCTTGAGACCAGAATACGGCATCTAGTGATGGAGTTCCTACATGTCATAGACATCTGAACTTGGGGCATAGTTTATAACATTTGTACTACTAATCAATTAATACAGAGGGCAGCGCCATTTCTATCTCCTTACTATCTAAATACCAGGATAAGGCTACCCTTCTACTTATATATTGGAAAATCACGGCCATAAAATGGCGCTGTTCTGAACCAGCACTTTTTTGAAAAAAACTAAAAAGAAAAAATCTCCAGACTCTATTCTGATTTGCCCCATGTGCCCTTATTCCCCTTTTGGTCTTCTGCTTCAAATCATCAGTGCCCCCTCTTACCACACTCAGTGCTATTATTATGGGGAGGGGACCGGACGGGTCCGGGGGGAAAAATACCCCCACACCCCCCCTCCCCCCTCTGTCCAAAACAGTGTTCCTAAACCTACTAAATCTTATAAACTTTAAATATTTATACTTCATTTCTTTTATCTTCAACAAATTTTTTAACAGTGCTCTGTGCATTTTTACCTTTATTATTGCAACTGTGATACCCCCTACTTTGAATGATCCCTTCTTCCCCCTCCCTTGCCTCACTCGGCGTGCCCTAGGGGCCTTCCTTGTGACCTTACTTCTCCCCTCACCCCACTTCATCCACCCCCCCTCCCCCCACACTCCCCTCCCTCCTCCCCCCAACCATCCCATCAACCCGAGGGTTAAAAGAACCCCCGTCACCAAACTAAACATTGCTTTCAACCTTCACTTCATCCACCCATCTCTCTCCCTCCCAACCCCTACTGCTGCAACAACAAAAAAAAAAAATCAAAAAACCACATCATTAGTCCCATTTCCTACAAATGAGAAAAAAAAAATAAAAAAATTTTTTTATAAGTTCTTTTTGTTCTCTTCAAACCAGTCCGTGGCTCCTTTGACAGATTCAAAAAAACGGGTAGTCCCTAAGGCCTCAATACGCAATCGTGCTGGATATAGTAGCGCATATGGAATGTTGTGGTTCCGTAGGGTGCGCTTAATGTCCAAAAAACCTGCTCTTCTCCTTTGTAGTTCCGGGGAATGATCTGGATATATCGAGATTTTGGCACCATTAAAAAAGATATCTCCTTTTTCTCTAGATTTTTGCATTAAATTCAGCTTATCTTTATAACTAAAAAACCTCATTATCATTGGTCTCGGGCGATCTCCTGAGTATGCTGATCTGGAAGGGACTCTGTGGGCTCGCTCAATAGAAAAAAAATGTGAAAAAGCCTCCGCCCCAAAAACCTCCTTAAGCCACTTTTCCATAAATTCTTCGGGGCGGGAGCCCTCAGTTTTCTCGGGGAGGCCCATCACTCTTACATTTTGTCTTCGCGACCTATTCTCCCATTCATCCATTTTGAGCTTGTTGGTATCTAGCTGAGCTTGCATTTTTATAAACTCCTGTCGCATTGGGGGATACAATATCTTCTACTTGGTTAACCCTTTCCTCCACACCTTTAATTCTCTCCACTGTTTGGTGAAGTTCTTGCTTAATACTGCCAAACTCCTCACTTAGGGGTTTTCAACTCTTCCCACATCCCGCTTATCGAACTCCTGCAAGCGTTTATAGCGCATAGTACCTCTTTTAAAGTGGGTTCTTGTTCACTGGCTGCGGCTGTATTGGGGCTACTATCCCCTGTTCTTCCTAGGAGCTCCCTCTCAGGCCTTTTTTTGTTCGCTATTCTTGTGCTAGCCACCGGGTTATCAGGTCCTTTCCCCAAGCTCTTTCTGTCCCCAGAACCCCTGCTGACGTTTTCCCCGCAATCGGCTGATTGCTTTTGGCTGGGGACTGCGTGGTGCTATGGGCAAATTTTTCCAGCTTCGCAGCAGCTGCTAATGCGGCTACATTTTTGAGACCCCTTCTCCTTTTCTTTGGCCGAACGGGTAGCTTGGATAGGCATATTTTCCTGGGGCTGATGTTGCTGATCTTCCCCCTTCTTCTTAGTCATAGCAAGCTAGAACACTCCCGGCACTCTATAGCCCACCAGCCTGACCAATCCACCAAACAGTCGCTCCTCGCTTTAGGAATCCAAACTTTATAATAACAAGGGTTGAGCCCCAGGTTCCCTGTTTTAACACACAGTCACTGTACTTTGCTTTTATATGCAGGTTGGTTCTTTACCTGTCTCCAATTGGCTTCAAAGATGTCTGCTGGGCTTTTGCAGGAATCTCTACAGATGATCCATCCAGACCCATCCAGCTCCGCCGTCCTCTACTCAGGAACGCCTCGCTTTTGTCAGCTGTCCCTCAGCATCGGTATCTCCACCGCTCACTCCTATGACTGTCACTGGGTTAGCTTAATCACCTTAGTTAATCAGCCTCCCGCGGTGTCTGCGAAATGTCACCAAGCAGCAATACACAGCCGTATGCACAGCGGAGGTAGTGAATCCAGGCTTCCCCTTGGAGCTCCGCTCATCAGCACGGCGGGACCGCACGGCAGACAGCTGATCCTTCCCGACCTCTCCTCCTCTCCTCCTCTCTTGTCACCTCCACAAGTCAGAATGCCGATCCACCGTCAGCAGCCTGTGGGAACCTTGGTTCATAAGCAGGGACCGGGCGCTTTCACAGGGCATTCATGCAGCTGGCTAAGCCCACATTCCACAGCGCTAGTGCAGCTTTGGGGTCGGAGCCGGGAGAGAGCACACACTCACCGCTCACACCTGCATCCGGTCACGCCCCCTCTTCCACATGCCTTTCTTTTCACATTCCTGGGATTTACTGCTTGGAAAGTTTCAGGAGAACAGATGCACACCTGTGTAAGTGAATGCTGCAAAGGTCAGCAAGTATCCTTCCTAGACATCTGGATGATGGGGGACCATCTGGGGATACCTAAGAAGAGCTCGGCCCTCGGACTTAAAGTTTTTCCTAGTTCAGCCCTATGTTCAGCCTGTAAAGCCAGCTATTGACTGGGAGAAAGCTGACACTACATCTGAGTAGTCAAAATATGTACTTCCCATTTCTAAAGAAGCAGGTTTCTTTCTTTCGGCTCAGTTTCCACTAGTGTGACTTGTCATGCGATTTGGGACTGCAAAGTTGCATGACAAGTTGTACCCCATAATTTCCAATAAGTACCGTTTATCTGTGCGATTTCAGTGACTTCAGAGTAGTCCCTGCACTACTTTGGTCCCACTTTGATGTGACTTGAGGTCCATAAACCTCAAAAATACACAAGCATTGTTTCAAGTCGCATCAAAGTGGTGGCAAAATCATGCGACTTTTAGGTTGCAATAGTGGAAACATAGGCCCTCCTCTGATGGATGATATCAGAGACATTGTTGAAGAGGAAAGGAAAAAAAAAAAAAATTTTTCCTCTCAATTGCCTAGGAAAACTTTATCCACGGTCGGAACAAGATTCTGCAATGCCAGGCAGTCTGCCAGAGGTAGTGGCAGTGGTTCGTATAACAGAGAATTTAATCTCACCAAACGATAATTCAGCCTCAATTGAGGATCCTTTAGACAGATGAATAGACCCCAACTTAAAGGAGCTTACCAAATGGCGAGTAAACACCTGGAAGTCAGCAATGGCACTTTTTTTGATGGTAAATCACTCTTTGCAGAAAGGTTACAGAAAGCTATTTCCCGCGTAACAGGAGGAAAGTCGGACTTGATTCCCCAGAACTGCAGAATTAGATGTACCCGGGGATTCAGGGATATTTACTTGCACGCACCCATTCTACAACTGTTACAGAAGTATCTGAGATTTTCGGTCAACCAGGCCCATCTACAGTTCCAGAGTCTCCCCTTTGGGCCCTGCACTTCCCTCAGAGCCCTCACGAGGGCTCGGATCACTATCCAAGCTTCTTTATGAGAGCTGGGTCTAAGTTTTTATCACTAACCAGATGATATCCTCCTTTTATCAAAAGATCCAGCCCAGCTAGTGGAACACAGGTGGACGCTGTGGCCTACACTATAAAGATACAGTTGGATTGTAAATCATCAAACGAGTCATCTTTTCTCCAGTTTAGGCGTCTTATTCAACACCGCAAAAGGGACAGTGTCCCTGCCATCTCAGAAAGTGACATTCAGACAGTAAGGAGAGTGAGGACAAGGTCCTACATGACAGCCTCAAGCTAACTCAACTTAATAGGGATTTTTGTCTTTTTGTATCCAGATGGTCCCATGGACACATGGATACCTCAGGCACCTTTTAGCTAGAATTCCTGAAGCAATGAAGCAAACTGTCTATCCCGGTACATATATCAAACAAGTTTGATGCACAGGGGTCTGCACTAGTGGACAAAGAGAGAGATGCCTGTAAAGCCACATCCATTAAGCAATGTCCTCTGAACCACAGTTACCACAGACGCCAATGCAACAGGCTAGGAGGCACATTGCAACCAGATGTTGGTTCAAGAGAGATGGGCGTTCAATGCAGCAGACATCATTGCAAATATCCTGAAAATCCAGGCAGCTTATCTCGCATTGACAGTATTTTCTCTCTTAGATCAAGGACAAATCAGTTCTGATTCGGATAGACAATAGAGCTGCAATATCATACATACAATATCTCACAAAAGTGAGTACACCCCTCACATTTTTAGAAATATTTTATTATATCTTTTCATGTGACAACACTGAAGAAATTACACCTTGCTACAATGTACAGTAGTGAGTGTACAGCTTGTATAACAGTGTAAATTTGCTGTCCCCTCAAAATAACTCAACAGAGTTATGAGTTGGGCAGAGGGGAATCTGAAGGACCTAAGAGTAGTCTATCTTCCAGCCCACTTAAACACAGATGCCGATCACCTATGCCAAGGATTCCTGGATCCCAACAAATGGACCCTACAACTGAAGTTATTCAGTTGGATTGTGGGCCAGTGGACCTTTCCTGAACTGCATCCTTTTGCTACAGCAAGCAATACCAAGCTGCAGAGGTTTATTTCACATCTACCTCATCCTTGGGCAGAAGCAATAGATGCCCTGTCAAGTCCTTGGGCATGCAATCTAATTTAGGTCTCCTCCAGCCTCCTACCTCAAAAATTCTCTCGAGACTTGCAATATCAACAACAAACGGTGATTACAGTCCTGCCATATTTGCAGGGAGACCCATGATTCCCTAGGGCAATATTTCTTATGCCCCGTACACACGGTCGGACATTGATCGGACATTCCGACAACAAAATCCTAGGATTTTTTCCGACGGATGTTGGCTCAAACTTGTCTTGCATACACACGGTCACACAAAGTTGTCGGAAAATCCGATCATTCTGAACGCGGTGACATAAAACACATACGTCGGGACTATAAACGGGGCAGTAGCCAATAGCTTTCATCTCTTTATTTATTCTGAGCATGCGTGGCACTTTGTGCTTCGGATTTGTGTACACACGATCGGAAATTCCGACAATGGATTTTGTTGTCGGAAACTTTTATAGCCTGCTCTCAAACTTTGTGTGTCGGAAAATCCGATGGAAAATGTGTGATGAAGCCTACACACGGTCGGAATTTCCGACAACAAGGTCCTATCACACATTTTCCGTCGGAAAATCCGACCGTGTGTACGGGGCATTAGTGTCAAACCTCTGGTGAATATTCCTCTGATACCCTTTCTTCTGGCTCGAGGCATCACATCCATCAGAATCCTCACAAATTGGACCTTCACATTAGAATGTTAAAAAAGAGGCTTTAATCATTAGGATGTTCCTCCAGAGTTGTTTCAGCTCTTCTCAAAGCACAGGAGCCTTCAATGAACAATACGTGTGACAAGGTTTGGAATAAGTTTAGATCTTTCGTGAATGGCAAAACTTTAATCCTGATGTACTCTCTTCCTCCCTACTCCTTGACTTCCTGCAAGCAGACCTTAATTTAGGATTAGGATTAAGCAACTTAAATGTACAGCTGGTGGTAATCTCTGCTGTGACAGCAAGAGATGGGCTGAAGATCCTTTAATAATCAAATTCTTCAAGAGAGTCAAGAAGTAAAGCCCACCCATTCAAACAAATCTTTCCCAATTGGGATCTCTCTATCACTCTGGAGCCCTTATGTAAACAGCCTTTTGCCCCATCTGATTCAGCATCCTTGTGGAATTTCTCTTGGAAACTATTTTTCTTTGTGGCGATGGCATCAGGCTGGGGAGTATCAGAACTTCAGGCTCCGAGATCAGAAGACAATAATATTATGTTTTGTACTCGGATAGAATGGAACTTAGAACGGTACATGGATTCACCCCTAGGTCTTCTTTCTCTACTATCTCCGGGCCTTGGGCCCTGCCAATTTTTTCAGATGCAATTTTGACCTTCTTCACAAAGACGATATTACTTCGGTACTAAGACACTATCTTCAAGCCACAACTCCCTTCAGACTTTCATCTAACCTATTTGTAGAGGGGCAGAGGACACTACAGTGGGGGGGGGGGGGTGGGGGGGTGACGTGAAAGGGACAGAGGACACAGTTTAGGGGGGAGAGGACACTGCTTTGGTGGGGGGACAGAGGGCACTGCTTTCAGGGGGCAGAGGGGCAGAGAACAATTCAGGGGGCAGAGAACACTACAGTGGGGGGTTGATGTGAAGGGAGACAGAGGACACTGCTTTGAGGGGGCACAAGACACTGCTATGGGGGGCAGAGGACACTCCAGTGGAGGGGTGATGTGAATTGGGCAGAGGCCACTGATGTGGGGGTACATGACACTACTGTGGGGAGGGGAGGGAGAGGATACTGTTATGAGGGGCAGAGGACACTACAGTGGGGGGATGTCATTAAGTGGGCAGAGGGCACTAACATGGGGGTTGAGGGGTACAGGATACTACTGTGGGGGGCGATGTGAAGGGGGGCAGAGAATACTACTGTGGGGGAGAGTGATGTGAAGGGGCAGAGAACACTACTGTGACACACTATGTGTTCTTCATGCTGTCTTTTTATTAGGAGCTTGATTTTTTTTTTTTTAAGGCCGCCGCCATGCCACCCCCTCTCTTTGACCCCCAAGGATCTTTGATTTCCTCTATGTTGTACAGGTAGATCTCAACCTTTGAAAATTGCCTACCCCTGGAATAGAGTATATAGGATCACTTCGGGAACATTTCCCCAATGTGGCCTACAAATGGTTGCAAGGAAAAACACTTTTCTCAACCAGGACCTGACAGATAGTAAAAATAAAAATAGCTGAAAGCTGTTATGTGAAAAATTCAAAGCTATGGATTTGATATCTATTCAGCCTACTTACTGAAATTGGCCAGAAGGGGTATAGATATGTGTGTGCTGGGAGAAAGAAGGGAAGTGATAACAAGGAAGTTCTGGAAGGCCTCAGAAAAATGTATGGGGTCTATACATTTTTTTTTCTACATAAGATTCATACAGCTTTGATGAGCAGAAGCTCTGCTGACTTCCATCATCCAATCATGTGTAAGCAAAAATGCTGTTTTTTTAATAATCCCTGTACGTGATTGGGTATTTTTTGCAAAGTGAAGCTTTACCTCGTTTAATAAGCTTTGGAGCAACTGCACTTGCAGAGTGCACAGTCTATTTCCCTTTAGTAAATCAACTCCAGTGAATCATTAATGAAATTATGATAAATTATTGACAAGGTGACTAGTGTGTCAGTGTTATCAGTTTGGAAAAGATTGAGGTCTGCAAAATGCGCACAGTGCAATAACCACATCTAATATACAGTACCTGTAGCATTTTGCTGGTACTTTGACTGCCCATCCAAATAAGGGTACACCTTTATGGCAATTTTTGTCCAAATTTCTGCTGTCCTTTTATACAAACAGAAAACGTAAATCTCAGGGTAGCTTTGAACCTAGCTAAGGAAAGTATCAATCAATTCACCCTGAAAAGTTTTTGTTTGCAATCTCTGTCACTCTCTCTTTGTCTCTCTGCACTCTATTTTTGGCTGGCGGTCTCTCTCTCTCTTCACACATTTCATGTCAAAGCACACCAACTCAGTATGTTGGTGTGAACAGGCATATTATGCAGCCTGATTGGCTTGTAAAGTGTAAATGCTACTATTTAATCACCTCAAAATCCCAACTAATGAAAGTTGTTTTTTTTTTTTGTTTTTTTTTTTTAAGGGAAGCCATGCTGCAAAAGGTTTAACCCAAAAAACTGGCATTTGGCAATATCAACATAAAACAATAAGCAATATACTCCCAAAATAAATGTAAAATGTAAGATTGTTTTTATGGGAAGCCTTTCCACGAAAAAAAACCCAAAAACATTTCTATGGATGGGACAGCAGCTAAAATAATTGCTGACTGCAAATCAACCGCAAAAAAAAAATTTAAGGCATAAAAGCCCCCAATATTAAGAATGAAAAATCTGAAAATGGGTTAATTGCTCAAAGAGCAATCAGAATTAAAGTACCGTAAGTTTCCCAACTGACTCTAATCTCTCCCTATGCAGCTTGTCAGCTTTCCCTATCCTTCCCTTATAGCAGCTCCTAATGCGCTGACATTATGCTTTGTGCCCCCGTTTATAGTGACGGGTACCAGATTATCCAAAAGCACCATATTGGTCCCTCTTAGCCTGCTAGCCAAAGTTCAATGACCATGCAATCCATTTTGGTTAAAAAATCTTCAGTGCAAATCTGCCCAAAAATTTGCCAGGACTGCTATTCTAGCACCCACAGAATTTGTCTTGAACCCATAGTAGCAGTAAACCCAAATCTCATTCCTATGGCCCAAACATTTTTCCCATCACCAGTGGAAAAACTGTTTTCGCATGCAAGCCTGTTTACACTTAGTCACAATATAATGAGTTGGGTTAGAAGCAGAATGAGGTGCTTCAGAAGAGAGATGTGAGAAGAAATTTACCTACTGCACTCATTTATATCTAGTCATCCGTATACCACTTCACAATTTTATGCATGATTGTATTCTATGGCCATATTTCTTTGTTATCTGCTGACTTTGTGTATTGACTACTGGTAAAAGTTTAGCTGGAATTAAATGGTAATATAGGTATATACATGAATACACACACACTTAGGCCGGCCATAAATGGTGCAAATTTCTTTCCTGCAACCACAGGTTGCAGGAAAGACATTTGCACAATTCCCCCATCAACACTGTCAGTGTTGACAGGGAAATCCATCCTGCCGAGCACTTGTCTGCTGCTGGCGGGGGGGGGGGGGGGGGGCAGGGGTGTGCAGAGGAAGCCATCCCCGCTGGGAGAAGACAGTAATTATTGCTAGCGATAATTGCAACGGAATCCAGCAGGCTGATTATAAATACACCTCTGTACTGGTACCCTGACCTAGTGTGCTAGTATGTATAAGCAGTACCATGAGAGGTTACCAGTCTGTAATCCTTTAACTGCAGGCCATTCACTTCACTTTTAAACTCAGATGGCTAGGCAATTTGTGCAATGTTTCACTTTTCTTAAATATATATATTTTTTTTTCAGTTACAGCTTTCAGTGTAAAATACCTCACCAACCATACATTTTCTGAAAGCATAGGACCAGTTTGATAAAAAGATGGTGCTACTGATTTAGTAGGTCCCTTTATAGTGCAAAGGTTTATCAAAATAATATTTTCAATAAAAATATACTAAAATCATTATTAATGCTCACAAACACAACATAACTTACAAAATTCATAATAAGCTTTCCAAAACGAATGCACAGCTTTGTTCCAGGAACAAATCAATTTCACAGTTTCATGGAGTGCTTACCAGACAATCCTGTGATTCCAAATTGGGTTGGGATAGAAAGCAACACACCTTCCAAGACCCAGGGGAAGCACATGCCTGGCTGGAGCATTCAACCAGAGAACCCAGCAGCATTGAGTATTTATCATTTACAAACAACAATGGTCCATTGTCACTGAACATTACCTCACCAACAGCCTCCCCACCATTGAAAATCAAATGATGACCAAGTCTGGAGCCTCTCAAAAAGTTCACATGGTCTTCTTGAATACTTCATTATTGAAATCAGAAAAGTA
The DNA here is from genome assembly GCA_037952835.1 of Lithobates septentrionalis. Taxonomy (NCBI): domain Eukaryota; kingdom Metazoa; phylum Chordata; class Amphibia; order Anura; family Ranidae; genus Lithobates; species Lithobates septentrionalis. The sequence continues at coordinate 1,004,725 of JBBDGP010000820.1, forward strand.
TTTTATAAGATTGCTGTAACAGTCTCCTTGTAGTTTTTGTAAGTTAAATGATCTCTGCATGCTTACAGTGATAACTAACTGATACGTTGTTTAAAGTGGAACTTCACCCTCCTTAACAACCATGTCCCATTTAATTTCTAGTACATCGTTCTTCAATGTTTGGATATATCTTTTTATTTTTTTTTTAGTAAATTAAAAAAAAGTACCTTTTGAATTTTAAAATCCCAGTCCACTCTGCCATGGCAAGTTACGTCTTCAAGGATGTCCCATTGATTCCTGGGATAACGGTGTTATCAATCTTCTGCTCCAAACTGGAGTTAGGTGCCATTTTTAACACTTGCCTCTTGCTTCCGGGTTTCCTGTGTTAACAGGTTGCCATAACAACAGGGTGGGAACTACGACTAACACTACCGTTGCTATGGCAACCTGCGTTGCACATTGTCTTCACTTTTGCAATAACAAGACCTGGAGGTGCATGCTGAGTAACTAGCTGCACAAAATCAAGGAAGTGTATGGTCGCCGGCTTTCAATGCCCACGCAAGCAATGGCCACCACTAGAATTTGAGAAGGAGAAGCTCCTATACAATTTAGGCAAGTCAAAAGTCCACAGACATGCAAGACAGTAGCAACAGTTGATTTACAGCTTAATAAGTCCCAAATATATTTTTATTCAAATGTTGGTGCAGAGACTGTAGCTCCTCTTTTAAAGACCCGTTAAAGATCTTGGGACTGTTAGGCCTTCTAATTCTTTGTCATCAATTTAAAAAGACTTTGTTACAGGCAGTCAACAGTGACAACCTAATAGGTTACCTAGCCATTTAAAGTACTGATGGGTGACCCACATTACAGAAAAAATGTGTAGTTCTTGCTTGTGTTTGCCTTCTTAAACCACTTCAGCCCCAGAAGGTTTTACCCCCTTCCTGACCAGAGCATTTTTGCAATTTGGCACTGCGCTATTTTAACTGGTAATTGTACGTTCATGCAACACTGTACCCAAACAAAATGTATGTTCTTTTTTCCCACAAATAGAGCTTTCTTTTGGTGGTATTTGATCAGCTCTGCAGTTTTTATTTTTCTGCTATAAAACATATACAATAAAAAAAATTAAAAAAATCAAATTTCTTCATGGATTTAGGCTAATATGTATTCTGCTACATGTTTTTTGGGAAACAAAATCCCAATAAGCATATATTGATTTGTTTGCTTTGCAGAAACACAAGATCTCTATCTTCTTCCCTGTCAGAACGGCGATCTGCCTTGTTTACATAGGCAGACCGCAGTTCTGCCTCTCTCGGGAGAGATTGCCGGGTGCGCCAGACCCGCTGATTGGCTCCTGCTGTGTCTAATCACAACGGGAGCGGGTCATCGTCGGCGCACGCCCCAGACCCGAAAGAAGCCGTTATATACAGGTACGTGATTTCCCACTAACAGACTGCCCTGCCAGAGTAAAAGTACATGGGACAGTCTGGAAGCGGTTAAGGTATTGTATGCTGAGTTTGCTTTGTTTATTAAGATGGCCAAATTGCCAGTAGGCAATGATAGATCTTTCTGTGTTGATATTTGTGTTTATTTTACTCCCTACCATTCTAATGCCCCGTACACACGGTCGGACTTTGTTCGGACATTCCGACAACAAAATCCTAGGATTTTTTCCGACGGATGTTGGCTCAAACTTGTCTTGCATACACACGATCACACAAAGTTGTCGGAAAATATGATCGTTCTGAACGCGGTGACGTAAAACACGTACGTCGGGACTATAAACGGGACAGTGGCCAATAGCTTTCATCTCTTTATTTATTCTGAGCATGCGTGGCACTTTGTCCGTCGGATTTGTGTACACACGATCGGAATTTCCGACAACGGATTTTGTTGTCATAAAATTTTATATCCTGCTCTCAAACTTGAGAAAAGAGAAAGAATGTTGGGATTTTATATGAGGCCATGACAAAGCGTGCATTGGTCTCCATCCCTGTTGTTTGAGGTAAAAATAGGGGACGGGGAAAATTGGGAAAATTGGGACTTTATATGATACACATCACTTGGGTAGAATGAATCAATCAATTAAATAATTAGAATGTTTATTGTTAGCCATAATTGGGCACTGTATACCGGTAACATTAATAGTAATTGACCAACATGGGGCCCCATTGCCGCCTGCATAGCCATCACCTCAGCTCCCGGGGGGGTTGTCTCTTGCCTCCTAGTACCTCCGGTGTACCATCAATATCATTACTACCCATATTCTATATTAGCTACTCATAGGTTAGAATGATTGGACCATAGGTTCTATGTTCCCCTTCTTTCTATTCTTTGATCAATTACCATTGATGAAAGATTTTTTATTTTATTATAGATACCTCCAACGTATAGCTGCTCCTGATGAGTGGAAACAACCCACGAAACGCGTAGAGCATGTATTTTTGATGCTATGCCACAGCAATCATGGGTTTACTATGGGTTTAACTGTTTGAATCAATCTTATAACCATTAATGCAATTTTATATCTTTTACAATATTTTTTCATATATTGGGGATGTTGCTGGTTCATTATTTAATGTGTGCAATAGTGTCTACTATATTACTTGGATTGTTATATGATTTACTAATCATGTCCTTCTTTATTCTGTATTGTACATGTTGGTCAATTACTATTAATGTTACCGGTATACAGTGCCCAATTATGGCTAACAATAAACATTCTAATTATTTAATTGATTGATTCATTCTACCCAAGTGATGTGTATCATATAAAGTCCCAATTTTCCCCGTCCCCTATTTTTACCTGCTCTCAAACTTTGTGTGTCGGAAAATCCGATGGAAATGTCCGATGGAGCCCACACACGGTCGGAATTTCCGACAACACACTCCGATCGGACATTTTCCATCGGAAAATCCGACCGTGTGTACGGGGCATAAGAGTTTTGTTGGCTCCTTTTAATCTTCAGGAAATGTATTTGCTTATACAGCAGATAGACATGAAATATTATTGCACATATGATGGATTTCTTCCACCTGCTCTGAAATGATCTACCCACGTTGTTATATTTTGTAAACATTAAATTGGTTTCCTGGACTGTTAAAAGGTTGAAATTCCTCAGTGAAGAGGAATATGGTCTTGCTACATCTCAGTGTTTATATTCAGATTTTGTACACTTGAAAGAGATGCATCTTCCACAGTTGGATTTTGCCAAAGTATAGAAAATCTGGGTGGGTGAAGTTCTAGGGTTACCATCTAAAGGGAGATAAGATTCTGTAATAATTCAATAAATCTCTTTAATATTCTGTTCGATCTAGGGAATGTAATAATGAGGTGTGGCAATTTAGGATCAGTATGAGTCTTTCAGGCAATGTATATTCTCTCTTTTCCTAGATCCCCTCCAAGATTTATTTACAGAAGACCACTTCATGGATCTTGCAAGATGATAGCACAGATAAACAAATTGGAGAAGATTTCAACTCAGTAAAAGACTATTTGCAATATAGAAGGAATACCTGTTCAGTCTATAAACTATTTGCCCAATCTCACAGCTAAATATATTCTTCCTCAGCAGATATGAGGCACAGACTACAAGTTACAGATATATGGAGACTGCAGAACCTAATAGAAAATGAATCCATACATTTCTCCAATGCCCATAACTCTCTAGCTAGCTTGGACTACCTACTATGGTCAATATAGTCCCCAATGCAGTAAAGACCCATGTTTTTCCACCAGTCAAAGCCTACAGCCTGCATTCCTGGTGGAAACAAGGGGTTGCCAAAGAGAGGAGCCGCTGGTGTGTGTGGTGAACGTAATGGGCATCTCCTACAACACGTATCCCATAGACGAATGGAGTGGGAAAGATTAGGGCATAATATTGCTTTACGATATCGCGAGGGAGTCCAAAGCACTAGGTCCACTGAAAGTGGGGAACAAGCTTGGGCCTCTAAGGACACCCAGTCTGGTCTGTAATGTTTGCTATGTAGTTGATACAGTTGGCACATATGGACCGATGCCATAGTGCTAATTATCAAGTAAGTGCCTTCACATATTGCTGACACCTGCATACATTATATAGAGGATTCGTTTTTACTAGAAGTGAGTGATGGTGTAGGGTTGCTGAGGATACTTTATCCCCCACATACATACAGTATATATTTAGTATAGTGTTGTAAGGCTAGAGAGGGCATTTTTCTATTAATCTGTCTTTTCATTTAGAGCAGTGAAAGATTTTGCAAGTGTGTGTGATGGGAGGCAAAACTCAATACCTTGTGATCTTAAATCCTATACACAAAGCCTATACGTATATAAGAAAATACCATGCCCAGTAAAATATATTTTTATAGAAAAATAATGTACATAATATATTTTTATGATATTATTATGAGATAAGGGACTAGTTTGTGTTTACAAGACTGTCTCCTGTCCTCTCAGAGGACACAAGCTTCTGTTTGGTCCCTTCAATAGCATGCTAAAGCCAAATTATATGCATGGTAATTAAGTTTACCCTTTCTCTTTGTTGGGTTGTTGGACATAGGTGGTGGCCATTTTCCTGACTGCTCAGTACCGTAGCTCATGTGGCTTTGGGATGAAAAGTTGGCTGACTGTTAATGTCAGGAGATAGGCTAACAAACTTTTAGATCTTGAAAGCCCTGCCACAGACACCATAACTCCTTAATATTGGTAAAGCATCATAGCAAAGTATACTTGGATTACATCCAAGCCCTTTCTTGAGAAAGATTTAATTATAGAGTTTGGACCAATCAGAGGACTCCTCAATGATAGCGAATGAAAGGAATTAGTATAAGAATAGCCAAGGACTGGACACTGGGAGAAGCTTGACAAGGGAGACTTTAGGTGAGGATGGACTGCAGATTTCACTGGGAAGACATGGCTCGAACAGTGGACCTGGAGTTTGGACCGAGAAAGAGCTTATATACTCGTAGATTAGTAGGCCCGAGGGACATCGCCTGTGAGAGACTTCCACCCTTTTTCCCTCCCCCCTTGGGATCGGTAATATTTGATATATCTTTGACTAGTTATTAAGTTTGCTAGGAATTGAACTGATGGTCTTGGGCTTTATAGCGGTGGTTTCCTTATTTGGTGAATTGTTGCTACTGGGTATTACGGTAAATATTTGTCTGTGATGTAGATGTTATTTAGAATTTTTTCTGTAGTATTGGTGGCATGTTTTCTTGATACTGTTGTTATTCTATACCTGCACTTTTTATGCTTCAAAAAGTATTGATTTAGGTAACATTTTCTTGTCAGAGACTGAGCTGTCCATGTTGATTCTGGGCACAATATAATCTTTTTCACCTACCGTGTGTGTTGTGTGTTTCATTGCCGACCTACCCCTAAAAAGAACAATGAGAAGTGAGTATGGATTAATAGTATTGATATTATTTATTAATGTCCGTATTATTATTTGTGTAATCACCCCCCATTTTATCACACATAGAGCTATTTGTGCAGACCTATTGGTTTCTAAAAGGTATTGTACTCTGTCAGGTAAGTCCTTTTAGATGGCAGTTACTATAAGTCTGTCAAACCAGTGTTCTGTAATACAGTTTTTAAACCTTTTATTCAGTCGGAAAGGGAGGCACCTCCTGAGGACGGGAATCGAAACGTACGTCGAGGCGTGCCTGGTTACACAATCTAAATCCCTTTCCGGTCCCTGTGGTTGTCGGCAGCTGATGGTGAAGCACACGCCAGCTACCACACGCAGAGCGAAGCTTCCATACTAGACGAGCGGTATAGCCTCAGTGCCGAGGGCACTTCCTAATGTAAGCAGCCATTTGGCTTTCTTGTTTTTAATCATTTTAATAAATGGGATTACACTATTTTGGACTTTCTTGGATCCTTCTATATATTGCCTGATGTTCTACTGGGGGAGAGGAAGAGGTTACCCACAAGGCTTATCCACATCATGGTAGCAAGCCATTTCTTGCTAAACGCTATAATTGACCTCTTTTTCATTAAAAAGCTCAACATCTTCTGGTAAGCGGACATCCACTTACAGAGCACATAGGGTGTGTTATGCAGCTGGTGAAGGTCGTTTATTCACACAGAGGAAGACTCACCTATATTCATTATATTCATCTTGTGTTATTTTGATACAGCGGAAGATTAATGCATATTGATGTGCACCATTTTTAATTGCATGTGGACTTTATTTTAGTATTTTTTCAGCATTAGAATTTTCTAGGAAGGTAGTTATTCTCTTGTATTTGATACATATATTTTTTTTAATATTTTTTTTGTGTATGGTACACTGCAGTGTTCACATTCAGTTTGTTTGAGCATAAATATCAAGATGTTATTTAGCCCACTGCATATATAGTTTCAGCGCTCCCCACCACATATACTCTTCCACTTGCACTAGAATTCCTATCTAGTTCAGGGGTTAGCAAATTATTTAGTCACACATATCCAAAAAAATTTTTGGCGCGAGGTTACACTTATTCTTTCAAAGGTGCCATGTGAAAAATGTTAAAGTTTGCAAAGAAGCTTGCTTAACTATTCAGTGGACTTCGACTCATTGCAAGAAGTGGGCTGAAAAAAAGAATAGCGTCACTCCACAATTTTCTCCTGGGGATATGATCTGGTTCTCCTAGAAGTATATCTGTCTGAGGATGCAATCTCCCAAATACAGTATGACCCTTGTTTCACTGGTTCCTTCATTGTGTTAGCCCATATGAATCCTGTCACTAGGGATGAGCCGAACACCCCCCGGTTCGGTTCGCACCAGAACCCGCGAACGGACCGCAAGTTCGCACGAACGTTAGAACCCCATTGACGTCTATGGGACTCGAACGTTCGAAATCAAAAGTGCTCATTTTAAAGGCTAATTTGCATGGTATTGTCCTAAAAAGGGTGTGGGGACCCGGGTCCTACCCCAGGGGACATGTATCAATGCAAAAAAAACTTTTAAAACGGCCGTTTTTTCGGGAGCAGTGATTTTAATGATGCTTAAAGTAAAAAAAAAAAAGTGAAATATTCCTTTAAATATCGTACCTGGGGGGTGTCTATAGTATGCCTGTAAAGTGACGCGTGTTTCCCATGTTTAGAACAGTCCCTGCACCAAATGTCATTTTTAAAGGAAAAAATCTCATTTAAAACTGCTTGCGGGTTTAATGTCATGTCGGGTCCTGGCAATATGGATGAAAATCAGTGAGACAAACGGCATGGGTACCCCCCAGTCCATTACCAGGCCCTTTGGGTCTTGTATGGATATTAAGGGGAACCCCGCACCCAAATTAAAATAAGGAAAGGTCCCTATATACTCTGAACAGCAGTATACAGGCGGTGCAAACAAGACAGGGACTGTAGGTTTGTTGTTAAGTAGAATCTCTTTGTAATTTTGAACATTTTTAACGTGTTTAGCTCCAGCCAAAAAATCTTTTCTAAGCTTTTTGGAAAACATAGGGAAGGGTTATCACCCCTGTGACATTTGTTTTGCGTCTTTCCTCCTCTTCAGAAGATTTCACCTCACTTTTTTGTCCCAATGAAAAATGTTTTTTGAAAATTTGGGTTTTTTTGTGGAACAAGGATTGGAAAGCATCAGTGGAAAGGAGAAATTGTTTTCCCATATTAACTCTTACATGAGAGAATTTCCCTTCCTAGGGGTAGATTTCATCTCACTTCCTGTTGTCTCCTTCCGTTTGCAAGTAGGAGTCGTTTGTAAGTTAGATGTTTGAAAGTAGGGTCCTGCCCTATATACTCAGCAGAAATTTGGGCCTTAGGTGTTGCTGTGGCCAAAACACTGTAAGCCCTCACAGGGCCCTGCTGTGAAATATTAGATCAAGAATTGTAATTACATGCCCCTGTTGAACAGGAGCTGAAAAATTAGGCCTTAGGCACTGGTGCTGGTGCCACAACACTGCAACCCCTCACAGACACTCTAGTTGGAACGCAGGAACGAGCCCTGCTGCAAAGTATTGCATCAAAAATTGTAATTACACGCCCCTGTTAGACAGGGGCAGAAAAATTGGGCCTTAGGCACTGGTGCTGGTGCCACAACACTGCAACACCTCACAGACACTCTAGTTGGAACGCAGGAACGAGCCCTGCTGCAAAGTATTGCATCAAAAATTGTAATTACACGCCCCTGTTAGACAGGGGCAGAAAAATTGGGCCTTAGGCACTGGTGCTGGTGCCACAACACTGCAACCCCTCACAGACACTCTAGTTGGAACGCAGGAACGAGCCCTGCTGCAAAGTATTGCATCAAAAATTGTAATTACACGCCCCTGTTAGACAGGGGCAGAAAAATTGGGCCTTAGGCACTGGTGCTGGTGCCACAACACTGCAACCCCTCACAGACACTCTAGTTGGAACGCAGGAACGAACCCTGCTGCAAAGTATTGCATCAAAAATTGTAATTACACGCCCCTGTTAGACAGGGGCAGAAAAATTGGGCCTTAGGCACTGGTGCTGGTGCCACAACACTGCAACCCCTCACAGACACTCTAGTTGGAACGCAGGAACGAGCCCTGCTGCAAAGTATTGCATCAAAAATTGTAATTACACGCCCCTGTTAGACAGGGGCAGAAAAATTGGGCCTTAGGCACTGGTGCTGGTGCCACAACACTGCAACCCCTCACAGACACTCTAGTTGGAATGCAGGAACGAGCCCTGCTGCAAAGTATTACATCAAAAATTGTAATTACACGCCCCTGTTATACAGGGGCTGAAAAATTGTGCCTTAGGCACTGGTGGTGGCGCCCAGAACCAAAAATGTTCTTACAAGCTATCAGCGTGATGATTGAGGAGGGAGAGGATAATTACTCAGGGATAGTCACTCAGCATCAGCATAGGCAGTCTTTGAAGGGATCTGAAAAAAATTATTCAGTTACATCAGCATCAGGTGCTTGGTAGCTGGTGGTGATCCAAGACTGATTCATTTTTATGAAGGTCAGCCGATCGACCGAGTCAGTGGACAGACGCACCCTGTGATCGGTTACCACGCCTCCAGCAGCACTGAATGTGCGTTCCGAAAGAACGCTGGATGCAGGACAGGCCAGTAGCTCAATTGCATACTGTGCAAGCTCTGGCCAGTGATCCATCCTCAAGACCCAGTAACCCAGAGGATTTTCGGTGGGAAAGGTGTCCAAGTCTGATCTTGCCCCTAGGTATTCCTGCACCATGTAAAACAGACGCTGGCGATGGTTGCTGGAACCGATCATACCTTGGGGCTGCGGACCAAAAAATTGTCTGAACGCATCGGTCAGACGGCCACCTTCTCCACCGCTCCTTCTTTGACTGACCGAAGCCTCAGCAACACGTTGTCCAGAAACAGGAGTTTGTAACCTCCCAGTCTCTGGGAACGCGTTGCACAGACCTTTCTGCAAGGCCTCCCGAAGATGTTTCATCCTCTGCTCCCTCTGCGATGGCAAGATAAGGTCCGCAACCTTACCCTTGTAACGTGGATCAAGGAGGGTTGCCAGCCAGTATTGGTCCTTCTCCTTGATACCACGAATACGAGGATCCTTACGCAGGCTTTGCAGGATCAGGGAGGCCATGCAGCGTAGGTTTGCTGAGGCATTCGGTCCGGAGTCCTCTGGGTCACTAAGGACAACAACGTCCGCAGCCACCTCCTCCCAGCCACGTACAAGTCCATGTGTTCCTTGGGACTGATCCCTTAAAGACTGCTGATGCTGAGTGCCAGGCTCCACCTCCATACTGACACAATCTTCCTCCTCCTCCTCCTCCTCCTCCTCGTCCTCTTCCTGTGTGATCGGCGGGCACGCAGGAACACTGTCTGGATAAAGGGGGCCTTGAGAGCTAAGGAAGTCCTCCTCTTCCTGCCTCTGTTCTGCCTCAAGTGCCCTGTCCATTATTCCACGCAGCGTGTGCTCCAACAGGTGGACAAGGGGGACAGTGTCACTGATGCATGCACTGTCAGTGCTCACCATCCTCGTGGCCTCCTCGAATGGTGACAGGACAGTGCATGCATCCCTGATCATGGCCCACTGGCGTGGGGAAAAAAAACCAAGGTCCCCTGACCCTGTCCTGGTGCCATAGTCGCACAGGTACTCATTTATGGCCCTCTGCTGTGTGTGCAGCCGCTGCAGCATGGCCAATGTCGAGTTCCACCTGGTGGGCATGTCACAGATTAGGCGGTTCTTGGGCAGGTTAAACTCCTTTTGGAGGTCCGTCAGCCGAGCACTGGCATTATATGACCGGCGGAAATGCACACAGACTTTCCTGGCCTGCCTCAGGACATCCTGTAAGCCCGGGTACCTGCCCAAGAACCGCTGCACCACCAAGTTAAGGACGTGAGCCAAACAGGGCACATGGGTCAGTTGTCCCTGTCGGAGGGCAGAGAGGAGGTTGGTGCCATTGTCGCAAACCACCATTCCTGCCTTAAGTTGGCGTGGCGTCAACCACCTCTGAACCTGCCCCTGCAGAGCTGACAGAACCTCTGCCCCAGTGTGGCTCCTGTCCCCCAAGCACACCAGCTCAAGCACCGCATGGCATCTTTTGGCCTGCGTACTTGCGTAGCCCCTTGAACGCCTACGGAGCACCGCTGGTTCCGAGGAAGAGGCCATGGAGGAAGAAGAAGAGGAGGGGGTGGAGGAGAGAGGTGTGTGACAATCAGCATTTTGGAGGCGTGGTGGCGGAACAACCTCCAACACTACTGCACCTTGTCCTGCATCCTTCCCAGCTGCCAGCAGAGTCACCCAATGCGCCGTGAAACTTAAGTAACGTCCCTGTCCATGCCTGCTGGACCATGAGTCAGCGGTAATATGCACCTTACCGCTGACCGCCCTGTCCAGCGAGGCAAGGACATTGCCTTCCACATGCCGGTAGAGAGCTGGAATCGCCTTCCGTGAGAAAAAGTGGCGTTTGGGTACCTGCCACTGAGGAACCGCACATTCCACAAACTCACGGAAGGGGGCAGAGTCTACCAACTGAAAAGGCAGCAGTTGAAGTGCTAGCAATTTTGCCAAGCTAGCATTCAACCGCTGGGCATGTGGATGGCTGGGAGCAAACTTCTTTCGGCGGTGCAGCAGCTGGGGCAGGGAAATTTGCCTGGTACAATCTGGCGTCGGTGTACCAAAAGCAGATTGCCCACAAGTACTTGGCTGTGACACACCTAATTCTACACCTTCATTCCTCTCACTGCAGGTCTCAGAGAGGACTGAAGGTCTAGTGGGGTTGGAAATCTCAGCTGATGAGGAGCAAGGAGAGATCCTCTTTGTTCTTTGGTGTGGGTCTTTTAGATATGCTTGCCAACGAACTGCATGGCAGGTCAACATATGTCTGGTCAAGCATGTGGTACCCAAGCGGGAGATGTTTTGGCCACGCGAGATACGCTTGAGACATATGTTGCAAATAGCAGCGGTGCGATCTGATGCACTCGTCTCAAAAAAGGCCCACACCAAAGAACTTTTTGAATAACGCGCAGAGACTGCAGCGCCCTGCACATGTGGAGCTTTGGGGTGTGATGCAGTCAATGTGCTGCCCTTAGGCTGGCCCCTGGAGGGCATCCTGCCTCGTTGGTGATGTGCCGCCTCCTCCTCCTCCTCCTCCTCCTCTCTCCTATCAGGCACCCACGTTGAGTCAGTGACCTCATCATCCCCTCCCTCCTCATCACTGGAGCAAACCTGGCAGTATGCTGCAGCAGGGGGAGCATGACTGCCAGATTGCTGTCCTTCTTGGGCACCCCCTCTGTCCGTGCTCATGTTACTGCCTTCATCGAGCTCAGTATCATCATCAGAGCCTTCCAAACGCTGGGCATCCTCCTGGAGCATGTACCCAACACTGTGGTCAAACAGTTCGAGGGAATCCTCATGAGGACATGGTGGAGCTAGGGAAGGAGTCACTGATGACATTGAGCTGAGGGAAGAGGCCGCTGCTTTGCCAGACAAAGCACCCTGGGCATGGGTGAGAGAGGATGAGGAGGATGAGGACGGCTTGGTCATCCACTCGACCAAGTTTTCTGCATGTTGCGGCTCAACACGGCCAGCTGCCGAAAAAAAGGCCAAGCGTGTCCCATGGCCACGTGCTGATGAGGATGCACCGTCTCCACGACCAGCACTAGACACAGAGCCTGCTTGCCCTCTCTTATTGGCTTGTGACTGTCTGCCTCTCCTTCTTGGCCTTCCAGACATACTAATGGCCTGTAGCTGCACTAAGCTGGGATAGAACACCTGTAATTTTCTTCAGGTAGCTTTATATACTGTAACCAGACAAGCCTGCCTGTCAGTAGGAAGATAACAGGAACGGATCTAGCTGAACACTGTGAGCAGGACGCACTGCACTAAATGTAAATAGCAGGAACGGATCTAGCTGAACACTGTGAGCAGGACGCACTGACTGCACTAAATGTAAATAGCAGGAACGGATCTAGCTGAACACTGTGAGCAGGACGCACTGCACTAAATGTAAATAGCAGGAACAGATCTAGCTGAACACTGTGAGCAGGACGCACTGCACTAAATGTAAATAGCAGGAACGGATCTAGCTGAACACTGTGAGCAGGACGCACTGACTGCACTAAATGTAAATAGCAGGAACGGATCTAGCTGAACACTGTGAGCAGGACGCACTGCACTAAATGTAAATAGCAGGAACGGATCTAGCTGAACACTGTGAGCAGGACGCACTGCACTAAATGTAAATAGCAGGAACGGATCTAGCTGAACACTGTGAGCAGGACGCACTGCACTAAATGTAAATAGCAGGAACGGATCTAGCTGAACACTGTGAGCAGGACGCACTGCACTAAATGTAAATAGCAGGAACGGATCTAGCTGAACACTGTGAGCAGGACGCACTGACTGCACTAAATGTAAATAGCAGGAACGGATCTAGCTGAACACTGTGAGCAGGACGCACTGCACTAAATGTAAATAGCAGGAACGGATCTAGCTGAACACTGTGAGCAGGACGCACTGCACTAAATGTAAATAGCAGGAACGGATCTAGCTGAACACTGTGAGCAGGACGCACTGCACTAAATGTAAATAGCAGGAACGGATCTAGCTGAACACTGTGAGCAGGACGCACTGCACTAAATGTAAATAGCAGGAACGGATCTAGCTGAACACTGTGAGCAGGACGCACTGACTGCACTAAATGTAAATAGCAGGAACGGATCTAGCTGAACACTGTGAGCAGGACGCACTGACTGCACTAAATGTAAATAGCAGGAACGGATCTAGCTGAACACTGTGAGCAGGACGCACTGCACTAAATGTAAATAGCAGGAACGGATCTAGCTGAACACTGTGAGCAGGACGCACTGCACTAAATGTAAATAGCAGGAACGGATCTAGCTGAACACTGTGAGCAGGACGCACTGCACTAAATGTAAATAGCAGGAACGGATCTAGCTGAACACTGTGAGCAGGACGCACTGACTGCACTAAATGTAAATAGCAGGAACGGATCTAGCTGAACACTGTGAGCAGGACGCACTGACTGCACTAAATGTAAATAGCAGGAACGGATCTAGCTGAACACTGTGAGCAGGACGCACTGCACTAAATGTAAATAGCAGGAACAGATCTAGCTGAACACTGTGAGCAGGACGCACTGCACTAAATGTAAATAGCAGGAACGGATCTAGCTGAACACTGTGAGCAGGACGCACTGCACTAAATGTAAATAGCAGGAACGGATCTAGCTGAACACTGTGAGCAGGACGCACTGCACTAAATGTAAATAGCAGGAACGGATCTAGCTGAACACTGTGAGCAGGACGCACTGCACTAAATGTAAATAGCAGGAACGGATCTAGCTGAACACTGTGAGCAGGACGCACTGACTGCACTAAATGTAAATAGCAGGAACGGATCTAGCTGAACACTGTGAGCAGGACGCACTGCACTAAATGTAAATAGCAGGAACGGATCTAGCTGAACACTGTGAGCAGGACGCACTGCACTAAATGTAAATAGCAGGAACGGATCTAGCTGAACACTGTGAGCAGGACGCACTGCACTAAATGTAAATAGCAGGAACGGATCTAGCTGAACACTGTGAGCAGGACGCACTGCACTAAATGTAAATAGCAGGAACAGATCTAGCTGAACACTGTGAGCAGGACGCACTGACTGCACTAAATGTAAATAGCAGGAACGGATCTAGCTGAACACTGTGAGCAGGACGCACTGACTGCACTAAATGTAAATAGCAGGAACGGATCTAGCTGAACACTGTGAGCAGGACGCACTGCACTAAATGTAAATAGCAGGAACGGATCTAGCTGAACACTGTGAGCAGGACGCACTGCACTAAATGTAAATAGCAGGAACGGATCTAGCTGAACACTGTGAGCAGGACGCACTGACTGCACTAAATGTAAATAGCAGGAACGGATCTAGCTGAACACTGTGAGCAGGACGCACTGACTGCACTAAATGTAAATAGCAGGAACAGATCTAGCTGAACACTGTGAGCAGGACGCACTGCACTAAATGTAAATAGCAGGAACGGATCTAGCTGAACACTGTGAGCAGGACGCACTGACTGCACTAAATGTAAATAGCAGGAACGGATCTAGCTGAACACTGTGAGCAGGACGCACTGCACTAAATGAAAATAGCAGGAACAGATCTAGCTGAACACTGTGAGCAGGACGCACTGCACTAAATGTAAATAGCAGGAACGGATCTAGCTGAACACTGCGAGCAGGACGCACTGCACTAAATGTAAATAGCAGGAACGGATCTAGCTGAACACTGTGAGCAGGACGCACTGCACTAAATGTAAATAGCAGGAACGGATCTAGCTGAACACTGTGAGCAGGACGCACTGCACTAAATGTAAATAGCAGGAACGGATCTAGCTGAACACTGTGAGCAGGACGCACTGACTGCACTAAATGTAAATAGCAGGAACGGATCTAGCTGAACACTGTGAGCAGGACGCACTGCACTAAATGTAAATAGCAGGAACGGATCTAGCTGAACACTGTGAGCAGGACGCACTGCACTAAATGTAAATAGCAGGAACGGATCTAGCTGAACACTGTGAGCAGGACGCACTGCACTAAATGTAAATAGCAGGAACGGATCTAGCTGAACACTGTGAGCAGGACGCACTGCACTAAATGTAAATAGCAGGAACGGATCTAGCTGAACACTGTGAGCAGGACGCACTGACTGCACTAAATGTAAATAGCAGGAACGGATCTAGCTGAACACTGTGAGCAGGACGCACTGACTGCACTAAATGTAAATAGCAGGAACGGATCTAGCTGAACACTGTGAGCAGGACGCACTGCACTAAATGTAAATAGCAGGAACGGATCTAGCTGAACACTGTGAGCAGGACGCACTGCACTAAATGTAAATAGCAGGAACGGATCTAGCTGAACACTGTGAGCAGGACGCACTGACTGCACTAAATGTAAATAGCAGGAACGGATCTAGCTGAACACTGTGAGCAGGACGCACTGACTGCACTAAATGTAAATAGCAGGAACGGATCTAGCTGAACACTGTGAGCAGGACGCACTGACTGCACTAAATGTAAATAGCAGGAACAGATCTAGCTGAACACTGTGAGCAGGACGCACTGCACTAAATGTAAATAGCAGGAACGGATCTAGCTGAACACTGTGAGCAGGACGCACTGCACTAAATGTAAAGAGCAGGAACAGATCTAGCTGAACACTGTGAGCAGGACGCACTGCACTAAATGTAAAGAGCAGGAACAGATCTAGCCTAATCTAGCTCTCAAATCAAATGACACTGTCTGTCTCTCTCTCTATCAGCACACCGGAACACACTACACAGGGCCGCCGTGCAGGCGGCCTTATATAGTGTGGGGCGTGTACTAAATCCCCTGAGCCATAATTGGCCAAAGCCACCCTGGCTTTGGCCAATTACAGCTCTCTCTACTGACGGCGCTGTGATTGGCCAAGCATGCGGGTCATAGTGCATGCTTGGCCAATCATCAGCCAGCAATGCACTGCGATGCCGCAGTGAATTATGGGCCGTGACGCGCCACACGAATTTGGCGCGAACGGCCCATAACGTTATTGTCATAAAAAGTGTTTGGGGACCTGGGTCCTGCCCCAGGGGACATGGATCAATGCAAAATAAGTTTTAAAAACGGCCGTTTTTTCAAGAGCAGTGATTTTAATAATGCTTAAAGTCAAACAATAAAAGTGTAATATCCCTTTAAATCTCGTACCTGGGGGGTGTCTATAGTATGCCTGTGAAGGGAGGCTCCCGCTGTGTGACGGCGTCTCTTCGTCTGACGGCTCTTAAATAACGGGGGGCGGGGCCACCCGGTGACCCCGCCCCCTCTGACGCACGGGACATGATGGGACTTCCCTGTGGCATTCCCCGTGATGTCACAGGGAAGTCCCTGTCAAGTCACCGTGCATCAGAGGGGGGCGGGGGTCACCGGGTGGCCCCGCCCCTCGTTATTTAAGAGCCATCAGACGAAGAGACGCCGTCACACAGCGGGAGCCTCCCTTCATGCCAGCATGAATGCGGAGCGGCCCGGAGAAGAAAATGAAGAAGAGAAGAAGAAAGAAGAGGAGAGGATGAAGAAGAAGATGAAGAGAAGAGCGGGAGCCTCCCCTCATGCCATGGGTGCGGAGTGGCCCGAGGAGAAGAAGATAGAAGACGCCGCGGAGGAGATGCTGGACGAGAACGCCGGAGGAAGAACCAGAAGAGCCAGAAGAACCAGAAGAAGATGAAGGAAGAAAGAAGAAAGAAGAAGCATTTAAATAAAGGAATTGTCAAAAACTGTCTCTTGTCATTTTTAACATTGTTGACAGTTTTTTAGTGAAATGGTAGGGGTAAGTACCCCCTTACCATTTCACACAGGGGGGGGCCGGGATCTGGGGGTCCCCTTGTTAAAGGGGGCTTCCAGATTCCGATAAGCCCCCCGCCCGCAGACCCCCACAACCACTGGCCAGGGTTGTGGGGATGAGGCCCTTGTCCTCATCAACATGGGGACAAGGTGTTTTGGGGGCTACCCCAAAGCACCCTCCCAATGTTGAGGGCATGTGGCCTGGTACGGTTCAGGGTGGGGGGGCCGCACTCTCGTCCCCCCCTCTTTTCCTGCGGCCTGCCAGGTTGCGTGCTCGGATAAGGGTCTGGTATGGATTTTTGGGGGGACCCCACGCCGTTTATTTTTTTTTGGCGCGGGGTTCCCCTTAAAATCCATACCAGACCTGAAGGGTCTGGTATGGAATTTAGGGGGAACCCCACATCATTTTTTTTTTAAATTTTGGCCGGGGTTCCCCTTAATATCCATACCAGACCTGAAGGGCCTGGTATGGAATTTAGGGGGTCTCCCACGTCATTTTTTTTTCTAATATTGGTTCGGGGTTGCCCTGTGGGGAATTCCCATGCCGTTTTTATCAATGAACTTCTATGTGTATTGTCGGCAATGCAATAGCCGCGGGTAGTTTTAAATGGCTTTTTTTTCCTTCGAAATGTCATTTTGCTGTCAGACTGTTCTAAACACAGGAAACATGCGCCCCTTTACAGGCATACTATAGACACCCCCCAGGTACGAAATTTAAAGGGATATTATACTTTTATTGTTTGACTTTAAGCATTATTAAAATCACTGCTCCTGAAAAAACGGCCGTTTTTAAAACTTTTTTTTGCATTGATCCTTGTCCCCTGGGGCAGGACCCAGGTCCCCAAACACTTTTTATGACAATAACTTGCATATAAGCCTTTAAAATTAGCACTTTTAAATATTAATGTTCGTGTCCCATAGACTTTAACGGTGTTCGCGTGTTCGAGCAAACTTTTTTCCTGTTCGCATGTTCTGGTGCGAACCGAACAGGGGGGTGTTCGGCTCATCCCTACCTGTCACCTATAAACCTCAAGTGGAACTTAACTGTATCTGGGCACCACAAATCAAAAATTGAATTCATGTTTATTATTCAAAGCAAACTTACTCTTTCATCCATGTGTCCTTGCTTTATTTTTTTGAGAGATCACTTTGTAAAGCACCATCCTAGAATTTCTAGATGTGGCCATCTTGAGAAGTGGCAGATTTATTTGGCATTTACTTCCTGGAATCCACATGTCCTTAGGTCAGGCATGCAGGCAGAACCCAAAATGTTTCAAAAAATTGTGTGGGGGTCCCCCCAAAATCAATACCAGGCCCTTCAGGTCTGGTATGGATATTAAGGGGAACCCTGTTCCAAATTTTAAAAAAATGGCATAGGGGTCCCACCAAAATCTATACCAGACCCTTCAGGATTTTAAGGGGATCCCTGCGCCAAAATTAAAAAAAAAACTGGCATGGGGTTCCCCAAAAAATCAATACCAGACCCTTATCTGAGTACATTGCACCCTTACCATTTCACAAAAAAGTGTCAAAAACAGTAAAAAAGGACAAGAGACACTTTGGGACAAGTCCTTTATTAAAAAATAAAAAATAAAAATGTCCCACAATGTAAATCCATATCACGCTGCTGACGAGCCAAAAAAAGAAAAAAAAGCCGCAACAGCTCCACCTCCATGGGAGGCTCCCGCTGAGTGACTTCTTCTTGGTGAAAGCTGTTATATAGCTGAGGGCGAGCAACTCGGTGACATAAACGGCGACCCCGCCTTCCTCTGACGTCAGGTGGCGTCAGGGGGGGTGGGTCACCCGTTTACGTCACCGGGGACATGGTGCTTTTGGGGCCATGTTGAGGGCATGTGGCCTGGTACGGTTCAGGAGGGGGCGATCTCTCGCCCCCCTCTTTTCCTGTGGCCTGCCAGGTTGCGTGCTCGAATAAGGGTCTGGTATGGATTTTGGGGGGACCCATGCCATTTTTTTTTAAATGTTGGCGCAGGGTTCCCCTTAAAATCCATACCAGACCTGAAGGGCCTAGTATGGATTTTGGGGGCACCCCCACACAATTTTTTAAAAATGTTTGGGTTCGGGGTTCCCCTTAATATTCTTACCAGACCCAAAGGGCCTGGTAATGGACTGTGGGGGAACCAATGCCATTTTTTTCAATGATTTTTATCTATATTGCAGACACTCGACAATTCATTACAGCCGCGATCAGTTTTAAATGACTTTTTTCATTAATGAATGTCATTTTGCTGTGGTACTGTTTTAAACACAGGAAAACTGTGCCACTTTACAGGCATACTATAGACACCCCCAAGCACTATGTTTAAAGGAATATGTCATTTTTATTGTTTCACTTATTAAAATCACTGCTCCTGAAAAAACGTCCATTTTGAAAACTTTTTTTGCATTGATACATGTCCCCTGGGGCAGGGCCTAGGTCTCCAAACACTTTTTATGGCAATAAATTGCATATAAGCCTTTAGATTGAGCACTTTTGTTTTTTCATATTAATGTCCCATAGAATTTAATGGTGTTCCGTGGCTTTCGAATTTGCCGCGAACACCGCATAATGTTCGCTGTTCGGCGAACAGGTGCACACACGAACTTACGTTCGACTCGAACATCGGGCTCATCCCTAGTGTAGAAGAGCCTGCATTCACCATAGTGCTTAATAATAAATTACTGATATTAAAGGTTACCTATCTAGCTCGTGAGCAGCGGATGGTACAAAAGCATCATGATACACCTGCGAAGGCCCATGTTTTCAGTTATATCCTTGAAATACAGTATGTGTTTAGTATATATAATGCACTTTTTTCTGTAAGTTCAGACATTCAAGGGTAAGCACAATATAAAAAAATTACATAGCACAAATAATCAATCAATAAAATAGGAATTAAGTTTGTTCTGTGACCTGTTTTTTATAACAACTAAATAAAAACCTTAACCCTGGGCTGTAGTTTTACGTCATATGCTATTAGGCCAATTATTTTGGGTGCCACCCCTAGTCAGCTGGCTAGTTTTATGGCCTGTGTTAATGGGCTTTTGTTCATGTCTGAACTCCTTTTTCCTACCATACATGTCTATGGAATGTAAAAGCTGTTTAATGCAAATTCAGGTCCAAAGAAGGTGAACTGGAGGTCAAATGCACCTGTCAGTGAACTCTGAATTCTTAATGATCTCAAAAGCATCCTAAACTGATGTCAAAGGCAAGCTGCATTTGCTCATTTTCACAAACCCTAGGCAAGTTGCACAGGCCCATAGTATCACATTGTAAAGTTGAACCTTGAAATAAAAGACATCAACGCCAGCTGCATCGTCTCATATAGGTTTACTTAAGAATATACACCGTACAGCGGACCATCCTTCTGAGTCAGGAGTGGTCCCGATTACAAATGATTTCAGATATTTATAGAGAAGGGTTATACAGTAATCTTATGGCGGGCACAAGCCCAAAGTTACACATCACAAGTACGCATTTCAATAAGTATTTCACTCAAATTTCAACACAGTTCTTGGCCAGTGTTCTGAGTTTTCTGGGTTACTTTGACCTGGCTAATTTCAACTGTCAAGTTATTTTGACAGAAAGGGAGAATAATTATTTGGAAGAAGTTAAGTTGACTTTTGGACAGGGACTTTCTACGTCAACATCTTTCCCTATCTCATATTCCGAGAATTGTGTCAGATCATTGGCAGAACATTTTAACAGCGACTTGGTCAACCACATGTGTTGTAATACCAGAAGAATTCAGAAACAGAAAAAACAAGTTAAGTGCAAAAATACAATTTCATATTGAAGAGGAACTCTGGATAAGTAAAAGATATGGTTCCTATATTTCCTATATCTTCACAGCCCCTCCTGTGTTTAGAATTCTTTCGGTATCGCTTTTAAGTTTCTTCTGTATCTTTAGGTTGATCTTCAGGTATACGGATCACCATCTCATGAGCAGTTATGACTCGAGACCTTAAGGGCTCAGAAGAACCAATATTAGTACCAGCACGTGTGATTATTTTCAAACAACATTTATATAACATTTATACCTAATTCCTACAATGTATAAAATACCATGTAAAATTCCAGAAAACCATCCTGCAATACCGGAAAACCAGTTGAGAGGATTGAGCCAGGAAAGCCAGCTTTCCCAGCTACCTTCCACCCAAGCAGTTTCGGTATGTTCCTTGCGAAATTTAACCTTCATTTGTTGTACCTTTTCTACATGCGAAATGATGGCATCTTCAGTCTTCGTATCATTTCCGATGTAGTTACAACAAGTAGTTCCCACTATGGCGCATATTCCTCCTTGACTGGCCGTGAGATAATCCAGCACCAGCCAGGGCTGCAAAACCTCTTTTTTGATCGTCTTTAATTCTATAGCAAGGGCTATAAAGTTTCTATCATACAGGGCAGTATTGTTATCCATCAGGTCTGCCAAATCAATGATGAAACTGAAAGCCTTTTTAATACAACATCTATTTACCCAAGGAATAGAAAACAATGGTTTAATCTCTCTGTCATGTGATTCAACATTTGTAAAATTATCATCTGACTTAGGATAAAATGTAGGCCTATCAGGAGAATCATCATTTTTCACATTAATCTCGGAGTCTTCTTCTTCCTCTTGTCCTCCTGGGATTTCATCTTCTCCTGGAGCTGATTGATCAGAGAGATCCCTTTTAATAAGGTGCACTAAGTCTTTTTTAAGAAAGTGTATAGGTATTTTGTGGAGTTGGGTTTCTTGAAAGTCATTATCCTCCATATACCAAGTAGCAGGTATGACTCTACCAAAGTAAAAGTTAATGCAGACAGCTGGTTTTCTCAATGGAGCATTTGTGAATAGTAGAAGTGAAATAGCTCTGTCAATCATTGTTCTACTGACTTCACCAAAGTGTACACTGTCCTCCATTTTAGCTAAAGTGCTAGGTATTCCTAACAAAGAGGAGAAAGTCTTATGAGAAACAGGTGCATGTGTGCATATTTAGCAGTTAGTGATATTCAGCTTCTTGGCAGCTTGCATCTGAAACCGGTTCAAGTTGTGACATTTCTTCCATTACAGTAGCATTAAAAAGAAAAGTGTCTTGTATCTTACCCTTTTCTTTCTTGTATGTCCATTCATATGCCATGACTGTAATCCATACAACCACACCACCGCAGAGGATAACACTCCAGAGCTTCACATTCATCTTAGGCCCTAGGAGATTCATTCTGCAGTCTTCTTGCTTGCGCACAAGTCAGTGGAGGAGACCTGGAAGGTAAAGGTACAGAACAATTCTTGCCAGTAGCAGACCGGCTTATATTCTCTTTTGGAACCAAAGACTTCTTACAGTGTGAACCATGCACCCAATACTTATAGTCTTTCAGCTTCACTGCAGTAGGAGATACAAGAATGACCTGAAATGGTCCTTTCCACTTAGGAGACAAAGTAGTTCGGGGTGTGTGATTCTTGATATACACCCAATCTCCTGACTTTAGTCCATGAATTCCTTCACTCGTGTCCACAGGTTGTCCTGCTTTCGCTCTGGAAAAAGTATCAGAAAACACATTTGCCAATTTGCAATGTCCATTCATTAAAGTCACTGTCTCTGGCTGCACAAGAGATGAATGTAGTCTCCTGGGCGGTCGCCCAAACAATATGTCAAAAGGTGACAGTCCATGTTTCTCTTTAGGGGTAGTCCTAAAGGCTATAGATAACGCTTCTACCCATGTGCTTTGTCCATTAGCAGTTATTTTGGCCAAATACCTCTTCAGGGCTTGATTGCTGCGTTCCACCATGCCACTAGCTTGAGGTCTGCAAGGAGTATGCAATTGCTGTTTCATACTCAAAATATTCACTACTTCTGCCATAAGTTTACTATCGAAATGTGTACCTCTATCTGAGGAAATTATTGACCCTATACCAAACCTTGGGATCAATTCCCTCGACATTTTACCACAGTTCTGGCATCATTTTTGGACGTGGGCCAAGCCTCTGGCCAGTTCAAAAATTGATCAATGCAAAAATACTTAAATCGACCACAAGGGGGCATATCCGAGAAGTCAATTTGCACAATTTGAAATGGCTCCTTAGTATGTGGAATATGCTTCATGGGAGTGGGCACTGACTTTCCTATGTTATGCATTTGACATATAGAACATTCAGTAACTTTTTTAGCAGCATATGCAGAAAAACCTAGAGCCCACCAATCTCTGGCTACCACCCGACACATCCCTCCTGTTGAGACATGGCAAGGCCCATGGCTCAAAGCAAACAAAGAAGGAAACAATGTCGGAGGAGCAACCAGCCTGTTTTTTAGTTTCCATATACCATCTGCTCCACAAACAGCTCCTTTTGTGGTCCAAAAGGATGTATGAGGCGAACTTGCCTGTAGAGCTGATACAATATCCAGATCCACTTGAAGATCTGTGAGCAGGAATGTTGGAAGCGCTATAGTTGGCTCATAAGAATGTATAGCATCTTTAGCATACCTATCAGCCAAAGCATTTCCAAGTGATATACTATCATCTGCTCTGGTATGTGCTTTACATTTAATTACTGCAACTTTAAGAAGCAGCTGGATCGCTGCCAATAATTTAGCAATTAATTCTTTATGTTGTATAGGGGTTCCTGCTGCTGTCAGATAACCCCTCTCTTGCCAGAGTTGTGCAAAACTATGCCCTATGCTTATAGCAAAGGCTGAGTCACTATAAATATTTACAATAGCCCCTTGTGCTTGGGGTTAATACATTTCTGGCATAAGGAGCAAATCTAAAGTTTCCCTTTACTTCAAGTATGTTTTACTCCCATTCTTTCAGTAGTTAAAACTATAGTTACTCCTATATTTATTAGTATACCTCTGTCTAATAGATAGTCAGGGGAGTTATGGCGATAAAACAAAAGAACATTTATGACACTGACCTCCCATTCTTGCCTATAGAGGTTCAGTGACTTTGGCAGTAATTACATCATTACTTACCCCGACCAAAATTACCTGCTGATTCGAAGTGGTAACATTGGCATCACATATATTTAACAAACTCTTTGAATCACCTTTATCTATTAAACACAGAATAGACAAATCATTAACTGACACATCAATCATTGGTTCTGTATTTTGTCCCAAATTCAAGACAGCAAGTTCAGGGAAGGAATGAAATTTTCATTATAATCAAATCACCATACTCCACTATCTGCTGAACCTGAGTCCCCACTCTTGGGTAGGGATGAGCCGAACACCCCCCTGTTCGGTTCGCACCAGAACATGCGAACAGGAAAAAAATTCGTTCGAACACGCGAACACCGTTAAAGTCTATGGGACACGAACATGAATAATCAAAAGTGCTAATTTTAAAGGCTAATATGCAAGTTATTGTCAATAAAAGTGTTTGGGGACCTGGGTCCTGCCCCAGGGGACATGAATCAATGCAAAAAAAAGTTTTAAAAACGGCCGTTTTTTCAGGAGCAGTGATTTTAATAATGCTTAAAGTCAAACAATAAAAGTGTAATATCCCTTTAAATTTCATACCTGGGGGGTGTCTATAGTATGCCTGTAAAGGGGCGCATGTTTCCCGTGTTTAGAACAGTCTGACAGCAAAATGACATTTTGAAGGAAAAAACACATTTAAAACTACCGCGGCTATTGCATTGACGTCACAGGGAAGTCCCGTCATGTCACCGTGCGTCAGAGGGGGGCGGGGTCACCGGGTGGCCCCGCCCCCCCGGTATTTAAGAACCGTCAGACGAAGAGACGCCGTCACACAGCGGGAGCCTCCCTCCATGCCAGCATGGCTGCGGAGCGGCCCGCAGAAGACATGAAGAAGAGAAGAAGGAAGAAGAGATGAAGAAGAAGATGAAGAAGAAGATGAAGAAGAGAAGAAGATGAAGAGAAGAGCGGGAGCCTCCCCTCATGCCATAGGTGCGGAGCGGCCCGAGGAGAAGAAGATAGAAGATGCCGCGGAGAAGATGCTGGACGAGAACGCCGGAGGAAGAACCAGAAGAGCCAGAAGAACCAGAAGAAGAAGAAGATGAAGGAAGAAAGAAGAAGCATTTAAATAAAGGAATTGTCAAAAACTGTCTCTTGTCATTTTTAACATTTTTGACAGTTTTTTAGTGAAATGGTAGGGGTAAGTACCCCCTTACCATTTCACACAGGGGGGGGGCGGGATCTGGGGGTCCCCTTGTTAAAGGGGGCTTCCAGATTCCGATAAGCCCCCCGCCCGCAGACCCCCACAACCACCGGCCACGGTTGTGAGGATGAGGCCCTTGTCCTCATCAACATGGGGACAAGGTGTTTTGGGGGGCTACCCCAAAGCACCCTCCCAATGTTGAGGGCATGTGGCCTGGTACGGTTCAGGAGGGGGGGGGGGCGCACTCTCGTCCCCCCTCTTTTCCTGCGGCCTGCCAGGTTGCGTGCTCGGATAAGGGTCTGGTATGGATTTTTAGGGGGACCCCACGCCGTTTTTTTTTTTTTTTTGGCGCGGGGTTCCCCTTAAAATCCATACCAGACCGGAAGGGTCTGGTATGGAATTTAGGGGGAACCCCACGTCAATTTTTTTTTTTAATTTTGGCTGGGGTTCCCCTTAATATCCATACCAGACCTGAAGGGCCTTGTATGGAATTTAGGGGGACCCCCACATCATTTTTTTTTTTTTTTTTTGGTTCGGGGTTCCCCTGTGGGGAATTCCCATGCCGTTTTTATCAATGAACTTCTATGTGTATTGTCGGCAATGCAATAGCCGCGGGTAGTTTTAAATGAGTTTTTTGCTGTCAGACTGTTCTAAACACAGGAAACATGCGCCCCTTTACAGGCATACTATAGACACCCCCCAGGTACGAAATTTAAAGGGATATTACACTTTTATTGTTTGACTTTAAGCATTAATAAAATCACTGCTCCTGAAAAAACGTCCGTTTTTAAAACTTTTTTTGCATTGATCCATGTCCCCTGGGGCAGGACCCGGGTCCCCAAACACTTTTTATGACAATAACGTGCATATAAGCCTTTAAAATTAGCACTTTTGATTTCTCCCCATAGACTTTTAAAGGGTGTTCCGCGGCATTCGAATTTGCCGCGAACACCCCAAATTGTTCGCTGTTCGGCGAACTTGCGAACAGCCAATGTTCGAGTAGAACATGAGTTCGACTCGAACTCGAAGCTCATCCCTACTCTTGGGGCATTTGTAACATACATCTTCCTTCTACTAGACTTAGCTCATCTTTCCCTTCTACTTTGAACAGCTAAGACCTATAATTGTAGAATATTAAGGTAAAAACTGTCTACAATATCCCACTAATCCAAGGAATGCTCTCAACTGATAAGTGAAAGGGACCAGTTTCTTCAATATAAAGTCTGTATAAATATATATATAAAAACATGGTGATACGTTAGTTCCTTCACAGGGAGGGGGTGGAATAGGCTTATTTCCCCCATCCTTTAAACAATACACTTGATAAGCAGGGAGCCTCCCTGCTTATCAAGTGTATTGTTTAAAGGATGGGGGAATAAATATATATATATACATATATAACTCAACATTATCTGACC
Source organism: Lithobates septentrionalis (assembly GCA_037952835.1). Taxonomy (NCBI): domain Eukaryota; kingdom Metazoa; phylum Chordata; class Amphibia; order Anura; family Ranidae; genus Lithobates; species Lithobates septentrionalis. Next base: position 1,031,006 of record JBBDGP010000820.1, read on the forward strand.
CCTATAATTCTACTCATTTCCCTCCTCTTGACCCCTATGGGTCACTACCATATCTTCCCTACCTAGTATGATACCAGAAAAAATATATATAATCAGGAAGAGGACCCCAGGGATTTTATGGGTGGGAGGGTGATAGGAGGTAAAGGTGTGTATAAAGGTGAGAGGAATCAAGGTATATAGAACTATATAATGCTTTATTCAAAATTACACAAAAATAGAAAATTTAAAAACAATGAAGTATACATTAACTGCACTAGATCATAGACATGAGGGTTTTAATAGTGAAGAACGCATACATAGATGATACATATTTCCTGTGCAGTTGTAATATTGTAATATTTGAGCTTCACTTTTCTGTCTTTTAGACCGTCCATTAGACTGACTTGGTGGTCCAACCATATTTATGTGATTAGTATGATACCAGAGGGTCCACAGTACTACTTCACATCTATGTGGAGTAAAGTTTTTCTTAGGGTGTATGTGGATACATATCTTTTACTCATTCATATCACCCATCTTGGCATGATAACACTCTATCTCTTCCTTGGGGTCATCTTCCTCAGTTCTAACTGCCATTGTAGTAATCCTTGTATTTCACATTTAGCACACCTGAAAAAAAAAAAAACAATCCTATAACGATGATGAGGACAAAAAATATCTGTTGAATCCATGAAAATTTACCATTTCTAAACAAAGTGTAATCTGGGTTTGTCACATTTCCTTTCATAATGTCACATTGTATACATCTTTCCTTTACTAAACAAGGGCATATTCCCAAAGGCCTTAAGTTATATTTTGCATAAAATGTACAACCCCTGGCAAAAATTATGGAATCACCAGTCCCTGAGGATGTTCCTTCAGTTTTTTATTGTTGTAGAAAAAAAGCAGATCACAGACATGGCCAAAAACTAAAGGCATTTCAAATGGCAACTTTCTGGCTTTAAGAAACACTGAAAGAAATCAAGAAAAATAATTGTGGTGGCCAGTAATGCCCCGTACACACGGTCGGACTTTGTTCGGACATTCCGACAACAAAATCCTAGGATTTTTTCCGACGGGTGTTGGCTCAAACTTGTCTTGCATACACACGGTCACACAAAGTTGTCGGAAAATCCGATCGTTCTGAACGCGGTGACGTAAAACACGTACGTTGGGACTATAAACAGGGCAGTGGCCAATAGCTTTCATCTCTTTATTTATTCTGAGCATGCGTGGCACTTTGTCCGTCGGATTTGGGTACACACAATCGGAATTTCCGACAACGGATTTTGTTGTCGGAAAATTTTATATCCTGCTCTCAACTTTGTGTGTCGGAAAATCTGATGGAAAATGTCCGATGGAGCCCACACACGGTCGGAATTTCTGACAACACGCTCCGATCGGACATTTTCCATCGGAAAATCCGACCGTGTGTACGGGGCATAACAGTTAGATTTATAGAACAAGCAAAGGGAATAAATTATGGAATCACTCAATTCTGAGGAAAAAATTATGGAATCACTCTGTAAATTTTAATTACAAACACTAACACCTGCGTCAGATTAAATCTGCTTGTTAGTATGTAGGTAAAGAGGGTAAATCATCACGCAGTGTGGCACAAGATGTTGGTTGTTCACAGTCGGCTGTGTCTAAAACATGGACCAAATACAAACAACATGTGAAGGTGGTTAAAGGCAAGCATACTGGTAGACCAAGGAAGACATCAAAGCTTCAAAACAGAAAACTTAAAGCAATATGTCTTGAAAACAGAAAATTTACAACAAAACAAATGAGGAACAAATGGGAGGAAACTGGAGTTAACATCTGTGACCGAACTGTAAGAAACCGCGTAAAGGAAATGGGATTTACATACAGAAAAGCTAGAAGAAAGCCATCTCTAACACCTAAACACAAAAAAACAAGGTTACAATGGGCTAAGTAAAGGCAATCGTGGACTGTGGATGATTGGATGAAAGTCATATTCAGTGATGAATCTCGAATCTGCATTGGGCAAAGTGATGATGCTGGAACTTTTGTTTGGTGTCGTTCCAATGAGATTTATGCAGACGACTGTCTGAGGAAAACATGCAAATTTCCACAGTCAATTATGATATGGGGCTGCATGTCAGGTAAAGGCACTGGGGAGATGGCTGTCATTAATTCTTCAATAAATACACAGGTTTACATTGAAATTTTGGACACTTTTCTTATCCCATCTATTGAAAGGATGTTTGGGGATGATGAAATCATTTATCAAGATGATAATGCATCTTGCCATAGAGCAAAAATTGTGAAAAAATTCCTTGAAAAAAGACACATAAGGTCAATGTCATGGCCTTCAAACAGTCCGGATCTCAATCAAATTGAAAATCTGTGGTGGAAGTTAAAAGAAAATGGCCCATGACAAGGCTCCAACCTGCAAAGATGATTTGGCAACAGCAATCAGAGAAGGCAGGAGCCAGATTGATGAAGAGTACTGTTTATCACTCATTAAGTCAATGCCTCAGAGACTGCAAGCAGTTATAAAAGCCAGAGGCGGTGCAACAAAGTACTAGTGATGTGTTGGAGTGTTATTTTGTTTGTTTGTTTTTTTTTGTTTTAATTTTTCCTCAGAGTTGAGTGATTCCATAATTTATTCCCTGTGCTTGTTCTATAAATCTAACTGTTACTGGCCACCACAATTATTTTTCTTGATTTCTTTTAGTGTTTCTTAAAGACAGAAAGTTGCCATTTGAAATGCCTTTAGTTTTTGGCCATGTCTGTGATCTGCTTTTTTTCTACAACAATAAACAACTGAAGGAACATCCTCAGGGACTGGTGATTCCATTATTTTTGCCAGGGGTTGTATATTCACAATAATAGAACATTTGTGGTATTTCTAGACATACTGGTATTTTTGGCTGCTTTGTTTGGCTTAAACACAAAATTAAAGTAAATGGGTACCAGGTGTGTGCCTTTTTTTTTTACTGTCTGGCCTATGTGAACATATCTAGCAATTACTCAAATTACTCCTTATGCCTGTTAGCATGTGTGATTTGTACAGGTGATTTTCCTCTATAGCCTTGACTGATAAGATCGAGCAAAGGCATAACAGTAGTTTACTCATCTTTTGAAATTAGCTGTACTTTCTTGCAATGGCTGGCATGTATCCACATCACTTTACAGCTGTAGCAGTTGTCAGGAACACTTGGTAGGGTTCTTTAACCACTTGAGCCCCGGACCATTATGCTGCCTAAGGACCAGAGGTCTTTTTCCAATTTGGCACTGCGTCGCTTTAACTGCTAATTGGGCGGTCATGCAATGCTGTACCCAAACGAAATTTGCGTCCTTTTCTTCCCACAAATAGAGCTTTCTTTTGATGGTATTTGATCACCTCTGCGGTTTTTATTTTTTGCGCTATAAACGGAAAAAGACCGAAAATTTTGAAAAAAAATGATATTTTCTACTTTTTGTTATAAAAAAAATCCAATAAACTCAATTTTAGTCATACATTTAGGCCAAAATGTATTCGGCCACATGTCTTTGGTAAAAAAAATGTCAATAAGCGTATATTTATTGGTTTGCGCAAAAGTTATAGCGTCTACAAACTAGGGTACATTTTCTGTAATTTACACAGCTTTTAGTTTATGACTGCCTATGTCATTTCTTGAGGTGCTAAAATGGCAGGGCAGTACAAAACCCCCCCAAATGACCCCATTTTGGAAAGTAGACACCCCAAGGAAATTGCTGAGAGGCATGTTGAACCCATTGAATATTTATTTTTTTTGTCCCAAGTGATTGAAAAATGACAAAAAAAAAAAATATTTACAAAAAGTTGTCACTAAATGATATATTGCTCACACAGGCCATGGGCCTATGTGGAATTGCACCCCAAAATACATTCAGCTGCTTCTCCTGAGTATGGGGATACCACATGTGTGGGACTTTTTGGGAGCCTAGCCGCGTACGGGGCCCCAAAAACCAATCACTGCCTTCAGGATTTCTAAGAGTGTAAATTTATGATTTCACTCTTCTCTGCCTATCACAGTTTCGGAGGCCATGGAATGCCCAGGTGGCACAAAACCCCCCAAAATGACCCCATTTTGGAAAGTAGACACCCCAAGCTATTTGCTGAGAGGCATATTGAGTCCATGGAATATTTTATATTTTGACACAAGTTGCGGGAAAGTGACACTTTTTTTTTTTTTTTTCATAAAGTTGTCACTAAATGATATATTGCTCACACAGGCCATGGGCATATGTGGAATTGCACCCCAAAATACATTTATCTGCTTCTCCTGAGTATGGGGATACCACATGTGTGGGACTTTTTGGGAGCCTAGCCGCGTACGGGACCCCGAAAACCAATCACTGCCTTCAGGATTTCTAAGGGTGAAAATTTTTGATTTCACTCTTTACTGCCTATCACAGGTTCGGAGGCCATGGAATGCCCAGGTGGCACAAACCCCCCCCAAATGACCCCATTTTGGAAAGTAGACACCCCAAGCTATTTGCTGAGAGGCATGGTGAGTATTTTGCAGCTCTCATTTGTTTTTGAAAATGAAGAAAGACAAGAAAAAACATTTTTTTTTTTTCTTTTTTCAATTTTCAAAACTTTGTGACAAAAAGTGAGGTCTGCAAAATACTCACTATACCTCTCAGCAAATAGCTTGGGGTGTCTACTTTCCAAAATGGGGTCATTTGGGGGGGTTTTGTGCCACCTGGGCATTCCATGGCCTCCGAAACTGTGATAGGCAGTGAAGAGTGAAATCAAAAATTCACGTCCTTAGAAAGCCTGAAGGCGGTGCTTGGTTTTCAGGGTCCCGTACGCGGCTAGGCTCCCAAAAAGTCTCACACATGTGGTATCCCCGTACTCAGGAGAAGCAGCAGAATGTATTTTGGGGTGTAATTTCACATATTTCCATGGCATGTTTGAGCAATATATCATTTAGTGACAACTTTGTGCAAAAAAAAAAAATTTGTCTCTTTCCCGCAACTTGTGTCGCAATATAAAATATTCCATGGACTCGACATGACTCTCAGCAAATAGCTTGGGGTGTCTACTTTCCAAAATGGGGTCATTTAGGGGGGTTTTGAACTGTCCTGGCATTTTATGCACAACATTTAGAAGCTTATGTCACACATCACCCACTCTTCTAACCACTTGAAGACAAAGCCCTTTCTGACACTTATTGTTTACATGAAAAAGTTATTTTTTTTTGCAAAAAAATTACTTTGAACCCCAAACATTATATATTTTTTTAAAGCAAATGCCCTACAGATTAAAATGGTGGGTGTTTCATTTTTTTTTTTCACACAGTAATTGCGCAGCGATTTTTCAAACGCATTTTTTGGGGAAAAAACACACTTTTTTAAATTTTAATGCACTAAAACACACTATATTGCCCAAATGTTTGATGAAATAAAAAAGATGATCTTAGGCGGAGTACATGGATACCAAACATGACATGCTTTAAAATTGCGCACAAACGTGCAGTGGCAACAAAATAAATACATGTTTAAAAGCCTTTAAAAGCCTTTACAGGTTACCACTTTAGATTTACAGAGGAGGTCTACTGGAAAAATTACTGCACTCGATCTGGCCTTCGCGGTGATACCTCACATGCATGGTGCAATTGCTGTTTATGTTTGACGACAGACCGCCGCTTGCGTTCGCCTTAGCGCGAGAGCAGGGGGCGACAGGGGTTTTTTTTTTCTTAATTATTTTTTTGCTTTTTTAATCTTACTTTTAAACTGTTCCTTTCATATTTTTTTTTTTAATCATTTTTATTGTTATCTCGGGGAATGTAAATATCCCCTATGATAGCAATAGGTAGTGACAGGTACTCTTTTTTGAAAAAATTGGGGTCTATTAGACCCTAGATCTCTCCTCTGCCCTCAAAGCATCTGACCACACCAAGATCGGTGTGATAAAATGCTTCCCCAATTTCCCAATGGCGCTATTTACATCCGGCGAAATCTAAGCCATGAAATGCTCGTAGCTTCCGGTTTCTTAGGCCATAGAGATGTTTGGCACCACTCTGGTCTCTGATCAGCTCTATGGTCAGCAGGCTGAATCACCGGCTGCATTCTCAGGTTCCCTGTTGAGACAGGAGAGCCAGAGAAAAACACGGAAGACGGTGGGGGGGGGGCATTCCCTCCCACGGCTTGTAAAAGCAGTCTAGAGGCTAATTAGCCGCTAGGATTGCTTTTACATGAAAGCCGACCGCTGGCTGAAAAGAATGATACCAAGATGATACCTAAACCTGCAGGCATCATTCTGGTATAACCACTCAAAGTCGTGCATGGCGTACCTGAAGACAAAAAAATGGTTAACAATGGTTAACAATAAAGCACAGTAAACAGTAAAGTATAAATAATTACATACCTGAAAAACAAACATGATAAAACATAATAACAATAACAATAACAATAAAACATTGCAGAATAGAATACAGTAAAAAAAAGAGCAGAACAATAGAGAGAGAATAGAGAGAGAGAGAACAATAAAACGACAACTATTTTTTTTTATTTTATATATATTTTTTTTTTTACACTTTTTTTGTAACTAACTTTTATAACTGTAACCGGTTCCAGGTTCGGGTCTCTCAAAATGCGATGGCATCTTGGGAGACCCTGTGAAAGTGTGCCTAGTCTGTGGAATGCTGTACCCTACGCTAATACTCAACTAGTGCATGGTAGCGTTCAAAACATTCACCAATGCAAAGACCAGGATTGTCAGGACAGGAGGGACAATAATAGCGGGTGTCACGCCTATATCCGCGCTTGCTGCAGACACAACATCTTTTTTGGGGGGTTCGCTGGGTAGGGGTACTCGGGAGGACATAAAAATGCCTCTCATGCAGCCGACTGCATTTGGTTGGGGATGTGAATGGGGGAAGTACGGGCGCTGCAGAAGCGGTGGGTTCCCAATTAGGATTGGCGAATGCAGCAGGAAGGGCATTATGGGCACGACGGGCCTGTGTTTGTCTTTTTGGTGTCAGCGGGACACTACTTGTGCTTGCCACCTCACCAGCTTGAACTGCACTTATGGGACTCGCCACGTCACCAAGTGTTACTGCAGTGCTGGTTTGATTACGACCGGGGTGTACTACGCCGCTGGCGCTTGCCAGTTCCCCAAAACGCTACCAAAAAAACTATTAGCGATCGCAGGGATCAGGCCTGACTCTGCGAACGCTGCAGTTATGCGTTTAGAGTTTTGTAAGTGACAGTGATCGATCGATACTGCACTTGGGTGGGCTGGGCCGGGCCGGGCGGAGGGGCAAAACGCAGGTGCTAGCAGGTATCTGGGCTGATCCCGCTAACATTGCGTTTTTGGGAACCCTAAACTGCTGGGGACGCTAGTATAGATCTGATCGGATCAGATATTGATCCGTTCAGATACTATACCACTAAGGGAGGTGTACGCTGCGTGCGTGGGTGTTAGCGGTACTGGCGCTAACCTGACGCTGCCTGGGGCTGGTGCTTGCCAGTTCACCAAAACGCTACCAAAAAAACTGTTAGCGATCGCAGGGATCAGGCCTGACTCTGTGAACGCTGCAGTTATGCGTTTAGTGTTCTGTAAGTGTCAGTGATCGATCGATACTGCACTTGGGTGGGCTGGGCCGGGCGGAGGGGCAAAACGCAGGTACTAGCAGGTATCTGGGCTGATCACGCTAACACTGCGTTTTTGGGAACCCTAAACTGCTGGGGACGCTAGTATAGATCTGATCGGATCAGATATTGATCCGATCAGATACTATACCACTAAGGGAGGTGTACGGTGCGTGCGTGGGTGTTAGCGGTACTGGCGCTAACCTGACGCTGCCTGGGGCTGGTGCTTGCCAGTTCACCAAAATGCTACCAAAAAAACTGTTAGCGATCGCAGGGATCAGGCCTGACTCTGCGAACGCTGCAGTTATGCGTTTAGTGTTTTGTAAGTGTCAGTGATCGATCGATACTGCACTTGGGTGGGCTGGGCCGGGCGGAGGCGCAAAACGCAGGTGCTAGCGGGTATCTGGGCTGATCCCGCTAACACTGCGTTTTTGGGAACCCTAAACTGCTGGGGACGCTAGTATAGATCTGATCGGATCAGATATTGATGCGTTCAGATACTATACCACTAAGGGAGGCGTATGCTGCGTGCGTGGGTGTTAGCGGTACTGGCGCTAATCTGACGCTGCCTGGGGCGACGCATATCACCGCCGGGCGATTAGGGGGCTAAACCTTTATTCGGTAATAAACGGCGGGTGCCCTGACACTATAAAAAATAAACAAACTAACCAGCGTCAACCGTAACAGTTATACGGTGATCAGTGGTGAAAGGGTTAACTAGGGGGCAATCAAGGGGTTAAAACATTTATTAGGTAGTATATGGGGGTCCCTGACGCTATAAAACGCTGACGGCGAACCCAAATATTTACCTCACTAACTAGCGTCACCAGCAACACTAATACAGCGATCAGAAAAATGATCGCTTAGTGACACTGATGACGGGGGGTGATCAAGGGGTTAAAACTTTATTAGGGGGGGTTAGGGGGGTACCCTAGACCTACAGGGGGGTAACAGTAACTGTGCTAACACAGTAACTGTCACAAACTGACACCTAGCAGTAATCAGAAAAAAAAAAAAAAAAACTGCTGGTGTCAGTTTGTGACAGGGGGGGGGGCTGATTGGGGGGTGATCGGGGGGCGATCGGGGGGGGATCGGGGTGTAATGTGTGCCTGGCATGTTCTACTGTGTGTGTGTGTGTTGGTGCAGTCACTCACTTGTCGTCTCTCCTCGGGTCGGAACGGAAACTACCGACCCGAGGGGAGATGACATCATTTCCTTTGCTGCTGTTTAGCATACAGCAGCAAAGGAGTGTTCCCATTGGCCGGCGGCGATCGCGAGGGGGGGGCCACGAACGGATGGCCTCCCCCTCGTCTCTGATCGCCGGGGGACAAAACGGGACCGCCTCGGGCGGCGGGGGGGGGTCCGATAGGACCCCCCACCCGCGGAAGGCAAATCACGTACCATGTACGTGATTTTGCCTGTCCATGCCGCCTTGCCGACGTACATCGGCGTGAGGCGGTCGTCAAGTGGTTAAACTTTGATCCTAAAGATACATTCACATGTTCTTTTACTAGGACCCAATCACCTGGCTGTAAATCATGTGTTCAAGTTACTTGATCTGGATCTGGAATTGAATCAAAAACAAACTTGTGCATTGCAGTTAGTTGCTTGTATTAGACAATTACATAACAAAACATAATCATTATACATTACAGCAGTCTGATGTGAAAATACAACCCTGTCTTAGGTGGGCCCCCAAACAAAATCTCATAAGGGGTCAAGTTCTCTGACCTATAAGTACAGGTAGTCCTGATGCTGTAAAGACCCAGAGGCAACAGTTCTGGCCACTGTTTCTTTACTGACCCTTCCTCCCGTTCCTTCATTCATTTAGCTAGCCTTTCTTTAATGATTCCACTATATTTTTCTACCTTCACTGAACTCTGTTGATGATAGGGGCATGGAAGGCCTGCTCAATTGCCAAGTCCTTGCATATCATTTGCATGATCTGTCCAGTGAAATGTGTTCCTCTGTCACTCTCTATGGTTTCAGGGACTTCAGAGAGGCATATTACTTCGGAAAGGAGCTTCTTTGCTGTTGTCTTTGCATTTGCTTTAGCCACCAGTCAGGCTTCTATTCAGCTTGAAACCATGTCTATGTACAACAAAACATATTGATATTGGCCTGATATGGGCAATTGGATGTAATCAATCTGAAGTCTTTGGAAAGGGAATAGTGGCTTGGCCACATGTCTTTTTGTTACTCTGGTCGGTTTTCCTGGGTTGTTTTTAGCACAGATTATGCATCCCTCAACAAACTCTTGACATGCATTTCTGGTGATCGAATAAACCATCCAGCCTTGCTCATGTTTCTCTCCATTGCCTTAGGGCCTACATGGGCTAGTTGCATGATCATCTTTTTGGTTTGAGGTGGGACACATATTTAATTTTCCTTGCACAAGAGTCCTTCTTGGTTCTTCTTTGCTCTGTCCCTTTCCATGATTTCATTCCAATCATCAGGTGCAGATTCTTGCAATTTCTTAATCAGTTCTTTTACTTTGAGCATTTGTTCTCCTCTTTTTCTTCAATCTGTTGCAGGCTTCTTATTCCTTTGCAAAATCAGTGATTAGGGCCATGATTGCTTCCAATGGTGTTTCAGAAGTCTTCCTGGCAGTAGGATCAGCCAGTTAGTTTCCTTTTTCTTCCATGGGTTGTCCTCCAGTATGTGCTTTGACCTTCAGGATGGTTACTTCCTTTGGGAGGATGACTGCTTCAAAACGCCCTTGAACATATTTCCAGGTTTGAATTAGCTCTTCTGCAGCAGTTGTGAATCTTCTGTTCTTCCTTATGGGTCCATAATCATGGACTACTTTGAGAGCATACTTGCTATCAGTGTAGATGTTGGCTGTTTGATCCTTTGCAGTCTCACAGGCTCCTGTGAGTGCTACCACTTTGGCAACCTGCGCTGAAAGTGATGAAGGGGGTAGTTGGGTCACAATCACTTCCTCCAATGTTGTCACCGCATATGCCATTCTTGGGAGTCCAGCTTTGTACAGTTGTGAACCCTCTGCAAACAGGATCAGATCAGAATTTTCAAGAGGAGTGTCCTTTACTGGGGAGATTTGCTGCATTTCTTCTTACATAAGTTTTAAGCATAAAAATATATATTAGGTAATAAACACAGTACAGGTGAAAACACAGTGTGTGTTAAAGAGTATAAAAAACTCAATAAAAAAGAAAATTTAAAGGAAACTAGTTAAGAAACAATCAAACATATATGGTACAGCAAATACATATCAATGCAAGGTGAGCTGAGTGTGTTAATCCACAGAATTGGAGTTCAATGGAGGTGGCAGACCAGAAAAAGAACACCGGTATCTCCAACGGGAAAAAAATAAAAAATATATATACAGAGGAACTCAAAAGTCTTTTAAATGGCAAGATGGGATAGTCTCATTAAATCTCACGGTAATTAGATGTGAAATGTCTTCTCAAGAGGTAACCTGAGGGTTATAGGAAAAGGACCCGACCAATGTGTTGGATCTTGGCTCAAATGGATAATTCCCACCAGGAGAAAGGCAGAAGCAAAAAGCAAAAGAATGCCCTTACCAGATCCAGTGGACTCACGGGCCGTAGCGGTGAGTCAAACGAGCCTGTACCGTTAAACGGTGTGGGGTAAAGGTGTGTGGGAGAACTTGTAAACCATCTTGTCAGCAGTCCTCATACGAAGCACCGATTTGGAGTCCGGGGTCCCCAGGGTATGGTTCCGATCAGCAGATCACCGTTTCCTCAGAAAGCCATCATATGTGCAAATAGGCAAAAAAGGAAAAAAAGGAAGAAACACTCCACATAGTGTAAATCGTTGATTAGCAAAGAGCATAAAAGCACTTTATTTAGGGAGTGTACTCCGAAAAAATGTTGTTACAGGCAAAGGGCGGTAAAAACTCGGCCCAAAATAAATTAAAAACCGGCATAAAAGTAATAAAAACAGGCGCAGTAGATAGTGGTGGGGTATAAACATAGAACCCGACGCGTTTCGCCTCCTAAGGCTTCTGCTGGGGTATACCCCAGCAGAAGCCTTAGGAGGCGAAACGCGTCGGGTTCTATGTTTATACCCCACCACTATCTACTGCGCCTGTTTTTATTACTTTTATGCTGGTTTTTAATTTATTTTGGGCCGAGTTTTTACCGCCCTTTGCCTGTAACAACATTTTTTCGAGTACACTCCCTAAATAAAGTGCTTTTATGCTCTTTGCTAATCAACGATTTACACTATGTGGAGTGTTTCTTCCTTTTTTTTCCTTTTTTGCCTATTTGCACATATGATGGCTTTCTGAGGAAACGGTGATCTGCTGATCGGAACCATACCCTGGGGACCCCGGACTCCAAATCGGTGCTTCGTATGAGGACTGCTGACAAGATGGTTTACAAGTTCTCCCACACACCTTTACCCCACACCGTTTAACGGTACAGGCTCGTTTGACTCACCGCTACGGCCCGTGAGTCCACCGGATCTGGTAAGGGCATTCTTTTGCTTTTTGCTTCTGCCTTTCTCCTGGTGGGAATTATCCATTTGAGCCAAGATCCAACACATTGGTCGGGTCCTTTTCCTATAACCCTCAGGTTACCTCTTGAGAAGACATTTCACATCTAATTACCGTGAGATTTAATGAGACTATCCCATCTTGCCATTTAAAAGACTTTTGAGTTCCTCTGTATATATATTTTTTATTTTTTTCCCGTTGGAGATACCGGTGTTCTTTTTCTGGTCTGCCACCTCCATTGAACTCCAATTCTGTGGATTAACACACTCAGCTCACCTTGCATTGATATGTATTTGCTGTACCATATATGTTTGATTGTTTCTTAACTAGTTTCCTTTAAATTTTCTTTTTTATTGAGTTTTTTATACTCTTTAACACACACTGTGTTTTCACCTGTACTGTGTTTATTACCTAATATATATTTTTATGTATACCTTACAAACACTTTTACACTAAAGGAGTTTTCACTCTCTCCTAAACACTTTTTCTACCTGTTTTAGCAACAGGAGTCCCACCACCCATTAGCGCCACACTTCTTCACTCCAACTTTCACTTGCAACGGTCATATTGCTGTGTTGGCTGCTTCACTTCCGTCCAAGAGTTGGCGCAACTTTTACACTTTTTCTTTATAAGTTTTAAGCAGATGTGGTCACCCTCTTATTAGAGGTCTTCTTCTCTCTCTAGGAAAAAGCTGGCAGGATTGATTGTAGTACATTTTTCACTTCTATTTCTCCTAATTCAAGCAGGATTGCTTCATACTTGCTCAGCCTTGCTGATGACAAATGTTTTGTCCTTGCTCTTTTCAAGATTTCATATGCATATTTCTTCATAACATCCGTTCTAAAACATATCTTCCCTTTTGTACAGCACCACTGGCACAGGTTGCAGGTCAGGAACCTGTTAATAATACACGTGGCTAATCATTAAAATTAGAAGGAAAGAGGTTTAACACTAAACTGCATAGAGAGTTATTTACTGTAAGAATGGCAAGGATGTGGAATTCCCTTCCAAAGGCGGTGGTTTCAGCGGGGGGGGGGGCATTGATAGTTTCAAAAAACGATTAGATAAGCACCTGAATGACCACAACATACAGGCATATAAAATGTAATACTGACATATAATCACACACATAGGTTTGACTTGGACAAGTTGGAGACAGGGTCTGGTTGTCATCCCGCAACCTCCAACTTCATGTTCCCTCACTGAAGTTCGCACCTTGGTTTATTGGACCTTTCCATATTCATCACAGGATTAACCCAGTGGCTTATGCATTAGACCTTCCTTCTAATATGAGTATTTCAAATGTATTTCATGTCTCCTTATTAAAACCTTTGGTCTACAACCGCTTTACCACCTTGTGTCACATCCTCACCCTGTACAGGTTGAGAACCATGAGGAGTATGAAGTACAGTCCATTGTTGACTCCCGTAGGTTCCACGGGTGCATACAGTACCTGGTGCATTGGAAAGGGTACGGTCCGGAGGAACGCCCTTGAGTCTCATGCTCAAATGTACATGCCCCTGTCCTCCCTGTCCTCCTCTCGATCCTGTTCAAGACTTGCTTTGCTGACATCCCTTCTGGCTCTAGATCCTGCTTGCTGTTCCACTACATTGAATACTGACTTCTGGCTTGGCTGACTATCCCTTCTGGTTACTGAACTTTGGCTATGTTTTGACTATGTTTGTTCTTTTTACTTTTATTATTAAGCAAGTGTGATTTAACTTCTGTCTCTGCCTGATTTCATGGTTTTTGACAATATTATTAGTAGTATATTGAAGTGATCCTTCTAAAAACCCATATGAAAATCTATATCTGCTATTAGGTATCTACAATGTTGTATTTTATATGCAAACTAAACGTTCATAGCTTCTTTAAGAGCGGGAAAGTACAGCACTAAAAAGACGTTTGGATCTCTTAAATAGTGAGATTGTTTGGCTGCCTGCCTGCCTGCCCTGTTGAAGCTCTGTTACACTAATGAGTGAAACGCATTGATGTCAGCACACTGTGCCATTATCATAGCCACACCCCATCCTTTCCCGTTGCCCTGGGGACTGGCCCTATGAAATGTAATGTAATGTGATGTTTACAATCAATGAAGGCAATTAGAGATAAGAAGAAGAATTTCCCTAGACTGCACACAGACTGTTCCTGGATTGTGTATTGTTACCATCAACTGCTTGGCCACCAAACGAGGTGTTATGCAGTATATATAAAAAGATTTGCCACAATAGTAATTTTAGTCATTAAGGATAATTATACCCCAGAAACTGTGAAGGAGCTGAAACAACAGCATGGCAGGTTTTGGCACATTATGTCACTTTTGTGTTAGAATTACTGGCCTTGATAGTCTGTTAATGAAGTAGGAATGGGGATCAGATTATATGGCCATGGTTATGTGTGTAGTAGGGCTGATTTAGAATTTCAGCTAAGAAGCCATTCCTATTTACTATACTAAGAACATTTTGTGAGATCTGTAGAACCTGACACTGAATTCACCCATTTCCCCCCTTAGCACAGCCATCTGTGCTTAGCTTAGCACACTTTTCCTGTGTCCAGGGTGTGTCAAGCTGGTCAGCAGAGGAAGAAGGTAACCGCAAAGGCAAGGCTTGTGCAATGCTTGTGAAAGAATATGCTTTGCTAAACTGCTTTGCATCAATAAGAGTAGGTTAACTGTTTAAAGGTTAGAATGTTTTGTAACTGAAATGTATAGCGTGTTCGCTTGTGACGCAATATGATGAAAAGATATATGTACACTGTATTTCTCTGTATGGCTCACTCTTGGCGTGGAGACACGAGTCGGGTCAGGAGTGTTTCATTCTTAATGGCCAAAAGAATGGAATAAAAACCTCGCATACCAGAAGTTCATTGTCTAGCAGTCATTACCAATATTCTGCTACCTCATTATATGTTGCCATGAGTTGTTGCAGTGGCCAATTTGATGTCTGGACGTTAGCTAGGGGTGTATAGACAACATTGTCTTTTTATATTAGGGGGTGGTGAAGAGTATTGAATTATTCTTTGAAAAATGATGTTATAACATTAACTCATTAACTAAAAGATTTTTGTTTTAATCAATATCTTTGTATTTTGGTAAATTTGAGTTTAAGCCACGTGGGTCCCACATAGTGACTGCTATCTTGGTGTCAGTGTCTATGCAGAAGTCTATTTTTCTTTTTATGTATATGCCTTATATAGGTTGCAGTGACCACACTAAGTAATGCAAATTACTCTTTATTTATTGTTCCCATTTCTATTTTAATTTGGTAATTAAATTATAAGTCATCTATACGCAACGTTTTTCCTAGTCCCCATACAAAGTCCTAAAATATCTGTTGATTCTGCCAGTGAAGTTCACCTAACGCTTCTTGGGATGGTGTGTCAACTTTGCTACCCTACTCTTAAATGCAGAGAGGAGTTGCTACCCTCATACAAGCTGTGCCTTCTTGCATTACAGTGTGTTGAAAAATGATGTAGAAGGTGTGGCTATCAGCATTGTCACTGTGTGCAGCTTGTCATTCAGTATGTGGCCACACCTAGTCCAGCCCACTGAGTTCTGAATTGACAGCGCTGCTTCTGTTGCTGAAACCCTCCCACTGTGGGCTTTAGTTTCTGGGAGGAGGAGCAAGTGAGACACAAATTAAGGATAATTTGGCACAGTTCCTGAAGGTAAAGAACATATTTCTTCACTTTATAAGGCTTGTACATCACTTAGTAAGTGGATTTAGTACTAGTTTAGACTATCATACATCAGAATTTAGTTGTTCTTTAATAAGTATTACCTTCCATGAAAACACCACTCTTCTCAAAACCAGTGAAACAATTAAACCATTTTGATTGACAGCACAGACACATATATGAAAGACTAGAGCATGTGGGAGACAGGGGGCAGAGGCAATTACACAAGCAGGTTTGTGAGGTGAAGAGACCCCAGTGCTAGTTGAAAATGTCAAAAAAAAAAAACAGAATTTCTGTGTTTGGCTGTAGAACATTATACTTGTTAAAAGGAGATAATACAGAAATAATATCTGACATTTTACAAAAAAAATTCTGTAACAAAAAGAAAAAATAAGTATGGAATGTTTGTCATAAGGCAGTAATGCAGCAGGCATGTAATGTAATTATAAAGCATAACGGGAAACGTATTGGGTAGATGTATACTTTAGCCATGGACCCTAGACCTTCCAGAAAATGTATAATTTAAATTAGCTGATAGATTTTCATTGATCACTATTCAGTTTTCATTTTGAAAAAAAAAAATCTATTCAAAATAATTAATTGTGTGTTGCATGATGTAGCTGTTGTAATTGTAAAGAAAGATATAAAAAATTTGTTTTTCGGAATATGTCTAGAAATGTTGGAGATAGAATAGTTAAGAAGAACTACATAAGCAGATTAAGGTAAGAATATATTAGTAATGGAAACTATGACTGTAAATTTTGATCCATGGAGCTTCCGATCCTCTTAAATATAAAGAGATGCATCTGGGACATATTTGGCTAATCATATTGGTACCATATACAGTACCATTGGAGAATTACTTTGTAGTTGATTTCAATAATTATGATGTTAATACACAAAAAGTTGTTTTGTTAGTAAAAGTTAGTAAAAGTAAGGTCTATTGTTACTCCTTGATCTAAGTCCCAATTAATTATAAAAGGTAGGAGTAGGAGGCTAGGTGTTCTTGAAGGTCAGAAATATATGCCGTAATTGTTTATCAAAGTGATTGCATACGTTTTCAAAGGGGAAAATGTCAGTATTTTTATAAAGCAGTAATGTGTTTAATGAAATGTTTAATTTGTGTTCCAAGGTGTTTTCTTCTTGTGGAAGTTTCTAGTTTTTCTGCAAAGTGGTTACATAATATGATACCTTGAGATATGTAGAAGTCTCTGATTCTCATTAGTCCCTTATTTATCCACCATTTAAGGACTAATGGGGAATTAGAAGATTGAAAACAATATTTAGAATTCAATCTGTCCCAAAATGCTAGAGAGTGAGATAGAGGGAGGCTAAGTTTGCCAGGTTAGCGATTAGGTTTAATCAACACTAACAAATCTATAAGGAGTGATGACCGAGCTTAAAATCCAGTTTAAGTACATTAAGGTAACACATGCTTTGTAGAAAGTTGTGCTGATTGAAACTATTTGAAAAATTTGGCATGCGTGAGGAGGATGACCATTTGGATGGGAATGAGGACATTAACATTTTTATGGTATGTTTTAAACTGAGATTCATAGCTTGTGATGTAGAATCATTTAGCTTGTGATTGAACATGGTAGAATTTTTTTTCCAATAAATTTAGACTAGATATTGTAGGGGAGTTTGAGAACAATAAAATGTCATATGTAAATAATGTGCATTTAGGTTCTCAGTTCCCTGTTAGGATGCCATTTTGACTAGGGTTCCCATGTATGGTTGTCGCCAATGATTGATGGTACAAAAAGGATTGGGGATAAAAGGCATCCTTGAAGAGTACTTCTGTGGATGGAAATTGTTTGAGATTTGTATGCCTTAATAGACAAATTAGCAGAAGGAATGGGAATTTTAGGATCATGATAAATTTAGGTGAAAATGCTAACCCAAGACAGCTGAAGTCTGATTAACACCTTTATTGTTCCTTAAAAACACAGCAAGCACAGCAAGCAGGGGGCACAAAGGCTGTTTACGCATTTCCATGGCTTCCTAGTAGGGATCTGGGCTGAACCTTAAGATGGGTAGGACTGTTTTGATTACCACAGAAGTGGATACACTACACTTTGGATGTTTCCTGTTTTGCTTAAAGAGGAAGTAAACCCTGGTGATTTTTTCTTAATTTCTAATTCCCTGCAAAGTAAAGGCATAATGTGCTGGTATGCATCGCATACTAACACATTATGTGACACTTACCTTCAAACGAAGCCTGCGTCGTCCTCACTGCAGGCTGCATCCATCTTCACCCCTCTTTCTTCCGGGGCCATGGACTCCGGCTCTGTG
Organism: Lithobates septentrionalis; assembly: GCA_037952835.1. Taxonomy (NCBI): domain Eukaryota; kingdom Metazoa; phylum Chordata; class Amphibia; order Anura; family Ranidae; genus Lithobates; species Lithobates septentrionalis. The sequence continues at coordinate 1,049,028 of JBBDGP010000820.1, forward strand.
ACTGGCCAGAGCCACGTGACATCACACCCACGATTGCGCTCGTGAGCCGTCGGTCATGGAACACTCTCCTGAAGAAACGGCACAGGCAGCCGTCCCTTCAGAGCACATGGGCCGATGACATCATCAGCGCAGTAAACAGTAAATATCTCCTAAACGGTGCATGTTTAGGAGATATTTACAGTACCTATAGGCCTTTTTCTAGGCTTGACTATAGGTACAGCAGGGAGGTTTACAACCTCTTTAATAACTTTATAGCTACCTATTTTAGCATTGTCATTACCTATGGGTATTCACTGAACACTAGTTCTGACAACTTTGAGCCATTATCAGACTTATCCAGGGTCCCTGGGCTTCTGACCTCCATCAGAGAAGAGTAGCCAGATCAGCTGCATCCAATTATACAGATCCCCTAAGTTGAGTTTATAGACCCACACTGTGTAGGGGACATAATTCTCTGCACCATAGTATGCTGAAGTCTACCTCCAGAAGGGAATCCAACACCTTGCTCACTCTATGCATTGGCTATCACAAATGCTCTTGGCATACGCACTCACTTCTCTCAGGTTTAGTAACCTATGTATTCCTTGGCAAAAACCCTGGAGGGTCTGAGATGTCAGGGACCCCATAGTTTAGCATTCCTTTAGCACTGATTTGTACACTACCTATGAGTCTCTCTGACCTTTTGAGACTAGTTGCTAAGTCTGGCCTCAGTGTTGGAATTATGTTTTGCAATTGACTAGGTAACTGTTGTAATTGAGAGGAAGCAGGCGGGACTTTTAAAGGTACCAAAATAAAATTAAAAATAAAATTAAAATGACAATAAATGTTAGAGAGAATCACATATCATTTCAAATATCATGTAAAACCACTTCTTACTGTACATGTTTCCCTCAAAAGAGATTCTTTAGGAGCTTTTGAAAGTGTTGCATGAAGTTTAAATACTACAAAAGAAACAAGAGTCATAAATAATTGTATTTATAAACTGCCTTATGAAAATATTGCATAGTCACATAGCATGTCATGAATCATAAATATATACATTTTACACAGTTTGATGATGAACTGAGGATGCATGCCTATCAGATGCTTCTTGTTCATAAAAGATCAATTTCTAATTCCTAGATTGGAGCCTGGATTGAAGGGGGGACTTTCAGGTATATCCAGGCAAATAAACTGAATGTACGGGGGAAAACATCGCTGTATCCTTTCTTATGATTTTTCCATCTTCCATCTGGCATAATATAAAGCTTTCTTTTCAATTAAATTCAAATTAATATTTAAAACAATATTGACTATTTGTTTATATGCAGTTTTTATTTGGAAAACACCGTGCTGTTTATCTGTTTCTTTGCCTCTATGTACATGTGGAGCTGGTTATGCATGCCGCAGTTCTGGATGCCGATGAATGACTATAAAACAATTATAATGCTTGATTGATTCTTGGAGCAATTGGGCTCCACTTTGTGATTGGGGTGGGGAGACCTGCAGCCATATGGACGCCCGGAGCACTTGCAGCAATGGTGTTTAACCAATCACCCCTTGCTTTGCTTGGGCCCCCAGGTGCTGATCGTAAGCCTGTCCATCCTCTTTGTGACAGCTTTATGACTGGGAGTCTGTTCTCCCTGTCATACTGGGAGATCCCCCTTTTTGACTGTCATGCTGGGGGCGGAGGGGAGTCTTTGTCTGCCCGTACCCTTCGCTGATCTGGTAACTGTGGATTTTCCAAAAAGGCGGAGAATGACCACGCACGTCAGCGTGTGAGGTCACATCAGCAGATTGAGTAATGGACATGTGCAGTAGCGCCATCAATACGCCCACGTCCCTGCCGACGGGACGGAGAGAGCTCAAATGGTGGCAGTTTGTCGCCGTACACTGACAGGGAACGTGTGTATGAGAGAGACTGCCTGGTCGTGTCTCTCTCTTGTTTCCCCTCTCTCCTAGCAAGCCTTTTCTGGGACTTTTCTTGACATGTGTAAGTACTTTTATTTTTTTTGTTCATGTCTATGGATTGCGCTCATTGTGGGGTCTCTGGCTTCATTGGTTTTCAGTTGCCTGCTAATGCAGGATAGGGGGGCATCTTTTGTCCTGGCACAGATGGTCAAGGAATGTCATCTAATCTTGTGTGGCTCTGATGCCTCCCTCTATACTGACCCTTGGATATCAGCCCCCATTTAAGAGGGAAACAATCCATTTATTTTTAATCATACACAATAGAAAACATTATCAAAAGGAAATTATTATTTTTTTTTTGTTGCAGGATTCTGTCTGGCTGATACCTTAGATAGACAGACTTGGCAGCAGGAGTGCTGCAGGCCTATCTTTGGGCTCTGCCAAGGTGCAGCAAATACTATCTGCTGTGTTTTTGCGTCAGGTATCCAAGCAATATATTCTATCCCCTTATTTCTGGGGAGATAAGATCGTATTGGTTCTTTATACCATCACCGAGGTTTGAGGTAAATCTTGCTTCACCTTTTATTAATTAATAGTATTTTTATGTTCAACTCTGGTCCGAGTAATCAGGACCAGTTAGGTTGAAAATTTACATATGAACTTTACCTTTCAGAATATCTACCCTCCCTCTCTCTCTGGCTGCAATTGCCCCCCCCCCACCCCTCAATCCAGGCTCCAATCTAGGAATTAGATATGTATATTATATAAACAAGAATCATCTGATAGGCATGCATCCTCAGTTCGTCATCACACTGTGTAAAATGTATATATTTATGATTCATGACATGCTATGTGACTGCAATATTTTCTTATGGCAGTTTCTAAATACAATTATTTATGACTGTTGTTTCTTTTGTAGTATTTAAACTTCATGCAACACTTTCAAAAGCTCCTGAGGAAGCTCTTTTGAGTGAAACATGTAGAGTAAGAAGTGGTTGTACATGATATTTGAAGTCATATGTGATTCTCCTGAACATTTATTGTCAATTTAAAAGAAACTTTGCTTAATAAACATTTATCTTTTTAACAAACCTATTTGATTATTTTGGTACCTTTAAAAGTCTCTTCTGCTTCCTCTCAATTAAAACTATTTACTTATTGAGATGTGGTACCTTTGACCTCTCATTGCCTAGTTCTAACATTTTTAGGTTAACTGTTGGTTCCTGAAACATTTCCTTGTTTGTATACCATTACTTAGCATGGACCATCCCTGAGGGGGCGCAGACCCAAGTGGAGCCTTTCTGGCCTTTTGCAATTGTCCTGGAATTGCCTGGAAGATTCTTGCAGTAGGCGAGCTGGAAGCCTTTTAACTTTGTGTTGCATGCCTTGCTCAGCCAGGAACCTCTTCCTTAACTTTCAAAAGAAGTGTCTATTTTCCATGGAGCTTTTAAGGGCAGTGGAGACAATGTACTGTATATAGTAAAAAATATCCAAAATGTATGTACAAACTTTCAACATATAAAAACAGATCGACTAGTATGACATAAGTCTACAAGCTATAACATGCCAGTAGAATGCCCAAACAGTCCGAGCAGCCCTCAAATAGGGACATATTGTAATATGATAGTCCATCATAGTCCCCAATGGGACATAAACACTTGAAGCATTTCAAGATGATTCCTTTCCCCTGTTCCTTGGGGTGTATAACTGGTAAAGGGTCTGCAAAAAGATTTAATCATTAAGCATAGAATCTTTACAGAAAATGAATTTACAGTTCCCTTATGTAATCCAACATGGTGTACTTACATATAATCGTCATAGACAAAATTTGACCAGCCAAAATACACTTAAAAGCAAGCCATGGTCTGAAGACATCCCATCAATTACCTCCCTCTGTCCCAAGTGGAACCAAGTCCACTCCAGGGAAAAATACAACCACAGTGGCCAACAGAGCCACAGCTGAAAGATATTGGGAAAGTTAGCTAATAGGCAAGTTTTCCAAAGGGGTATCATAGTAAGCCATCTCCAGGAGCATCCTAATACTACCAAACTGTAGAGCAAAATACAAAGTAAAACACCTTGTGCATAGATCATAATGTATATCTATAGTGTACACAACACACAAGACTACTTATTAGGACTCTCGATTGATATGTGTTTCCTAGTGGTTTGAACGTAACTTGGGCTGCATTATGTATTGATATTGATATTTTGTATTTTTTTTACTATATGCATTGTCTGCACTGCCCTTAAATGTCTCATGGGAAATAGACACTTCTTTTAATATTTATGTAGGGATGTGGGTAGTGCATATTATGTTGAACAGTTACATCATCCTCCATTAATCTTCCTTAGCTTTATGCAAATTGTTTGGGAAAGTGCTGGTTCCTACCCTGGTTTCATGACTGTGTAATGTCTTTTACCTATTGTACTTTGTGTTCCCCACTCCACTGCCCCCTATTGTCATTTGTGTTCCCCAGTCTGCTCCCCTGATCCTATTACCTTTCCTTTCCCTCTTTCTCCACCTCCCCCTCACCTCCCCTAACCCCTTTTTTTTCTATTCTGGAAGCTCCATACACATCTCAATATTAGCAGTCATGTGACTGCCTGTGGGAGTCTGTGAGAGCATAAATACTATTAATGTGCTAACAAACCAGTTCACATGTTGGTCTCTAAACTGACTTCCGCTTTAAAACCTTATGCGCCACTTAAACTATGCACTGCCTCTTGGGACCTAACTTCTAACCCATACAAACTAGTCTCAACTATTTCAGACTTTCTCAAATCTCTCTCAGTCAACCTCCACCTTTTTCCCAGGATAAAGTAGATAGGTTTTTTCATGATTATCCCCTTCCTTCTATTTCAAATGAAGGGAGGGCCTTGTTGAATAAAGACATATCTTAAGATGAAGTATTATAAGTGATTAAGTCCTTTAAATCCTCCAAGACACCAGGCCTGGGTGGATTTACAGCAGAAGTATTTATTACATCCTATGAAAAATCAGATATTAGAATAAAGTATGGGACTTTAACAGAGTTTACACTTTACAGGAAAGAAACAAAAACGCAATATATACAAACACAGTATTTAATAATTATTCACCATTGCTCTCATAATATTTATTACATCATAAAATTCCAAAGTTATAAGACAATGCATTTCGAGAGCAACTCATTCATTACAATTTGGCTCATGATTGAAATGATCATTGTTGCTTGAATTAATACAATAGTTACAAATAGCTGAAAGTAGCTGTGGCTTGAAAAATGACTATGGTGTGCCTAACATCTTAACATCTGAAACATATATATATATATTTTTTAAATTGTGATCTCCAGAATAAACTTTTTCTTTTTCTAGTAATCTCCATATTTTTTATTTTTTTTTGTTTTTTCTCGTGATCTCAAGAATATTTTTTTCATTTTTTTTTTTGGGGGGGGGGGTGTTCTAGTAATCTCCATATTTTTTTTTTATTTTTGTGTGTCAAGTTACCACAACACCATTATTATCTTGTATTTTTTAACCTCAAACATACAATGTCAGTGTCCTTTGTTAATTTGACATTGTATTTTTAGTGTAGTGAGACCTCTGCACAGTGTTCAGCGAAAACTACAAGTTAGTGTAGTGCGTCCTCCTCACAGTGTTCAGCTAAAGCTACAAGTTAGTTTAGTGTGACCTCTGCACAGTGTTCAGCTAAAGCTACAAGTTAGGGTAGTGCATCCTCCTCACAGTGTTCAGCTAAAACTACAAGTTAGTGTAGTGCGACCTCTGCACAGTGTTCAGCTAAAGCTACAAGTTAGTGTAGTGACACCTCTGCACAGTGTTTAACTAAAGCTACAAGTTAGTGCAGTGCGTCCTGCTTACAGTGTTCAGCTAAAACTACAAGTTAGTGTAGTGCGACCTCTGCACAGTGTTCAGCTAAAGCTACAAGTTAGTGTAGTGCGTCCTGCTTACAGTGTTCAGCTAAAACTACAAGTTAGTGTAGTGCGACCTCTGCACAGTGTTCAGCTAAAGCTACAAGTTAGTGTAGTGAGACCTCTGCACAGTGTTTAACTAAAGCTACAAGTTAGTGTAGTGCGTCCTCCTCACAGTGTTCAGCTAAAACTACAAGTTAGTGTAGTGCGACCTCTGCACAGTGTTCAGCTAAAGCTACAAGTTAGTGTAGTGCGTCCTCCTCACAGTGTTCAGCTAAACCTACAAATTATTTTTTTGCGAGCTCTGCACAGTGTTCAGCTAAAGCTACCTGTAGAAGGTTGGTGGTGTTTTCCTGATCCTATCACTACCGCAGGCAGCTAAATAAGCTACAAGTTATTTTTTTGGCGAGCTCTGCACAGTGTTCACCTAAAGCTACAAGTTAGTATAGTGCGTCCTCCTCACAGTGTTCAGCTAAAACTACAAGTTAGTGCAGTGAGACCTCTGCACAGTGTTCAGCTAAAGCTACAAGTTAGTGTAGTGCGTCCTCCTCACAGTGTTCAGCTAAAACTACAAGTTAGTTTAGTGAGACCTCTGCACAGTGTTCAGCTAAAGCTACAAGTTAGTGTAGTGCGTCCTGCTCACAGTGTTCAGCTAAAACTACAAGTTAGTGTAGTGAGACCTCTGCACAGTGTTCAGCTAAAGCTACAAGTTAGTGTAGTGCGTCCTGCTCACAGTGTTCAGCTAAAACTACAAGTTAGTGTAGTGCGACCTCTGCACAGTGTTCAGCTAAAGCTACAAGTTAGTGTAGTGAGACCTCTGCACAGTGTCCAGCTAAAGCTACAAGTTAGTGTAGTGCATCCTGCTCACAGTGTTCAGCTAAAATTACAAGTTAGTGTAGTGCGACCTCTGCACAGTGATAATTATGGGGTATTCCTGCGCTATCGTGATCGGGGTTGGAGAAAGAGGAGAATGGGCACCCAATCTCAATAAAAAACAAGGACGAGCAGCATGCACCGAATGGGGTACAGCCTGTCCCCGGTTAAAACAAGAATGGAATAAAGTGTGGTGCTGCGCTAATCCTAATGAGATAGGCGCATAAAGGCTCTGTGAGCGTCTTAAAGTGCATCAAAAATAGGCTTTGCAAATATAACAGAGCAATAGAGAGATGACCTAATATGGCAATAGTGTCCTTATGTGCTAATAGTGCGTATGGTCAAGAAAATCATAATAGAAATACACAATAAATAATAATAAATATAACGTGCAAAGTGATTGGTGCTTAAACAACACAGTAGCAAACATAAAAGTATGAGTGAATATAGCTTGGATAAAAATAACAGCTGGCTAAGACTATCACCAATCGCCAACTAGCTAAAAACAATATAAAACCAACACATTCATAGGTGCATATATAACCAAAGTGCATCTAGTGCAAGTTAAATGTGATTTAAGTGCTTAAAAGTCCATAAACATGCATGCAAATCTGCGTGCAAAATATTCTCAGGTGCAGTGTTCCTTGCGGCGGAAAATAATCAATCGCAAGTCCATAAAACATGTATTGACTTCCGTGCTAAACATAGGTGACAGTAGTGGTCAGTCTTCATGCAACAGGGTGCACATTGGTGGGCAGTGGCCCCTTACCTGAAGGTAATGGGGTAAGCGCGTTTAGCCAATCAGAGGCATGGCAGCCTTTGTAGAGACCCTGGGTATAGTCTGCAGTGAAGGATGGTGGAAATATGGTCCTGTCCTGATCGCTTCTATTGTAGGGGCGTCTGGTCCTTCCAAGTAGTGTCCCGGGGTCACCCAGATAGATTGAGAAAGGAAGCCCACAATAGTGTAGTATTGCATGAAAGCGTATTACTTTTATTACAGCATAAACTACAGTACTTACATAAAACGTTAAAAACCGGATGGAGATCCGACGAGCGGCGAGCTCGTAATAGCAATAACAGTCTGAGAGTGCCTGTCCCGTCCCTACGCGTGACGTCACGGTCACGTGACTTCTTCAGGGGAGAAGAAGTCACGTGACCGTGACGTCACGCGTAGGGACGGGACAGGCACTCTCAGACTGTTATTGCTATTACGAGCTCGCCGCTCGTCGGATCTCCATCCTGTTTTTAACGTTTTATGTAAGTACTGTAGTTTATGCTGTAATAAAAGTAATACGCTCTCATGCAATACTACACTATTGTGGGCTTCCTTTCTCAATCTATCTGGGTGACCCCGGGACACTACTTGGAAGGACCAGACGCCCCTACAATAGAAGCGATCAGGACAGGACCATATTTCCACCATCCTTCACTGCAGACTATACCCAGGGTCTCTACAAAGGCTGCCATGCCTCTGATTGGCTAAACGCGCTTACCCCATTACCTTCAGGTAAGGGGCCACTGCCCACCAATGTGCACACTGTTGCATGAAGACTGACCACTACTGTCACCTATGTTTAGCACGGAAGTCAATACATGTTTTATGGACTTGCGATTGATTATTTTCCGCCGCAAGGAACGCTGCACCTGAGAATATTTTGCACGCAGATTTGCATGCATGTTTATGGACTTTTAAGCACTTAAATCACATTTAACTTGCACTAGATGCACTTTGGTTATATATGCACCTATGAATGTGTTGGTTTTATATTGTTTTTAGCTAGTTGGCGATTGGTGATAGTCTTAGCCAGCTTTATTCTGACCTCTGCACAGTGTTCAGTTAAAGCTACAAGTTAGTGTAGTGCGTCCCCCTCACAGTGTTCAGCTAAAACTACAAGTTAGTGTAGTGAGACCTCTGCACAGTGTTCAGCTAAAGCTACAAGTTAGTGTAGTGCGTCCTCCTCACAGTGTTCAGCGAAAACTACAAGTTAGTGTAGTGCGACCTCTGCACAGTGTTCAGCTAAAGCTACAAGTTAGTGTAGTGCGTCCTCCTCACAGTGTTCAGCTAAAACTACAAGTTAGTGTAGTGAGACCTCTGCACAGTGTTCAGCGAAAACTACAAGTTAGTGTAGTGCGACCTCTGCACAGTGTTCAGCTAAAGTTACAAGTTATTTTTTTTGCGAGCTCTGCACAGTGTTCAGCTAAAGCTACATGTAGAAGGTTGGTTGTGTTTTCCTGATCCTATCACTACCGCAGGCAGCTAAATAAGCTACAAGTTATTTTTTGGCAAGCTCTGCACAGTGTTCACCTAAAACTACCTGTCAAAGGTTGGTGGTGTTTTCCTGATCCTATCATTACCGCAGGCAGCTAAATAATCTACAAGTTAGTGTAGTGCGAGCTCTGCACAGTGTTCACCTAAAGCTACCTGTAGAAGGTTGGTGGTGTTTTCCTGATCCTATCACTACCGCAGGCAGCTAAATAAGCTACAAGTTATTTTTTGGCGTGCTCTGCACAGTGTTCACCTAAAGCTACCTGTAGAAGGTTGGTGGTGTTTTCCTGATCCTATCACTACCGCAGGCAGCTAAACAAGCTACAAGTTAGTTTTTTGTGAGCTCTGCACAGTGTTCAGCTAAAGCTACCTGTAGAAGGTTGGTGGTGTTCTCATACTACAGGCAGGCAGTTGATTTTGCTAGCTGCAGTATCAGTATATATATATATATATATATATATATATATATATATATATATATATATATATATATATATATATATATATATATATATATCCCAGCTTAGTGCAGCTACAGGCCATTAGTATGTCTGGAAGGTCAACAAGGAGAGGCAGATAGTCACAAGCCAATAAAAGAGGGCAAGCAGGCTCTGTGTCTAGAGGCAACAGTGCTGGTCGTGGAGACGGTGTATCCTCAACAGCACGTGGCCGTGGGACATGCTTGGCCTTTTTTTCGGCAGCTGGCCGTGTTGAGCCACAACATGCGGAAGACTTGGTCGAGTGGATGACCAAGCCGTCCTCATCCTCCTTATCCTCTCTCACCCATGCTCAGGGTACTTTGTCTGGCAAAGCAGCGACCTCTTACCTCGGCTAAATGTCATCAGTGACTCCTTCCCCACCCCCACTATGTCCTCCTGAGGAGTCCCTCAAACTGTTTGACCACAGTGTTGGGTACATGCTCCAGGAGGATGCCCAGCGTTTGGAAGGCTCTGATGATGATACTGAGCTAGATGAAGGCAGTAACGTGAGCACGGACAGAGGGGGTGCCCAAGAAGGACAGCAATCTGGCAGTCATGCTTCCCCTGCTGCAGCATACTGCCAGGTTTGCTCCAGTGATGAGGAGGGAGGGGATGATGAGGTCACTGACTCAACGTGGGTGCCTGATAGGAGGGAGGAGGAGGAGGCGGCACATCACCAACGAGGCAGGATGCCCTCCAGGGGCCAGTCTAAGGGCAGCACACTGACTGCATCACACCCCAAAGCTCCGCATGTGCAGGGCACTGCAGGCTCTGCGCGTTATTCAAAAAGTTCTTTGGTGTGGGCCTTTTTTGAGACGAGTGCATCAGATCGCACCGCTGCTATTTGCAACATATGTCTCAAGCGTATCTTGCGTGGCCAAAACATCTCCCACTTGGGCACCACATGCTTGACCAGACATATGTTGACCTGCCATGCAGTTCATTGGCAAGCGTATTTAAAAGACCCACACCAAAGAACAAAGATGACCTCTCCTTGCTCCTCATCAGCTGAGATCTCCAACCCCACTATACCTTCAGTCCTCTCTGAGACCTGCACTGAGAGGAATGAAGGTATAGAATTAGGTGTGTCACAGCCAAGTACTTGTGGGCAATCTGCTTTTGGTACACCGACGTCAGATTGTACCAGGCAAATTTCCCTGCCCCAGCTGCTGCACCGCCGAAAGAAGTTCGCTCCCAGCCATCCACATGCCCAGCGGTTGAATGCTAGCTTGGCAAAATTGCTAGCACTTCAACTGCTGCCTTTTCAGTTGGTAGACTCTGTCCCCTTCCGTGAGTTTGCGGTTCCTCAGTGGCAGGTACCCAAATGCCACTTTTTCTCACGGAAGGCGATTCCGGCTCTCTACCGGCATGTGGAAGGCAATATCTTGAGGGCGGTCAGCGGCAAGATGCATATTTCCGTTGACTCATGGTCCAGCAGGCATGGACAGGGACGTTACCTAACTTTCACCGCGCATTGGGTGACTCTGCTGGCAGCTGGGAAGGATGCAGGACAAGGTGTAGTAGTGTTGGAGGTTGTTCCGCCACCACGCCTCCAAAATGCCACTACTAATGATTGTGACACACCTCTCTCCTCCACCCCCTCCTCTTCTTCTTCCTCCATGGCCTCTTCCTGTGCTTTGTCCTCGGAACCAGCGGTGCTCCGTAGCCGTTCAAGGGGCTATGCAAGTATGCAGGCCAAAAGATGCCATGCGGTGCTTGAGCTGGTGTGCTTGGGGGACAGAAGCCACACTGGGGCAGAGGTTCTGTCAGCTCTGCAGGGGCGGGTTCAGAGGTGGTTGATGCCACGCCATCTTAATGCAGGAATGGTGGTTTGCGACAATGGCACCAACCTCCTCTCTGCCCTCCGACAGGGACAAATGACCCATGTGCCCTGTTTGGCTCACGTCCTTAACTTGGTGGTGCAGCGGTTCTTGGGCAGGTACCCGGGCTTACAGGATGTCCTGAGGCAGGCCAGGAAAGTCTGTGTGCATTTCTGCCGGTCATATAATGCCAGTGCTCGGCTGGCGGACCTCCAAAAGGAGTTTAACCTGCCCAAGAACCGCCTAATCTATGACATGCCCACCAGGTGGAACTCAACGTTGGCCATGCTGCAGCGGCTGCACACGCAGCAGAGGGCCATCAATGAGTACCTGTGCGACTATGGCACCAGGACAGGGTCAGGGGAGCTTGGTTTTTTTTCCCCACGCCAGTGGGCCATGATCAGGGATGCATGCACTGTCCTGTCACCATTTGAGGAGGCCACGAGGATGGTGAGCAGTGACAGTGCATGCATCAGTGACACTGTCACCCTTGTCCACCTGTTGGAGCACACGCTGCATGGAATAATGCACTTGAGGCAGAACAGAGGCAGGAAGAGGAGGACTTCCTTAGCTCTCAAGGCCCCTTTTATCCAGACAGTGTTCCTGTGTGCCCGCCGATCACACAGGAAGAGGATGAGGATGAGGAGGAGGAGGTTTGTGTCAGTATGGAGGTGGAGCCTGGCACTCAGCATCAGCAGCAGTCTTTAAGGGATCTGTCCCAAGAAACACATCAACTTGTACGTGGCTGGGAGGAGGTGGCTGCGGACCATGTCGTCCTTAGTGACCCAGAGGACTCCGGACCGAATGCCTCAGCAAACCTACACTGCATGGCCTCCCTGATCCTACAAAGCCTGCGTAAGGATCCTCGTATTCGTGGTATCAAGGAGAAGGACCAATACTGGCTGGCAACCCTCCTTGATCCACGTTACAAGGGTAAGGTTGTGGACCTTATCTTGCCATCGCAGAGGGAGCAGAGGATGAAACATCTTCGGGAGGCCTTGCAGAAAGGTCTGTGCAACGCGTTCCCAGAGACTGGGAGGTTACAAACTCCTGTTTCTGGACAACGTGTTGCTGAGGCTTCGGTGAGTCAAAGAAGGAGCGGTGGAGAAGGTGGCCGTCTGACCGATGCGTTCAGACAATCCTTTGGTCCGCAGCCCCAAGGTATGATCGGTTCCAGCAACCATCGCCAGCGTCTGTTTTACATGGTGCAGGAATACCTAGGGGCAAGATCTGATTTGGACACCTTTCCCCCTGAAAATCCTCTGGATTACTGGATCTTGAGGATGGATCACTGGCCAGAGCTTGCACATTATGCAATTGAGCTACTGGCCTGTCCTGCATCCAGCGTTCTTTTGGAACGCACATTTAGTGCTGCTGGAGGCTTTGTAACCGATCACCGACTTGGTCGATCGACTGACCTTCATAAAAATGAATCAGTCTTGGATCACCACCAGCTACCAAGCACCTGATGCTGATGTAACCGAATATTTTTTTTTGAAATCTCAGATCCCTTCAAAGACTGCCTATGCTGATGCTGAGTGACTATCCTGAGTAATTATCCTCTTCCTCCTCAATGATCATGCTGATAGCTTGTAAGAACATTTTTGGTTCTGGGCGCCACCACCAGTGCCTAAAGCCCAATTTTCAGCCCCTGTTTAACAGGGGCGTGTAATTACAATTTTTGATGCAATTCTTTGTAGCAGGGCTTGTTTCTGCATTCCAACTAGAGTATCCGTGAGGGGTTGCAGTGTTGTGGCACCAGCACCAGTGCCTAAGGCCCAATTTTTCAGCCCCTATTTAACAGGGGCGTGTAATTACAATTTTTGATGCATTACTTTGCAGCAGGTCTCGTTCCTGCATTCCAACTAGAGTATCTGTGAGGGGTTGCAGTGTTGTGGCACCAGCACCAATGCCTAAGGCCCAATTTTTCAGCCCCTGTTCAACAGGGGCGTGTAATTACAATTTTTGATGCATTACTTTGCAGCAGGTCTCGTTCCTGCATTCCAACTAGAGTATCTGTGAGGGGTTGCAGTGTTGTGACACCAGCACCAGTGCCTAAGGCCCAATTTTTCAGCCCCTGTTCAACAGGGGCATGTAATTACAATTCTTGATCTAATATTTCATAGCAGGGCCCATTTCTGCACCCACCAAGAGCGAGTGAGGACTTACAGTGTTGTGGCACTATCACCACCACCACCAAAGGCCCAATTTTTCTGCCCCTGTTCAACAGGGGCATGTAATTACAATTCTTGATCTAATATTTCACAGCAGGGCCCTGTGAGGGCTTACAGTGTTGTGGCCACAACCACTCCTAAGGCCCAAATTTCTGCTGAGTATATAGGGCAGGCCCCTACTTTCAAACATCCAACTTACAAACAACTCCTACTTGCAAACGGAAGGAGACAACAGAAAGTGAGATGAAATCTACCCCTAGGAAGGGAAATTCTCTCCTGTAAGAGTGTATGGGAAAAACGTTTCTCCTTTCCACTGATGCTTTATCACCAATCCTTGTTTCACAAAAAACCCAAATTTTCAAAAAACATTTGTCATTGGGACAAAAAATGAGGTGAAATCTTCTGAAGAGGAGCACAGACAGCAAAACAAATGTCACAGGGGTGATAACCCTTCCCTATGTTTTCCAAAAAGCTTAAAATAGATTTTTTGGCTGGAGCTAAACACGTTAAAAATGTACCAGTTTAAAATTACAAACAGATTCTACTTAACAACAAACCTACAGTGACTGTCTTGTTTGCACCGCCTGTATACTGCTGTTCAGAGTATATAGGGCCTGGTGGCCCCACGCCTTTCCTTTTTTTAATTTAGGTGTGGGGTTCCCCTTAATATCCATGCAAGACCCAAAGGGCCTGGTAATGGACTGGGGGGTACCCATGCTGTTTGTCTCACTGATTTTCATCCATATTGCCAGGACCCGACATTACATTAAAGCCGCAAGCAGTTTTAAATGACTTTTTTTCCTTTAAAAATTACATTTTGTGCAGGGACTGTTCTAAGCATGGGAAACACAGGCCACTTTACAGGCATACTATAGACACCCCCCAGGTACGATATTTAAAGGAATATTTCACTTTTTTTTTTTTTACTTTAAGCATCATTAAAATCACTGCTCCCGAAAAAACTGACGTTTTTAAAAGTTTTTTTTGCATTGATACATGTCCCCTGGGGCAGGACCCAGGTCCCCAAACCCTTTTTAGGACAATACCATGCAAAGTAGCCTTTAAAATGAGCACTTTTGATTTTGAATGTTCGAGTCCCATAGACGTCAATGGGGTTCTAACGTTCGTGCGAATTTTTGGTCCGTTCGCAGGTTCAGTCCGGGGGGTGTTCGGCTCATCTCTAAACCTGAGGAGTCCATTTAATAGGGAGCACAATACGGTCCAGGACTCCAAGAGATCGGGAGCAGCAGCAGATGACATATATGTCCCTGTCATGAACCAAGTGTGACCAGACAGTGTGGACTGCAAAGAGAGAACCAAAACGCATGTAAAGTGTAAATAAATGTTTATTAAGATAAGTGATATATAAGTACACAACACCTCCAATACCAAACAGTGACAATTAACCCAACAGTGACATACAAATAACAAATAATATATACAGTAGCTGGGGAATACTGCAATCAAGAACATTAGCCAGGCCAGGGTCATACACAGAGGATCAGCAGATAAACAAGAGCAGTTCCAGAATCACAAACGTAAGCCAAGCCAGGGTCATACACAGGGAATCAGCAGATGGGCAAAGGTGAATGGGAATCAGGGCACAAGGCAAGGATGAAAGGGAACTGGAACACAGGAGGGACAGGATCAGAACAGACTCGGGATGGGGATCAGATACAGACTCAGGATCGCTTACAGGTACGGGTACAAGTTCAGGTCACAGGCTAGCAGGTCAGGGTGCAAGGACGAAACCAAGGCAAACATGTGAGTGCTTGCCAGGTATTTATATGTATGCCTGTGATTAGCTTCAAGTGACACCTGAACGCAGGAGGTGCTGTCTGCTCCACACTGCCGGGAAACCCCCGCTGGCGGACACCGGTACTACAGCCCAAGGATCAAACAGAGCCACTAACAGGTGAATCCCTTCACTACAGATCCTGAGTGTTGGAAGACACCTGCTGGTGAACACTGGTACTGTGATCCAAGAGAACGACAGTGCCACTAACGGGAGAACCCTTTCCTGACAGTTCCGAGGCTGTGGTCTTACAACAGCCTGCGTCTTTTGCCAGACCACACCAAACCTAGGTCATCACTCTCAACACTTGCTTCCACGATCTCTTCCATGCTGCTCTGGTGGGTTGGGTGGCTGTGGTGTTGGTGGTGTTGCTGGAGGGGGTGGAGGAGTATGGTCAAACTTACACAGATGGGTTTTATTTGTGAGTTTGCCCCTTGTCTCCTTGTTTAGGGCCTTCAAATGATTTCCTCACAGATCGTGCGTTGGCCCTCCTCCATGTGTTTCAGATTGCTTTCTGTCACACAGCCAAATGCCTCGTGGACACCAGGGGTCGTGTTAACTGCTGCAGTAGCCTGGTGAAGGAAAACAGTCACTGACTCTTCCAGGTTCCTCGCCTTCCTGGTCCTTTTGGTTGGAGGGTGGAGGGGAGGAACCTGGGATTCCATCAGGCTGCTTGCCATGGCCACCTCCTGGTTGAGACTTTCCTGTGTATGAAAATGGTACATAGTTTTAGTTTTTTGGTCATCAATCACACACAATTTTGATCTCATGACTGTTGCAAATTGAATGTTAACAAATAGAAAAGACTATCATTCTGACCCCAGCATTTTTCATTCTTGTCCCAATCATTTTTGGCTACTACTGTTTATTGATATGTAAACCACTTTGTTAAATCAGAAATTAGTGATCAATAACATCTACTTAACATCATTCAATTTTTGACAAGAAATATGTTCAACAATGCTATACCTGGCTCAAGCTGGGCTCCTCCACATCTTCTTCCTGGGTGGAAGGCCCAGGTTGCACTTCAGGAGCCTCAGCTGATGTGGAAGGAAGTGTTGAAGGAAGTGTAGATAGTGATTGCCTGGGTTCCATCTGGTCTGACATAAAACGCAGTCTGTCGTAGTACCACAGCCTGGGTACATATACGTCATCTGCTGCTGCTCCGGATCTCATGGAATCCTGGACCTTCTTGCGCTCCCTATTATATGTGCTCCTCAGGCTACCAATTTTGGCCTTCAAATAGTTGATGTCTGCCGTGGGATACACCGGCTTCACCAATTCCAACAGTTTATCCAGCGCTGCCTTCCTCTTTTGCTTGTTGGAGTAGTTCCTGTTTTGGACTTGCCAGAGACATGGCTGCTCCCTGTACATGTCTAGGAATTTGGGCAGGAAGTCTGGGTCCGTGAATTTATCCAAAATTTTAGCTACAAGACACAACACAGGACAAACCCTAATGTCAGGCTAAACTCTCCTAATCTTGTCCCAATCTAGGCCTCAATCTATAAGCAACCTTTTTATGATGTCCCATACAGGTGCTCCAGTGGATAGTAGGGGTCTCTCCATGTGTGAAACTTGCACAAAACAGGTAAGTATTCCAGCTTTGGAAAGGGAAAAAATCATTTCTTCAGCTTGGAACTCTGCCAAAACAGACAATTGGACGACACTTCCAAGCAGTGTTTCATATTACTATTTCTCACCTCAAATATCTTGCTACTAAGTATACCTTTTTTGTATTCACATAGGGGAGAAAAGAATCGTCACATCTGAAGACGCCAGGAACCCCACATCTCCTGAAGAAGGGGAACTCAGCACACAACCTGATGATGTGGATGCAGAGGTTCAGGAAGTGGCCGAAATGGTGACCACAACAGGTCAGTGTCTGAGACCACAGCTTCAGGTAATAGATGTATGCCTGCAAATTTATAATACATGGTGTGTTTTTTTTATTTTTAGGTGATGTGGATGTTGTGGAAGAAGAAACTCACTTCAACAGTGCAAGTGCACAAGTACTCATCAGTGAGATAATGGTGTGTAATTGGGATTTAGAGAAGGTCAAGCAAAATATCAATGATGTTCAAAAAAGACTGACCAACATCATTGATGTTTTAGTCAAAATATAAAACCCCCAAAAAATTTAAATTTTGTTGTTATTGTTTTAAGTTTTTTTTAAGTTTTAAAGTAATTACAAAGCCAAATTTTGAAGATGCGCACAGTGTGTCAACATGTGCTATCTGCCATCATGGGATATCAATGTACGCATTTTGTGGGTGCAACCCCTTCCTCAAAACTAAAGTAGGTGAGAGAGGAAGGGGTTGCACCCCTGAAACACATCCATTGATCCCCCTTTTTGGGAGTTAGCACATATTGACACACTGTGGCTTATTTCAAAAAAGAAAAAACACTTTGCACTACAAGTGCAATGCAAGTGCACTTGAAAGTGCAATTGTAGGGCAAAGTGGATTGTCCTTTCTGAAATAAGGCCCAGTGTGTCAACATGTGCTAGCTCACATCATGGGGGATCAATGGACGTATTTCACCTACTTTAGTTTAGAGGAAGGGGCTGCACCCACAAAACGCGTACATTGTGTAATCCTATGATGGCAAATAGCACATGTTGACACACTGTGTGTTTTATGGCTTTAGAAAAATAGATGTAGGGAAAAGACACACATTTTAGGCATGGGATCATGGGGGAAATCCATATTTTGAGTCCCAATTTGTGTGCATCTTCAAAATTTGGCTTTTACAGGGGTGAGATCACCCAATCTGATGAAGGCAATATCAACACAGTTTTGACATACTAATGACTCATATGGCCTTCACTTTATCAAAGTTGAACTTTGTAAGTTCCTGAGTTGGGGATGTGTATGTTATTGAAAAAATAAAAAGGCTATATACTGTCAAACATACATGTTATACACCAAAGATGTTGGCTTTTTAAATAACCCTTTTATAACGCACATATGAATGTGCTTGGAGTAAAATGTTTTATACTCAACAATGTGTGGCTTCTTCTTTCAATGCTCAATAACATTTTTTAATAAGTTGGTGTAGTTACAGTGACAATAGGGGTTATTTACTAAAGGCAAATCTACTTTGCACTACAAGTGCACTTTTAGTGCACTTGCAGTGCACTTGTAGTGCAAAGTGGATTTGCCTTTAGTAAATAACCCTCGCTGTGCTCTAAAATTTGCCCCAATCAGGCCATTTTAGGGACTCCAAGCAATTAATTCATGAAGTTGAAAAGGATGATTATTTTTACCATTAATGCATTACATACATTAACAACAAAAACATTGTGTGTGTGTAGCAGACCCACAGCACAACATAATAGTTAGCTGAAGAAGAGATTGTCACCTCATGTATCAAATAAGTTATGTTTGCACTATTGAAGAAAATGGCCAAAAATAAAAGGTCATTGGAGAACCAAGGAGACAGATAAGAAACACAAGCAGTAAATCAAATGAAATATGAGTTTAGTTTTTCACAACAAATTTATTTGACAGAGCTTAAAGATTCTCTGGTATATCAATTGCCCCCCTACCCGCGAAGTACTCCACATAGCTTTGCTGTACTTTGCGGGCACTTTGGGGGGGCAAGCCAGGACAGCCAGGTTCAAGCAACGTCATTGTTTCTGCTGGTGAGTCGGCCTCAGTCGCAACTGAGGCCAGATAGTTGGCTGCATTCTTACGCAGAAAATTATGTACTATGCAGCAGCTCATAATGATATGGTTCAGTTTGTTTTCGGCCATGTTTATGGCCGTATGGAATAGCCAGAACCGGCCATTATGCCAAAGGCATTCTCCACCACTCTCCTGGCTCTGGCCAGCCGGTAGTTAAAAACCCTCTGCTCCGGGGTGAAGGTCCTCATGGGGAATGGCCTCATCAGATGGTCCCCCAGCGTAAATGATCCCCATCTGCCACAAAAACAAACGGGAGGCCCGCCACGTTATCTGATGGAGGTGGCAAGCCCAAGCTGCCATTCTGGAGCTGTCTAGAATTCGGTCTGTGCAAAGACTCCACCATCTGACATACGGCCATTCTTCCCCTCGTCCAGATAGAGGAACTCGTAAGTTGCCGACACCACCGCCAACAACATAATACTACTGTACCTCTTGTTGTTGTAGTATTATGACTCCAAGTTGGTGGGTGGGATGATCTGGACGTGCTTCCATCTATCCCACCACCGCAGTTGGGAAAGTCCCATTGCTGGATGAATTGGGAGGCCACAGTCTGCCATTCCTGTGGATTGGAAGGAAACTGTGGAGAAAAATAGTACTTTTGCATATAACATTGCAAGCAGATTAGACACAAACATTCTTGGCCAACATAAGTATAACATTTATTGAAATGAGTATTTAAAGATAAAAAGTATAAGGTCCACTTATTAGATTCCTCACCCCCTCTCATGGCCCATTGTAAAAAATTTAGGGTGGGGGTAGATGTTTTGGTCAGGTAAACATCTCCATTTCATTTACAGCAGAATGCATAAATTATGTGTGTTACTTTGGCCAGCCCCTCCTTGCTTACACTATTAGCAGCCCGCTGGACAGGTAAGAAGTGTCATAATCCAAAAATATGAATACACACTGTCCAAATTGAAGCACATTTTTACATTCTGCAATTAACTATCAAGATAATAGGAAAACAAAACTTGAAAAAGTACCATTTATAAGGATTCAGGCAGGCATTTGCACTAAATGCTTTGGTGAATTCATCCATAAATATGAACACAAAAGAGGTAGGTATAGTATGTATGGGTTTGGCAAAGTCAGCAGATAGAGTATTGGTATTGGTTGACTTAGCGGTTGGGGGGAAGGGAGGGTTCCAAATGAGTTTGGGCCCCCAAAAAAAGCCTCTTGCACTCTGCCTGAATTTAAGGACAACAATGACATTTGGACACATTTTAGGCGGTGTTTAGGGTAAGCACTACTATGGAGCTGACAAGATACATTGTTAAGTGAATAGGCTAGGTGTGTATGGGCCCAGGATAGCATACCGGGGAGGTTAGTGAAGGCAATTGTGCTTGAAGGACAAAAAAGGAGCATTAAAAGCTTACAGCATGCATGAGGACAAAGAGGAGATTCACAGCATATTACAACAATGGTAATTAGGGAATGATGAAATAAATATAATACATTAGCAAACATTAAATACTTAGAATGTGATGTTAAAGTATAAAACTTACCTTAATATAGTCCTTCTGCAGGACCTGAATGATAGCAGAACAGGTCTTTGGAATAATGATTCCCAAAGCCTGGGGGGGGGGAATCCCAGTCGTGAACTTAATATCCTGGAGACTTCTACCCGTCGCCAAGTACCGCATGGTGGCGACGAGCCTTTGCTCGGGAGTGATGGCTTACCGCATGCAGGTGTCCTGCTTGGTAATATAGGGGACAGCAAAGCCAACAGACGGTGATAGAGGGGGTCCGTCATCCAGAGATAGTTCCTGAAATCATCAGGATTATTCTCCTGGAGCGCCTGCAACAAAGGCATATGAAAGAATTGGTCACGATTAAGTAACCAATTCTTGGTCCATGAATTCCTCCTCCCCCTGTTCATGGACTGGTCTTGGGCCAAAGCAAGAACTCCAACACCAAGCCCAACAACAGCATGAATTCTACGATGAGTATGTAACTGCAACATGGCTGGAAAACGGTCGGCTGCTAAGAACAAACTGACAGAATGCACTGAAAATCAGAAAGGACCTGAGAAGAACGAGCCGGAAATCAGAAACGAGCGGACAAGAACGCACTGAAAAACAGAAGAGAACTTTAAAAAGAACGCAATGAAAGACAGGAACGAACTGACAACACGCACTGAAGAACAGATACGAACCGACAAGCACAAACTGAAAAGCATGAGGCTGAAAAGCGCAAATCGTCTCTCACCAAACTTCTACTAACACAAGATAAATACGAGATTAGCAGAAGGAGCCCAAAGGGTGACGCACTGGCTATTGAACTTCCTTTTTATTGGCTCATCGTACATGTTATACATCACCGCATTCTCACGTTCAGAATTGTTGGCCAACATTTGTGTGACTGTGTGTATGCAAGACAAGTTTGAGCCAACAACCTTTGAACAAAAATCCACAGTTATGTTGGCGGAAAGTCCAATCATGTGTACGGGGCATAAGAAGTCTTTTACCAGAAATTAAGACCTTATTACAGGGTCGTGCCTTGCCTTAGAGTGAACTCCCCTCACTTGGGTATGAAACATGGCTCCCTTCAGAAAGGCTCATGTGGCAATTGACCCCTGAGTGTGGATCTTCAGATCCCTCCGCAAGATATTAGTCCCACAGATTTGTGTTGAGCAGGGTACGTGTGAAAAGAGAAAGAGGAGTACTCATTGCGCAACAGTTTAAACAACAGGCAACGTTGCCCTAGTGATGGTGTCTCATAGGACGAAACGTATGTTGGGCAGAGGCCGTAGCAGTGATGTCAGCATGCCCTCCGGGGCGTTGGACGATTTTATTTACTAAATGTCTGTTTTTTTACTACACCTGTGAGTATATGTCTTTTAAAATAAAAAGTGTTATCTGTGGATGTTGCGCAATGAATACTGCATGTAGGCTGGTCAGTTTCAATACATTACATTTTTGTTCTTGGGTATAGATGTTCTTTAAAAACCAGCGGGACACTTGTCCTTCTGTTCAGTGCATCAGTCAGTAGACTACATCAGTGACTGATCAGTAGAAATGGCACACTATAACTTTAGGGACATTTTGAAATACCCGATTTCAAGAGCAGAAATCAGTACCTGTGAAATCTTTAACTGCAGCTACAAAGTCTGATATCAATCAAATAATGATAATAATAGTTCAGTGCTATACCATAAATATACAGCAACCAAGCAATATGTGCTTAAAATGGCCGATCAAAAATATGTAATGCTTATGATAAAATGCACCTCCTACCTACATTCTCATCTCATGTCTGTAAAAAATCAAAGCAAAGCTTAATGTGTTTGTGCACACATTTATGACAAATGTATACTCCCCTCAATACTATAAAACACTAACCATGAAAACCAGTTCTCTATATAATAGTCCAAAATCCAGTATTCAGTGATTAGTGAACTTCTTCCATTTAGAACCAGAATTAGAATACTTTATTAATCCCAAAGGGAAAATATTGCGGCACAGCCACACTCAACAAAGACAACACAAGATCACAACAATGAACAGAACAAGACAAAATGACACAACAAAATTACCAATACCAGCAATTATCACACATAAAACAAATTAAAACTACACTTTAATAAATAATAATAATTAACATAATTTCAACATACTATAAAAACAACATTAAAATCCTGGTCATAGAGTAGATTTAAATCTTTACCTCCAGCCCTCACAGAGAATAATTATATAACTTGATGGCCGCAAGCAAAAATGATTTTCTGTGTCGCTCTGTGGTACATCGTGGTTGTAACAATCTGTCATTGATGTTACTGCGCAGACTGACCAGCATATTGTGGAGTGGGTGGGAGAAGTAGTCCAAGATTGAACAACATTCTACGTTTCAACACTGTAGTTAAAGACTCCAACTTCAATCCAACAACATCACTGGCTTTGTGAATCAGTTTGTTGAGTCTGTTGGTGTTGGTAATTCTAATGCCGTGTACACACGGGCGGACTTTTCGATGGACTAGGTCGGGTGGACTCTTCGACGGACTTTATGACGGACTTTCCGACGGACTTTCAAATGAATGGACTTGCCTACACACGATCAACGAAAATCCGACAGATTCGTACGTGATGACGTATGACCGGACTAAAAAAAGGAAGTTCACAGCCAGTAGTTAATAGCGGCCTTAGCGTCGGGTTTTTGTCCGTCGGACTAGCATACAGATGACTGAACTTTTCGACCGGACTCGAGTCCATCGGAAAGATTTGAAACATGTTTCATTTCTAGGTCCGTCAAACTTTTTTTGTCATTGGAGCAGAGATCAGTGACGTCACACATACAGCCCATCCCCCTACAGTTAGTAATCACTCCCTAGGACACACTTAACCCCTCCCCGCCCCCTAGTGGTTAACCCCTTCACTGCCAGTGCCATTTACACAGTAATCAGTGCATTTTTAATTGCACTGATCGCTGTATAAATGACAATGGTCCCAAAAATGTGTCAAAAATGTCCGACATGTCCGCCATAACGTCGCAGTCACAATAAAAATCGCTGATCGCCGTCATTACTAGTAAAAAAAAAATTATTAATAAAAATGCCATAATACTATCCCCTATTTAGTAAACGCTATAACGTTTGCGCAAACCAATTATTAAACACTTATTGCGATTTTTTTTACCAAAAATATGTAGAAGAATACGATCGGCCTAAACTGAGGAAAAAAAAATGTTTTTTTATATATTTTTGGGGGATATTTATTATAGCAAAATGTAAAAAATAATGCGTTTTTTTTCAAAATTGTCGCTTTTATTTTGTTTATAGCGCAAAAAATAAAAATCGCAGAGGTGATCAAATGCCACCAAAAGACAGCTCTATTTGTGGGAAAAAAAGGACGTCAATTTTGTTTGGGAGCCACGTCGCACGACCGCGCAATTGTCAGTTAAAGCGACGCAGTGCCAAATCGCAAAAAACGCTCTGGTCAGGAAGGGGGTAAAATCTTCCGGGGCTGAAGTGGTTAATGTATCCATTGCTATATGTGCTCCAACTTGGGAAATGTGTGTAAACAAAACCCTCTGTTTTTAATGTGAATTGTTAGACAGGATCAATTTGGTTGTTTTGCAGGCTAGCTGGTAAATGTGCTGGGGAAGCTTTGTTTTTAAGATGCAGACAACTATGAATTTAGGAATCTCCCTTATATGTGGCACAAAACAGTAAATTGCTGAAGGCAGAACTAAACATAAAAAAGAGCACAGGAAGCTGACTACAGTGTATACTGAATTTACCATTCTAGACCATCCCCGGGTTGCAGCACTGTGGGCTTGGGGGTCTTTCGGTGGACCTCAGTGGCGGGCTTTGTGGGGCACTTTGTCCCTGATTTACTTAAAGTCAGCTCCAAGTTCAACATGTAGTATTGAAAATTGAGGGTTGCTGGGGTTGTCTGTCCCGGGAGCAGTGTCAGTATGGCCCGCGAAAACCCAAAGGCACACATATGCAGACTTCCAGGAGGATATAGGTCTCTATATTAAAGAGAAAAACACATGTGGGAGAGACGCATGCGCTGCACACCCCGAAACATGGTAATGGTAAGGGGGTACAAAAGTACTTTTGTACCCCCCTACTATTTCACACAGGGGGGAGGGCCGGGATCTGGGGGTCCCTTTGTTAAAAGGGGCTTCCAGATTCCGATAAGCCCCCCGCCCACAGACCCCCACAACCGCCGGCCAGGGTTGTGTGGATGAGGCCCTTGTCCTCATCAACATGGGGACAAAGTGCTTTGGGGGGCTACCCCAAAGCACCCTCTCAATGTTGAGGGCATGTGGCCTGGTACGGTTCAGGGGGGGTCGCTCTCTCGTCCCCCCCTCTTTTCCTGCGGCCCGCCAGGTTGCGTGCTCGGATAAGGGTCTGGTATGGATTTTTGGAGGGACCCCACGCAGTTTTTTTTTAAATTTTGGTGCGGGGTTCCCCTTAAATCCATACCAGACCTGAAGGGTCTGATATGAATTTTGAGGGGACCCCTACGTCATTTTTTTTAAAATTTTGGCACAGGGTTCCCCTTAATATCCATACCAGACCTGAAGGGCCTGGTATTGAATTTAGGGGGACCCTCCACGTCATTTTTTTTTAAATTTTGGTTTGGGGTTCCCCTGTGGGGAATTCCCATGCCGTTTTTATCAATGAACTTTTATGTATATTGTCGGGAGACCGGCAATTCATTAATAGCCGCAAGTAGTTTTAAATGACTTTTTTTCCTTTGAAATGTAATTTTGCTATCAGACTGTTCTAAGCACAGGAAACATGCGCCCCTTTACAGGCATACTATAGACACCCCCCAGGTACGAAATTTAAAGGAATATTACACTTTTATAGTTTGACTTTAAGCATTATTAAAATCACTGCTCCCGAAAAAACGGCCGTTTTAAAACTTTTTTTGCATTGATCCATGTCCCCTGGGGCAGGACCCGGGTCCCCAAACACTTTTTTAGGATAATACCTTGCATATTAGCCTTTAAAATGAGCACTTTTGATTTCGAATGTTCGAGTCCCATAGACCTCAATGGGGTTCTAAAGTACTTGCAAAGTTTTGGTCTGTTCGCAAGTTCTGGTGCGAACCGAACCGGGGGGTGTTCGACTCATCCTTACTGTATATATAAAAATGGCTGTCCACCAACGTTTACCATCCAACCTGACAGAACTTGAGAGGATCTGCAAGGAGGAATGGCTGAGGATTCCTAAATCCAGGTATGAAAAACTTGTTGCATCTTTCCCAAAAAGACTCATGGCTGTATTAGATCAAAAGGGTGCTTCTACTAAATACTGAGCAAAGGGTCTAAATACTTAGGACCATGTGATATTTCAGTTTTTCTTTTTTAATAAATCTGCAAAAATGTCAAAAATTCTGTGTTTTTCTGTCAATATGACGTGCTGTGTGTACATTAATGAGGAAAAAAATGAACTTAAATGATTTTAGCAAATGGCTGCAATATAACAAAGAGTGAAAAATTTAAGGGGGTCTGAATACTTTCTGTCCCCACTGTAGATCTTTAGTGAGACCTCATTTAAAATATTATGTCCAGTTCTGGAGAACTCACTTAAAGAAAGATATTGATAGGATAGAACGAGTCCAGAGATGGGTAACAAAAATGGTGAATGGTGTAGGGGATAAAACATATCTGGAACGAACTTAATATGTACAGTCTGGAGGAAAGAAGGAAAAGGAGAGACATGATTGAAATCGTTAAATACATCAAGGGGGTGAATAAGGTTCAGGAAGGCAGTCTTTTCAATATAAAACCAAAATCAAGAACACAGGGACATGACCTCAAACTAACTTGAAGAAAGTTCAAAAGTAATCTCAGAAAGTATTATTTTATTCAAAGGGTAGTTGATGACTGGAATAAACTACCAACAGAATTAGTGAGTAAGTCAACAGTAAGCTTGGGATAAACATAGATCTACAGTATAGTCAGACAACAAGGTTAATAAAAAAAACAAAAACAAAAAAAAAATGTCTGGACTCGATGGACCACTTAGTCTTTTTCTAACATCACTTTTCTATGTTTTCATGTTTCTATGATTTACTCTCATTTCCTGTCCTGCCAACAACAGTTTCACCAGGCAAAAAAGTAAAGAAAAAAATCTGCAACAGGTCCACTGAAAAAAAAATGAAAGTCTGAGGGCTGTAACTTTCTTTTACTCCACTAAATAAAGGCATTTGGATTTCTGTCTGTGTTGATCCCCTCACATCCTGCCTAGTAAAGTGTTGTCAGCAGGACAGGACATGAGGGTGAATCTCTCAAAGTGGAGCCCAGGAAAGCAGGTAAAACTTGACAGGAGTTTTAACTTTTATACTATCCACAGCTAGAAAACATGTGCTTGGCTGCAAAAACACTTTAAACAGTTTAGAAGGGACACTCATACGAGGGGCAGCTGCCGGGGAAATGACGTGTGAGGAGTAGGGGAGGAGCTACGCAGTGGGGCGGTGGAGGACGGAGGAGGGGAAGATGGCGAACAAGGCAGCGTGAAGTGAGAGCCAAGCGGTCTCACTGGACAGGAGCCCTCGCAGAAAGGAATCAGCAACGGCTGACAGCTGTGAGACACCAGGAGACAAGGAGCGAGCTGATCCGGAGTTTGAGCCGGAGATAGTGGCGGCAGTCCGTACGCTACGAGAAAAGATCTGCCCGGAAGCCTCACATCCCTAGGAGCTGAAGCCGGTCCGGAGCCGGTGTGTCCTTAGACGCCTGAGGTGCCTCCGCTCGCCCCGTCGCCCCTCCCCTCCCCCCCCTGGATGAGACCTGGATGAAACCGAAGGAAGGACCTGAGACACCCCTCCTCTTCAGCCTTCTTCATACCCCCTCGCACCCAACCCCTGTACACAGGGGGAAAGGGGGCCAGGAAAGATCCCTTCGCTACACGGGAAGATAACCACCGTGAAAACAACCTGCGGACTTTGTGGATCGCTGCTCTCAGAGAGAGACAACCCAGCCAGCCCTGCAGGAGAAGGAACTCCGGCTCGTTGTCCCCTGTGCCCCCTGCTACAAGACAACACCAGGTAGGACATCTTTGAAATAAATTTCCATATAACAGAAGTGTGCAAATGCCTGATGCGGTGTATGTGACAATAAAGTCAAGGGGCACAGAGAGGAGCAAAGAGGTCTGAGAAACCATTCAAGGAGAGTGGAAGGGGGGAGAAGTTGAGGATGAAAGGGCGCTCCGCAAAAGCTGCAGAAGTAAAAAAACCCAGAGACAGTTTGAATACAAGTACTATTCAGAGATATATGACAGAAACACAAATTAGAAGCCCAGGTATGGAGAATAAACAACAAGGTGCAAAAGAGAAAAAGAAGGACACCAGTAAAAATAAGGGTGCAACGGGAAATGGCTCCAGATTATCAACTTCGCCAGAGCCTGAAATAGGAACTAATACAGAGTTAAATATGGATATTTTCCCCACAAAAACAGATATGCAGGACATGTTTATTAAATTAGAGAATGTATTGAAAGCAGAGATTTTGAATGTTAGAGAGGACCTGGGACACTTACTAAAAAGAGTGGAAAAAGTGGAAGATTTAACGGAGCAGCATGCAACTGCGATTGAGGATTTGAAGAAGCAGGTCAAAAACCTGAAATCGGATCATAGGGAAATGCTCCTTAAACTTGAAGAGCAAGAAAATCAAAATAGAAGGCAAAATCTCAGAATCAGAGCCATCCCAGAACAAGGGGGGGAAGATCTGTTTGCTGTTATGAGGGAAATTTTCAACCCTGTATTAGGAAGAAATAAGGAGGAGGAGCTCAAGATAGAACGTGTTCACAGAATAAGAAAGCCCGCAAGCGCCAGAGAAGACGCCCCTAGGGATGTGATTGCAAGGTTTCATCATTATGAGGAAAAGGAGAGGATTTGGAAAAACCTGAGAGGAGTTCAATCACTGAAATATAACAACCAGGACATTCAAATCTTTACAGACCTCTCAGCTAGGACCCTCGCAAGGAGAAGACAACTAAAACCACTGTTGGACACTCTAAGGGACGCTAATCTGAAATATAGTTGGGGCCACCCATTTGCACTACTGGTGATAAGAGAAGGGAGGAGCTTCAGATTAAAACAGATGGAAGATCTACAGGACTTCTGCACAAATTTAAACATTAGAGTTCCTCAGGATATGGAGGGAAGGTCCTTTTGAGGGGGGGGAGGTGGGATTGGGGGGGGGGGGCGGATGGGGGGGGGGCCATAAGGCAATAAGGTTAAAACGTGATATATAAATAGGGTATTTCTCATATGAAACGGTTTTGTTGCTCCCTTTCCTTTTTTACCCTCCCTGCCCTCAACTACAAGGGGGGTGGGAGGGGGAGTCCTCCGAACCCCACTGCGGGAGTAACACCCTGCACATGGGGGGGGCGTTGGCGGGAAGGTAACATGAGAGACGCCACGACCCCAAGGTTGGGGAACGGTGGGGGGAGATGGGGGGGTGGGGGGTGGGGGGAAGGGGGAGGACGTGGGTGGGGGGGGATTGGGGGGGAGGGGGGGGTGAGGGGGGAGGAGGGGGAGGGTGGGTAACTGCAGACCAAGAGTACAGCCCGAGAGAGTTAACCTATGTGTTCCTACTTATCTATTTCCCCATTTCCCCAGATATGGGATACAGATTAGGGGCATTTACTTTCCCTGATGTGCCTAGGCTTTAGGATTGCAATTTCCATAAAGGAGTAAATGGCAATGGAAATCAGATGCCTATCGTATAATGTGAAGGGCCTCAACTCACCAGGGAAAAGGTGGAAACTGGTTCAGGAATTAAAGAGATTGGACATAGCTTTCCTGCAGGAAACACATCTAATATATGAGGAGGGTATTAAACTATCATCAAATAGTCTTCCAGTATGGATATATGGGGATTCCCCATCCAAAAGGACAAAGGGGGTGGCCATCGGATTCTCGAGACGGATAACATTTAATTTGTTAGATAAAAGAGTGGATCCAGGGGGGGGCGTGGCCTGGACGGAGACCAAGATGGCAGCATAAGCCGAGAGCTCCTGCGATCCGGGGAACGAATCTAGCCTTTAGGGGAACCTACGCCTTGCCAACATCATGAGCAGATCCACCCGGAGCTCCTCGACATCCCGCGCAACCATCGACTCAGGTACGCAGCTGAGTAGGAACATACCGGACATATTCCGGACCCAGCGCTTGGTTGCACACGCGGCCTCACAGGCCCCAACCCCGTCCTCGCCTAGCATGGAACCCGACACTCCACTGCTTGGAAGTTCCGCCGCAACTGCAGGGCGAACTCACCCCCCAAGTCTGTTTGACTTAGAAACAGTGGCCGCAGACATTAAAAACACTGTCACAACGGCGATCGCTGATCTTAAAGCCGAAATACATGCAGTGGCACACAGGATTGATGAGGTGGAACAAACCTCTCAGACACACGCTGCCGCCATTCGACAAGTGCACACTGCCTTTGATTCCCAGCTCTCCCAGCTTCTGGACATACACAGGCATGTCGAAGACCTCGACAACCGTGGTCGGAGGCATAATATTAGAGTGAGGGGGGTACCTGAGGCCATAGAACCAGGGTCATTGCAACAAACCATCTGCACTATCTTTAATGAATTGATTGATCGCCCAGCAGACTCTCCTATAGAAATGGAAAGAGCCCACCGAGCCCTGCGCCCTGTACCCCGTGAAAATGAACCACCAAGGGATATAATATGTTGTGTAGTCAACTTCCCACTGAAAGAGGAGATACTTCGCAAAGCCAGAGAAAGAGGCCGCATCCTCCATAATGGCGCGGAAATTAAGCTATTTCAGGATCTTTCACAAATAACACTCCAGCATAGACGAGCACTACGCCCCCTTCTGGACGTCCTACGAGCCAGAAATATCCAATACCGCTGGAAATTCCCCTTTGGGCTGTCAGCATCCACCAGAGGTCGCTCTGCGCTCCTCCGCACACCTGATGACTTGCTGGGTTTCTGCGATCAACTCGACCTTCCGCACGTTGAACTTCCAGAATGGTACGCCGCCTTCTTCCCCTCTGAACCCTGGCTTCCGGTTTCGCTACACCCATCTCCAAAGGCCCAACGCCACAGATCCCGCAGATACAGAGCTGACCAACCTAACTTGGGAAACCACACTTCACGCCGTGATCAACATCAACGCAGCCCGGGATCCCCATCTACACCCTCCAGGAGGAGGGATCGTATGGATGCCTAACTCACCTTACTCCCTGTTCACCAGATGCCGCCGCCTGACTCCCTTTCCTTCACACCAGCCTCCAACTTCTCTGTGAAAATGCTCGACAGCATCACCCGATGGAGGTTTCGATCCACTTGCCGGATAATTACCTTGTAAGAGCCTGGGACGTCGCTCTGAGTCACTCTTACACCGCAATTGAATACCCCCCAAACCACAGTGTGAATGCCCGGGATCCCCGTCTGCACCACCCAGGAGATGAGACAGACGCCTTCCGGATGCTTAATATACCTTATCCCCTGTCCACCGGATGACGCCGCCTGATTCCTATTCTCACTGTCCCCTGCACCAGCCTCCAATCTCTATGTGAAAATGCCTGGCTACACTACTCGATGGAGGCCACGATCCATCGATCGGATAAATACCATGTAAGGTAAACAGCACTGAAGCCTCTCTACCCATCCTTCCTCGAAATCCACACCATCTTCTACATTGCCTTTGTTGACACTCTCAACTTATTGCGGATTACGGGGGGGGGGGGTGGGTTTTGGAGGGGTGTTTTGTTTTTTTTTTCTTTTTTTGGTTTTTGTTTTTTTTTAATTTTTTTTTTTTTTATCTCAAAGACTCTACAAGCATATAAGAACTGTGAGGGTGTTCTTTTCTTTTTCTTTTTTAGCCCTCTGTTTTCATGCATAGAGATATATAAGAACTCCTGTCATTGCTTAGTTCAGCTAATGTAACCTTTATTTTAGCCTCTAAGAAAACAGTTTGCCTTTCTTTGCCAGCCTGAGGCGTCACTTTAGGCCATACTATTACCACAGGATAATGCCCCCCAAATCACAGCGGGGTTGCCGGGGCTATCCTCCTGCGCAACCCCCCTGCCTCCTCCCAGGAAGGTGGGAGGAGGGAGGGTGCAGATTAGACCTGTTAATTGAATTGACACCGCTTTGCCTGTCTTGGCAATGTGTTTGGGTGTGTTTAACGCAATTGAAACCAGTTAAATTGAAGTCTGGGTTTTTTTTATAATGGTTGCTTAGACAAGCTCTGCTCTCCCTCACTTCTCGGTGTAGAGGGGGAGAGGGGAAAAGAACTCCACCCGACGTCCCAGGCTCTCAAATAATCTCAAATAATCACAGGTTACAGCTGATTTTCTTCTTTTGCCCCCTCTGATTACAGCTTCTTACTGCAGATGGGTTATGGTAATCAGCGGCGGCACTGGGCACATATGTTTGCTATGTTTCACTCACCTCAGTTGTAGCACAAAGAGTTCATAACAATCTGGCTCTAGAATGCACTTTAGTTATTGAGTTATGGTTTCTGCACTAGTGGTAGGTTCCCCACTACACTCACCCTACGTTAAACAATGATATCTACTCTTTCCCCGGATCGCAACCTCTCTGAGGTCGTCGTCCATTTTTACGTACCCACACAGCGATCCCTTTGGGATTTTTTGCTGACCCTCCAGACTTCCCTTTTCCTAAGGTGGCTTGGTTAGCCTAATTCCACCTCTGGTTGATCTTTATTCTGTCCCTTCTCTATTCTTCTTCCTTCCTCTCTTTCCCAACTTACCTTTTTCTGACACCTCCCCCGTCCCCTTCCTTAGCCTCTTCTTTTCTTCTCCTCGCCCCTCTCTCCTCTTCCCCCCCCCCCCCTTTTTTTTTTTTTTTCTTCTCTTTTTTTCTTTTTTCTCATTTTTTTTTTCCCCTCCCCCGCTTATCCCTTTCTTTCTCCCCCTTTTTCCCTTTCTTTCTCCCCCTTTTCTCCTCGACTGGGTCCGCCCCTGTCTCTCCTAGTACTACCCCCGCACCGCGCACTCACTTACCCAATATTATCAGACCCAAGCCATGTCTTCCCTGACGTTGAAATGCCTATCCCTAAACGTGAAGGGCCTGAATTTACCAGAGAAAAGGTCACAAGTATTATCCTCTCTCACCACACATAGGGCACACTTCATATTTCTGCAGGAGACCCATTTTCGCTCCGACGCCATACCTAAGCTGTCTAACCACATCTACCGGACTGCGTTTCACTCCACCAATCCTGAGTCTAAGACTAAGGGCGTTTCTATTCTTGTATCAAAAAACGCTAACTTCCAAATATCTGATTCACTTGTCGACCCTGACGGCAGATACATTTTCCTTAAAGGCTCCTATGCATCCACACCAATTACATTAGCCAATATATACTGCCCAAATGACCACCAAGTCGCCTTCTTTAGGAAAATATGCGACCTCCTGACCTCCTTTAAATCGGGAATAGTACTCCTGGGAGGGGATTTTAATGTGCCCCTAAACCCCTTACTGGATTCCTCCACAGGAACATCCACTTTAACTTACAAAGCGATACGTCAGATCAATCTACAACTACAATCATTGACCTTACATGACACATGGCGCACTTTATTCCCCTCTGACAAGGATTATACCTTTTATTCAGCCCCACATCAAAAATATTCTAGGATCGACTTCTTTTTTCTCTCCCAGACTGACCTTCCCCTACTCCAACAGTCCACCATAGAACCAATGTTTTTGTCTGACCACCACCCAATAACGGTGACCTTATCTTTCCCCGAACCCAATTCTAGAACGAAGACTTGGCGTCTGAATCCCTCCCTTCTCAAAGATCCCCTGGTGATGGACCATGTCCGCACGAGAATTCAACAATATTTCACGGAAAACTCAAATCCGGAGATTTCCCCAACCTCCCTCTGGGAAGCGCATAAATGCGTGATTCGAGGTGAACTAATCGCCCTTGCTACAAAAGCTAAGAAACAGAACCAAGAATATATAAATTCTCTCATCAGGACGATTGGCTCCCTTGAAACTTCCCATAAATTGACCCACGCACGAGCCACCCTACAGGAACTAACACACACCCGAGCTTTGCTCTTAGAAGAACTGGGCAAACGCTCTAGGAGACGATACACCCTCGGCCAGAGGATTTTCTATGAACAGGGCAACAAGTGCGGCCGTCTACTGGCGCGCACAGTCCAAAATTCAAAACTGTCCTCCACAATCCATCATTTCGTAACCCTAGGGGAGAGCTTCTAAACAAGAATGCTGACATTGCCAAAGAATTTGAAAGGTTCTATCAAAAACTTTACAATTTACAACCCACCAATACCCCACGGAACAATACTGACTCCCGCACTGCAAATATCAAAGAGTTTCTCTCCAACTACAGCCCTAAACCACTATCTACCCAACAGTCCTGGGACCTGGATGGCCCTATATCAGCGTCGGAACTAGATACAGCTATGAAACAAATGAAAACAGGTAAAGCCCCTGGTCCAGACGGTTTTTCCCTCCAATATTATAAAGCCTTCATTGACTCCCTAGCTCCTAAACTTTTGGACACGTTTAACGCCCTCTCAAACCCCCAAACTAAATCTGATAGAATGCTAGCTGCGCAAATAGCGGTGATTCCCAAGGAGGGCAAAGACGCTTCCTTAGTCGCAAACTACCGACCGATATCTTTATTAAATGTGGATATTAAAATTTACGCGAAAATCTTAGCAAATAGACTACTTCCACTGATACCTGACCTCATATCTTTAGATCAAGTCGGCTTCGTCCCTGGGCGGGAAGCTAGGGACAACATCATCCGCACACTGAATTTACATCACTGGCTCACGACTTCCAATACACAAGGATTTTTTCTCTCACTTGATGCAGAGAAGGCGTTCGACAGAGTGGACTGGGACTACATGCAGGAGGTGCTCACTGCCATAGGCTTGGGGACCCGCATGCTATCATTTATTATGGCTCTGTACAAGGGCCCCTCTGCAGTGGTAAAAGTCAATGGCCACCTGTCGGGCGCCTTCCCCATCAGTAACGGCACACGCCAGGGATGTCCACTCTCACCACTGATATACGTCTTAACCCTGGAACCCTTTCTCAACAGGTTGAGAAGCAACCCAAATATCCAAGGGATCACTGTGAAGAACAGAGAGTTTAAGGTCGCTGCTTTCGCAGACGACATTTTGCTCTCCCTGCAACAGCCCCACATCTCTCTACCCAATCTTCTCAAAGACATTGAATACTTTGGTACCTTATCAAACCTCAAAATTAATTATACCAAATCACAGGCCCTAAATGTCTCCCTCCCTTCTCAGACAGTGACACATTGCCAAGACTCATTCCCGTTTCAATGGGAACATGTTGCACTTACATACTTAGGAATTCGAATCCCCACCCACCTGTCAGATCTTTATTCAAAAAATTTCCTCCCACTCCTCCTTCAGACACAAAAACACCTTAAGGACTGGAAAGGCCTAAATGTCTCCTGGTTCGGACGCTCTGCCTTAATCAAAATGATAATCCTACCTCGCTTTCTTTATCTTATGTAATCGATCCCTATATCCCTACCAGCAAGTTTCTTTAAATCTTACCGGAAGGCATGTTCTGCTTTCCTTTGGAAGGACTCTCCACCTCGCATTAAATACTCCAGACTCACACTAGCTAAATCTAAAGGAGGAATAGGCCTACCTGACCTCCAAAAATATTACTCCGCTTGCCATCTCACAAGGATCGCTGACTGGAACATCCATGCCTCTAAAAAGACATGGGTCTTCCTAGAGAGATCCTTCTCGTCAGGTCCCTTACACCTTCTCCCATGGTTATCTCCTCAGAATTGGCCCCATACCCTCTTAACCCACCCCCTTATACACTCTACACTTCTGACTTTTAGAAAGACCATGATGGGGGGCTCGGCTACCCCTCCCCCGGGCCCTCTAACTACTATCCGGGGGAACCCTGACTTTCCACCGGGGAACTCTGCAGACTTTTTAAGTAAGGAGTGGCCATTCGAAGACGTCCTAGCTCTTCAATTCTACTCAAATGAGAAGCCCATACCCTTTGAAACTTTAAAATCTAACACCAAGACGCTCTCATTTTCCTTTTGGACTTATAGACAAATCCGTCATTTCCTCACAACTCACACCAGTCAGTCGAACTGGACTCGACAACTCTCACCCTTTGAAGCCTTATGCCATCGTAAACAGCCGCAAAGACACTTAATCTCCCTCTTGTATACCTTCCTTTCAGAAACCCCAACGCAGACCCCTGCCCCCTCACAGGTTTCCTGGAGTAGAGATCTTCAAAGATCTCTTTCCATGGAGGACTGGAACACTATATATGAGTACGCACATAAGGGCTCTTTGAACGTTGCCATCCAAGAAAATGGCTACAAGGTGATCACAAAATGGTATAGGACTCCGTCACGTATCCACAAATTTTCCCCTAATACTCCTGATACCTGCTGGAGATGTGGGTTGGGAGTGGGAACTATGCTTCATGTGTGGTGGGATTGCGTGAACATTCAACCCTTTTGGAGGGAGGTTCACGGTCTCATCTCACATATCACTACCTACACCTTAGACTACACCCTGTCCCAGTTTCTCCTACACCTCACATCACTATCCAAAAGAGATTACTACAAATCACTACCGATGCATATGGTTAATGCCGCCAGACTTTGTATACCCAGAAATTGGCGCTCCACCAACATTCCAACAGTCAGGGAATGGTTTGCACGGATCTCCTCTATAAAAGAAATGGAGGAACTAATCTTTACCTCTCAAGACAGGATGCATAAATTTTCAACCACATGGGCATGCTGGTCTCATTTTGTTACTACTGATCGATACCAACAGTACGTATCGTAAAAGATACCTGTAGAGTGTACAACGTCTCAATCGACGCTTTCTGCGGGGGGGGGGGGCAGGCGCGGACCCACTCATCCTTCCCCTCTCACTTCCTTCATCCTTACTCCCCACCTAATAATTATCCCCTTTTCGCCCCCCCCCCCTCCCTTTTTTTTTTTTTTTGTTGTTCCTCTTCCCCTTCTCTCTTCTCTTTCTCCTTGCTCTTTCTCTTTCCCTTTTTATCTCTCCTTATTCTCTTTTATCCCAAATCGACACTTAGTTCTCATCCTGTCAGGATACATTGTACTCTAGTTGATGAACTTATTTAAGTGACTGATCCCTGCCCTTCCCGCAGTCCAACCGGGGGGGGGAGGGACAATAGAAATGAAGATCCTCCACCTACCTACGCTTAAAGACAATTTTAAGTTTCAGTAATGTTCACTTATTTTCAGCTAGGAACTTTCTGTTGTATCGTGACTTATATGCTCTTTATATGATTCTGTTAAACGATGTGTTGTGACAATACCTTTGTCCTGTATGTCTTGCCTTACTTTTTTTGAAATAAAAAACTTTTTGTGGAAAAAAAAAAAAAAAGAGTGGATCCAGAAGGACGATTTTTGTTTGTGAAAGTGAAAGTTAACGAAAAAATTTATACATTGGCAAATTTATACTGCCCAAATAGAGATCCGATGGGGTACCTAGCCCGAATCCTGACGGGATTGGAGGAATTTAAGGAAGGGGAGGTGATTTTAGCAGGCGACCTGAATATTTGCCTAGATCCAGCCTTGGATAGGTCAGCAGACTCCCATTGGGAGGATAAAAGGGCATGTGCCAGAATAGGGAAGAAACTACAAGCTCAGCAGCTGATTGATGTGTGGAGAGTGTTGCACCCCAAGGAGAGGGACTATACATTCTACTCACAGGTGCATGAGACATATTCAAGGCTGGATTATTTTTTGGTTGAGCACAGTTTGTTGGACTCAGTGAGAGGAACAAGGATTGAGGTTCAGACCTTGTCAGATCATGCTCCAGTAGTTATGACATTATTGTTTAAAGGCCTTCATAGGATTCCATACACTTGGCGCCTGAATGAATTTCTTTTAAATAAAAAACAGATTGTTGAAAGGGTTCAAAGAGAGATCGAGGGCTTCTTCCTCACAAATGAGACCAAGGAGGTCCCGGCAACTATTGTTTGGGAAACCTTTAAGGCCTACATTAGAGGGATATTAATCTCAATTGGTACAGGAGAAAAGAGGGAAAGAGCGCGAAAACAAGAAGAATTGATAGAACAAATATACAAATTAGAACATACCCATAAAACGAGCAAGGAGGCAAGCAGAGAGGTATTAAGGGAACTAACAGTAAAAAGAGATGAGTTGAGAGATCTACTAGAAACAGAAGCCCTCAAAAGGAAATATAAAAGCAGTAGGAACTTCCATTTACAGGGGAATAAAATAGGGAAACACCTAGCTGCAACTACCAGGAAGAAAAAATTGGAAAACTACATAGAGAAGGTGAAAGACAAAAAGGGGAGATGAGACACTCAACAAAAGAAATAGCAGAAGAATTCTGAAATTATTTTTCCTCCCTTTATGCAGTTGAACGAAAAGAAAAGCAGGAGGGGATAAGAGAAAAAATGGTACAGGAATTTCTAAAAGAAGCTGCCCTGCCCACTCTGTCACAAATAGACTCACTGGAGTTGGAAAAGCCAATATCAGAAGAGGAGGTTTTTAGAGCCCTGAAGCAGTCCCCAGGGGGTAAGAGCCCTGGTCCGGACGGCTTCACGACTAATTTTTATAAAAAATTTAAGCTACTCCTGGTACCTAGGCTTTGCCAGATGTGGAATGGCCTAGGAGACCAGGAAATGTGCAGGGATGCGCTGCTGGCAGCAGTGACATTGATCCCCAAGGAAGGGAGAGACCGCACCCTATGTTCAAGTTACCGGCCGATCGCGTTATTAAACGAAGATACTAAACTGTACGCGAAAGTCCTGGCCCTCCGATTGAGGGGGAAAATGCCCCACCTGGTTAACCCGGACCAGGTGGGATTTGTACCCGGGAGAGAGGGAAGAGACAATGGGGTGCAGTCCCTACTGGTACTGGAGGCACTTAAAACAGGCAGATCCCCAGGGCTACTCCTGTCGATTGACGCCGAAAAGGCGCTTGACAGGGTAGACTGGGGATTTATGTTTAGTACATTGGAGGTAATGGGAGTCGGGCCAGCAATGCTAAGAAGAATTAAAATCTTATACAACCATCCAGCGGCCTTTGTAAGAGTGAACAACTTGCCCTCTTCCAGCTTTACTATGCAGAATGGCACTAGACAGGGCTGCCCGTTGTCCCCACTCCTCTTTGTCCTGGCTCTGGAGCCTCTCCTTAACATAATCAGAAAACACCCTGACATTAGTGGATGTGTAGTAGGGGAGGAAGAGCATAAACTAGCGGCATTCGCTGATGATATTTTATTTTATATTTCAAAGCCCAGAATATCAATCCCCAATCTCCTATCAATTATGGGCCAGTATAGTGCACTATCAAACTTCAAAATTAATATAGAAAAATCTGAAGCTTTAAAGATCAACATAAACAAACTGGAAGCCAACAGGCTAGCTGAGATCTTCCACTTTCCATGGAGGGATAATATTAAGTACCTAGGAGTGAGATTAACGGGTTCCAGGGGGGACCTGTATAAGATAAATTATATACCCCCCCTAAATGAAATAAAAACGGAAATAAAAAGAATAGCTCATGGCCCTGCCTCTTGGATGGGGCGAATAAACATAGTAAAAATGGTGCTTGCACCTAAAGTATTGTACAAGATGCAAATGCTCCCTATCCCAGTCCCTCGAGAATTTTTTAGGGTCCTGTCAGAGATTATAAATAAATATGTTTGGGGCCACAAGAAACCGAGAATAGCGCACGGGGTGTTATGTAGAGAGAAAACACGTGGGGGTTTAGCTCTCCCGGATTTTAGAAATTACTATAGAGCGATAGTAACAGCACAGGCACTGGAGTGGGGTAAAAGTTTTAATACAAAAAAATGGGTGAATTTAGAAATAGGGTTAAGTAAGGTACGTTTGAACCAGATGATCTGGAATCCACCACAGTATAGGGAGTTAGGTATAGAAACACACTATATTACACATCACACACTCAAAGTTTGGGACCAGATTCACCAATTAAACAAGTGGGGCTACAATTCACCATTAATCTATTTAAAGAATAACCCGTTCTTCCCCCCAGGAATGGGGAACATAGGTGGAAATTGGATTCTTGAGAAGGAAGCACAAATAAGGCATATAATAAGTAGGGGGGAATTAAAATCATTGGAAGAATTAAAAGCACAAAGGGAGAGATTAATAATAAATGGGTGGAGGCATAATCAATTAAAACACTTTATTGGCAGTCTCCCAGGCCCCTTAAGGGAGGAGGAGAAATATAGGGGACTAGAGAAATTGGCACTTAGAGAAGAATCAAAGGGGACGGTTTCAAAGGTGTACAAAATTCTGATGGGTAGGGGCGGACAGGATACGCCCCCGTTCATCAGAAAATGGGAGGAGGATCTGGGATCACTATGTGATGAGGAAACTGAAAAACGCATTTTGGAGGCCACACATACAACAGCAGTAGATATGAAGTCAAGGGAAAGTAACTATAAATGTTTAGCCCGGTGGTATATGACCCCAGCTAGGGTCAGTAGATTCTCCCTAGATAAATCCCCTAGCTGTTGGAGAGGGTGCGGAGGCCTGGGTACAATGGCACACATCTGGTGGGATTGCCCTAAAATCCAAATCTACTGGCAGGAAGTGATAGGATTGATAGAAGGAATAATAGGGAAAAATATTAAAAGGGACCCATGGACTTGCCTGTTCCATGGTCAGGAGGGAGGGAAGAGGAGATATAATTCCTCTCTGACACCAATTTTACTGAATGCAGCAAAAAATGTTATCCCAAAGAAATGGCAAGAAGTAGAACCCCCAAAGATTAAAGACTGGATTACTAAGGTAGATGAAATCTATAGATTAGAGTATATAGAGAAGAAAGAGGACCTGGAGGGGAGCCCAGAGAGAGATCAAGGGAAATGGTACCCGTGGGGGATCTTTAAAAAAACAGAGAAATATGTGGAGGTAGTGTCAAGATAGTCCTGGGGAGTGGGGCAGGGACATTAAGGTGGAGTGGAGAAGTTACGTGTCTGCGGGGGGTGGGGGGGAGGCGGGGGGGGGCGGGGGGGTTAAGGGGGAGAGGTAACCCCAGAAGGCGGTGAGGGGGGATATGAAGAGATCTCATAGCGGAAAAGAATAAGACCCTCTTCGCTGGTGGGGTGTCCCTTCCCCCTTTGTATTTGTATTCATGTGTATGTATGATATTTTTTGTATTTTGAAAAATAAATAAAGATTTATAAAAGAAAAAAAAAAAAGAAGGGACACTCATGCAAACAACAGGACTCCTCCCTGAGTGGCCTTCTATCTGATTGGCAGGAATCTAAAATCCTGACACAAATTAATGCACGGGTAGATCTCTTTATCAAACTATTCACAAAAGAAATAGAGACACTGCTAACTAGATCTAGGGAACATAATTCAACATCAAGACAGAAAGACACACTCAAAACTTTCAAGCATGTAAGGATCTAGTTATAAAGCTGTCCAACAAAGGAGGCAACATCAAAGCTGCTAACACATAACCACACTTATCTCATATGAGCGGGAGACTAAACTTAACATGGGAGTGTGATAAGTGTTAGCAGCTTTAAAGAATATAATTTGGTATTTGTTTATATAGCAACTCACAAGGTGTGCTATACTGTATTATTCTTATATAAAGGAGGCAACATCGTTTTTATGTTCAATAAACAATATGTAGGGATGTGTAACAAGATCCCCAACATGAGCACATGGTATGGCAAAGTCCCAGGCCATATCATGATGAATTTTCAGAAACAATTTTTTTAATTAATAGAGCATTTACACAACAAATAATTGTACAAAATTAATACAAAAGATTTAAAAAACAAAAATAGAATATCTAGTCACTCCTACATTTTAATATATTCCTAAAACACATAAGAACTTACAGGAACCTCCAGGAAGACGGATAGTCTCAAGAGTGAATTGTCTTACACAGAATGCAAGCAGGCTAATTGATGACTATTGACACCCACATGTGGAAAAATTGCCTTCATATATGAAGAATGCCATTCATTTATCTATTGTCCTAGACAATGTATGTTACACCTGATACAATTCTAGTATCAGTTCACAAATAAACACTCTATTCAAGTGTCCTTTATGAGAAGTGGTTTAGAGATGGAATCTTTTTTGAAAGAGAGGAGTTTGGAATTTACAGAGTACAATAATTATGTTATTGCGATTCTGCTGTTCATCATGATGTATAATATTTTTTTAATGGCTCCCACTACCTCCAGGTGCAGAGTGTGGCATTGGGGACTACTTTTGCCACATCATACGCAAACCTCTACCTAGGTTGGTGGGAGCGGTTTTTGTTTTCTTCAGATGACCTGTCGAGGTACCTGTGCCACATTGATCTTTGATATAGGTACTGTACATCAATAATGTCCTGATCTTTTGGTTGGGTCCATTGGAATTGTTAATGGAATTCATCTGAGTTATGAACTGCAACACCTTCAATTTGTCATTCAACCTCATTCATAATTTTTGAGTCCCTTTCCAATTTTGGACTTTTGTATTTACAAAGAAACTAGTGGCAGGATTGCCACCTCTTTATAGGAAACCCACAGCAGGTAACTCGCTGTTACATTACAACAGTGCGCACCGACACCATTTAATCAGCGGTAATCAGAGCTATCCCTGTTGGGCAATACATGTGCATCAGGCAAAACCACACTAATGATGAAGAATTTGAGATAGAAGCTAGATCATTACGTGATTGATTCTTAAATAAAGGGCATAGTAATAAATCCCTGGAAAATGCATATCAGAGAGCAAAGAATAGTAAAAAAGATCTACTATTATATCAAGGGACAACAAGTCAGAAGGCATCAAACACACACCTTAATACTAAGTACAATAATTAATCAGAAAGTATTAGAAATCTATACAAAAACATTGGCATTTGCTAACTGCTGACCCGATCATCAAACATTTTGTGAATAATAAGCCTAGCTTGACTTTAAAAAAACCAATTCAATTAGAGACCTACTGGTACTATCAAAAAGTAGGAGCAATTTATAAGTGCAATACTATGCCTAAGGGCTCAAATGGATTTGGTAGTTGCACATATTGTAAATGTTTTAATGACAGTAATGATGTCATATTACACAATTCAAACAGTATTGTATGTACTAAAAATCTACAAAAATGTAAAAAAACTGCATTAAAAAGAGTATTAATCAGGAATACCCTAACCACCATTCTTCAATGAATAGATTTAGCAGTCTAAAAAATGTTTCATTAAATTCTAAGTGGCCAGGCGGGGGTCATTTTTATCAGCTTTGAACATTTTATGTGTAAGAATTCTAATTACAGATGTTTCACAAATGTATGTGATGATTAGAATTTACTGAATATCTGAATTTTTAGCAGCAGAAAGTGTAGGTAAATGTCATTATCCTTGCTCTTTCTCACTTGGCAATGTAATGTTGTCACATCCTATTGTGTTCAGTAACAATAAACCATATTTCAGTATTCTCTTACTTTGTCTCAGAACAAATTCTAATTGTATATTGTGCAGTACTTTTACCGGGCTTAAAATAATGAAAGTACAGAAAATAGTTTTAGCATGCATACTATGTCTGTTGCCTTATTTTCTCTAAATATTAAATGTTGTTTAATGGCATACTCATCCCCCAAACTTGACCAGTGTATTCAAGATATCCCCAACTTTAATACCAACCTTGACCCCATACAATCCCCTTCTCCACATCCCCTTTTTTACCCACCTTACCAGTGATAGACCACACAGGAGTTTGGAGTATAACTGGCCATAGCAGCCTTTTATTAACAAAATATTAAATTCAATATTAAATAACTTCCAAATACCATAAATATAACATTTGTAATGACAGTTTTAACTCCCAGTCTGTCAGTCTTTGACGGCACCCCGAACTTGACACTTTCTACCAGTACACTGCAGGACCTTATTTCATCAAACCAGGTCTCTAGCCGTATAACCAGCTTGGAGACAAAGCCCTTCCCGCAGTGCAACCATTCCCGTATTCCAGCATACCGTTCCACTGGAATACACCAAAGGGGCACATACCACAGATGAGCCCCCACCACTTCCATCACATCTGTTGTCTGCCACCATCAAAGACAAAAGACCCCGTCGTTACCCAGCTGCTATGATGACCCGAATCCATTGATCCTGCAAGAAAAGAAAACAAACAAACAACAAAGACACACAAACAGGGAGGGTGGGTGGGAAAAACTTCTCCTCTGCTGTCCCTCTTCACTGCAATAAGCAACCAAAATATAACTCAATATACAATGCCATTGGCTCCTGCTGCTGTCAGTGAAATCCTGTGTGGAGGAAGCAGGAACGGGGACAAGCCATGCTGTGTGTATCTAATGATGCACACAACCTAGCTGTGTGCACGTGTGCCTCCATAGGAAGCCGCTTCCTATGGTGGCACACAAAAGAAGAGGTGTAGCAGAGAGTGCCGGTGAGCAACCCCAGAAGAGGAGGTAAATTAAAATCACAATACTTTAGGGGGGAAACTGCCAAGGATGTCTGTCCTAGGAGCTTGGGGGGGTGGGGGGTCCAAGAGCCCACATACAGAAATGTTTTGTTTTGTGTGCAGAATAATGAGAAACACATACACTTTTTACACATACACTTTGTGTTTGGTGCCAACATTAGTTTTGTGAGTACTATTTATTATACACGGACTTGAGTTTTACTGCTACAGGGCGGTAGCTCTGTGCAA
Source organism: Lithobates septentrionalis (assembly GCA_037952835.1). Taxonomy (NCBI): domain Eukaryota; kingdom Metazoa; phylum Chordata; class Amphibia; order Anura; family Ranidae; genus Lithobates; species Lithobates septentrionalis. Next base: position 1,093,110 of record JBBDGP010000820.1, read on the forward strand.
GATCACTCACAGCTAATTCGAGGCAAAAGCCGATCTGCAGGTGTTGGGCACTCGATGACCTTCACCACCTGTCGACTGTCAGTAAACTACACTATGTAAACCAGGCAGATTGCCGTTTTGTCAGGGGGAAGGGATGGATTCTGTGTTCCTGTGAAACAGAGACTAGAATTCATTACTTCCCCTAGTAAAAGCAGCACATACAGTACACATGTGCATCTCCATGCGTCACTCCAGGACTGTCTCTGGATGACATTCCCTACTCGGGGGACTTCTGGCCTCGCCTGTGTCTGTGCACCCTTCTGGGGAGTGTGTTAGAGTGGTGTCCGTCCTGACGAGCTAAACTTTAACAGCCTGCCACCCTCATCAGGTGCCCCCAGAGACTTTCCCATTGGAATCCATAGTGGGGACACCACTGCGCCTCAGCTTCCGGGCTGTCAGGCACGTGGCTCCTCCCCCTTTCTCCGTGTGGAACATAGAGTGGCCGACGCTGGTTATCTACCAGCGCCGACTCCACGCCACGCCGTTGAAGTCCGGCCCCATACCATCTGGCATCTACCCCGTCCGCCTCCCTCGTGGCCTATCAGGAAGAGTTGGGCGGAGAGAACTGCCCCCCGCCCCCCTCCTCTCCACCAGGAATGCATGGCAGATGGACACGGACTGGCAGATTTTGCATGCAAGCCTGGAGCATGCATCCCCCGTGGCTTAGTCTGCACAGATGGGCTCGCCCCGTCCCCCCAGATCCACTGACTCCACCAGCGGGTTTCCCATGATCTGGGCGATGGGAGCGATACCAGGGATCCTCCCGCCCCATACACACCCCTCCGGACCGAAAATGGTGGTTCCCCTGCATATAAAAAGCACACCATCCCAGTTTCTCCTCAGCGGCTCACCTCGTTGTATGTGAGGGACGTGGAGGAGAAACAGCTACTTGAAATTTTACTGGTATGGACACTCCACCCCCCTTTATTTATTTCATTGCTATATTGTTCTAGCCTTCCTACTTAAACTTGCATCTGTTTTTGTTTAAACAGATTTCTTCTTTGAGGCTTAACCTATGGACTTTTCCCTAAAGTCTATTTGCACATATTCCATCTTCCCTAAATATCACCTACCTGATCAGCTGGTATTGAGTGTAATCCTCACTTTCCAACAGAAGTAATTGTAAATCACAGCATATACTCTGGGTGAGTGACCATCAACATTCCCAATTCCTTTGACACTTTATATATTTTTTTCATTTCACACATACTCCCCCCCCCTCTCTGCTTTTCACTCACATAATTCCCCTTTCCTCCCCTTTCTTTCTCTCTCCCCCCTTCCCCTTCCCCTTTTCTTTTTCTTCTTTTCCCCCACTCTCCCACACTCCCCCCTCTCCTTTCTCTCTGACTCTTTCATTTTCTTTTCCTCTCCCCCCACCTTTTTTTCCTCCTTTCCCTCCCACCACCTTCCCCTCCCCCTTCCCACCTTCCCTCCTTCTTTCCTCCCCCCCTCCTCCTCTTATTCTTTCCACTTCTCTATCCCTTACCATTCTAATTTTCCTTTTCCTCTCACTTTCCCCCCTTTTTCCCCCCTCTCCTATAATTCAAGTATGTGTATTATTTTTTATTATACTCCTCTGAGGCACAAAAAAAGTCCCACTCTGTTCTAACCTTTTCTTTGAAACATAGTCACATATTCGTAGGGGATGGTGCCTCTGTAGGAGTACCTGTGACTCCACGTCTACCCCAACCCCTATATATGTGTAGTGGTAAGTATGGGGCCTTTACTCATTAGGCCCCTCTTACCCTCTGCCTTAAAATACAAATATCATGCCACATATCCAATCTGTATCCTTTCACCTTAGGTACAATTCATACACATCTACCCCTGAAGAGCGAGCTGGGACTTGCGAAACATGTCGGGTACACCTGATGTCTGTATGTTATGTGATTGTTTAAACACAAATGTACCATTATTACCATTATTATTATTTGTATTCTACCCATTTATATGTACTCTGTATGAATTGGCTTTCTCTGATGATATTAATGCATGTACTACTTTTACTGAATAAATATATACTGTATTTACTGTTGTTACTTATATTGGCTTAGCGGTGCTCACCTCATGTAAAGTGCCAGGACGAGATTTTTCTTTTTTGTTGCATATTTTAGGGATGGAGGTGTATCACTGGTGACACCAGAGCTTTCCTTTTTTCTGTGTGCCAAAAAATGTTTTCAAAGAAATTGAGCGTGCCGATTTTATAACTAAAAAATGTCAACTTCACACTCTCAATCACGAAAGGGATTTTTTATAAAGTAAATGCTGTAAACGACTTGAGTAGTAGTGAGAAATGAACATCCTGCTCTCTCACGCCCCAAATCAGCCCCAATTCCTGCAACTCCACATCTCAGATCAGCCCCAATTCATACAACTTTACACCTCAGATCAGCCCCAGTTCATGCACCTTCCCATCTCAGATTACTGTCCCCCCTGCAAATCTGTTTCACCACTGTACCCTCCTGCACATCTGCCCCACCACTATAACCCCCTGCACATCTGCCCCACCACTGTAACCCCCTGCACATCTGCCCCACTACTGTACTATCCTGCACATCTGCCCCACCTCTGTACCCCCCTGCTTATCTGCCCCACCAATGTACCGCCTTTCTCATCTGCCCCACCACTGTGACCCCCTGCACATCTGCCCCACCACTGTAACCCTCTGCACATCTGCCCCACCACTGTACTATCCTGCACATCTGCCCCGCCACTGTACCACCCTGCTCTTCTGTCCCATCACTGTAACTCCCTGCACATCTGCTCCACTGCCATACCCCCATGCTCTTCTGTCTCACTGCTGAATCATCTTCTCATCTGTCCTAACACTGAACTTATCTGCTTATCTGCCCCACCTCTGTACCCCCTGCTTATCTGTCCCACCTCTGTAACCCCCTGCTCATCTGCCCCACCACTGTACCCCCCTGCACATCTGCTCCACTGCCGTACTCCCATGCTCTTCTGTCTCACCACTGAACCATCCTCTCATCTGTCCTAACACTGAACTTTCTGCTCATCTGCCCCACCACTGTAACCCCCTTTCTCATCTGCCCCACCACTATACCTCCTGCACATTTTCCCCACCTCTGTACCCCTTGCTCATCTGTCCCACCACTGTAATCCCCTGCTCATCTGCCCCACCAATGTTCCCCCTTTCTCATCTGCCCCACCACTGTACCTCCCTGCACATCCGGGGGACCGGGTGATCAGCGTAACAACCCGACGCGTTTCACCTAAATAGGCATCATCTGGGGTCACCACTGTAACCCCCTTTCTTATCTGCCCCACCACTGTACCTCCTGCACATCTTTCCCACCTCTGTTCCCCCTGCTCTTTTGCCCCACCACTGTAACCCCCTGGCAGAAAATGGAAAAAGGACGGCCGCACTCCAAAATAATGCCTTTATTGAATAAAGCTTAATCCATACATCAATCAGAGACACAGGTCCAGATGATACTGACGCATTTCGCGCTTAAAGGCGCTTAATCATAGCTGTAGGACTACCGATCACAATCTGTCTTTTATACACAACAAAATAATATATGGTGGTCACCTGACCAATTGTATTAGATACAAGATATCCAGATAGCGATCAGCTGTGGTCCTGCAGAAACCTTTCACACATGTGGGGGAGAAGTAATCAAGGAGACGATCAAGGCAACCAATATATTAGATAATTTCAACCCATAAAAGAAAAAGGAACAAAATAATAAACATATATTGGAGCGACCCTATAATTTCAGGGTTAGATTAATGGGCTGCAACAGATCGCTCTCCTTGGTTCTCCGTACATATATTATATTTCTAAATCAAATACACAACATACGATATTCATGTGTCTGCCAAATACCCAATAAAACCATAACGTGAGGTATAAACATCAATGAATGTGCAAAACAAAACATGTGTTAGAAGATTCTAAAAATGTGCGTATACATGTCGTTCCGTGTATGTGACTAGATATCAATGTAACCCCCTGCTCATGTTTTCCACTGATGTTCCTTCTTTCTCCTCTGCACATCTGCCCCACCTCTGTACCTCCCTGCTCCTCTGCCCCACCGCTGTAACCCCTGTTCATCTGTCCCACCTATGTATCTCTTTTCTCCTCTGCCCCGCCACTGTACCCCCCTGTACATCTGCCCCACCTCTGTGCCCCCTGCTCTTCTTCCCAACCACTGTAACCCCCTGCTCATCTGTCCCACCAATGCACCTCTTTAGACATCTGCTCCACCGCAGTACCCCCCTGCTCTTCTGTCCCACTGCTGAACCCCCTTCTCATTTGCCCCAACACTGAACCCCCCCTGCTCATCTTTCCCACCACTGTAACTCTCTTCTCATCTGGCCCCACACTGAACACCCCCCTGCTCATCTGTTCCACCACTGTAACCCCCTTCTCATCTGCCCCATCACTGCACCCCCCTGCTTTTCTGTCCCACCACTGAACCCCCCTCTCATCCCTCCTACCACTGTACCTCCTGCACATCTGACCCACCACTGTACCCCCTTGCTCTTCTGTCCCTCCACTGTAACCCCCCTGCTCATCTGACACATAAATGTACCCCTTTTCTTATCTGCCCCACCACTGTACCTCCCTGCACATCTGCTCCACCACCATATCCCCATGCTCTTCTGTCTCACTAATGAATCACCTTCTCATCTGTCCTAACACTGAACCCATTTGCTCATCTGCCCCACCACTGTAACCTGCTTTCTCATCTGCCCCACCAAAGTACCTCCTGCACATCTGTCTCACCTCTGTACCCCCTGCTCTCCTGCCCCACCACTGTAACCCCCTGCTCATCTGTCCCACCAATACACCTCCTTTCACAACTGCCCCACTGCTGTACCCCCTGCTCTTCTGTCCCACCGCTGAACCCCCTTCTCATCTGCCCCAACACTAAACTCCCTGCTCATCTGTCCCACTATTGTAACCCCCTTCTCATCTGGCCCAACACTGAACCCCCCTGTTCATCTGCCCCATAATTGTACCTCCCTGCTCTTCTGTCCCGCTGCTGAACCCCCTTCTCATCTCTTCCACCACTGTACCTCCCTGCACATCTGCCCCACCGCTGAACCCTCCTGTCCTTCTGTCCCACCTCTGAACCCCTCCTGCTTATTTTCTCAACTGCTGTACCATCCTGCTCATCTGCTCCACCGCTATACCTTCTTCTCATCCAGGATATGCATGATATGAGAGTGGTGAATAGAAGCAGAGATGAGACACCTGTCCTGGCACACTCATCCTGCTGATCCACCTTTCACATCCAGCCCACGTGCTTGTATGTGATGTCAATGATGAGCTCAGCACAGCTGCATTTTCTGAAAGCAGCGGGCTTGTATGCAAGATCGAGCCCCCGCAGCTGAGAAAAAGTGCGGTACCGAGCGCCGCAGCAAAATTGGGTGTGATTTTCATTGCGCTGAATACTGGCTTGGTTTAAAGGGACACAGAGTGCAGGGGTTCAGTAGCAAGTGATTCAAAGGTTCAGAAATAATTTCAACAAAGTTCCCAGAAGCTCTACAGTAGGGATGAGCCGAACACCCCCCGGTTCGGTTCGCACCAGAACCTGCGAACGGACCGAAAATTCGCACGAACGTTAGAACCCCATTGACGTCTATGGGACTCGAACGTTCAAAATCAAAAGTGCTCATTTTAAAGGCTAATTTGCATGGTATTGTCCTAAAAAGGGTTTGGGGACCCGGGTCCTACCCCAGGGGACATGTATCAATGCAAAAAAAACTTTTAAAAACGTCCGTTTTTTCGGGAGCAGTGATTTTAATGATGCTTAAAGTAAAAAAAAAAAAAAGTGAAATATTCCTTTAAATATCGTACCTGGGGGGTGTCTATAGTATGCCTGTAAAGTGGCGCATGTTTCCCGTGTTTAGAACAGTCCCTGCACCAAATGTCATTTTTAAAAGAAAAAATCTCATTTAAAACTGCTTGCGGGTTTAATGTAATGTCGGGTCCTGGCAATATGGATGAAAATCAGTGAGACAAGCAGCATGGGTACCCCCCAGTCCATTACCAGGCCCTTTGGGTCTTGTATGGATATTAAGGGGAACCCCGCACGCAAATTAAAATAAGGAAAGGTGTGGGGCCACCAGGCCCTATATACTCTGAACAGCAGTATACAGGCGGTGCAAACAAGACAGGGACTGTAGGTTTGTTGTTAAGTAGAATCTCTTTGTAATTTTGAACGGGTACATTTTTAACGTGTTTAGCTCCAGCCAAAAAATCTTTTTTAAGCTTTTTGGAAAACATAGGGAAGGGTTATCACCCCTGTGACATTTGTTTTGCCGTCTTTCCTCCTCTTCAGAAGATTTCACCTCACTTTTTGTCCCAATGACAAATGTTTTTTGAAAATTTGGGTTTTTTTGTGGAACAAGGATTGGAAAGCATCAGTGGAAAGGAGAAATGTTTTTCCCATATTAACTCTTACAGGAGAGAATTTCCCTTCCTAGGGGTAGATTTCATCTCACTTCCTGTTGTCTCCTTCCGTTTGCAAGTAGGAGTCGTTTGTAAGTTAGATGTTTGAAAGTAGGGGCCTGCCCTATATACTCAGCAGAAATTTGGGCCTTAGGTGTAGTTGTGGCCACAACACTCTAAGCCCTTACAGGGCCCTGCTGTGAAATATTAGATCAAGAATTGTAATTACATGCCCCTGTGGAACAGGGGCAGAAAAACTGGGCCTTTGGTGGTGGTGGTGGTGGTGCTGGTGCCACAACACTGTAAGTCCTCACTCGCTCTTGGTGGGTGCAGAAATGGGCCCTGCTGTGAAATATTAGATCAAGAATTTTAATTACATGCCCCTGTTGAACAAGGGCAGAAAAATTGGGCCTTTGGTGGTGGTGGTGGTGGTGCCACAACACTGTAAGTCCTCACTCGCTCTTGGTGGGTGCAGAAATGGGCCCTGCTGTGAAATATTAGATCAAGAATTGTAATCACTAAATGTGCGTTCCGAAAGAACGCTGGATGCAGGACAGGCCAGTAGCTCAATTGCATACTATGCAAGCTCTGGCCAGTGATCCATCCTCAAGACCCAGTAACCCAGAGGATTTTCGGTGGGAAAGGTGTCCAAGTCTGATCTTGCCCCTAGGTATTCCTGCACCATGTAAAACAGACACTGGCGATGGTTGCTGGAACCGATCTTACCTTGGGGCTGCGGACCAAAAAATTGTCTGAACGCATCGGTCAGATGCTCCTTCTTTGACTGACCGAAGCCTCAGCAACACGTTGTCCAGAAACAGGAGTTTGTAACCTCCCAGTCTCTGGGAACGCGTTGCACAGACCTTTCTGCAAGGCCTCCCGAAGATGTTTCATCCTCTGCTCCCTCTGCGATGGCAAGATAAGGTCCGCAACCTTACTCTTGTAACGTGGATCAAGGAGGGTTGCCAGCCAGTATTGGTCCTTCTCCTTGATACCACGAATACGAGGATCCTTACGCAGGCTTTGCAGGATCAGGGAGGCCATGCAGCGTAGGTTTGCTGAGGCATTCGGTCCGGAGTCCTCTGGGTCACTAAGGACGACATGGTCCGCAACCACCTCCTCCCAGCCACGTACAAGTCCATGTGTTTCTTGGGACTGATCCCTTAAAGACTGCTGCTGATGCTCCACCTCCATAGCGACACAATCTTCCTCCTCCTCCTCCTCCTCCTCTTCCTGTGTGATCGGCGGGCACGCAGGAACACTGTCTGGATAAAGGGGGCCTTGAGAGCTAAGGAAGTCCTCCTCTTCCTGCCTCTGTTCTGCCTCAAGTGCCCTGTCCATTATTCCACACAGTGTGTGCTCCAACAGGTGGACAAGGGGGACAGTGTCACTGATGCATGCACTGTCACTGCTCACCATCCTCGTGGCCTCCTCAAATGGTGACAGGACAGTGCATGGTTCCCTGATCATGGCCCACTGGCGTGGGGAAAAAAAACCAAGCTCCCCTGACCCTATCCTGATGCCATAGTCACACAGGTACTCATTGATGGCCCTCTGCTGTGTGTGCAGCCGCTGCAGCATGGCCAACGTTGAGTCCCACCTGGTGAGCATGTCACAGATTAGGCGGTTCTTGGGCAGGTTAAACTCCTTTTGGAGGTCCACCAGCCAAGCACTGGCATTATATGACCAGCGGAAATGCACACAGACTTTTCTGGCCTGCCTCAGGACATCCTGTAAGCCCGGGTACCTGCCCAAGAACCGCTGCACCACCAAGTTAAGGACGTGAGCCAAACAGGGCACATGGGTCATTTGTCCCTGTCGGAGGGCAGAGAGGAGGTTGGTGCCATTGTCGCAAACCACCATTCCTGCCTTAAGTTGACGTGGCGTCATCCAACTCTGAACCTGCCCCTGCAGAGCTGACAGAACCTCTGCCCCAGTGTGGCTCCTGTCCCCCAAGCACACCAGCTCAAGCACCGCATGGCATCTTTTGGCCTGCGTACTTGTGTAGCCCCTTGAACGGCTACGGAGCACCGCTGGTTCCGAGGACAAAGCACAGGAAGAGGCCATGGAGGAAGAAGAAGAGGAGGGGGTGGAGGAGAGAGGTGTGTCACAATCATTAGCATTTTGGAGGCGTGGTGGCGGAACAACCTCCAACACTACTGCACCTTGTCCTGCATCCTTCCCAGCTGCCAGCAGAGTCACCCAATGCACCGTGAAACTTAGGTAACGTCCCTGTCCATGCCTGCTGGACCATGAGTCAGCAGTAATATGCACCTTACCACTGACCGCCCTGTCCAGCGAGGCATGGACATTGCCTTCCACATGCCGGTAGAGAGCCAGAATCGCCTTCCGTGAGAAAAAGTGGCGTTTGGGTACCTGCCACTGAGGAACCGCACATTCCACAAACTCACGGAAGGGGGCAGAGTCTACCAACTGAAAAGGCAGCAGTTGAAGTGCTAGCAATTTTGCCAAGCTAGCATTCAACCGCTGGGCATGTGGATGGCTGGGAGCAAACTTCTTTCGGCGGTGCAGCAGCTGGGGCAGGGAAATTTGCCTGGTACAATCTGACGTTGGTGTACCAAAAGCAGATTGCTCACAAGTACTTGGCTGTGACACACCTAATTCTACACCTTCATTCCTCTCAGTGCAGGTCTCAGAGAGGACTGAAGGTATAGTGGGGTTGGAAATCTTAGCTGATGAGGAGCAAGGAGAGGTCCTCTTTGTTCTTTGGTGTGGGTCTTTTAGATACGCTTGCCAACGAACTGCATGGCAGGTTAACATATGTCTGGTCAAGCATGTGGTACCCAAGCGGGAGATGTTTTGGCCACGCGAGATACGCTTGAGACATATGTTGCAAATAGCAGCGGTGCGATCTGATGCACTCGTCTCAAAAAAGGCCCACACCAAAGAACTTTTTGAATATCGCGCAGAGACTGCAGCGCCCTGCACATGTGGAGCTTTGGGGTGTGATGCAGTCAGTGTGCTGCCCTTAGGCTGGCCCCTGGAGGGCATCCTGCCTCGTTGGTGATGTGCCGCCTCCTCCTCCTCTCTCTTATGAGGCAACCACGTTGAGTCAGTGACCTCATCATCCCCTCCCTCCTCATCACTGGAGCAAACCTGGCAGTATGCTGCAGCAGGGGGAGCATGACTGCCAGATTGCTGTCCTTCTTGGGCACCCCCTCTGTCCGTGCTCATGGTACTGCCTTCATCAAGCTCAGTATCATCATCAGAGCCTTCCAAACGCTGGGCATCCTCCTGGAGCATGTACCCAACACTGTGGTCAAACAGTTTGAGGGACTCCTCAGGAGGACATGGTGGGGCTAGGGAAGGAGTCACTGATGACATTGAGCCGAGGGAAGAGGCCGCTGCTTTGCCAGACAAAGTACCCTGGGCATGGGTGAGAGAGGATGAGGAGGATGAGGACGGCTTGGTCATCCACTCGACCAAGTCTTCCGCATGTTGCGGCTCAACACGGCCAGCTGCCGAAAAAAAGGCCAAGCGTGTCCCACGGCCACGTGCTGATGAGGATGCACCGTCTCCACGACCAGCACTAGACACAGAGCCTGCTTGCCCTTTCTTATTGGCTTGTGACTGTCTGCCTCTCCTTCTTGGCCTTCCAGACATACTAATGGCCTGTAGCTGCACTAAGCTGGGATATATATATATATATATATATATATATATATGTACTGATACTGCAGCTAGCAAAATCAACTGCCTGCCTGTAGTATGAGAACACCACCAACCTTCTACAGGTAGCTTTAGCTGAACACTGTGAGGTGGACGCACCCCACTAACTTGTAGGTTTAGCTGAACACTGTGAGCAGGATGCACTGCACTAACTGTAAATAGTCTAGCTGCCTGACTGTGGTACTAATAGGATCAAAAGAACACCAGCAATTTTCTTCAGGTAGCTGTAAATACTGTAACAAGACAAGCCTGCCTGTCAGTAAGAAGATAACAGGAACGGATCTAGCTGAACACTGTGAGCAGGACGCACCCCACTAACTTGTAGGTTTAGCTGAACACTGTGAGGTGGACGCACCCCACTAACTTGTAGGTTTAGCTGAACACTGTGAGCAGGACGCACCCCACTAACTTGTAGGTTTAGCTGAACACTGTGAGGTGGACACACCACACTAACTTGTAGGTTTAGCTGAACACTGTGAGCAGGACGCACCCCACTAACTTGTAGGTTTAGCTGAACACTGTGAGCAGGACGCACCCCACTAACTTGTAGGTTTAGCTGAACACTGTGAGCAGGATGCACCCCACTAACTTGTAGGTTTAGCTGAACACTGTGAGCAGGACGCACTGCAATAACTGTAAATAGTCTAGCTGCCTGACTGTGGTACTAATAGGATCAAAAGAACACCAGTAATTTTCTTCAGGTAGCTGTATATACTGTAACAAGACAAGCCTGCCTGTCAGTAAGAAGATAACGGGAACGGATCTAGCTGAACACTGTGAGCAGGACGCACCCCACTAACTTGTAGGTTTAGCTGAACACTGTGAGGTGGACGCACCACACTAACTTGTAGGTTTAGCGGAACACTGTGAGCAGGACGCACCCCACTAACTTGTAGGTTTAGCTGAACACTGTGAGCAGGACGCACCCCACTAACTTGTAGGTTTAGCTGAACACTGTGAGCAGGATGCACTGCACTAACTGTAAATAGTCTAGCTGCCTGACTGTGGTACTAATAGGATCAAAAGAACACCAATAATTTTCTTCAGGTAGCTGTATATACTGTAACAAGACAAGCCTGCCTGTCAGTAAGAAGATAACAGGAACGGATCTAGCTGAACACTGTGAGCAGGACGCACCCCACTAACTTGTAGGTTTAGCTGAACACTGTGAGGTGGACGCACCCCACTAACTTGTAGGTTTAGCTGAACACTGTGAGCAGGACGCACCCCACTAACTTGTAGGTTTAGCTGAACACTGTGAGGTGGACGCACCCCACTAACTTGTAGGTTTAGCTGAACACTGTGAGCAGGACGCACCCCACTAACTTGTAGGTTTAGCTGAACACTGTGAGGTGGACGCACCACACTAACTTGTAGGTTTAGCTGAACACTGTGAGCAGGACGCACCCCACTAACTTGTAGGTTTAGCTGAACACTGTGAGCAGGACGCACTGCACTAACTTTAAATAGTCTAGCTGCCTGACTGTGGTACTAATAGGATCAAAAGAACACCAGTAATTTTCTTCAGGTAGCTGTAAATACTGTAACAAGACAAGCCTGCCTGTCAGTAAGAAGATAACAGGAACGGATCTAGCTGAACACTGTGAGCAGGACGCACTGCACTAACTGTAAATAGTCTAGCTGCCTGACTGTGGTACTAATAGGATCAAAAGAACACCAGCAATTTTCTTCAGGTAGCTTTATCTACTGTAACAAGACAAGCCTGCCTGTCAGTAAGAAGATAACAGGAACGAATCTAGCTGAACACTGTGAGCAGGACACACTGCACTAACTGTAAATAGTCTAGCTGCCTGACTGTGGTACTAATAGGATCAAAAGAACACCAGTAATTTTCTTCAGGTAGCTGTAAATATTGTAACAAGACAAGCCTGCCTGTCAGTAAGAAGATAACAGGAACGGATCTAGCTGAACACTGTGAGCAGGACGCACCCCACTAACTTGTAGGTTTAGCTGAACACCATGAGCAGGATGCACCCCACTAACTTGTAGGTTTAGCTGAACACTGTGAGCAGGACGCACCCCACTAACTTGTAGTTTTAGCTGAACACTGTGAGCAGGACGCACTGCACTAACTGTAAATAGTCTAGCTGCCTGACTGTGGTACTAATAGGATCAAAAGAACACCAGTAATTTTCTTCAGGTAGCTGTATATACTGTAAGAAGACAAGCCTGCCTGTCAGTAAGAAGATAACAGGAACGGATCTAGCTGAACACTATGAGCAGGACGCACTGTACTAACTGTAAATAGTCTAGCTGCCTGACTGTGGTACTAATAGGATCAAAAGAACACCAGCAATTTTCTTCAGGTAGCTGTATATACTGTAACAAGACAAGCCTGCCTGTCAGTAAGAAGATAACAGGAACGGATCTAGCTGAACACTGTGAGCAGGACGCACTGCACTAACTGTAAATAGTCTAGCTGCCTGACTGTGGTACTAATAGGATCAAAAGAACACCAGTAATTTTCTTCAGGTAGCTGTAAATACTGTAACAAAACAAGCTTGCCTGTCAGTAGGAAGATAACAGGAACGGATCTAGCTAAACTGAATACAGTGTATATATATATATATGCAACACCTGGGATGCATATATATATACACAATACACTGTAAGTGCAGCTAACTGACTGACTGTTCTGCCTAATCTATCTAACTCAAATCAAATGTCACTGTCTGTCTCTCTCTCTCTCTCTCAATGAACGCCGGAACACACACTACACAGGGCCGCCGTGCAGGCGGCCTTATATAGTGTGGGGCATGTACTAAATCCCCTGAGCCATAATTGGCCAAAGCCTCCTTGGCTTTGGCCAATTACGGCTCTTTGTTCAGACGGCGCTGTGATTGGCCAAGCATGCGGGTCATAGTGCATGCTTGGCCAATCAGCAGCCAGCAATGCACTGCGATGCCACAGTGAATTATGGGCCGTGACGCGCCACACGAATTTGGCACGAACGGCCCATATCATTCGCAATTCGGGCGAACAGACGATGTTCGAGTAGAACATGGGTTTGACTCGAACACGAAGCTCATCCCTACTCAACAGTAATTCTACAAACTGTCACCTTGTGGTTTTCTCATTCACAGGGAAATCCCTTCTTTCTGAGATTGGTAGTGGTTGAGTTTTCTTTGATTGTGTTTTCTCAATCACAGGGAAATCCCTTCTTTCTGAGATTGGTAGTGGCAACCAAGTGAGTCATCTTCCTCCAGATGGTGGATAGGGCTAGCAGGATTGTGATTGGCTTTAGCAGTGGCCAATGACAGTCATCCTCCTCCTGGAAACAGGGACCACCCCCCCTAGCAGAACTGCACCCAATCTCTTCCCCATCACAAAAACTGACGATTGTAGCTACAGCAAAGTTAGAGAACCAAACAATGTTTCCCATCTTTTATAATGTGTGGGGGCACAGTGCCTTCCCCTCAGTGCAGGTGAGGCGTGGGGAATTCTGAGATTGGAATGCATTAGTGTCTCACTGACACTTCCCTGTGCTGCTCTGCTGATGGGGCACCCATGCCAGGGGTTGCCTACCCCTGCTGTAGAGAATGCTGTGATTTGAACTCAAACTCTATGCAGACTTTGAAAAATTAAATTAGTGTGAACAATGGGATGAAAATGCTACAAAATCCCGTACACAAAATACAGCTGCCATGAGTATAAGGGATAAACATATTTGTTTTAAAAACTAATAGATTGGTGCAGATTGAAATGATTTTAATAAAAATGCGTTATCTCCACGACGACCGGAAGTGACGTTTGCATGTCACGGTCAGCTGGGAACCATCAGGAAAGAATCAGTGTGACTGTTCATTTGATACAGGCGGCTTCCTATACAGCAGGACCAGTGACTATGCTACAATTTACTCTTTACACTGCTCTATTGTTTTAACAAGCTAGTATGTATATTATGTATGAGGGGCTATTGGCTACAATAAAATTTTGAAAAACAGGATTACACTATGTGGCAATTTTACTTTTTCATATGATCCTGCTGCATTGGAGCCATCCATACCTCCATCCTAATAGAATCCCAACAGAATTAGGGGATGCCTTCGAAGTGACAACAAAAGTTTACCTTAAGGCGCATGAAATAGCAATATCTGATGAGTGTATACCCTAAGGGGAGTGTTACTCATGTGGTGGCGTTCTGGGTATGTGGTGCACGAGTGACAACTAGGATCACCGTAACGAGAGCTTCACCTATTTAAAGAAGTCACTTCACCGTTTTTTCTGTGTGGAATCATATAAAAGCTTGTCACATGTGGATGAACTCACATGAGCGCTGCTATGGCATTTTAAGGACATAAGATGTGTTGGACTTTTTAATGCTATTGTTTTCATTTTAATAACACTGAATATTAAAATGTCATGTGTAGAAATGATATTATGTATTTTATGTAATATTAAAAAATGAATTTAATTAATCTAATAGCTAGACATGTGCAATTAATTTCAGTCCGAATGTAAATTTGGATGAATTTTTTGTTATTAGGAGATTCAGATCTCTCTATCTGAAGCTCCGACTTAAATAGTAACAAATTATGTTGAAATTCTCAAAATTTAGTTTTGTATGTTAATTTTGTAATGAATTCCACATTTGTGGAATGATTTGAATTTGGATTGGTCAAAAAACCCCCATGTCTGTAAAGAGCCACGGCTCTTTAACCATGTGATCGGCTGTGTCCAATCACAGCCGGTCACATGTAAACATGGAAATGCCGGTAATCGGCTCTCATCCAGTGTGTTTTCTGAACGGGCATTCAGTGCTGCAGGAGGTTTCGTTACTGATCATAGAATGTGTCTATCCACAGACTCCGTAGACCGTTTGACTTTTATAAAAAAGAATCAGTCCTGGATTACCAGCTATGAAGCCACTGATGCCGATGTCACTGATTAAGTCTTTTTGGGACGTGGAATCTCTGCAGGACTTTGAGACTGCCTAGCTTTGAGGGTGTTCAATCATTTCATCTGGAAGAATGTTTTTAGTATAGGTTTCATGGGCACAATTAACACCCAAAGACCAATTTTTCAGCACCTGTTTACAGGTGCATATCATTGCAATTTTTTTACAGCAAGGCCAATTCTTGCTTTCATCAAGATTACCTCTATAGTAGACATGTGCACAGCCAAAAAATTTGTTCATTTTAGTTTTCGTTTCATTAGTTTATTATTTTTTTAGTCTTTCGGGTCATTCGTTATGATCGCGATTCGTAAATTCGTTCATTTGTAAATTCGTAAATGCGTTCATTCGTACATTCGTAAATTCGAACATTCGTTCATTCGTACATTCGTTCATTCGTACATTTGTACATTTGTAAATTCGTACATTCGTAAATTCGTAAAATCGTACATTTGTAAATTAGAAAATTCGGAAATTTGTAAATTCGAAGTTTGAAAATCCAAAAACCCGAAAATTCTAAAATCTGAAATAGTAACTAACTATTAAATTATAGGTATTGTCATTTCCTTTCAAATTTGACTGTCAGTGAACGTAACAAATGCGAATTTATCCGAAGTTACGAATTATCCAAAACGAATGCTGCATCTAAACAAATGGAATGGAACAAATTAATAATAAATAATAATAATAAAACGTTGTTATTATTTTTATTATTATTGTTATTTATTATTATTAATTCATTACGTTCCATTCCGTTTTTTCAGATCATTCATAACTTTGGATAAATTTGTATGTGTTACGTTCGCTAACAGCCAAATTTGAAAGGAAATTACAATACCTATAATTTAAAAGTTACTAGTAATTACTAATAGTTAAGTTATTATTAGTTAACTATTTTTTCAGATTTCAGAATTTTCGAATTTACAAATTTACAAATGCACTAATTTACTAATGTACGAATGTACGAATGTACATTCGTAAATTGCGAATGTACGAATGTACGAATGCCCGAATTTACGAATGTCCAATTTTATCGAATTTACGAATATTCTGAAAAAATTTGTTAAGCGGGTTTTTAGTTAATTTGTATATTCCCGAATTAACGAATCTGTCGAAATTCGTTAAAAAACGAATTCGGAACGAAACAAATTGCACATGCCTACTCTATAGGGTTATGGTGGGAAGGTGCCACCAACATCCAAAGACCAATTTTTCTGCACCTGTTTGACAGGTGCATATCATTACAATTTTTTACAGCAAGGCCAATTCTTGCTTTCATCAAGATTACCTATAGATGGTTACGGTGCCACTGACACCCAAAGACCAATTTTTACGCACACGTTACTTCTATACCAAGTCAAAGTGACACCAGAATTAAGGATGAGCTGAACAGCCCCCCCCCCCCCCCTGGTTCGGTTCGGTTCGCACCTAAACTTGCAAAGAGGCAAAAAATTGGGAGAAACACAGTTAAAGCCTGTGGGACATGAACATGAAAAATCAAAAGTGCTAATTTTAAAGACTTGTATGCAAGTTATTATCATAAAAAGTGTTTTGGGACCCGGGTCCTGCCCCAGGGGACATGTATCAATGCAAAAAAAAGTTTTAAAAATGGCCCTTTTTTCGGGAGCAGTGATTTTAATAATGCTTAAAGTGAAACAATAAAAATGAAGTATTCTTTTAAATATCATGCTTGGGGGTGTCTATAGTATGCCTGTAAAGTGGTGCAGTTTCCCAGTGTTTAGAACAGTACCACAGCAAAATGACATTTCTTTTTTTCCATCAAAAGTTTTATTGGAAGAAAATGCAGTTTTACAATCAAAGCAACATTTCAGTGTTAATCTGGTACACATGTACATAGTATCAAGTAAACATCAGGTGTGCAAGCTATCTACCAGAATGAGTTGCAAAAGTTATTCTATGTGTTACGATGTTGTGCTTCCCCGGCTGGAGGCATGCAGGAATAAGATCTCGTTGAGGTTTTAGGGTGCATCATCCAGCTGGGCATCTGGAACTAACTTAGTTTGTATAACGTAAAATATGTCAATGAATTAGCTCTGATTGCTCTGAGAAATGTCAGTATACTTGGTTAGGAAAGAGATAGTAGAGGTAAGAAAAGAAAGGAGGTATTGAAAAAAGGATTACCTGCGAGTTGGTAAAGGCTCTTTCCCCGGTCGCGTGTTATGCTAGAGTGTGGCTAGGAGAGAGCGAGAAGCACGCTTGCCCATTAGGGCATTAACCATTTATCAGATGATCGTATTCTGTTGAAACCTTAAAATGAAGCCAAGGGGACCATGTCTTGTGGTGAAGAGAGAAATAAAGCTCTCTCTGTTAAAATAGGATTTTTGAGGGCAGATAATGTGTCTGTTAACGGTGAGCCAATCCAGCAATGGTTAATATAAAAGTATAAATTTTATTTGAACATATTTAAAATATACATTACAGAAATAGCAATCAAACATCAGGATGACCATACAATAGCTTGTGTTCAGAAATCATTTGTGATCAGCCAGCCAACATGTTTCGCATATACTTTGCTTCGTCAGGGCATTAGGGACATCACTGATTTTCTCTAGATTGCATACAAAATATGAGTAATTATTGTAATTATAAATACATTTCGGCCATAAACAAATAAAGACCATGATAAATAATACATGACAAAAAAATATAGTTGTGCTCACCTAGTCTATTGCAAGTCGGAAAGACAAAAGGGCAGCCACCTCCACAGCCAGATGCCCCCTAGTACATCACCCGGAGCAAAAAACTCATGGGTGCCAGATCCTGGTGGGTAGTGCCAATAGGGGAACTGGACCGTGCAGAATAATGGGCAGAAGTCTGGCAGAAAAATTAAAAATATGATAAAGGGGAAATTGATTAATAACTGTTATATTGCAAGGATATGTATAGAGAATTTATAAACGCAAAAGGATACTGTGTCAGTTGCCCCAAAGTATGATGTCAATGGGCAATAAAATAGGGGGTAGATTAAAGCATTTACCCTCCTAAATGGCAGAATAATGTAAGTAATGTCAAGCTATATAGAGGTTGACATCAAGTATCAAACATCATTATCATAGTTTTGATGATAAAGATAAAGTACAACATTTTTATTGTATATGTTAGATGATTGCCAAAAGCTTAATGATAAAAATGAAAAGGATATAATAGATGCCAGAAATCTAAACCAATATTTAGGTAAAAAATACCATCTTCAGTCAAATCGGATATGATTAGAATTATAACAGTGGAGGATGTCAGAGAGTATGACACCTAATCCATCTAATAAGGCACTATAAAACAGTGCTGGCCAATTAGTGGGTCAATTAGACAGGTCGTTTTAATAAAGTCGTCGCCCTTGTGACAAGCTGCTTCCAGTTGAGTCAGTGGCCTTTGGAAGAAGGGTTGTTTAGCCTTATCAGTGACATAGCTATGGATTTGGAAGTATGACCAACAAAGCAAGTGAGGAAGTTTGTTATCGTCTTTCAGCACAGAGTAGTCTTTCATTCTGTCGTTTATGAGGCAATCCCCTGCAGTAAGTTGTTTCTGTGGGTCTTGGGACTGAAAGGCCCTGTTGGCTATCCCTGGGGTAAATTCCGGGTTGTTTTGCAATGGAGTTAGTGGGCTAAGTTGTGATGTTAAGTAAAACTTCTTGATCACCGACTGAAATACGCTCATAGTGGTCCCCGTCAGTGGGTGTCTTTTCACTAAATGATGTCCTTTCCAAGGAATCCATGGGGAAAATCTAAGAGAGCCATGGATTAATGACTCTTCCAATTTGACCCAATCTTTGGAATCACTGTGGCAATGCCAGTCGATCACTCTTGTGAGGTGGGAGGCCAGGTAGTTTTGGAAATGTAGTAATCCCATACCGCCACGCTCCTTAGGCCTAGTTAGGAGTGCAAATTTGATTATGGGCCGCTTGTGACCCCAGAGGAATCGGGGAAGGGATTGTAGTTGTTTGAAAAATTTCTGTGGGATTCTGACAGGTAGTGACCTTAGGAGATACCATAGTCGGGGGAGGATAGTCATTTTGAGAATGGCGGCTCTTTCAAATACCATGAGAAGTATTTGGAATAACAACTCTGTAAGTCTGTGGCAATAGTTTGTAGCATATGTGGGAAATTTTGTCGTAGATTGCTGTCAGTCTCAGGGACAACAGAACTCCAAGATACCTGAGAGTGTTTGTGTCCCAACGAAATGGGCAGTTCTCCTGAGTTCTGGTAAGTGTGTCTGCTGTCAGTGTGACATTCATTGCCTCAGATTTAGTGTAATTGATTTTAAGGTTAGAAATGTAACCATAGTGTGTGAATTCCTTAATTAGGTTTGGGATTGTGGTATGTAGTTTGGTTAAGAAAAACAAGAGGTCGTCAGCATATGCTGCTGTCTTGTACACTCTATTGGCTACTTCAAAGCCTGCAATGGATTGGGCTTTGTTAACCTGTCTGATGAATGGCTCCAGTGATAAAATGAACAGTAACGGTGACAAGGGGCACCCCTGCCTGGTCCCGTTGGAGATCGGGACCTTGTTTGACAGGATGTCATTTACTTTTATTTTGGCAGATGGGTTTTAATAAAGGGCTGTAATCCAGGTCATCATATGCGGGTCTAGGCCAACATGATGGCAAACGGCCAGCATGTAGTCCCAAGAGACCCTATCGAAGGCCTTCTCCGCGTCCGTGGACAGGAGAAGGCCCTCGAGACTCCGAGAGTGTGCCACGTGCGTCAGAAGTAAGACCTTGATGATGTTATCTCTTGCCTCTCTGTCCAGCATAAACCCCACCTGATCTGGGCCAATTAAGGAGGGGAGAAGAGGTTGTAACCTGTTAGCTATGATTTTGGCTAGAAGCTTGAGGTCTAGATTTAGCAGTGAGATGGGTCTGTAACTTAAGCACTCTGTAGGGTCTTTTTCCGCTTTAGGTATCACTGCTATGTGAGCTGAAAGAAAGTCAGGTGGAACATGTCTGGGCAGAGAGAGGGAGTTCAGGGCCTTGGTCAGAGGTGTTGATAGAATGTCGCTAAATGTTTTATGGTAGGCGGACCTGGACTCTTTCCAGATTTAAGTCCCTTAATTGCCCCCTGAATCTCCGTAAGTGATATCTGATCTTCTAAGAAAGTCATCTCGGTTTCCTCCAACTGTGGGAGACCGCTGTCAATTAGGTAATCTTGTATGGCCCTGCATTCTATCGGCTGGTATTGTGGGGGGCCTGTGTTGGTGTGGTAAATTGTAGAGTTTTGAGTAATATTGGTGGAACTGGGCCGCTATAGCTTCCGACGTAACTTCTAGTGTCCCGTCTTGAGATCTGATACCTGATATGGCGTTGGTGGAGGTGGCCTCTTTTAGAGCTCTGGCCAAAAACCTACCCGTCTTGTCTACTGACACGTAGTATACTCTTTTTTTTAAAAATAGCGATCTCTTAGTTTTGGTCTCAAATAATTGTTGTATTGTTTTCCTGGTGTCTAATAGTTTCTTGGCCGACTGAGTAGCCAGGGATTGCTTATGTATGGTTTCTAGCCTACATATTTTGTCGGTCAGGTTATGAATTTCTTTTTCTTGCAGCTTTTTGCGGTGTGTGCCCATCTTAATTAATTTCCCCCGTATTGTGCATTTATGTGCTTCCCAAATCATCATCGGGTCCATGTCAGTGGTATTGTTGGTTATGAAAAAGTCAGAAATAGCTGTCCGGATGCGAGGGAGTAGTTCAGTCTCCATGTGTTTGGCCTGGGCAGACAGGAGCATAAATCCACCCCCAAAGAAATGGGTGCGTCATCAGAAATCGATTGAATGCCTATGTGGGCCTCTGTCACCAACTGTAAGTCTCTTTGGGAGATGTTGAGGTGATCGATACATGAATATCGATCATGGGGAATGGAGTGGCATGTGAAGTCTCGAGATTCTGGGTGGAGAAACCGCCAGGTATCTACCAACTGTAGAGAATTTAAGAATTGCTTGATTTTTTTAAGTGCTCTGTATGGGATGCATGACTTTCCAGTGGAGGAGTCTACTGTAGGGTTTAGTGGAACATTGAAATCACCTCCCATGATGAAGAGTCCCGATGCAAAACCCTTGAGTTCTCGAATGACTTTTTGGCAAAAGGTAACCTAACACGAGTTGGGAAAGTACACATTCGCCAAAGTCATTGTCCTGTTTCTGTAAGTCCCTTTAGGAAACACATAAAAAAAAAAAAGGGCATCGCCATACTATTCCTGTTTTCTTTTTTTTTTTTTTTCCAACACTTTTCACCTAGATGATATTGTATCTATATCCATCTATACCCATAACTACTTTATTACTTAATTTAAAGGGCACAATGCACCTTTGTTGAACAACTGGAGCACCAGTTGTATTTTCACTTCTAATAGAAATATTCGCCAACAGTCACAGTTTTATTCAATTTTTGAACACTTACAGGTTTTAGAAGCAATTCTATAAGGACACTAGGCAATACATTCACTACAAAGAAGGAAAACATTTTTTTGTCTCCATAAGGGCAGCGCCATACTACTCCTGCTTTTTTACCATTTTCTAATACTTTCCACTTAGGTGGTATTGTATGTGTAGAGGCAGCAGCCATATCCACAACTAAAACATTCAATTCATTGCGCGGATTTACCCCATACACCTACTAAAAAGAAATGTTTGCCAGAGAAACAGTCTCTTTAAGACCTGAGGACCAGCCGAGGAGGATGTGCTAAGTATCAATCTTGTATTGTGTTATGATTGTAGGCCTTGTAATATTGCAATTTCTTGTAGTATCTTTATGTTAGTTTTCCTAATTATGCTGTTTTAATACATTCCTATTTTTATTGGGAAATAAATGTAACTTGTTTACTAAGCAGAGGTGTTTGTTATATCATTGTGCTTATCAGACTCATACAGGTTAACAATTATAGGGACTAGACAAATTAATACACAGATATAATATTAATAATTATATCGAGTATTTCATTTGGCACCCAGAGAGAGTGTGAATTTTATTTTTACACAGAATCCACAAAAACCTAATGTATTTTTGTCTTGAGTCCCTGTAAGCATAAATCCTCAACTACACCCAGAACTCAAAATCATCTCTAGTGTGGACAAGATTGGCGCTGGCTTGCGAATTCTGAAACCACGCTTGGATGGCCATGAAGATTCTGTGAAATATTTCATCAGGGAAACGTAGAACCTGGTGAGATCTTTCGCTGATATATGTATATATGTTAAACGTTTGTATCATTAATATGCTTTAGGCCTGTAACCAGCCAAAGGTGCTGGCGAGTAAAAGGGCTGATCACCCTTGGTTAGAGATTGACAGGAATTAGCATACATCTTTGAGGAAAAAGTGGGAGAAATATAGATTGTTATTTAAAATTTTTAATTTTTTACATTTTTTATTTATTTATTTATTCATTTTTTTTTTTTTTACCCAAGTGAGAGTGAAATAGCTTTGTTCCAATAGGAGATCAATGTGGCCTGCAACCTAACGGGAAGGCATTGATTGAGAGTCTGCCTTGTGTCTTAGAATGTGCCTTGCGTCTGGTAGGCTGTAGAACTACAAGTCACTGTTAGGTTTAAATGGCTTTGGATCAGTTTTTTTTTTGTTTGTTTGTCTTTGCATGGTAAGCAACTCTGGTAAAAGCAGGTCAGACGAGCTTCAGTGGGGGTAGGCTAATTAGCATATCAATGGATATTCCCCAGTAAGCATGTGGTAATCCTAAAAGCCACATAGAGCCTACAGGACAGAAATGCACATATACAAGGCAGCCGATAATGCCACAGTAAGTGTGGTAGGTCTTTTCTATGGATATGCGAAAGTTTAATGGTTTTGAATAATATCAGGTAAAAGTGGTAATGAATGAAGAATATTGAATGCTAGAAGAGCCATTCAGTTTTTTTTTCATGAGTTGTAAGAGCTAACGATAATTGAGTTTGGTTTATTACTCAGTGCAGTGTTGGAACGTTAGTACAAATAGAATTGTGTATTGTGTGGATTGTATGGTTGTGAAATGGAACAGGTGTATACATATGTTAAAAAGTACGCTTCTGCCAATTATCATTCATGTGCAGATGAATCTCTTAAAAGCCAGTGTAAGGTTCTATTGTCACAGTGTCAGCAACATAATAGCAGATTATTGGGTAAACAGCTAAAAAAGAAAGTTAAAAAAGAAAGGTTGGCAAATGAAATTGCAGTGTTGCTCAGAATTAAATTTATATCTGAGCAAATGGAGGGGAAGTGGGAAGCAGAGAGGAGTTGTCTCGGGGAGGACATAGAGAAAATAAGGGGAAACCTTCTAAAGATTGCAACAGCCTCCAGTAGTGAGATGGATGAATTGCGGACAAAAGCAGGCAATTTGTCAGAAAGAAACACTGAGCTACAAGAACAGCTTCAGAGGTGCAGCCTGCACTGTGATATGAAGAGCAAACTTTTAGATTCATTGCGAATAAAGGTGTCAGACATGGAAGAGTTGGTTATGTCTTTAGAAAGAAAATTAGCAAATGCACACTCCCAGCTTCTTACTAAAGAGCAATGTATAGTATCGCTCAATGAGCAGAAAGGAACGTGCCAATTGGCCAATATCTGCACAGTCAATGAGGAGAAGGGCTGTGATGAAACACATTCTGCTATTGCACCCATAGCTTCGAAGCAGAATGACAGTTTGATTACAATCCAAGAGAGACTTACTTTTGCCAGATTCTGGGTGAATTTAATGCCCTGGAATCACCAGTGAGTTTGTCCAATAAATTTGAGGCTCTAGTCCTTAAATTTAATTTGAATAATGAGGATGCATGTTCTCTTCTGAGAGCATGGCTACCAGGACCTTTGGCAGGCCAGTTATTTGCACAGGTTAATGATAACTTAGCAGATGCAGAGGTGCGGAGGAAAGAGTTGCAGCGTATTGTGGACAGTCGTGATAATGGTATGAGTGATTTACAAAGAATGAGATTTAGGAGAGGAGATGACCCAATTTTGTTCTGCAGTGAGTATCTTGCATTGTATACGAAAGTGTTCAACTGTCCTGACTTATTGGAGGATGATACAAGTTTCATATACTCAATGGCCAATAAGTGTTATGTAAGCTATCCCACTAGAATGGCTCTGAGGAATGCTAGATCCTACCAAAATGTTGTCAATATCCTGCGAGACTTCTGTCAAGAGACCAGTGATAGGGAATATGGGTCAAAGGCAGGTGTATCCGTAATAAGCAGAGGTACAGGAAGGCAGAGAGAGTTCAGACGTTCTAAATGGAATAGGCATGGACATAGATTTTGTAAAGCCCTTAACATTGCTAGCATGGAGCAGGAAACTCCAGAATTACAGGGTGCACAGGCAGCCATAATGGAGTTATCCTCCAAACATGCAATAGCCGAATGTGCAATGGTGGAGGTACCCTCCGCACATGCACAGTGCTCAGCAAAGATAGAAGTGAAGCATGCAGAAAAAACAGACGCTCTTATTGCTGAAAGTGATGTTGCTATGACAGAAATCAATGGTGTAGATGTAAATAAAAGTGCGATAACTGTGATTGAAAGTGATTCAGGAGTTGAAACTTCTGATGACTCCTCAGACGATGAAAGCGTAAAGTTTGCTTATTCCAAGCATAGTAATCGTAGTAATAATGTCCAGCAATGTGAGTTTCCACTGCCGTATGCTCAAAGAAGGGCCTATACAGAGAGACCAGCCCTCAAATGTTTTTTGTGTAAAAGGGGGGGTCACATCGCTAAATATTGTTGGGCGGCGAATAATGGTATCAAAAGAAGATCGCTGTACCTCAAAATGACTCCAAGGCATTATGAAGTGTATTCTGCCCGATGGGGTAGCAACCCAAAGCATGGAGGCCGTAGTAATCAAACCCATTTCCCTTTAAAGACCCAAATGCGAAGACTACAGACTGAAAATCATCAGTATGGAGAACAGTTACGTAAAGTCAAAATGGAGGTAGCCGCATGGTTATTCAAATGTAGCACTGGGGGAAACAATGTTAGCAGCACTTAGTGAGCTGCATGGATGCTCCTTGCCATATTTTATTTATATACAATGCTCACATCTAAACCTTATACATAGCAAATGTTCCTCTACATTATAATTAATGGGAAAAGGCTTGGGGGACTTAAAAAGTCAATTGTCATGATAATTGTGTGTAATCACCGTCTTTGTGTTCCTTTTTCAGAGACCTTGGAAGAAGATAAAACTGGTTTGGATACTAATATCTGTGTTTGTTTGCAGGTTCTTCAAAGAGAGAACAACAGTGGGCACATTTAGCAAAACAGGGGTTAGGTTATGGTAAAGGCATAATCGATTATCAAATGGTACCATGAGCTCATTAATTAGTAATTGTTTGCAAACAATGAAAAAATAGGATAAACAATAGTTAGGCATTAAGGGTTTCAAGAGTTGCAAGTGAAGTTACAAATGTTGTGATGAGGTACAGATGTTTGTTTTTTTGTTTTTCCCATTAACTAATTGTCTTTCAGATGGAAATGAGCACTTACTCTTCTCAGGAGGAAAATCCATGGATGTCTTTAGTTAAAAGTTGAGTGTTTATCATTGTCTTATGGTGGTTGTCTTGTCATGTTGTTTATGTGTAATAATGGCCATAATTTTATTTTTTTTGTTAAGTTTTTTAATTTTTTTAATATTTTTGGTATTTGTTTAGTCATCCATTTTATTTTTGTTTGTTCAGGTGGAGAAATTATTGTTTAGTCCACCTGAAAGGGGGGTAATTGGCTATTCCGTCAATTAGCAACTGAATAGATGGTCATGGGATATGTCCTGCAGCTGAATACATTTTGTTGATTTAAGACAAGAGTTGTTGGTAGGAGGCTTTTCTAGCTTCTGGAGTTCGTTTTTTTTTTCTCTTTGTTTTATGTTCATTCAGGTGGAAAAAGTTACAAGGTGTACGCTTTGTCCACCTGAAAGGGGGGTTGGTGCATAGGTCTAAAAGTACAGATAATGCATTGTGTTTTTGATGCTTAAATTGAGAATTTTTGAGAGTCAACATTGACGTTCGTTTTGTTTTTAAATTGTTGATCATACCATGGGGATCCATTTCAGAGTGGGTTCAGCCTAAAGAGGTCATGGTTGTTTTGATAGTTGGGTCAGAGTTGCAAAAGCCAGGAATACTAAGTCCCTGGGTTCCAAGGAAGGAACTGTAAATAAACGTAGCAAGCGAGCAGATATTATGGATAAGAATTTGATTCTGCTCTTGTTTTTTTTCACTTCCAGAGTCCTGGTGAAGCGTGATTGGAGAGGTCTCTGGAACATGGATGACAGATGTTCATCTGGTTGGCAGTTTGACTGTGCCATACCACACTGCAAATTTGTTCTGATAAACATCAGGAGAGAAAGGACAAACAAAAAGATTCAGTTTAATACTTGTTTTTGCTTATGGACAATTTAGCACTAATCCTGAATCTGAAGGATTGTGCCTATCAACGACACTTGTGAGACATTTTTGCCGGAGTCACTCCTGATGAATACAAACGTGCTATTAATACATGTGCGATGGGTTGGAGGTTGGGGAAGGAATATACACATCCAATCTGTCAGAACCTGAAATGTAAAATATGTTTTTTTGTTGAAGGGAGGAATTGAAAGAAGAAAAAGTTTTCAATGTATGACATGTATTGACATAACGGAAGTAATAAGGTGCAGGTGCCCAGGTGACTGGCGCTTATACATAATAAGGTGTCGGTTGGCCAGACTAGAGGTTGGCCAGGTGACACATCAATGGGGTGAAAATTTCCTTTTATGGGGGGATACGCCTGGTTGATGTCTCACCGGAAAGGTTGAAATCCTGCACAGGTAATGCCAGTGAATACACACAGGAGCACGCTCCGTTAGATAAAGGGAACAATCGCTGGCTACCAGGGTACAATATGCCTTCACCACATGGCGCTGCAACATCTCACAGTGGTTGATAAAAACCTATTACCCTATGTGTGCTGAGTATACACTGAATCAAGTGCGAGCATTGTACCAGTGACTTGCTCCCAGAGATGTGCGGACACAGAATGAGGTTCATGCAAGGCGTGTATGTCTGAGGAGTAACCGGAAGAGGAGGGATGTATTCAGCACTATATTGGGGGAATAGGAGCTGGGATGGGTGTTGTTAGTGGGGTGGACATCGGCC
This sequence comes from Lithobates septentrionalis, assembly GCA_037952835.1. Lineage (NCBI taxonomy): Eukaryota > Metazoa > Chordata > Amphibia > Anura > Ranidae > Lithobates > Lithobates septentrionalis. Next base: position 1,120,289 of record JBBDGP010000820.1, read on the forward strand.
TCCTGAGGAACAAACTCGCAGCCATAGCTTCAGAACTTAAGCGGGGCTTTGGTACTCAGAGAGATTGGTGGCATCCATGATAGCATTCAACAAAGTCACATAAATACCCAGGTTAAAGTGGTTCAAGATTTTGTCAACCATGTTGAGAGGTTGGTAGAGAATGTGATGGTATAGGACAGGAATCTGTCATTGGCTCTTGCGTGCACAAAGTGGCAGGTGGAAGTGTCAACCAGCATTGAGCTGATTATACAGCCTCCATGTGAGGGACAGAGGTCTTATGAGTTAGCATCACCGCTCAGTAAGACTTTGCCAAACACGTCGCTTACACTGATCCAAAGTGGTGGTCGAATGCCTGGATGGGCTGTACCAGTTTGGATTGTAAAGGGTGTTATGCTGTATGATCTCATATACAGAAGTGCAGACTCTGTCTGTATATTTGGTGGCATTAATGGGCTTACTGACTGGGGATTCTATCTTGTTGCGTTTGAGGCTAATTGCCCACATATGATCAGAGAAGATGGAAGCTGGAGGCAGGTTGATACTTCCCTCGGTCGGAAGCATGACCATGATGTCCATTGTATGCCAGGTCAATACATGGTGGTTGATGAGAAATGTTGGGAAGATTCATCACTCTGTGTTCTGGATGGGGAGAACATTGCCTCAAAGGGAACACCGGTGTATTATTTGGGACATAGGAGAGTTTGTTTCTTTGTCCTAAAGGATACTAATGTATCGTTGGTCATGGAACTAGGATGTTCTGTGAACCTGACAATAGCTAGAGGAGCATGGTGTACCCTTGGCGGTGTCTCTGAAATCCAGACACAGGAATGGAATTACGTGGTACCACATATTGCCAATCTGTCTGTGGATGTCAACCAGAACCGCCCTGTTAATCTGAGAGCCCTGAACCTTGGTATGGGAAGGAAGATACAGGAATGGTTAACAGATTGGGATAGAGATGAGAGCCTTATGAGGATGCTGCAGCAAGAGAGGGCTAATGCTACTATAGCCATCTACCATGACCAGAATGTAATAAAGGAGGTAGTACATCAACTAGAAAATGATGTGGGAGGGTCTTTGTGGGAGGTAATATTCGGACATTCCAGTAAGGCCAACAGTATTTTGAATTATTGGATACATCCCGTGGTAATATTACTCATTATTGCTGCAGTTTCATCATTGGTTCAAGTTGGTATGTGTTGTTGGACTCAACATTTGTATAGTAAAGTCTCGCATTTATCTATACAAGTGGAGGGACGAATTGATGGTAAGGTCTCTTCATACATGGTAGAGGCTTTGCTGCCAGTTCAGAACCCTGAAATACCACTGACGTGCCAGAATTGTGGTAGGAAAGGCCATTGTGAGCGAACCTGCCTAATCCCAGCCCGTATCTACAGTGAAGAGGTGTAGGAGGTTGGGAATGGGATGTGTAGCCTGATGGATCATAGGTATATATGTATATATTATGGTAATGGGTTGATTTCATGTTATGGTATAGTGTGATAAAGGTGTGTTTTAGGCTAATAACATGGGCCAAAGGCCCTCCTCGAGACTCTATATCGGAAAGCTGGTTGATAGGTTGCTCTGAATGTGTGTTGGTGAATGGTGAGTGAATGGACACCCCTTGCCTGTACTGCACCCCATCCTGAAGATGTCGGAGAGAAGAAGACACAGAGTGGTGACATGGAAGCTGTCACGGAAGTATGATGTTGGTGTGTCACCCAGTAGCAAAGCGGCACATGTTGGGAAACACAGCACATTAAGACTGTTATGGACTGTTCCACAGGAGCTGGTTCTGAGGCCTATGTTGAGAGGCGCAACACGCAATATGACCCTTATGGACTGTTCCATAGATGTTCCTGTTGAAAACTGCAATACGTTAATACAGTTAAGGACTGTTCCATAGGTACTGGTTCGGAAACACATGTTGGGGAGCAACACACGTTAAGACAGTTATGGCTGTTCAATAGGAGCCTTGTCTGAAGAAGGCTGGTATGCGCCCTTTAGGCGCAAAGCGGCATATGTTGGAATTCAACATGAATATCGAATTTCTGGAGTTTGTATATATATTTCCTTACTATGCTTAAGAGAAGCCAGACTCCCAGGTTGGAATGTAGCCTGTTTAGCTCCCATTGCGCATGACAATGCTGGCTCCGATCTGTCTATGGGCATTTCCTGGTTAACTGCTATCCGCACAGGCTTCAAAGGCAGCTAAACTGATAGGGATGATGGATGAGGTGAGATACAGGAAATCAAGGGCCCAGGTGTTTGTAGAATTTGACATCGGTCGGATGATGGCAATTCATGGACCAACACTGCCCCCCAGAGGACCGCTATGGCAAGACGGTCCATATGATAGCCCGTTGAGGGAGCGCCCCAGAGACACTGTGATTCGTCCAAAGGCAAAGTTGGGCAGGCAAAAGGGGGGGGTCTGGATGAGGTATGTTTGTTAAAAAGAAATGTTTGCCAGAGAAACAGTCTCTTTAAGACCTGAGGACCAGCCGAGGAGGATGTGCTAAGTATCAATCTTGTATTGTGTTATGATTGTAGGCCTTGTAATATTGCAATTTCTTGTAGTATCTTTATGTTAGTTTTCCTAATTATGCTGTTTTAATACATTCCTATTTTTATTGGGAAATAAATGTAACTTGTTTACTAAGCAGAGGTGTTTGTTATATCATTGTGCTTATCAGACTCATACAGGTTAACAATTATAGGGACTAGACAAATTAATACACAGATATAATTTTAATAATTATATCGAGTACTTCAAACGGGTACATTGCACCCATACCATTTCAGAAAAAAATGTCAAAAATAGTAAAAAAGACAGGAGACACTTTGGGACAAGTCCTTTATTAAAAAATTAAAAATGGCCCGTGATGTAGATCCAACTCACGCCACCGGATGGACCGAAAAAAGAAAGAAAAAAAGCCGCAACAGCTCCGCCTAAATGGGAGGCTCCTGCCGAGTGACGCTTCTTCTCGATGACAGCTGTTATATAGCTGAGGGTGGGGCCACCCGGTGATGTAAACGGGTGACCCGCCCCCCCTCTGACACCATGTCTGTGGGTGGGGGGCTTATCGGAATGTGGAAGCCCCCTTAAACAAGGGGGCCCCTAGATCCTGCCCCCCTCATGTGAATGAGTATGGGGTAACCCTAGCTCTGGGTTTCTGCACTTTTCAGGATACTGTTACACTTTGCACATTTAAAATAAATAGGTAAATGTGAAAAAAAAGGAATGTGTAAGTAAACAATTTACAGTAGTTCTCGTGCCATCATATAATTTGGGTGATTTTTTTCAGTGCTAACAACACAAAGGTGTAACATAGCAACATTTGGTTAAATACAATTTCTAATAATTGTTTATATTTTAAAATGTTAATAGATGATTATTCATTCTCTATGGTTATAACAGAAAGCTCTTTGTATTGTAAATCTTTAATAAAAGCATTTTGTTGTCGTATTTTTAACTCTGGGCTTTTCCTAAGATTTTCAGCTTCTTAGAATAGAAGATGAGGACCTCAGCACCATTTCATGACGTATATTCTTGAGATAGGTAAAAAAAAAAGAAAAACACTTCTAATAAAGATTAGCATGCATGTGGGAAGATTTTGGTTCCACTATTAGAATCATTCTTTTTAAAAGAGAGTAAATATATATGCCTGACAAAGTTCTAGCCCTGTGTTGAAAACGCAAAGCGATTTGTTTCACTGAATAGAATTAATAATGGTCATGCAGTAGCATAGCACTTTTCATCTCTGGATCACAAAGCTCTTCAGAGATTCAAATAATACACTAGTACAGTCCTTATTATGCAGCTATAATTGGTAAGGGTTTTATCTACCGCTGTGGGATTAAATACAACTTTCTGCTTCCCGCTGGTTCAATAGGTTACTGGTGTAAGTAGTTCTGGCCCTTTCTGTGCTATGTTGATAACTACTTCCTATGCTTCCCCTTTGCTACTACATTCCCACTAGAAAAAGAAAAAATATTGATGTCATGCACTGCAGTCCTTACAGATTATGGAGAATTGTGTGGAAAAAAAACATCCAGTAAGCAACTAGGGATGAGCCACCCCCCCCCCCCCCCCCGGTTTGGTTCGCAGCAGAACATGTGAACAGGGTAAAAATTTGTTTGAACACGTGAACACCATTAAAGTCTATGGGACACGAACGTGAAAAATCAAAAGTGCTAATTTTAAAGGCTTATATGCAAGTTATTGCCATAAAAGGTGTTTGGGGACCTGGGTCCTGCCCCAGGGGACATGTATCAATGCAATTTTTTTTTTTTAAAATGGACGTTTTTTCAGGAGCAGTGATTTTAATGATGCTTAAAATGAAACAATAAAAATGAAATATTATTTTCCTTTAAATAACGGGCCTGGGGGGTCTCCTTAGTATGCTTGTAAAGTAGCGCATTTTTCCCGTGTTTAGAACAATACCACAGCAAAATGACATTTCTAAAGGAAAAAATGTTATTTAAAACTACTCGCGGCTGTAATGTATTGTTGGGTCCCGGTAATATAGATGACAGTCATTGAAAAAAACGGCATGGGTCGCCCCCCCCAGTCTATTACCAGGCCCTTTGGGTCTGGTATGGATATTAAGGGGAACCCCGCACCCAATTTGAAAAAAAAATTGTGTGGGGGTCCCCCAGGCCCCCCAGGCACTATATACTCTGAACAGCAGTAGATATACGGCCTGCCCGATATACTCTACAGAAAATTGGGCCTTAGGTGTTGGTGGTACCAGAACATTGTAAGCCATCACAGTTACTCTTGGTGGGCGCAGGCACGGGCCCTGCTGTGAAATACGATATCAAATATTGTAATTACATGTCTCTGTTAAACAAGGGCAGAAAAATTGGGCCTTGGGTGGTGGTGGTGGTACCACAACACTGTAACCCCTCACATATGCTCTTGATGGAGCACACGCTTGTGGAATCATGGACAGGGCACTTGAGGCAGAACAGTGGAAGGAAGAAGAGGCCCTGCTGTGAAATACGATATCAAAAATTGTTATTACATGTCTCTGTTAAACAAGGGCAGAAAAATTGGGCCATGGTGGTGGTGGTGCCACAACACTGTAACCCCTCACACATACTCTTGTTGGGTGCAGGAACGGACCCTGCGTTAAAAAATTAGATCAAAAATTTTAACCGATCTGTAACCGTAACTACCTCCTCCCAGCCACATACAACTCCTTGTATTTCTGGGGACTGAAAACCATCCCTTGGAGACTGCTGCTGAGTGTTATCCTCTACATCCATGCTGACACAATCCTCCTCCTCCTCCTCTTCTTCCTGTGTGTTTGGCAGGCCCGCAGGAATGCCATCTGGATAAAGGGGGACTCGAGAGGTAAGGAAGTCCTCTTCTTCCTTCCACTGTTCTGCCTCAAGTGCCCTGTCCATGATTCCACAAGCGTGTGCTCCAACAGGTAGACTAGAGGTTTAGTGTCACTGATGCATGGATTGTCGCTGCTCACCATCTTTGTGGCCTCCTCAAATGGTGACAGGACAGTGCATGCATCCTTGATCAGTAGCCACTGGTGTGGCAAAAAGAGTCCAAGCTCCCCTGACCCTTTCCTGGTACCATACTTGCACAGGTACTCATTGATGGCCCACTGCTGTGTGTGCAGCTGCTGCAGCATTGCCAACGTTGAGTTCCACCTGGTGGACATGTCACAAATGAGGCGGTTGGTGGGCAGGTTGCATTTCCTTTAAATGTCAGCCAGCTGAGCACTGGCATTGTATGACCAGCGGAAATGACCACAGACTTTTCTGGCCTGCCTCAGGAGATCCTGTAAGCCTGGGTACCTGCTCAAGAACTGCTGCACCATCAAATTCAGCACGTGTGCCAAACATGGAACATGGGTCAAGTGTCCCTGTCGGAGGCCGGAGAGAAGGTTGGTGCCATTGTCGCATACAACCATTCCTGGCTGAAACTGGCATGGCATCAACCACCTCTGAGCCTGCCCCTGCAGAGCTAACAGAATCTCTGCCCCAGTGTGGCTCCTGTGTCCTAGGCAGACCAACTCAAGCACCGCATGACATCTTTTAGCCTGACTGCTTGTGTAGCCTCTTGAACGCTTACAGAGCACCGCTGTTTCACAGGACTGTCCAACTAGGCCAAAACATTGCCTTCCACATGCCGGTAGAGAGCAGGAATGGCCTTCCGTGAAAAGAAATGGCATTTTGGAACCTGCTACTGAGGTACAGCACATTCCACAAATTCAAGAAAGGGGGCAGTCTACCAGCTGAAAGGGCAGCAATTGCAGTGCTAGCAATTTGGCCAAGCTAGCATTTAGACGCTGAGCATGTGGATGGCTGGGACCAAATTTCTTTTTACGGTTCAGCAACTGGGGTAGGGAAGTTTGCCTGATAAAATTAGATGGTGGTGTACTGCTAGCAGATTGGCTGCAAGTACTTGAGACACCTATTGCTATACCTTCATTCCTCTCAGTGCAGGTTTTTGAGAGGACTGGAGGTATAGTAGGGTTGGAGATCCCAGATGAGGAGCAAGGAGAAGTCCGCTTTTTTCTTTGATGTGGGTCTTTCAAGTGCTGTTGCCAACGGACTGCATGGGAGGTCGTCATATGTCCCGTCAAGCATGTGGTGCTCAAGCGGCTGCTGTTCTGACCATGCTTGATCTGCTTTAGACATAGGTTGCAAACAGCAACGGTGCGATCTGCTGCACACGTGTCAAAAAAGATCCACACCAAGGAACTTTTAAAGGGGAATCAGCAGCACCCTGCACCTGCGAAGCTCTGCGGTGTGATGCAATAGGGTGGCTGCCCTTAAGCTGCCCCTAGAGGATAACCTGCCTCATTGGAGTTGTGCCTCCTCCTCTTCCTCTCTTCTCTCAGGCACCCAAGTACAGTCAGTGACCTCATAATCCTCTCCCTCCTCGTCACTGGAGCAAACTTGGCAGTATGCTGCAGCAGGGGGAACATGACGGCCAGTTTCTTGTCCTTCTTGGGCACCCCCTCTCTCTAGGCTCACATTACTCCCTTTCTCAACCTGGGAACCTATATCGGAGCCTTCAAATCGCTGTGCATCCCCCAGCAGCATGTACCCACCACTATGGTTGAATAATTCTTGGGGCTCCTCTGTGCATGATGGTGGGGCTATGGAAGGAGTAACTGTGGACAAGGAGCCAGTGGAATAGGCCACTTTGGCAGCTACATTGGAAGGCAAACTACTCTGAGCCTGGGTAACAGAGGATGAGGAAGATGAGGACGGCTTTGTTATCCACTCCTCCAACTCTTCTGCATGTTCTGGCTCAATAATACAGCCAGCAGCAGAAAAAAAGGACAAGTGTGCCCCACGGCCACCTGCAGAGGATGCACCATGTCCACGACCAGCACTATTGACTGTAGACATAGAGGCTGCTTGCCCTCTTTTAGTGGCCTGTGAGCGTTTTCCTCTCCTTGGTGGCCTTCTGGACATGATGTATATTTTGTTTTGCAACACCACACTACACTGTATTAGATACTGTGTACACCACCAGAAGTGTAGTAGAAACTGTACACACTGTATTAGATACTGTGTACTCCGCCTGCACTGTATTAGCAACTGTACTACGGCTGCACTGTATTGTGTACTGTGTACACCACCAGAAGTGTATTAAAAACTGTACGCACTGTATTAAATACTGTGTACACCGCCTGCACTGTATTAGCAACTGTACTACGGCTGCACTGTATTGTGTACTGTGTACACCACCAGAAGTGTAGTAGAAACTGTACACACTGTATTAGATACTGTGTACACCGCCTGCACTGTATTACGGCTGCACTGTATTGTGTACTGTGTACACCACCAGAAATGTAGTAGAAACTGTACACACTGTATTAGATGCTGTGTACACTGCCTGAAGTGTATTAGAAACAGTACACCACAGAATGCACTGTAGATATAGGTTACAGTGAATGCAGAGTGTATATATATATATATATATATATATATATACACACACACAAGACTGTATACACATATTAAATAGGAAGTGAACCCTGGTGGGTTTTACTTCTTCTTTATTTCCCTGCATAGTAGCCCATTATGTGTCACTTACCTGAAACCGAAGCCCGCGTTGTCACCGCTGTCCCCACTAGCAGGGAGCATCCATCTTCGCCCTTCTTCCTTCCGAGGCCCCAAACTCCAGCTCTGTGACTGGCCGGAATCGCGTGACGTCACATGCGCAGGAGCCGCCAGTCACGGCATGACCCCTATTAGAATCAGCACAATGTGCCCTTTCCAAAGTGCGCATATATATATATATATATATATACACAGTATCTCACAAAAGTGAGTAAACCCCTCACATTTTTGTAAATAGTTTATTATTGAAGAAATGCTAAAAAAATGAATAAAAACCAAGCACTGATGTGGATAGATATGTGTGATATAAATAAATTGTGCTTAAAAAATATGTGCTTAAAAAATATATATATACCAATATAGTTAGTGCTATGAAACAATCAGTAAATTAAAGCTGCTATCAATATAGGGTGATCAGATAACCAAACAAATAGTACTAAGTATAAAATTGATGCGCTTTAAATAAATAGTGCACAATATGCTGCTGCGACTAAGCTTAAATCCAGGAATAAAAAATGCATACATGTGAATAAAAATAAATAAATAATTATGGTGCTAATACATGTGTTAAAATTGTCAAAATAAATCTTCAAATTGGTGATGTGACGGTGAATATAAATAAAATAATAATGACACTCTGAGTACAATGTCCAGGCAGAGATAAATAGTGGAAGAAAGTAAAAATAATTAAACAGTTCCTTCCCTTAATCCAGATTGATTGACTCACTGGGTTAGATCGTTTGTATCAGGATATTTAGTTTTTCTTGCATCCCACTTCAGCAATTACACTGCTGGTAATTCGGCTCTCAGGATAAAGGTTTTATGCAAAGCAAGCAAAGAAAAAATAGATCATTGTGCAGTGAACTTACTAGATAGTACATAAGCAAAACAGGGACAAGAGATACACTCACAAACTCCCGGTCTATTAGAAGCATTCAAATAAGCAGATTGCAGTCAGCCGCTGTGGACGAGGTTTCCCATAGAGAAACAGCTGCTGTTAACCTTCAGGTGTATTGCAGCACTGAGCGTCCTAAGCTCCTCCCACGCGTTACATCACTGACTATCCTTGAAAAAGTCACGTGTCAGTGATGTAACGCGTGGGAGGAGCTTAGGACGTTCAGTGCTGCAATACACCTGAAGGTTAACAGCAGGTTGTCTTTGGGAAATAGATGTATGAGTGCTGCCAGCATTTCTGCAGAGGTTGAAGGGGTGGGGGGGTCAGTCTGTCAGTGCTCAGACCATACGCCGCACACTGCATCAAATTGGCCTGCATGGTTGTCGTCCCAGAAGGAAGCCTCTTCTAAAGATGATGCAGAAGAAAGCCCACAAGCAGTTTGCTGAAGACAAACAGACTAAGGACATGGATTACTGGAACCATGTCCTGTGGTCTGATGAGACCAAGATAAATGTATTTGGTTCAGAGGGTGTCAAGCGTGTGTGGCGGCAACCAGGTGAGGAGTACAAAGACAAGTATGTCTTGCCTACAGTCAATCATGGTGGTAGGAGTGTCATGGTCTGGGGCTGCATGAGTGCTGCCGGCACTGGGGAGCTACAACTGAGGGAACCATGAATGCCAACACATACTGTGACATACTGAAGCAGAGCATGATCCCCTCCCTTTGGAGACTGGGCGGCAGGGCAGTATTCCAACATGATAACGACCCCAAACACACCTCCAAGACGATCACTGCCTTGCTAAAGAAGCTGAGGGTAAAGGTGATGGACTGGTCAAGCATGTCTCCAGACCTAAACCCTTTTGCACATCCTGAAACAGAAGGTGGAGGAGTGAAAGGTCTCTTACATCCATCAGCTCAGTGATGTCGTCATGGAGGAGTGGAAGAGGACTCCAGTGGCAACCTGTGAAGCTCTGGTCAACTCCTTGCCCAACGGGGTTAAGGCAGAGCTGGAAAATAATGGTGGCCACATATATATTTATATATATATTGTAATGTTTGGGGAACCAGCTAGATCGCAGGACACAGGCTTTTCACTCAAAAGGAGATTTATTGAACTTAAATAGCTTTACAGCAGCAAAAACAAAAGAAAAAGGTTTCAGTCTCACTGACTTGCAAAGTCCAGAACTGCTATTGCAGTTAAACAGTCCTTAGTTTCTGTTGCAGGTAGATTCCCCTAGCAAGAGGCTTCCAGGCAGGACACTGCTATTCAGTGTTGCTGCACACCAACACACCATCCACCATCCACATTCTCCTCTACACTCCTCCACACCCTCTCTAACTTCCTGTCTTGTTTTAAACCCACTTCCTCTGACAGGTGAGTTAACCCTTTTTTGTTCCCTTAAAGGGACCACAGTCCAAACAGAGGGGAAACATAGCGTCCTTCCAGGACCCAGCCATGGCGTCCTGTACAATATATATATATATATATATATATATATATATATATATATATATATATATATATATATATATATATATATATAATATATATATAATACACCACCTGAAGTGTCCACACCAACAACACTACACATGGCCGCCGTGTAAGCAGCCTTATATATTGTGGAGTGTGGACTTAGTCCCCCTGAGCCATGATTGGCCAGAGGCACCCTGCCTTTGGCCAATCATGGCTCTCTTAGCAGAGGGTGCTGTGATTGGCCAAAACATGCAGGTCAGGTGCATGCTTTGGCCAATCATCACTGTAATCTTGCAGTGCATTATGGGGCCTTCCGCCCCATAATGTTCGCTCTTCGGCGAATGGGCAAACACCCGATGTTCGAGTCGAACTTATGTTCTACCCGAAGATCAAGCTCATCCCTAAAAGCAACAGCTCTGAGGGGAAAAACACCATATATATTATTTATGGGAGAGGATAGAGCAGAATGCACAGACTACACTATTTACTACTTTTTACAACAGTGATGTGCATAGGAAAAACTCTGAACCCATAGATACTGAAAACTGTGGATAGCAAAACAAAACACAAGCACACTGAATAGCACAGATAAAATTATTTATTAAAAGACCACTTTAAAAACATATATTGCACTTACCACTATTTACAGATGCCTGAGTGTCCAGGATCTATCATCAGAACTAAGATCATGGACAAGACATACATAACTGTATGTGCTCCTACAGTCTCTCCTATTGCCAGCATTGGAAATGGCCCCCTGCAGACCCTACTCAAGGGATATGGCTTTTAAACTCGGCAGTGGCAGTGTGAACACAGGGGTAGGCTGGTGAAAGAAGGTTGTTTGTCATCTTTCTAATGATTTGATCAACACAATCCTGTTTTATTATTTCAAAATGGTTACATGGACATGACAATGACTTTAGTGTACTCCAATAGGCTGCATAATCCCTAGATCTCAGTCAAATAGATACCTATACTTTTAGGATGGAATGGAACAGGAGTTTGGCTGCATAGATGAATGGCTCACAGACTTGAAGAAGCATTATGATGCTGTTAATATAAACCTGGGGTTTGGGTCATTGATTACTTCACCCCAACTTTTGCTCTTTGAGGTTCATTGAACGAGCATAAAAGTGACCAGATTTTGCTGTTTTGTAAACAGGCCAGCGGGTACCTGGGTGATGTTGTTGACAAATACAGTGGTGCCTTGGATTACAAGCATAATTAGTTCCAGAAGAATGCTTGTAATCCAAAGCACTTGTATATCAAAGCGAGTTTCCCCATAGGAGTCAATAGAAAGATTCAGATAATTTGTTCCACATTGACTGCTATTGTATGCAGTACCGCATATGGCCAGAGGTGGGGGGGCACCGAAAGCACTCAAAAACACACAGAGACTGCCCTGAGCCACTCGGATGCACTCAGAGACACTTGGAGAGGCTTAGAGACACTCAGAAACTCTGGCCAAATGCGGTACTGCACACCCCATTGGCTTGAATCCTGCTCCTCCTCAGCGACAACGCTCGCAAACCGAGCCAGGATTAAAAAAAAATTAATAGCTTGTATTGTGAATGGCTTGTAAACCGCATTACTTGCAATCTGAGGTATTACTGTATTATATGTTCATGGCTGTCAATTGGGATTGGAGTGCGATGGGAGATCTTCATGGTGCATATCATCATGTCCACAGGGAACTAGGGTGTCACTCATAATGCTTGACATTGGATCTACATCACTGGGCAATGTGATTAAAGTAAAATATATAATATAGCGCTACCTAACTTGGACAAAATCCCACAATAGTGCCTGGATTTTTTAGTTTCATTTTTTATTTTGCCATTTTTTACATTTTTTATTATTTTTTATATTTCTTCATTTTTTTGCTACTTTTATTAATTTAGTATCAATTTTTTCCTTTTGGATTTTAAAATTTTGTTTTCCTTTTTGCTAATTAATTTTGCTCTATTCATACCCATTATGTTTAAATATCCCCGGATTGCGGGCGTATGAAGTTTAAATAAAGTGGTCAAACTTTATTACGCTATGGAAGCTCTCTTTTTTTACAATATATGAGGGGAAGCAACACCTCCAAGGATTGGAAAGCATAGGAGACATCAACATAAAACACAGCAGCAAGGCGATCCATTCCCAATTCAGGTGGACCACCCCGGTGCGGATTCTGGTAGCTGATTATCTGTCATATGGAACAACAAGTGAAGTGACCCAGCGAACTACACCACAAGCATCATACCCCTGGTGGGGTTCTGGGAGTTGGTGAGTAAGTAACCAAAGGGGGAGCACGAGAGTCACCTGACAAATTGTTGGAGCACCTAAGTCACCTGTGGGAACCTGAATAAATCATAGAACAGCAATATATGGGACTGTTGCAATACATGTTGAAGATTTAACTGTTGGATTTCCTGGGCTCTTATATCTGTTTTGCTCTATGCGATTATAATATATGTCGATTACGCATATGGTATCAGACCAGGACAACACAATATATATATATCACCGCATTGTTATATGGTTATTAATAAATGCATAGCATGGAATGCAGCCTTTGGCTTCCCTTCCAGACGCTGTAGGACCCAGCAAGCTGTGCGACACGTGTTTTTTACCAGAGACCCCATAGTATATGAACAGTGGGTTCACACTTACTGTAGGACCACCCATACTGTAAAAGGGGGTTCATACATGTTGCACACCTCATAAGATTTATGAATACGATTAGGGGTGTTATACTTCAGGCTATCCCAGTGAACAACTATTTTAGGTAGCGCCAACATACCCAATTTTTCATTTTAATTTTCTGGCAAAGAACCTTGTTAGGAACTTTGTGTAAGGGAGGCAGCAACCTAAGTTTCTGAACCCATATATTTATCCTAAAGCGCAGTTTTGTTTCATATATAGTGGACATCTTCACCCTCTCCTGAACAATACCAGGTCACATGTCCTTAAACATTGAAAGGGGGGCCCCTGGCAAGCCACCTCATCCCCATTTATTCAAGAATTCATCTCCTGTTCCCTCAGTCTGGCTTGCACATCCCCTTATAACAGGTAACCAAACTTGATTCAGATGCATTAAAAAGTTACTTTAAAGACCCTGGTCTAAAGTCTTTCCTTTCCCTTTATACATATGTCCACCCCCTCACAGATAACAGTTCAAATACAAATTTATGTTGAAGTTTCTAGAGTGAAATGTATTTATTCTGTAAGTCCATTGACCCTCATTTTGAGAGAGGGCTTGTACTACATCACCTCCCCTTTCAATCTTTCATTACTTGTTCAACACATGTAAAACATCAGATACTTAACTGGCTTTTTTTTTTTTGTAGAATGGGCTGAGACACTGTGGCTTTTTAACTACTTACTTTTCTAGCTTGTCCCTCAAGGACAGCTTGTCCCTCAAGGTAGCTTTCTCCTTTTTATCTTCATGTGGTAAATGGGTCATTGGATTGTTTCTGACTCGGAAATGACAGGTTCCTGCAACATGAAGTAAGAGTTTAATATTGTATTGAAAGATACTTTGGAAGCACGTTGGAGAAAAGAGAAGATAAAGAGCTACACTGTTAAGAAAATTAGTTTAAATACTGTAACCAACATTGTGAAATAGTAGGGTAAAAGGTGAACACTATAAAAATTATTTCAGTGACCCTATGGGGGTTATTTATGAAAGGCAAATCCACTTTGCACTGCAAGTGCGCTTGAAAGTGCAGTCGCTCTAATGCCCCGTACACACGGTTGGACATTGATCAGACATTCCTACAACAAAATCCTAGGATTTTTTCCAACGGATGTTGGCTCAAACTTGTCTTGCATACACACGGTCACACAAAGTTGTCGGAAAATCCGATCATTCTGAACGCGGTGACGTAAAACACATACGTCTGGACTATAAACGGGGCAGTAGCCAATAGCTTTCATCTCTTTATTTATTCTGAGCATGCGTGGCACTTTGTGCATCGGATTTGTGTACACACGATCGGAAATTCCGACAACGGATTTTGTTGTCGGAAAATTTTATAGCCTGCTCTCAAACTTTGTGTGTCGGAAAATCCGATGGAAAATGTGTGATGGAGCCTACACACGGTCGGAATTTCCGACAACAAGGTCCCTTTCACACATTTTCCGTCGGAAAATCCGACCGTGTGTACGGGGCATAAATCTAAGGGGTAGATCTGAAATGAGTAGAAGCTCTGTTGATTTTATCATCCAATCATGTGCAAGGTAAAATGCTGTTTTTTATTTTCCTTGCATGTCCCCCTCGGATCTACAGCGACTTTACTTCCAAGTGCACTTTCAGTGCATTTGCAGTGCAAAGTGGATTTTCCTTTAGTAAATAACCCCCTAAGTCCTACTCTCAGCTAAATCATAATTATATAGCCTTTACTTACAACTCTCTCTCTAAATGATGTATGCAATGGTAATCAGAAATATTAAAGGACTATGTGAGATTGTACAGGAATTATGGTTAGTAGACCAACAAAATAACATCTCACACAGTGCTGAACTCTGAATGTAGTTTTACTAACATTTTCAAAGAATCCCAAACCTACAAAAATGAATGTTTTTCACTTTCTTTAATTTACGGTAATTAATGGTGAAATGAAAATAAAAACAGACTTCCTTTTTACCACATATTCAGGATGTCAGTGTATACCTAACAACTATACTATGATTTTATGTTGAAATGGAAGTCTGCCAATGACGTTGTACAAAAACATATTTGGGGGGCACACCCTAAAATGTGTTTAAATACAAGATGGTGTTGCTATAAGACCAACAAACAGTACAAAACAGATTACAGCGCACACATTCAAGAATGACATTTATCCTGCAAGGCTGGTTAAAAACACCTGAACATATTCAAAAAAATACGGGGGTTTGGTCACACTATATGGTCATATAATGCTAAGCCCACTTACTGTGGCAAAGTACCCCGAATTAGTGGGTCCTACCCTAGTAATAGAATGAAAGATCCTGCGTCTCAACCATGGGAGCCAAATTCCTCTATGTGAGAGAACTGAAGGGATTCCTCCTATGCACTGGTGACCACTAATAAAGAGGTAGCGAGGAGGGGGAGGGGTGCTCCAGCCCAAAAAAACCTGGTCAGGGTCTATTACAATTAGGGTTGTCCCGATACCGATACTAGTATCGGTATCGGCACCGATACCGAGCATTTGCCCAAGTACTTGTACTCGGGCAAATGCTCCCGATGCTTCCGCCGATACTATGACAGTCAGCGGTGATCGGCGTGTGGGGGAGTTACAAGCTTCCCCCCCGCGGCTTTCAGCGGCTTTCAGCGGCTTTCAGTGACAGCGGTGATCGGTGCTTGTAACTTCCCCATGCGATCACCGCTGACTGTCACCTCATCCTCCTCCATGCCCCCTCCGTTCCTCTGTCCCCCTCTCCTTCTCTGTCCCCCTCCGTTCTGTTCCTCTGTCCCCCTCCGTTCCGTTCCTCTGTCCCCCTCCGTTCCGTTCCTCTGTCCCCCTCCGTTCCGTTCCTCTGTCCCCCTCCGTTCCGTTCCTCCGTTCCTCTGTCCCCCTCCATTCCGTTCCTCCATTCCTCTGTCCCCCTCTGTTCCGTTCCTCCGTTCCTCTGTCCCCCTCTCCTTCTCTGTCCCCCTCCGTTCCTCCGTTCTGCTGTGTCTCTCTGCTGTCCCCTCCGTTCCTCCGTTCCCCTCCTCCTTCCTTTGTGAATGGATAGAGTCAGCTGACTCTGTCCATTCACATAACTGAAACATTGTAATCTCCTGTGATTACGATGTGTCAGTTTACGAATGGAGAGGAGCCGCTGTCTTCTCTCCATTCATTCTCAGTGCAGCTGAGGCTGCAGAGAAAGGGACTGGGGAATCTCTATCCTCGGTCTCTTTCTCTGTCTCAAGGGGGAGATATCAGGGGTCTGTTAAGACCCCTGATATCTCACCAAAGCCCCCCAACAGGGCTGATAAAAAAAAAAAAAACATATTGCAAAAATGAATAAAAAAAAATATTATTGCAAAAAATAAAAATTGTAAATAAAAAAAAAAAACACACACAGACACCGTTCACCCCCCCCCCCCCCCCCCGAAAAAAAAAAAAGCATTGTTAAAAAAAAAAAAAAACTGTCACGTGACATTAAAAAAAGTATCGGTAATGGGTATCGGCGAGTACTTGAAAAAAAGTATCGGTACTTGTACTCGGTCCTAAAAAAGTGGTATCGGGACAACCCTAGTTACAATATACAAAAACATTTTAGGGTGTGCCCCCAAATATGTTTTTGTATATTGTAATAGACCCTGACCAGGTTTTTTTGGGCTGGAGCACCCCTCCCCCTCCTCGCTACCTCTTTATTAGTGGTCACCAGTGCATAAGAGGAATCCCTTCAGTTCTCCCACATAGAGGAGTTTGGCTCCCATGGTTGAGACGCAGGATCTTTCATTCTATTACTAGGGTAGGACCCACTAATTCGGGGTACTTTGCCGCAGTAAGTGGGCCTAGCACTATATGACCATATAGTGCAGGGATATGCAATTAGTGGACCTCCAGCTGTTGCAAAACTAAAAGTCCCATCATGCCTCTGCCTCTGGGTGTCATGCTTGTGGCTGTCAGAGTCTTGCTATGCCTAATGGGATTTGTAGTTCTGCAACAGCTGGAGGTCCGCTAATTGCATATCCCTGATATAGTGTGACCAAACCCCCGTATTTTTTTGAATATGTTCAGGTGTTTTTAACTAGCCTTGCAGGATAAATGTCATTCTTGAATGTGTGCGCTGTAATCTGTTTTGTATTTTTTTGTTTTGTACCAATGACTTTGATCTGCCATGGAAGCTTTGATACTTACAGTCAGGGCTGGTACAAGGGGTGGGCGGAAGGGGCGGATGCCTTGGGCTGAGCTATATATTGTAGGAAAGTGGCGCAGTGCTGGCAAGCAGTGTGCTGTTAAACTTTCTTAGCAACTGCCACCGGCCGCCCCTACAACACTGCGCCTGCTTGCAAAGAATGTGCCGAGAGCAGAGGCATACTAAGTGGGGGGCGGACCGCCCCGGGTACCACACACGGGGGGGGGTGTCAGGATTGAAGCAGTGGCAGCGCCGCAGTGACAGGCACAGGCATTGAGAGGCGATCTATATTGTGATGCAAGGAGGAGGGGGTGTGCGGGGGGGTGCAGGGTGACACCGTTGCACCTACCATCCCCTCCTCTCGCGGCCGTGGGCTGTCTGTCTGTGCGATCACACAGGCACAGCCAAGCAGAGTGAAGCTGCCTCTCCCTCTTCTCTGTTTATGTGTAAACAGGGGGAGGGGATCTGCTGAGCATGTGCCGCCGCGCTGATCTGAGGTACTGAATGGGGGGGTCTGCACACTGCACTGAACGGGGGCTACACTGAAGGGGGGTCTGCACTGAAGGGGGGTGTCTGCACTGAACGGGGGGGCTACACTGAAGGGGGGTCTGCACTGAGTGGGGGGTTAGCACTGAGTGGGGGGGCTACACTGAAGGGGGGTCTGCACTGAGTGGGGGGCTACACTGAGTGGGGGGGCTACACTGAAGGGGGTCTGCACTGAGCGAGGGGCTACCCCTGAAGGAGGCGTCTGCACTGAAGGGGGGTCTGCACTGAACAGGGGCTACACTTAAGGTGGGGTCTGCACTAAACGGGGGCATCTGCACTGAAGGGGGTCTGCACTGAACGGGGGCTACACTGGAGGGGGGTCTGCACTGATTGAGGGGCTACACTGAAGGAGGCGAGGAGGCGTCTGCACTGAAGGGGGGTCTGCACTGAACGGAGGGCTACACTGAACGGGGGCGTCTGCACTGAACGAGGGGCTACACTGAAGGGGGGTCTGTACTGAAGAGGGGGTCTGTGTAACATGCAGGGGATCCAGAGCTGCAGGGTGCTGTGTAATATAAAGGGGTCCAGAGATGCAGGGGGCTTTGTAATGTTAAGGGGCCCAGAGGCGCAGGGGGCTGTGTAATGTAAAGGGGTCCAGAGGCGCAGGGGGTTGTGTAATGTAAAGGGGTCCAGAGATGCAGGGTGCTGTGTAATGTAAAGTGGTGCAGGGGGCTGTGTAATATAAAGGGATCCAGAGATGCAGGGTGTTGTGTAATGTAAAGGGGTCAAGAGGTGCAGGGGGCTGTGTAATGTAAAGGGGTCAAGAGGTGCAGGGGGCTGTGTAATGTAAAGGGGTCAGTGCGGGGGATCACTGCACTCCAGGTTAGCAGGACTAGGGGGGATGGGGAGGGGGTCCAATGTAAGTTCACCTTACAGTTTTATGTAAAGTGAACTTACAATTTAACCATTTGCCGATTTGCCGCAGTACATATACTGCGACGGGGCTGCAGCTACAGTATTGTATTGTTGTATTGTTTTAAGTGTTTTCTGGTTTTGAAAGGACACTGACTCTTTATACCTGGGGGGGCGCAGTTTGCCATCTTCGCCCTGGGCACCAGATGGCCTTGTCACAGCACTGCTTACAGTGTATGTAAACGTAAACTAAATGTATTTTTCATTACATTTGGCATTATGCTTCACTGTACAGATATACCTAACAGATCTATCAGATGATCAGCCTAAAAGGATTCTGACTGAGCTTACACAGCAGGCCAACAACATGACTTTCAAATAGGAGGCAGTGGCCTTGTCAGGCTACAATAGGAAATACTGCATGCTCCTTAGGTAACAAAAATACTTTGTGAAAGATCCACAAACAAATTATTTGCTTGGGAAAACTATATACAGTAAGAAATGAAGTCAAACATACTAAAAAGTAGATTTAGGGTTTACATACATGATAAGATGTGCAAAGAAATTAGATACTATTGGCCATCCAACCTGTTAGTGCAAGATAAACAAACAATCTAATGTTTGTATGGAACTGTAGATTAATATAGATACTGGAGACAAATTAATTAACCTGGTTAGAATTGCACTGGAGGATCATTAGTGTTAGGTACCTGGTAGTTGAGCCCGACTGGTAGAAGGAGGCCTCTCTTAAGCGCTGGTTCAGGAGCCACTGGAGTGGGAACAGAGGTCTCCTGAGCACAGTGGGTAGGAGTGCCTGATGCAGGTCCTTGCGATGGCCAACACAGGAGCTGAGAAGACTTCCTCTGGGGTAGCTGTACGGTGGATGCAGGTAAGCTGAAGTGGATCCGTAAGCAGGCAGGTGGAGGATATTGCAGCAGCAGAACCTGGAGCTGGAAAAGCAGGTGGTGAGCAGCGTCACAGGACACAAGCAAAGCAGAGTCAAACAGTCCGTATTGGCAGGAGATCAGGCAGGTATATGACAGAAGGGAAGATCACAGAATAGTCAGGCAGGCAGGTGTTCAGCAACAGGTCACAAGATATCAGCAAGGTCAAACAGGCCGGGTAGGATAGGAGATAGTAGAATGGTCAGACGTAGCCGCGTCAATAGCAAATAGTAACAACAGGCAGGATACAGGAACTCAGGTGCAGAGCTGCAGACGAACAGCACCTGATGGAAGTATCTGACACCCATTTAAAGGGTCTTTGGCGCCAAACAGCACTGGCGCGAACGGGCGCGTGCGCAAGCGCGGACGGGCGCACGCGGGAGCGCGCCAGCACCCCCCAGTGGGGAATTCAGCTGAACTGCTCTGGAAAAGCCCCTCGTGCACCTACGTGCACGCATGTTAGCCCGACGGCCACCGACATGTCCCTGACATTGCCCCTCCCAACGGCCAGTCTCCAGATGCCCAGATAACTCCTCTTTTCGGGATGAGCAGAGAAATAGGCATGGATCAAATGTTTAGCATGAATATTGCTATTAGGTTCCCATGAATTATTCTCCGGACCATACCCTTTCCATTTGATCAAAAACTGTACCTGCCCCAATCTCTTTCTGCAATCGAGGATGGCCTCCACCTCATATTCCTCGTTTCCGTCCACCAAGACAGGTTCAGGGACCCTGGTGCCCCTATTAGGGAACGGGTTGGCTACAGCAGGCTTCAACAACGACACATGGAATACAGGATGGATTTTAAGTGAGTCAGGTAAACACAGTTCATAAGACACTTCATTAATCTTCTTTTTTACCGGGAAGGGCCCAATAAACTTAGGAGCAAGCTTTTTGGAAGGACAAGCTAGTTTAATATTATTGGTAGACAGCCATACCTTATCACCAATCTGCAGGTTTAGATCTCCTCTTCTCTTTTGATCGAAAATCCTCTTACTGTCTGCTTGTGCCTTGGATACCGCTTCCTGTAACATCTGATTGTTGTGACTGAGGAACTGTACTGTGTCCTGGACTGGGGATTCTGGAAGAAAATCTGGTAAGAAAGATACATGAAAACCATAATTGGAAAAGAACGGGGACTGACCCGTGGCAGAATGGCTAGCATTATTATAAGCAAATTCCGCTAGAGGCAGTAGGGACACCCAATCGTCTTGTACAAATGAGGTAAAACACCTAATGTATTGCTCTAGCGTCTGATTTGTCCTTTCGGTTTGCCCATTAGTTTGGGGGTGGTATGCTGAGGACAGGGCTAGTTCAATTTTCAGGATCTCACACAGGGCTTTCCAGAAGCGTGAAGTAAACTGCACCCCCCTATCGGACACTATATTTGCGGGAACTCCGTGCAGCCTGACGATCTCTTTGATGAACACACGGGCCGTCTCCACAGCAGAGGGTGTCCCCTTTCAGGGCAGGAAGTGGGCCATTTTAGACAGATGATCGATGACCACAAAGATCGCCGAACATCCTTCCGAGCATGGTAATTCAAATATAAAGTCCATTGCTATCATCCTCCAGGGATTATCTGGTATGGGCAACGGCCTCAACAGTCCCCAAGCTCGGTTCCTGGAAGTTTTATTTTGGATGCAAACAGAACAAGAGCTGACGTACTTCCTGCAAAACTCTTTCAGGTTAGGCCACCAGAACGTGCGTTGCACGAGTTCAAGGGTCTTACGAACCCCAAAATGTCCTGCAAGTGGATGATCATGTAATAAAGTCAGCACCTTGACTCGGACGTCTTCCGGTAGGAATATTTGACTTCCTTTCCATAATAATCCATCTCGAGATGCTAAGATGAGTCCCTGAAGACTTGAAGGTTCTGGCGATGCTTCTCTGATCAAGGACAGGAGGTCTGTCTGAAGGAGTAAGAAACTATTTGCTGGCAGAATGGTGTCGGGTACAGAAGGTTCTTTAGGATGATCAAACATGCGCGATAGCGCGTCTGGTTTTACGTTATTAGTTCCTGGCCGGTAGGTGATGTGGAAACAGAGGCGTGTAAAAAACAGGGCCCACTGGGCTTGTCGGGGTTTCAGTCTCTTAGCAGATCTTAAATATTCAAGGTTCTTGTGATCAGTATATATTAGAACCGGATGAACTGCGCCCTCTAACAGGTACCTCCACTCTTCTAATGCTGCCTTGATGGCCAGAAACTCCGATCACCCACATCGTAATTTCGCTCAGCCGGCGAGAGTTTCCTGGAGAAAAATCCCACGGGATGCATCAGATCCTTGTTACCCTGCCGCTGAGAGATGACTGCACCCACGGCCACTTCGGAAGCATCAACCTCCAGAATAAAAGGTAGGGATGGATCAGGATGGCTGAGGATTGGAGCTGAAGTGAAACGCCTTTTCAATTCTTCAAAGGTCACCTGAGCCTCCAAGCTCCAGTGAAAACGACAGTTCTGCTTGGTTAGCTGCGTGATGGGTGAAATGATGGCAGAGAATCCCTTAATAAATTTTCTATAGAAATTTGCGAATCCGATGAAGCGTTGCACGCCCCTCTTGTCCAGAGGAGCTGGCCAATCTAGCACAGCGGACACTTTTTGAGGATCCATTTTAATGCCGGTGGGGGAGATCACTAGCCCCAAAAACTGAATGTCCTTTTGTTCGAATTCGCACTTCTCTGCTTTAGCACACAGTCCGTGCAAATGAAGGCGGCCCAAGACTTTGCGAACATGTTCCCGATGTTGGTTAAGTGAACTAGAGAAAATTAAAATATTGTCCAAGTAAACAATCACAAAGATGTCCAGGAAATCTCTGAATACATCGTTGACCAGATGCTGAAATGTGGCAGGGGCATTGCATAGGCCGAAGGGCATGACTAAGTACTCATAGTGTCCAAAACGGGTCCGGAAAGCCGTCTTCCATTCATCCCCGGCCCGAATGTGGACCAGGTTGTAGGCCCCTCTTAGATCCAACTTAGTGAAGATGATGGCAGACCTCAACTTCTGAAATAACTCAGGTATCAGGGGCAACGGATAGCGGTTTTTAACTGTGACCTTGTTTAACTCCCGATAGTCCACGCATGGACGAAGAGTCTGATCTTTCTTGGAAACAAAAAATATTCCGGCCCCAGCTGGGGAGGTAGAAGGTCGAATAAAGCCCTTTTTGAGGTTTTCATCAATGTATAGTTTAAGTGCCTCTTGTTCCTTCTCAGATAGCAGAAAGATGCGCCCGAAGGGAATCTCGGCCCCAGGGAGCAGCTCGATTGGGCAATCATAGGGGCAATGGGGTGGCAGGGAGTCCGCTCCCTTTTTGCTGAATACATTTGCAAATTCCCGATAAGCCTCTGGTATGGTTTGGAGCAGATCTTGATCCACATCCATGCAAAGTAAGGTGGCAGCCGGTTTGGAGGGTTCAGGTAAACAATGACTCTGACAATAGGGTGATAGAAACTTGACTTCACCGGTAGTCCAATTAACGTAGGGGTTATGGGCCTGAAGCCAGGGCATGCCCAAGATGATCGGGAACAGTGGAGAGGCGATGACATCCAGAGTTAGGATCTCTTTATGCTGAGATGAACAGGTGGCAGACAGAGGAAGGGTTTCTTGAGAGACTTGTCCCGACTTTATGTGGGACTTATCGGCCAGGAAAACTGAGAGTCTGTTTGTCTTGTCTTTCAGGGGAAGATCTTGTTGAGCAGCAAAGGCAGAGTCAATAAAGCAGCTGCAAGCCCCAGAATCAATAATGGCGTTGACCTGGATTGTTCTTCCCTGGAGCTGTAACGAGAGAGGGAGAGCAAGTTGAGTGGCATTGGCGGTTAATGCAGAAAGACTGGCCGGAGTAGAAGAAACACACTTACAGGTCTTGGCCGGACAGTTGTTCACATAGTGGCCTGCCCCACCACAGTAGAGGCAGAGGTTTAGCTGGCGTCTGCGTGCCCGCTCTTCCGGGAGTAGAGTAGAACGCTTTAGTCCCAGCTGCATCGGTTCAGGAACATCAGGTGTTGGAGTGGCCGGTCTGGAGCAGGTAGAAGGCAGGTATCGGGAGGTAGGCACCGGAACTCTTGCAGTCATCCACATGGGGCGCGTTTGCTGGGAGGAACGTTCAGACCGGCGTTCATGAAGGCGTCGGTCGATCTGGATCGTTAGAGCAATAAGTTCTTCAAGGGTATCAGGCATTCCTACCCGGGCGAGCTCATCCTTGAGACTCTCTGATAACCCCATGCAAAATTGATGGCGTAAAGCTGCATTGTTCCATTGTGTGTCCGCGCTCCAGCGTCGAAAGTCCGTGACATAATCCTCGGCCGGTCTGAGGCCTTGCTGGAGCGCGAACAAAGCTGACTCAGTGGTGGCAGTCCACTGGGGATCCTCGTACAACTGAGCCATGGCCTCGACGAAAGAGGGCAGGGACTGGATCTGCACAGAGGTAGTTTCAAGCAGGCGGTGAGCCCAGGTTTGAGGTTCCCCTTGTAGGAGGGATATAACAAATCCCACTTTAGTAGCCTCTAAAGAAAAAGTCCGTGGCTGTAGGGCGAAGTATAACTGACAGGCGCTGCGGAAAGCCAGGAACTTAGTTCGGTCACCAGAAAACCTCTCAGGAATGGGGACCCTTGGTTCGGGTGGAAGCATAACCACAGAGGGAGGTACAGCAGCTTGTACTGGAGCCGCTGCTGAGGCAGGAGACGCACCTCCTGGGCCACTGAGGTTCAGAACTTGACCCTCCAGTCTGGTGTAGCTGTCTTGCAAAGTCTTTACGGCTTGTGTGAGTGCCGCTAAGTGCGTACAGATCTCCTTGATGGGAGAGGTCTCTCCTGCGGGCTCAGTCATGGCTGTTCGTACTGTTAGGTACCTGGTAGTTGAGCCCGACTGGTAGAAGGAGGCCTCTCTTAAGCGCTGGTTCAGGAGCCACTGGAGTGGGAACAGAGGTCTCCTGAGCACGGTGGGTAGGAGTGCCTGATGCAGGTCCTTGCGATGGCCAACACAGGAGCTGAGAAGACTTCCTCTGGGGTAGCTGTACGGTGGATGCAGGTAAGCTGAAGCGGATCCGTAAGCAGGCAGGTGGAGGATATTGCAGCAGCAGAACCTGGAGCTGGAAGAGCAGGTGGTGAGCAGCGTCACAGGACACAAGAAAAGCAGAGTCAAACAGTCCGTATAGGCAGGAGATCAGGCAGGTATATGACAGAAGGGATGATCACAGAATAGTCAGGCAGGCAGGTGTTCAGCAACAGGTCACAAGATATCAGCAAGGTCAGGCAGGCCGGGTAGGATAGGAGATAGTAGAATGGTCAGACGTAGCTGGGTCAATAGCAAATAGTAACAACAGGCAGGATACAGGAACTCAGGTGCAGAGCTGCAGACGAACAGCACCTGATGGAAGTATCTGACACCCATTTAACTGCTCTGGAAAAGCCTCTCGTGCACCTACGTGCACACATGTTAGCCCGACGGCCACCGACATGTCCCTGACAATTAGTGTGTCCTTGAGATACAGACCAACACCAGGAGTACCTGCTCAGTGTATACATTAAATGCCTTACTTGGCCAGCACAGTCATACATGTTTATCCCATGATCTTTCTGAAAAACAATCATTTATTATTGCAAGTAAGATCGTCTGTTCACCAGTTTATCTCTTTGGTCACCTTTATACTTACCAGTATAAAATTATCCTTAATTTATTAGATAGCAACAGGGATGAGCCGAACAACCCCCCGGGTTCGGTTTGCACCAGAACTTGCAAACAGACAAAACATTTGTGTGAACATGCGAACACCGTTAAAGTCTATGGGACACGAACGTGAAAAATCAAAAGTGCTCATTTTAAAGGTTTATATGCATGTTATTGCCATAACCATTTCCCAACCGACTCCTGTAGATGTATGTCGGCAGAATGGCACGGCTGCGCAAAGTAACGTACCTGTACATTACTTTGAGTTTGCCGCCGTGTGCGCGCGCATGCGCCGCGAGCTCCGTGATGTAAACAAGCATCTCCCCATTCTGCCTAGTGACAGTGTCACTGATCTCTGCTCCCTGTCATCGGGAGCAGAGATCAGTGACGTGTCACACACAGCCCATCCCCCCTACAGTTAGAACACATCCCTAGTACTGACTTAACCCCTCCCCGCCCCCCAGTGGTTAACCCCTTCACTGCCAGTGTCATTTACACAGGAATCAGTGCATTTTTATAGCACTGATTGCTGTATAAATGACAATGGTCCCAAAAATGTGTCAAAAATGTCCGACACCCCCAACAGCTAACCCAAACAAAATAATGTCCGCCTTTCATGAATTTTATGAAAATCTCTACAAACCCCCCCAAACAGAGAAGGGCCCTGTAACCACTGCCTTTCTGCACAATTTGCAGATCCCTTCGATCTCCAAAGATTGCAGGGATCTAATGGAAGGAGCCTTTTCAGCAGAGGAGGTCAGGGCGGTCATAAAAGGTTTGAAGCCCGGATCAGCCCCAGGGCCAGATGGCCTCTCGGTCCCCTACTACAAACAATTTGGAGAAATTTTAGCTCCTTACTTGGCTAAATTTTTTAATTCCATTAAAACAGGCACCCCCCTGGATACACAACTGAATACTGCATTTATCTCGGTCATCCCCAAACCCAACAAAAATCACGAGGAAGTGGAAAATTACAGGCCGATCTCCCTGATCAATAATGACCTCAAAATTCTCACCAAAATCCTTGCCAATCGCCTTTCATCATTTATTAATCTTTACATACACAAGGACCAGGTTGGTTTTATACCAGGGAGACAAGGACCGGACCAAATTAGGAGAGCAATAGACATTGTCTCCATTCTCCAATCAAATTGGGAAGGGGGACCGAAACAGGAAGGATTGCTCCTCTCGTTGGACCTCCATAAGGCCTTCGATTCTATCGAATGGCCTTATCTTTTCTCCTTACTGGAGAAATGGGGTTTCGGTCCTAGTTTTCTAGGAACCCTTAAATCCTTATACTCCACTCCAAAAGCAGTAATTCGCTTACAAGGTCATTACTCCAAACCTCTCTCTATAGCGAGAGGCACTAGACAGGGATGTCCTCTATCCCCTTTAATTTTTGCCATTGCGATCGAAACCCTAGCAATCGCAGTCAGATCGGACCCCAATATACTAGGAGTGAAATGCGGCGACCAAGTCCACAAATGCGGGCTATTCGCCGATGATATGCTCTTATTCATCACCTCACCAATCACTTCCCTCCCAAATCTGTGTAAACTCCTAAAGGAATTCTCACGGATCTCGGGTTTAAAGGTAAACTACTCAAAATCGTCGGCCTTGAACATTTCCCTCAAATCACATGTGGTCTCTTCCCTCCAGAATGCCTTTGAGTTTAGATGGAGCGATAATTTTATTGACTACTTAGGAATCAAGCTCACTGCAAAAACGGAGCTACTTTATTCGGCCAACTTCCCTCACACATACCGCAAACTAGAGACAGACCTAGGCAACTGGGCAAAGGGAGGAATCTCTTGGCTAGGTAGAGTTCATGCAGTCAAGATGACATTGCTACCTAGACTCCTTTACCTTTTCAGGGCCCTCCCAATAAATATTGTAAAAGATCATCTATCTGCATTCCAAAGAAAAGTCATCAAGTTTATCTGGGGGGGTAAGGGACACAGACTCCAGCAAAACACCTTATTCTTATCCAGATCACAGGGGGGCTTAGGTCTCCCTCAGCTCTTCTGGTACTATCAAGCTGCCAGACTCGCCCAGTTATCGGTAGTGTATGCGAAGACAGAAAAGCCAGACTGGATCCAAATAGAGAGACAGGCTGTACCATCCCACACCCTAGATTTCCTATTGTGGGTCCCTCCTAGAAAGCGCCCCCCGATTCTCTCACCAACTCTCTCTCAATCCTTTAAATTATGGGACTCACTAAGAAACAACCGGGCCTTTATTTCAAATTGCCACCCACTTGCTCACATTTTCAATAACCCGGACTTTGTTCCGGGTCTAGACATCAAAGCATTCCGTTGGTGGTTGGATAAGGGGATGTACCGGATCGGACAGTTCTATACGAATTCAGGCCCTATTACCCTGGCCTTTTGTGTGAGCCACTTGGAGATGCCTACCTCGGAGCGATTCAGATTTCATCAAATTCGTAATTTCCTCGCCCACATTGGGGAGGCAAAATCTGCCCCCCACTCATTCACGCCATACGAACTCTGGTGTGGGCGGTCTTCAGAGCAGAGGGGAGGCATTACTGTCATCTATCAGTCACTCGCCAATGAGTCAACCAAGACTCCTTATATGCTCGCATGGGAGTCGGACCTATCCATACAGTGGGACCTAGATAAATGGAGGATTACCTTTTTTAGGGCCTACAGGGGCATTAAGAATATTTCCATGATAGAGTCTAGTCTTAAGGTTATTACTAGGTGGAATCTATCTCCTGACAGATTAGCCAAAATGTTCCCCTCGGCTGACCCAAGGTGTTATAGAGGTTGTTTACTTAGGGGCTCGCTGTCCCATATATTCTGGGAATGCCCAAGATTGAGGACATTCTGGAATAAGATTTTCCTCTTGATCAGGAAAATTACCAAGGTCCATATCCCGAAAACACCAGCTATGGCGCTCCTAAATGACAATTTGCCCAGGGTTCTGAAGCTTGCCCGCAAACTAATCCACTTTATTTTTCTGGGCGCTAAGCTCACCATCGCCAAGGCCTGGAAGAAACCCAAAGTGTCCCTTAAGGCGGCGATCCGGAAAATCTCCTGGATTATGGCCCAGGAGAAGCTCGCTAGCATTCTCAACAACACAAAAGACCAATTTGAGGCTATTTGGGAGCCCTGGGCAAGTTTCATTAGTATTTCCCCGATTCCGGGTATGCAACCATAACTCAGCTAGATGTTGCGGGGGTGCGGGACATCTTCCCGCGGGATGGCTCCCTTCTCTCTCCTCTCTCTCCTTTCTCCCCCCCTCTCCATTTCACATTCTTTTCTTTCTCTTTATATACCTTATGTTTTGAATTGCAGACAGTTCGATGGTTTTAGTGACACTTATGATCCCAGATGGTTTCTATCCTAAGGGGTTAATATACTCTGATAATGTTTCCCTACTAGGATTATCTACATTTCAGCTATGTTTGCTGGGGGGCTGGGGGGAGCTGATGGAGATTTCGCCGGTCACAGTGTGTTCCCTTTTGGGGTGCCGATGGAATCCCTCAGGTCTCCTCCACCTACTCCTAGGATAGTCTAGGGATTTATTTTCTTTTTTGTTTTTTCTTCAGGCCAATGGTGTTATTCTCTGGGATTATCTGTTATAACCACAGGCCGGGACCTAACCCCTAACATTTGTTCTTTTTTTGAATTGCCTACCCCATTGGGGTCTATCTGTATTTGATATGACTAATCTGTCTCCACGATTCGTTGCTTGTACAACTTGCTTGTTGAAAAAACCAATAAATATTTTGAAATAGAAAAATGTCCGACACGTCCGTCATAATGTCGCAGTCACAATAAAAATCGCTGATTGCCGCCATTACTAGTAAAAAAAAATATTAATAAAAATGCCATAAAACTATCCCCTACTTTGTAAACGCTATAACTTTTGCGCAAACCAATCAATAAACGCTTATTGCAATTTTTTTTTACCAAAAATATGTAGAAGAATACGTATCGGCCTAAACTGAGGAAAAAAATGTTTTTTTTAAATATTTTTTGTGGATATTTATTATAAAAAAGTAAAAATAATGCGTTTTTTTCAAAATTGTCGCTACTATTTTTTTGTTTATAGCGCAAAAAATAAAAACCACAGAGGTGATCAAATACCACCAAAAGAAAGCTCTATTTGTGGGAAAAAAAGGATGTCAATTTTGTTTGGGAGCCACGTTGCACGACCGCGCAATTGTCATTTAAAGTTACGCAGTGGCGAATCGCAAAAAACTCACTGGTCAGGAAGGGATTAATTCTTCCGGGGCTGAAGTGGATAAAAAGTGTTTGGGGACCCGGATACTGTCTCAGGGGACATGTATCAATGCAAAAAAAAGTTTTTAAAACGGCAGTTTTTTCAGGAGCAGTGATTTTAAAAATACTTAAAGTGAAACAATAAAAATGAAAAATTCCTTTAAATATTGTGTCGGGGGGGTCCCCTTAGTCTGCCTGTAAAGTAACGCATTTTTCCCATGTTTAGAAAAGTACTGCAGCAAAATGGCTTTTCTAAAGGAAAAAAATGTCATTTAAAACTGCTCATGGTTGTAATGTATTGCCAGATCCCAGCAATATACATAAAAAATCATTTAACAAAAAAAAACCAGCGTGGGTCCCCCCCAGTCCATAGCAGGCCCTTCGGGTCTGGTATGTATATTAAGGTGAACTCCACTCCAATTTTTTTTTTAAATGAAGTGGAGGTCTCCCACCCAAAATCCATACCAGACCCAAAGGGTCTGGGGGGAACCCATGCCGTTTTTTTCTTAATTCTGTCATAGGGCCCCCTTAACCACTTCAATACACTATATTATATATTGTACACTGCACTATATACCCTGCACTGTATTATATATACTACACTCAGTGCATGTACTCTGAACTGCAGTGTATATATACTATACGAACTGCACTATATACACCGCTGAAAAATTGGGCCTTAGGTGTTGGTGGTGGCAGGTGGCCTCAGGCCTCGCAGTCATAGGGGCCTCGCACAGCTGGCTAGTTACCTAATTAGAGAGCCGCCCCTTCCAGCAGCAGAGATCTCCGCCATCACACAGTCCTGTATCCCCTCACTTTGCTACAGGGAGAGATACGGGCTGCGAGTGAGACGTGTGATCGGAGCTCCGGATCACAGACAGGGAGAGCCGCTCAGCAGAGCTCTGACAGATCTCCCCCCTCCCCCTGCTGCCCGCACAGCCAGACAGAAGAGGAGAGAGAGCTTCTGCTCCTCCTCCTCCCGCCCTCTCCTCCTGTGTCTGCTCCGCCCACTCTCCTCGGCAGTGTTCTCTGTTCTGCTTTAGAGAAGGGGATGTGTGGGCGGGAAGATTCAAGCTGAAGCCCAGCAAAGAGAAAAGGACAAGGGGAGTCTGATCCATCCATCCATCCAGTCCCTCCTGCCTCCCAGTGAGTACACTGATGTAGGGGATGCTCTTCCTTCCCTTCCGTCTCCACCCCCTTCTCTTTCTTTCTTTCCTTCTATCTATTTATCTATCTATCTATCTATCTATCTATCTATCTATCTATCTATCTATCTATCTATCTATCTATCTATCTATCTATCTATCTATCTATCTATCTATCTATCTATCTATCTATCTATCTATCTATCTGTCTATCTGTCTATCTGTCTATCTGTCTATCTGTCTATCTATCTGTCTGTCTGTCTGTCTGTCTGTCTGTCTGTCTGTCTGTCTGTCTGTCTGTCTGTCTGTCTGTCTGTCTATCTATCTATCTATCTATCTATCTATCTATCTATCTATCTATCTATCTATCCTTCTTTTCTTTTATCTATCTATCTATCTATCTATCTATCTATCTATCTATCTATCTATCTATCTATCTATCTATCTATCTATCTATCTATCTATCTATCTATCTATCTTTATCTATCTATCTATCTTTATCTATCTATCTATCTTTATCTATCTATCTATCTATCTATCTATCTATCTATCTATCTATCTATCTATCTATCTATCTATCTATCTATCTATCTATCTATCTATCTATCTATCTATCTATCTATCTATCTATCTATCTATCTATCTATCTATCTATCTATCTATCTATCTATCCTTCTTTTCTTCTATCTATCTATCTATCTATCTATCTATCTATCTATCTATCTATCTATCTATCTATCTATCTATCTATCTATCTATCTATCTATCTATCTATCTATCTATCTATCCTTCCATCTTTCTTTCCTTCCATCTTTCTTTCTTTCTTTCTTTCTTTCTTTCTTTCCTTCGATCTTTTTTTCTCTTTCTCTTTCTTTCTCTTTCTTTCTCTTTTTTTTCTCCTTCCTTCCTTCCTTCCTTCCTTCCTTCCTTCCTTCCTTCCTTCCTTCCTTCCTTCCTTCCTTCCTTCCTTCCTTCCTTCCTTCCTTCTCCACCCATCCCCCTTTTATTTCTCTCTTTGTGGCAGCCTGCCAGAATAGGTAGGATCTGTGAGAGCAGCTTCCCTGTGCAGCTCTGCTTGAGGAAAATATATCTTTATTATGCCCACTTACCTACCCCCTGTACTGTCCACTCCCTTATACTGTACCCTCCTAATACAGTTCATTTTCATCCCTTGAATTTTTTTTTCCCATTATGGGAGTGAGTGGGGCCTCATGTCTAAGTTTTGCCTAAGGCCTCACAAAGTCTAGAGCCGCCTCTGCCCCTCACAGTTACTCTTGTTGGGCGCAGAAAAGATCCCTGCTGTTAAACATTGTTTCAAAAATTGTAATTACATGTGTTGGTGGTGGCAGAACACCGTAACCCCTCACAGTTACTCTTGTTGGGGGCAGGAACGATCCTTGCTGTTAAACAATGTTTCAAAAATTGTAATTACATGCCCCTGTTAAACAGGGGCAGAAACATTGGGTCTTATGCTGCGTACACACAGTTGGACTTTTCAGCTACAAAAGTCTGACAGCCCGTCCGACAGACTTTTGACAGACTTTCTAACGACCGGACTTGCCTACACACGATCACACCAAAGTCCGACGGATTTATACGTGATAACGTACACTGGACTAAAATAAGGAAGTTGATAGCCACTAGCCAATAGCTGCCCTGCACACTGCTGAAAAATTGGGCCTTAGGTATTGGTGGTGGCAGAACACCGTAACCCCTCACAGTTACTCTTGTTGGGTGCACGATTGGTCCCTGCTGTTAAATATTATTTCAAAAATGTTAATTACATGCCCCTGTTAAACAGGGGCAGAAACATTGGCCCTCAGGTGTTGGTGGTGCCAGAACAATGTAACCCCTCACAGTTACTCTTGTTGGGTGTAGGAACTGAAACTGTACACACTGTATTATATACTGTGTACACTGCCGAATGCACTGTATATATAGGCTACGCTGAATACTATATATACTAGTAGACTGTATATATAATATCAAATATACTGTGTGTACTGACTGAATATATCAAATACACTGGCTGTACTGACTGAATATAGAGAAGAGAATGCAGAGTATATATACACACACACACACACACACACATATACACACATGTCTGAATGTATCAAATATACTGCCACTAACTAACCTGCCTGCCACGCGATCGTATAACACCCGTCCTTAACTGCTGGAATAGCTTAGTGCCGGCTCGAGGGCACTTTTAAATGTGAGTGTACACTTTTTGTATTTTATATAATAAAAAGTTTTAAACGCATTGCGCAATGATCGTTGTCCATATACTTTGCATGAGGAAAACCAAAGCTCAAGCATAGCCGATGAGGAGCGATAATAAGGTGGAGTGGTTATCCCATTAATGAACCAAAGGCGCATCATTTAAGAAGTCTCTGGTGAGTGGCCAATCTAAAAGGTGGTGGTGTGTCACTAAGTCACATATGAAAATAGAAGATACACAGGAGCACGTTAAGAATTATAATCACAGCAATTAATAGAAGATTTTGTACCTTTTTGCACAAGGACTTTGTGATGTACATCGTACATGTCAGCTATTTTAATTTATGATTTGGTTTATATTGGTGATTTGTATACATGGTATTGTAAACGGCATACTTTATGGGATATTGTTTTATGATATGAAAAAATTTCTTTTGACACAGTAATAGGAAAGTAATGCAAAAGTGTGAGTGGTGTAGGCATATGAGTAGCGCATTCACACACATTAATTAGCACTCTCGCCTAGCAGTAAGAAGGGTCACTGGTTCAAATCCCAACCACGACACTACCTGCCTGGAGTTTGCATGTTCTACCTGTGCCTGCGTGGGTTTCCTCCGGGTACTCCGGTTTCTCCCACACTCCAAAGACATGCTGGTAGCTTAATTGGATCCTGTCTAAATTGTTCCTAGTATGTGTGAATGTGAGTTAGGGACCTTAGATTGTAAGCTCCTTGAGGGTAGGGACTGATGTGAATGTACAATGTATATGTAAAGCGCTGTGTAAATTGACGGCGCTATATAAGTACCTGAAATAAATAAATAAATAAAAATAAATAAATCTTACATTTGTGACCGGGAACTCTTTGAGCCAGGGGGACCAAGTCTTTTTAAATTACTCCTCTCTATTATAGAGGGAAGCCGTCAAGTCTTTCATAATTTTATTAATCCGGGCAAACCACTGGGACAAATTTGGTGAGGCCGTCTGCTTCCAAAGACTAGGAATGGTGGCCTTAGCTGCATTTATCAAATTAATTAAAAATGTTTTCTAATAATTGTTATTTGAAAAAATTTATAAGGACAGGGTAGTCACAGAATATGTGTAGGAGCATTCCTCTCTTTTTTACAGAACCAGCACACAGGAGAGACATGGGGGTTCATTACATTTAAAAGTTCTTGGGTCCTGTACCATCTAGTGAGTAATTTATAACCTGATTCCTGAATTTAATTGGAGATAGTATACTTCTTTTAGTGCATAAAGCCTCTATCTATTTGGCATTGTGTAAAAGTATAATTGAGATCTTTTTCCCAGCTTGAATATATGAAGGGGGTGTACAGGTTTCCACATCTTGAAGAATAGTACAGTGCCTTGAAAAAGTATTCATACCCCTGGACATTTTCCACATTTTGTCATGTTACAACCAAAAACGTAAATGTATTTTATTGGGATTTTATGTGATAGGCCAACACAAAGTGGCACATAATTGTGATGTGGAAGGAAAATGATAATGGTTTTCATTTTTTTTTTTTTACAAATAAATATTTGAAAACTGTGGTGTGCATTTGTATTCAGCACCCCTGAGTCAATACTTTGTAGAACCACCTTTCACTGCAATTACAGCTGCAAGTTTTTTTGGGTATGTCTCTACCAGCTTTGCACATCTAGAGAGTGAAATTTGTGTCCATTCTTCTTTTGCAAAATAGCTCAAGCTCTGTCAGATTGGATGGAGAGCGTCTGTGAACAATAATTTTCAAGTCTTTCCACAGATTCTCAATCAGATTTAGGTCTGGACTTTGACCATTCTAACACATTAATATGCCTTGATCTAAACCATTCCATTGTAGCTCTGGCTGTATGTTGAGGGCCGCTGTCCTACCGGAAGGTGAACCACTACTCAGTCTCAAGTCTTTTTCAGACCCTGACAGGATTTCTTCTAGGATTGCCCTGGATTTGGCTCCATCCATCTTCCCATCAACTCTGACCAGCTTCCCTGTCCCCGCTGAATAAAAGCATCCCCACAACATGATGCTGCCACCACCTGGTTTCACGGTGGGGATGGTGTGTTCGGGGTAATGTGCAGTGTTAGTTTTCCACCACACATAGCATTTTGCTTTTAGGCCAAAAAGTTCCATTTTGTTCACATCTGACCAGAGCACCTTCTTCCACATGTTTGCTGTGTTGCCCACATGGCTTCTCGCAAACAAGACTTCTTATGGCTTTCTTTCAACAATGGCTTTCTTCTTGCCACTCTTCCATAAAGGCCAGATTTGTGGAGTGCACGACTTATGGGGCGTACACACGGTCGGACTTTTCACCTGCAAAAGTCCGACGGACGCCGCCGGACCAAGTCCGGCGGACAATCCGACCGTGTGTTGCCTCCATCGGACTTCCAACGGACCGTTTCAGTCGGAAATCCGACGTACTTTAGATTTGAAACTTGCTTCAAATCTTTACGTCGTAACTCCGCCGGACTCAGTTCCTGACGGAAAGCCCGTTCGTCTGTATGCTGGTCCGACGGACCAGATACGACGGAGGAGCAGGTTACTGCATCTCGCGCTTGCTGCAATAGGAAAAACAAATTTTCCCATTGCGGCGAGCGCGGGGGGCATCCCAGGCCCTTAGGTCTGGTATGGAACTTTAAGGGGAACCCCCTACGCCGAAAAACTGGCGTGGGGGTCCCCCCAAAATCCATACCAGACCCCGATCCGAGCACGCAGCCCGGCCGGTCAGGAAAGGGGGTGGGGACGAGCGAGCGCCCCCCCCCCCTCCTGAACCGTACCAGGCCGCATGCCCTCAACATGGGGGGTGCTTTGGGGGAGGGGGCGCCTTGGGTGTGGTCGACCACACCCCCTAAAACGTCACAGTCCCAGCATGCCCAGGGACTGTGATATCATATGGGGGCGGGGTCTCCGCCTATATAAGTCACAACGGAGCCCTCAGAGACCAGTCCAGCCGGAGAGAGCGTCGTGTCAACATCTGGGGGAAGAGAAGAGAAGACAAGAAGCCCAGAAGTCCGGACCTCCGCTGGCAATAGAGCTACCTGAAGACAGTGGAGGAGCCGGCCGAAGACCTGGGACACCGGGAGAAGAGGCCGGAGAGAGCGTCGTGTCAACATCTGGAGAAGACAAGAAGTCCGGACCTCCGCTGGCAATAGAGCTACCTGAAGACAGCGGAGGGGCCGGCCGAAGAACTGGAACACCGGGAGAAGAGGCCGCAGAGAGCGGAGAAGAACCAACCGGACGCCGGGAGAAGATGAACCGGAGGGACCCCCGAAGACGGAAGAAGACCCCCCCCGGAGCTGTTTAATAAATTATTTTAAAAACCTGTGTTGTGTTTTATTATTGACACTTTTTACCTAGGTGAATGGGTAGGGGTACCATGTACCCCATACTCATTCACATAGGGTGGGGGGGCCGGGATCTGGGGGCCCTCTTATTGTAGAGGGCTCTCGGATTCCGATAAGCCCCCCGCCCGCAGACCCCGACAACCAATGGCCAGAGTTGTCGAGAAGAGGCCCTTGTCCTCATCAACATGGGGACAAGGTGCTTTGTGGTGGGGGGGCACCGCAAGGCACCCCCTCCCCCAAAGCACCCCCCATGTTGAGGGCATGCAGCCTGGTATGGTTCAGGAGGGGGGGGGCGCTCGCTCGTCCCCACCCCCTTTCCTGACCGGCCGGGCTGCGTGCTCGGATCGGGGTCTGGTATGGATTTTGGGGGGACCCCCACGCCGTTTTTTCGGCGTAGGGGGTTCCCCTTAAAGTTCCATACCAGACCTAAGGGCCTGGGATGCCTGCGACGGGGCTCGCAAGGTTTCAATCTCGCCAAAAAAAGCGGCGAGATTGAATTCCTTTTCTAGTCCCGTCGTACCCGAGTCACGTTCAAAATGAACGGACTTGTCCGTGTGTGGGAAAGTCCGTTCATTCTGAAAGTCCGGCGGAAGTCCGTCGGAAAGACCGGATTCTGGAAAGTCCGGCCGTGTGTAGGCAAGTCCGGCCGTTCAGAAAGTCCGGCGGTAGTCCGCCGGAAGTCTGGCGGCAAGTACGTCGGACCTAGCTTTCTAAAAAGTCCGACCGTATGTACGCCCCATAATAGTTGTCCTGTGGACAGATTCTCCCACATGAACTGTTGATCTCTGCATCTCCTCCAGAGTTACCATGGGCCTCTTGGCTGCTTCTCTGATGAATGCTGTCCTTGCCCGGCCTGTCAGTTTAGATGGAAAGCCATGTCTTGGTAGGATTGCAGTTGTGCCATACTCTTTCCATTTTCGGGTGATGAATTGAACAGTGCTTTGTGATTTGTTCAAAGTTTGGGGTATTTTCTTATAACCTAACCCTGCTTTAAACTTCTCCACAACTTTATCCCTGACCTGTCTGGTGTGTTCCTTGGCCTTTATGATGCTGTTTGTTCACTAAGGTTCTCTAAAAAACCTTTGAGGGCTTAACAGAACAGCTGTATTTATACTGAGATTCAATTACACACAGGTGGACATTTACTTTTTTGGTTGTGACATGACAAAATGTGGAAAATTTCAAGGGATATGAATGCTTTTTCAAGGCTCTGTATATAAGGAAAATATAATATATATATATATATATATATATATATATATATATATATATATATATATATATATATATATATATATTGTATAAAAAATGTATATCTATATAAACAGCCTACAGGAGATAAAAAAAAGAAAAAAAAAGACAATTCATCTATAAGTGGAGAGCAAAAACAATGGTAAGTAGCGCTGTTGCTGGTTGAGAATAATAGAAGTACACATGTCCTCTGGGAGAAAGACTTGTGAATTGTGACACAGTGTGGTATAAAAACAAATGGACAAAAAACCTTTTTGTATAGGCTAAAACAGTCTGTGATCCAGGGCAAGCCTTAGGGGAAGTGTGAAGCAGGCTCCAGGAACATGAAAGAAATAAACAGAAGAAAAGCGCCTCCGGATCAGGATCAGTTAAAAGACTTTAATATACAAAACAAATATGTCCACTTACATGAAATAAAGGCAAGTAGAGCACAGATTATACTCAGGTAGTGATGTCCCAGCGTGAGTAGCCTGTGTGAAAAATCTGTCCACGAGAGAGAAGAAAAACAGTCCCGACCAGCAGAACGTGTGGGCGCTATATCCCAGGGATGGAAGCGAGGCTTGGCTTGGATGAGCTGTGGTACGCAGGCCTCTGGCGCGGTGACGTCACTAGCAGTGCGACAACGTTTCAACGCATGCACACTGTGTATTACAGGCGCGCACCTTCTTCAAGCATAGAGGACGAAGGCTCATGGGGGCCTTATATGTGCTCACAGTTGGAGCCATCTAGTGGAGATTGTGTACAACAACACAACCTGAATAGAGGGACTCCAGCAATAAATGAATAAATATCGCAAATACAAAGGGGCTCTGGGGATAAAATCAAATGAGGGTCTGAAGAGGAAAGTATATTAATGTCATACCATGACTATCCTATATTCACTAACAATAAAGTTGTTGACTATGTTATGGGGTTTTTTTCTATACTGACCCAACCCAATTATTTCCATTTATTCCGTTTTATCCTCCATTTATTGTTCTCATTACGAAACTCATCTGATTACACTATCCATATTTTTGAAACATAATGTATATACAGTTATTTTTATCCTTTCTCATTTTTGTCAATAGTCCCATAGACATTAATATACTTTCCTCATCAGACCCTCATTTGATTTTATTCAGCTTGTCACTAAGCCCTGATTGGGCAAAGCTTTGAATGCACGGTGCAGCATGCAGTGAATTGCAGGGCATTCAGTGAGTGTTCGCCCCACAAATTTGGGCAAACAGGCGATGCCCGGCTCAAAAGTTTGCTTGGCCCTAACTGTTCGCCCCAACTCTAGTCACATGCCTCATCTTGCGCTTGCCCAGTACAACAAACACTTGAGATGAGGTGCAAACATCATCAGTGGGTGATCACAGGCAGTATTAGTAAGGAAGCTGAAGCCTGTCACCGATTATGTTATTTTTTTTTCAAAATGGTGGCAGAATAGAGGCAGTCTGAAAAAGGCTAAACATAAACAAAAAGACACATATTAATAAACTTGTATAATCAGAGACTAAGGCTCTAACATAGATGATTTGAATCTCACTAGGAACCAGCCAAGATTTGAACCATGTATGGGCAAGCTGAATGTACCAAGATGATCGATCAATCAATTTGGCTACAACCAGCCTGCTGGCTTTTACATATGATTATCTCTAGCAGCTGGTATAGCCGCTAGCAATAATCACAGTCATCTCCCAGCGGGGACAGCTTCCCTCCCCTGCCAGGAGAATACAATGAATCGATGGGAGGGATTCACTGTCAACACTGTCTCATAGCTGCAGGAATCGCTCTGCGTATGGCCTGCAATATTCTCTGGTGGTGAACCATCCAGATGCATGTGTTTTAAATGGGATTCATTGACTTTCCACCAGAGAATGTTTGTTAAAGTCACATTCTCTCATTATAAATGGCCTCTATGTGTGTTACCCGTTTTGTCAAGCCAAGCTTAAATTATGTTTGATCGGTGTATGAAAGATTTCATGCTGACTCCATCTCTTAATAAAGAAATTGAGAAATCAATATCTGACTATTTTAAAGATAACAACACAAATGATATCTCAGCCCTCACACTTTGGGAGGCTCATAAACCAGTCATTAGAGGTAGAATGATACAAATAGCAACTAAATTCAAAAGAGAACGTAAAATAATGTTCTCAAAATTGGAATCTAACTTTAATAACTGTCAGCAGACCTTTCAATCTTGCCCAACGACTATTAATAATTCTAATCTTGAAAAAGCCTGCCTAGATTTAGATCTTTTTTTGACTGATTCTGCTGATAAATCTTTACGCAAACGACAACATACTTTTTACCTGAAGGCTAATAAACCGGATACACCCTTGGCCAGAAGCTTGAAAACTATACAACACGAAAAGAAACCTTTCCGTTTGAAAATCTCTAAAGAAGCGTACACTAGCAATCCGATTAAAATTCTTGAAATTTTTCGTACCAATCTTACTAAACTATATTCCCCAGCCCCAACATTTGATAAGTCAAAAGCTGATATTTTATTTTCTAATATTAAACTCCCGTATCTTGACCAAAAACAACGAGATCTTCTCGAAAGTCCTATTACGACTACAGAGGTTTTGAATACTATCAAACTTCTAAAACTTAACAAGAGACCGGGCCCTGATGGGTTCCCGGCAGTATACTACAGACAGTTTATGCATATCTTTACACCAATCTTAACTAGGGCCTTTAACTCAATTCTTGAAGGACATTCATTTAGAACAGAGACACTCACATCTATTATTACTATGATTCCCAAACCACAATCTGACTCATCTTCTTGGTCAAATTATCGCCCCATATCACTTCTTAATTTAGATATTAAATTATTAGCTAAAATCCTGGCTACCAGAATGAATAATATTATTGGACACTTAATCCATAAAGACCAAACAGGTTTTATTCCGAAACGTCAGGCAGGTGACAATATAAGACAAGCACTTTTACTCATACATGCAGCCAAAACAAGACATATACCAGCATATCTGGTTTCATTGGATATAAAAAAGGCATTTGACTCTGTCACTTGGCCATATATGGATTATATACTACAGAAATGGGGTTTTGGTAACCATTTCCTTACCTGGATCTCATCACTATATAATAAACCAAGAGCATATATTAAATATTCTGGTTATAAATACACTATGTTTGACATAAACAGAGGTACAAGACAAGGTTGCCCCCTTTCACCATTACTTTTTGCCCTATTAATAGAACCCTTAGCACAACTAATTAGAACAAATATAGATATCAAAGGAATTGAATTAGGTGGCTATCATCATAAGATAAGCCTTTTTGCTGATGATATCCTTGTTTTCTTGTCCCATCCTCATATATCCACCCCAAATCTTCTTAAATTACTACATAAATTTGCTCATATTTCTGGACTACATATTAACCCTTCTAAATCAAATGCCTTAAACATTTCTTTATCGCAATGTGAACTTCAACATACAAAATCTGTCTTACCTTTTACTTGGGTCTCAAAACAACTACCCTATTTAGGGGTACAACTCACAATTTCTCTCAAAGATCTGTTTTCAGCTAATTACCTACCTCTATTGAAACGAACATCGGGATGTATGAAGCAATGTGCCTCTCTTTCACTTTCCTGGTTAGGTAAAATCAATGCTATAAAGATGTCAATATTGCCAAAATTTTTATATTTATTTAGAGTGTTACCTATAACTTTACCTTCTTATTTTACTAGACTTACTCAACGAAGAGTCCTATCATTTATCTGGGGTTCCACTAAGCCTCGCATACCCAAATCTACACTTTACCTTAACAAATTAAAAGGTGGTTTAGGACTACCCAATTTCTTATCTTATTATTATGCTGCCCAATTGGCTCTTCTACCTAAATACCATGCTACTACCGAAACACCCCTTTGGGTAGCTATCGAAGCAGTAGATATTGACCCAATATCAGTAGCCAATATGCTATGGCTTCGCCTGATCGACAGAAAAAACATTTCCAATCCCATAACTAAACACACCTTAGCCATTTGGGATAAGTTCAAAAACTTACATAATCTCCAATCTCTGCATAATCCTTTACTTTCATTCCTTGGGAACCCAGCTTTCTACCCGGCATGGAAATTTCCTAGATCTTTTTTCATATGGTCCTCTATGAACCTGAATCGTTTATACAGATTGTCATCTGCAAATACTATATATTCCTTTTCGGATTTGTGTGAAACCTTTAATATTCCAAGAAGTGAAATCTTTCATTACCTACAAATTAAAATTTTTTATGAACCACTCCTTATTACAGGTACTTCTCTTAATCAAATGTCTCAATTTGAACGGATATGTATAAGTGACACACACATCAGAGGACTGATTTCTTTGTTATATCAACAACTTATAAGTAAATCTGATGAAAACTTACCCTCATATACTGCCAAATGGGCACTTGACATGAATTGGACCTTGGATAACAAAGATTGGTCAAACATATGGTTAGCCACTAAATCTTCCTCTCCTAATAGTAATGCAATAGAAACAAACTATAAAGTCCTTACACGGTGGTACCTAGTACCTGCTAGAATAGCAAAATTCATTCCTACATACCCACCTAATTGCTTCAGAGGTTGCGATTCACTTGGAACTCACTTTCAAATCTGGTGGCAATGCCCGATAGTCCAGGAATTCTGGAAAAACATATTTTCCATGGCTTCTAAAGCTCTTGAAATCTCTATTCTTCCTGATCCTGCTACAGCACTGTTAAACCTCAAACCCAATACACTCTCTCATACTCAATTCCAATTACTCATTCAAATTACTACTTCAGCCAAACAAACAATTGCCAAAGCTTGGAAGTCTAAATCTCTAATTCTGGCTGAAACAAAACATAGAATTAATAGAGCACTTGTTTTTGATAAAATGACAGCTATAGCTGATAACAAGATCAATAAATTTCGAAAGATATGGCAACCATGGGTTAAACACTATTACCCTAATGACTTCGACCAATCTTTGTTATTACCTCATTAGAATGTATATAGAACATACAATATAATAATAATTTGTGTAACTCAGGAGCCAGACCACCACCACCTATACTCCCCTCTCTTTTCTTCTTCTTTTCTATATTATTTTTCTTTTTATATTCTTATTCCTTATAAGACATATATCCATGAGCAGAAAAAGTCACATCGACTATTTGTTTATTTATTTATTAAATTTCTATGTCATGATCACTTTGATGTATTCCTATAAATTGTATCATTCTTAGAGTAATAAGATGAGTTTATATTTTCATGATGATACTATTTATCTTATACTAATTGTATATGAAATGCTCAAGCTTTATATTTATATGTCTACCCCATCTCCTTATTTATTTATTTATTTTATGTACTACTTTTTTTTTTATTTACTTATTTATTTACTCTGTTATCTATGAAAAAATTCAATAAAAATATTTAACAAGAAATTATGTTTGATCATTAGAGTTAAAAAACTTTTGGTGGGTAACAATAAGTACATGTGTATTTCAACAGTGTACTTAGCCATTTGCCAGAATTTTCAATTTTATTATTATTATTAATATTATTATACAGGATTTATATGCTTTATAACGTTAGGGCAAACAGTACAGTTACAATACAATTCAATACAGGAGGAATCAGAGGGCCCTGCTCGTTAGAGCTTACAACCTAAAAGGGAGGGTCAAATGACACTAAAGGTAATAACTGTGGTGGCTGAGCTGATGAAGAAAATAAAAGTACAGTAATGCCCCGTACACACGGTCGGATTTTCCGATGGAAAATGTGTGATAGGATCTTGTTGTCGGAAATTCCGACCATGTGTAG
This sequence comes from Lithobates septentrionalis, assembly GCA_037952835.1. Taxonomy (NCBI): domain Eukaryota; kingdom Metazoa; phylum Chordata; class Amphibia; order Anura; family Ranidae; genus Lithobates; species Lithobates septentrionalis. The sequence continues at coordinate 1,163,626 of JBBDGP010000820.1, forward strand.
GCTCCATCACACATTTTCCATCGGATTTTCCAACACACAAAGTTTGAGAGCAGGCTATAAAATTTTCTGACAACAAAATCCGTTGTTGGAATTTCCGATCGTGTGTACACAAATCCGACGCACAAAGTGCCACGCATGCTCAGAATAAATAAAGAGATGAAAGCTATTGGCTACTGCCCCGTTTATAGTCCCGACGTACGTGTTTTACGTCACCGCGTTCAGAATGATCGGGTTTTCCGACAACTTTATGTGACCGTGTGTATGCAAGACAAGTTTGAGCCAACATCCGTCGGAAAAAATCCTAGGATTTTGTTGTCGGAATGTCCGATCAATGTCCGACCGTGTGTACGGGGCATAAGAGGCAGGATAGACTTCTCAGAAGAGAAAATTTTTCAGGGATCGCCCAGTGCAAACTATTCTTGCTATGACTGCTGCACAAATTCAAATTAAATTTAGCCCATCATGAATGCTGCTGCCAGACACTGAGCGGTTTGTAAGGTGGATGAGTCTGGCAGCAGTATTCATGCTGCACTAAATTTAATTTGTATTTGTGAAGCAGTCATAGCAAGAATAGTTTGCACTGGGCTCAGTGTTTTCTAATGGTCCCACCCATGATATTACCATTACACTTACTTTTGGCATTGTTAGGTTTATTTTTATTACGGTATGCCATCTCTGGATACTATATTTCCTTGACAAAGAGAAAAAAAAAAAAAGCTCATCCAATTTGTTTTGCTTACATCATGACATTTGTTCCTGTGACCTCTTTGTAGAGGTAGAGCATCAAGGAAAAAACAATTCCCTAGCAGTCTCATGACAATGACCTTTGACATCCTTTAGATAAACATTACCCGTTGCCTCAGCAACTGCCATTGTCCAGCTATAACTATCAAGCTAATTTTGGAACTGGGAGATGCTGACACCAGAATGTCAAATGTAGTTGAAAGGACAAGAGCAGCAGGTATATATTATAATAATTTATTTAGGAGCCAATAATTGAATCTTCTCAGTCAGGTCTGTACAATGGACTAAAGAATGCAATTTTTAATTAAATACAGAAAGGAATTGGGATCAAGACTGTCTCTCAATAATGTGGCAATTAGAAGGTACTGTATGTATGGATTTTGTAGTGAGAGCTCAGCCTGTAAATTCACATTTGATCTTGTCTTGTTTTGAATGACAGGAGCAAAATGTGCTAGTTTAATTGTATGAGTCACTGTCAGAATCAAGATAATGATAATGATGCTGTATGAGATGTTGTGTGTCCAGCCCCAGGTTGATCTGTTTCCATGCCCTCTAAACCTTGGCTGTCTCAACTGATCAAGCAAATGCGAAGAATAAAAAGAAGAGCTAAGAAGCAGAAGATATTCAGATATACTAAAGCCCAACATACATTACCTGAGGCCAATGATTTGGAAGAGCGACAGGACAAAAGAAAGGTTTAATCAGACCATGTGTATTTTGTAACCTGAATAAAACAATACATTGTCTGCAGGAGATGTAATCATCTGTAAATTTTAGTTGGTTTAATAAACCATTAAAAGTATTCAGAGACTTTGCAAACATATGGATTCCCTATTCAAGCTATACATATGTAAAATCAGAAAGCTGGTAGTTGAAGCGCATAGATTTTATTGATTTTCAACATAAAAAACTGAAATGGTTTGAGGCTGTCCCTGCCCTTTTTCTAGCAGTTGCCTGAAACATCCATGGCTGTATTTTTTTGTGAAACACAGTTTTCAATGGTAAATGAAAATTTTCTTCTGGCCTATTTATACAGAGAATTCAGAAAATCACAGTTCCAACAGTTTAGGATGGGTGGATTTGTCCAGCTAGATTAACATCAAACAATTTTGGTCTGCTAATTGTAGTCCTATACCCCCCAAAAGTCCCAGATCCCATGCTACTGCCTTTGAAATTGAACAAATTACCAGATTCCCACAAGCTCTGTCCCTGTACAAAATGCTGAAACATTCCTACCAACAGCTAGACATTCCTTATCCTACCGCCACTGAATGTGGGGGATTATTTCTTCCACTGACCACTGACCGTGGGGCAATCTTTTTCCTATTGACCACTGAAGCAAGGACATTCTTTCTCCTACTGAATACTAATGCAAGGGAATTTTTTTTCTTCACTAATATTCACCAATGCTGGAGAATTTTTTCTTCTTATACACAAAGGACATTTTCTTTTCTTCCATTACCAGCACCTCTGGAAAATTCTATCTTTCCTTGACCACCAATGTTGCTGAGGCACTTTTTTCCTTCCCTTGTGCGGTTGTTTCCCCAATAACAGCATTCACACTTCGTAATGTGATCAGTACTTTTCCTGTAGGGAGAATTTTCCCCTGGTGGCGCTGCTCATGGGCTAGCACTTCCTTACAGAGTTCCCAGCGAACAGAGTCATGTGCTGTATCCGCATCTGTTACAACATCCTTTCAAATTCCCCTTCCATGGTGGCTGGTACCTCTCCTCTTTTGCTATCCAGACCTTGAATCCCAGTGGAGGTTTGGATGTCCCAGACTGCAGGAAGCATCCCACCACTTGCCACCAAATGTGACTGAACTAGGTGCTTCCGTCTGCCAAACAGCACCTCCTGCCCTACAAACAGTTTTCAAGCAGACCGAGAGCTAATACCAGCCGTTTTTTTACCCCAATCAGAGAAGGAAGGGCTGGGCCTAGCCCTGACAGTACCCCCTCCTCAACCTGACCCCTCCCTGTCGGAGGACCACCAGGCTTGAGGGGAAAATGTCTATGAAAATCATGGAGGAGGACAGGGGCATGTACGTCCGAGGATGAGACCCAAGAGCGTTCCTCCGGACCATACTCTTTCCAATGCACCAGGTACTGTATGCACCCACGGAACCTACGGGAGTCAACAATGGACTTCATACTACCCATGGTTCTCAATCTGTACAGGATGAGGACGTGGCACCGAGGTGGTAAAGCGGTTGCAGACCAAAGGTTTTAATAAGGAGACATGAAATACATTTGAAATACACATATTAGAAGGAAGGTCTAATGCGTAAGCCACTGGGTTAATCCTGCGAAGAATAAGGAAAGGCCCAATAAACCAAGGTGCGAACTTCAGTGAGGGAACACGAAGTCGGAGGTTGCGAGATGACAGCCAGACCCTGTCCCTAACCTGGTAGGAAGGCGCAGGCAGGCGTCTGTGGTCAGCATGAAGTCTGTACCTATCATTAGCATGTCGCAAAGCCTCCTGGACTTGTGCCTAAGTGAAGCGAAGACCTCGGAGATGCTCTGCAGAACAAACAAGTCAGGCAGCATGGAAGGTTGGAAACCATAATTCGCCATAAATGGGGACAATCGGGAAGCAGAATTCAAGGCACTGTTGTGAGCAAACTCTGCCCATGGTAATAGGTCTGACCAGTTGTTATGATAGTCAGAAATATAGCAACGTAGGAATTGCTCCAAGGAAGGATTGGCTCGTTCTGCAGCCCCATTATGCCATGTACACACGATCGGACATTGATCGGACATTCCGACAACAAAATCCATCGTATTTTTTCTGACGGATTTTGGGCCAAACTTGTCTTGCATACACACGGTCGCACAAAGTTGTTGGAAAATCTGATCGTTCTGAACGCGGTGACGTAAAACATGTACAGTAGCCAATAGCTTTCATCTCCTAATTTATTCTGAGCATGCGTGGCACTTTGTGCGTCGGATTTGTGTACACACGATCGAAATTTAAACGATCAGATTTTGTTGTCGGAAAATTTTATATCCTGCTCTCAAACTTTGTGTGTCCGATATTCAGATGGAAAAAGTCAGATGGAGCCCACACACGATCGGAATTTCCGACAACACAATCCGATTGCACTTTTTCCATCAGAAAATCTGACCGTGTGTACAGGGCATTAGACTGCAGGTGATACATTATATTCCGGTCAACCACCATAAGGATAACTGTGTTGCCTTGGGAGTTGGGTAACTCCACAATGAAATCCATAGACAGGTGAGGCCAGGGCCTCTCTCCATTGAGTATGGGTTGTAGGAGGCCCACTGGAAGGTGTCGTGGGGTCCTACTCTGAGCACACACAGAACAGCCAGCTATGAAGGTGGTTAAATCAGCACGTAGACTAGGCCACCAGAATTGTTGGGAAATGGTCCAAAAGAGTTGATTCTTCCCAGAGTGGCCAGCAGCCTTGGGAGAATTGTAAGTCTGGAGCACGGCAGTACGGAGACTCTCTGGGTCAAAGCAACGGTCACAAGGTTTCTCAGGAGGAGCATGGACCTGAGCAGCAAGAATTTTGTCACCCAAAGGAGAAGTGAGACTGGTGCGAACCGTAGCCAGAATACGATCAGGAGGAAACAAAGGAACCGGAACCGACTCCAACTTGGAAGTGGAGGAAAATTGTCGTGACAAGGCGTTAGCTCTTACATTCTTAGTACCGGATAAGAATGAGACAATGTAATTGAAACTTGACAAGAAAAGAGCCCATCGCGCCCTTCTGGGAGAGAGGCATTTAGAATGTGAGATTCTTATGGTCAGTAAGAATGAGAAGCGGCACGGTGATACCTTCAAGGAGATGTCTCCATTCTTTCAGGGCTAAAATGATCGCCAACAGCTCTCTGTCACCAATCTCATAATTGCACTCCGCAGGTGACAATTTTTGTAAAAGTAGCAACAAGGATGCAAAGTGCTCTCAGAGGTAGGACATTGAGACAGAAGGGCATCAACCCCACTCTCAGAAGCATCAACCTCAAGGATAAAAGGTAACGTAGGATCAGGATGTGCCAACACAGGAGCAGAAACAAAGGCAGCCTTGAGACTCTCAAAGGCCTTAACAAACCCTGGAGACCAACTTTATGGGATACCGTCCTTTCTGTCATATCAGTCAAGGGCTTGACCAGAGATGAGAAGTTGTGAATAAACTTCTGATAATAGTTGGCAAAGCCCAGGAAATGCTGCAGAGGATGTAAACCCATCGGTCGGGGCCACTGTAGGACTGCTGAAAGTTTCTCTAGGTCCATTGAAAAACCAGCAGTGGAAACGACATAACCCAGGAATTTAACCTGTTCACGATGGAACTCTCACTTCTCCAATATACAATAGAGATTGTTCTCTCTTAGTTTCTGAAGCACATGACAGACATCTGTGTGGTGGCTCTCCAGGGGCTTGGAAAATATGAGGATATCATCGAGATAAACCACCAGACATAACTGCAACAAATCTCGGAGGACATCGTTAATAAATTCCTGGAAAACTGCTGGGGCGTTACAAAGGCCAAAAGGCATTACGAGGTACTCATAATGGCCTGTTCTGGTATTAAACACAGTTTTCCACTTGTCGCCCTCCTTAATCCTCACGAGATTGTATGCCCCTCTCAAATCAAGCTTTGTGAAAACTGTTGCTCCCTTGAGGCGGTCAAATAACTCCGTAATCAATGGAATCGGATAGGCATTCTTAATAGTGAAACGATTGAGACCCCTATAATCAATACAAGGTCTCAGTTCACCACTCTTCTTCTTCGCAAAGAAGAAACCAGCACCAGCAAGAGACGAGGATTTGCGGATGAAACCACGAAAAAGTGCGTCTGCAACATACTCCTCCATGGCCTTATCCTCCAAGACCGACAAAGGGTAAACCCAGCCACGAGGGTGTATGGCACCAGGTTAATACGGCCGGTGTGGAGGCAAACTACCGGCTTGACCTTTGTCAAAGACATCGCTAAAATCACGATACTCCTCCGGCAGGGAGGAGAGTGAAGAGGTGCACAAGACCTTGTCTACCTACTGGAAGCATGTCTTACTGCATTGTGGTGACCAGGAGAGAACCTCAGCACGGAGCCAATCAAAAGAGGGGTTTTGTCTTCGTAGCCAAGGATAACCAATACCCAGTGGAAACTTAGGTGAGGAAATAACTCGTAATTGGATTTTCTCATGGTGAAGAGCCCCTACAGCTTTGGACAACAGAAACGTCTCATGGGTCACATGGGCAAGCTGTAGGGGGCTCCCATCAAGAGCCTCAATGCCAAATGGAGTCTCACGCAGCTGCAGTGGAATCGAGTGCTTCGATACAAAGGCAGCATCAATGAACAGGCCTGCAGCCCCAGAGTTAATTAGAACCTGTAACTCGACTCAACCCAAGAAACTCGACTCAGCCCAAGAAAGGGTGACCGAAACCAGGGGCTTATCCTTCTGGATAACTGGGGATGAAACAAGGCCACCTAAGGTCTGTCCGTGAGAGGACCTCAAGGTTCGGGCATTCCCTGGATGGGTAGGACTTAAAAAAGTTACCTGCCTGGCCACAATAAAGGCACAATCTGTCCCTCCTCCTAAAGGTTCTCTCATCCGCAGAGAGACACATGAAGCCCAAGTGCATGGGTTCATCTTCACTGACCGACTCAAACTAGGAGGCATGGGAGGTGAGGGAGGCACGGGTGGGACTGCAAACCTCGGAGGTAAACGTACAGGGGACTTCCGCAAGCGCTCCTTAAAAGAGAGTCTTTCTCTGAGTCTGGAGTCAATGAGGAAGGCAAACGTGATCAACTTCTCATGCTCAGTGGGTATATCTTGGGCTGCTATCTCATCCTTGATGGAATCTGAGAGACCATGAGAAAAAGCAGCCACGAGGGCCCCATTGTTCCAAGCAACCTCCGCTGCCAGAGTACAGAATTCAATGGCGTAGTGGGCAACAGTTCTCGTACTCTGTTTGATGGACATGAGGCACTTGGCAACAGAAGCCGAGCATGCGGGAATGTCAAATACCCTTTTAAAGGAGGCCGCAAACTCAGGGTAACTCAAGACAACAGGCTTTTGCATATCCCTTAGAGGGTTTGCCCAGGCCAAGGCTCTCTCAGAAAGCAAAGATATCATAAAACCTACTTTGCTTCTGTCCGTGGTAAAGACCTGGGGCAGCATCTCAAAGTATATCTCAACCTGGTTGAGAAACCCTCTGCATTGGACTGGATCACCCCCAAATCACTGGGGAAGCGAAGTGGAACCAGACATACCTCTTATAGAGGTAATACTTGAGGCGGGCGCTTGCACAGAGACTGGGGCAGCAGCAGGGACGGCCTGCAACACAGGTTGTACCAGAGCAGCCACAGTGGGAGATTCCAGGTGAGCCATGCAACTCATTTGTAGCTCCATGGCAAACTGATCCATGCGGTGATCTTGCTCATCCAATCTGGAAAAAATATTACCAACAAGTGGATTGACTGTATCTTCTGAATTCATGGCCTGAATTCAGAAACCATGAAATCAAACCAAGACAGAAGTACAGTTAAATCACACTTGTTTAATAATAAAAGTAAATAGAACAAACGTAGTCAAAACATAGCCAGAGTTCAGGAACCGGAACGGATAGTAAGACAAGCCAAACATCAGGAAGCCGGAGATGAGTGTAGTAAAACAGCAAGCAGGATCTGGAGCCAGAAGGGATGTCAGCCAAGCAAGTCTTTTAACAGAAATGTAGGAGATAGTCTCTGTGATGTTGACTAAGGCGAAGGCAGAGATCCTCTGCGCTGGACGGCTTAAGTAGGCAGGACTGACGAGCAGGATATCATCAACAGCTGAGTAACTGTGGAGAGATAGGAGCTTGCAATTAGCCAACAGCTGAGTGGCCAGCTCAGAGAAGGAAGGGCTGAGCCCAGCCCAGACACACCTCCCAAAGAGCAGTGCTATCTTAAATGCCAGGGCCCATAGTCAGTGGGTAAGAGGCTAGCCTGCAGTCCCCCTCCAAAAGCCTCTGTCCTGGTTAGGTCTGTCACAGGTTGGGTCTAACTTTTACACATGTAATTGATCCCACAAGTTTAATATTCTTGGATCTAGAATTAACACATGATCATGGGTGTATTATTATAAATAAACATTGTACACAGAGAGTGGGTAACTCATATTTGCAATATGGAAGTTGACATCATCCCTCTTGGGAAAAGAATATACCTAAGGGTCAGTTTCACTGTCTCAAGAGAAATTGTACCAAGGTCTAAGATTATGTTTCGCAAAGTAGGGATCTCCTTGTTGAATTTAAGGAGAAAGGTTACCCAGATGAACTCCTTGATTAGGCATATAAAATTTTTCTGAATGAACAAGAAAATGTCAAGAAGGAATGCTCTATGGGTTCTCAAGTAAGATTTATTACCAGTTATAATAATGACTACAGAACCATATGTAACATCGTTAACGACACTGGCACATCCTTAAATCTGATCCCGTACATTAAAAGAACGTATTGCATCAAGTAAAATAAAGGGTCCCTCTGTCAACAAGCATACAGACATCAGAACATATTTAGATGATAGAGTTGGCATTTTTTAATGAGAAAAGCGGGGGGCCCGGTGGAACCAGTGTAAGCAAGCAATGGTGTCCCTGATTATCTCCACACCAGTCCCAGTTTCAACTAACCATTGTAAGTCAGAAGCAGTGTTCCTGATTGTTTCCTTACTAGCCCCCAGTGTCAATAGACCAGTGTAGCCAGAAACAATGTTCTGATCACCGCCACACCAGTGCAGAGTTGCCTCTGCATGCGGCCTGTACTTACTCTGGCCTGTTTATTAACCATGTTTATGCCTGTTTCCTGGACCGGTCATTTGCCTGCTTGCTGACCATGTCTCTGCCTGCAAGCTGAACTAACCCATCTTCAAGTGTGACTGACTATGTTCCTGTGAGACACCAGTCCCAGCGACAACTGAACTCTTGGAACCACAGGGAGTTTTTTGTTTTTCCTTTCTTCAGCCTTCTGTACTTCCTGGTCAATGAAAATAACATTCCTGGGGGCAGTCACATACCAGTAGGCTAGGCTTGCTTGGCGAAACATTTAATTTGAAGAATTGGTGTTTTCCTCATATTGCCCCCAAAGTCATATAAAATGGGGGGTCTTCTCCCTGCTGAGTGATATCTATTAATTTTTTTGTGTGTATTTGTCCATATCAATGCTGTCAGTGCACAGCTACCCATGCCCACTGTTTGTCAATCCCTTAACTATTATCCTCAAAAATGAACAGAACTGATTTTCAAAATTCACCTCATATCCAAGAAGCGAATCCAAGCAGGTTCACTCACTACTCAACATCAGACAATCAATTTGCATTTGAAAGTGCCAGGTATAGAATATGATCTTCTCTTTTTACAGTTTTAAAGAAACCCCATTCAATGCATTCAACATACTGTATCTCTACTTCTGCTTGTAAATGCAGTTGGAAGACTTCAGTTAATGTCTGGCATTTTGACATCACCGGTAATTAAAACCTCTCCCTTTATTGCCATTGGTTACAGGCAGGCTGAGAGGGTTTTAATAGTTCATTTATTTTCTAAATTATTGTTAGTTTGATGCTGTTCTTAATTGTAAATAGCAACTCCATTGCCACTCTTTCCTACTCAGTCTTTCCTGTATAGTATATACCTTGGAATAGTTATTTCACGGTTTCTACCAAGGTTTAGTTATTTCACAGGCATTAGAATCCCTGAACTGTGTCTCTAATCACAACAAAGTCAAAGGCTGGCCATAGTTACATAGTTACATAGTAGGAGAGGTTTAAAAAAGATACAAGTCCAACCTATGTGTGTGATTTTATGTAAGTATTACATTGTATATCCCTGTATGTTGTGGTCGTTCGGGTGCTTATCTAATAGTTTTTTTTAATTTATCGATGCTCCCTGCTGAAACCACTGCCTGTGGATGAGAATTCCACATCCTTACCGCTCTTACAGTAAAGAACCCTCTATGCATTTTAAGGTTAAACCATTTTTCTTCTAATTTTAATGAATGGCCGCGTGCCATTCATAAATTCCCTTTGTACATTGAAATCATATTTCCTCTCAAGCGTCTCTTCTCCAGAGAGAAAAAAGTTCAGTGCTCGTAACCTTTCCTCATAACTAATGTCCTCCAGTCCCTTTATTAGTTTTAATGCCCTTCTCTGGACTCTCTCCAGTCCCAGCACATCCCTCCTGAGGACTAGTGCCCAGAACTGGACGGCATACTCCAGGTGCGGCCGGACCAGAGTCTTGTAAAGTGGAAGAATTATTGTTCTATCTCTGGCGTTAATCCCCTTTATAATGCATGCCAATATTCTGTTTGCTTTGCTTGCAGCAGGTTGGCATTGCATGCCATTGCTGAGCCTGTCATCTACTAGGACATCTACTATCTACTAGCCTGTATTGCTCACCCTTTCTTCTGCTTGATGGTGTCAGGTGTCCTTCAGTGCAGCCCAGGCTACAGCGTCCCCCCTCCTCCTGAGCACAGTGCTGATGCTCCCGGAGAGTTTATTCTGGATAATAGACACATCAGGGCTGAGGGAACCAGCAGCATGCAACTCGGCCCAGTCCATCCTTGCCTGGGACAAAAACAATTTTTAGGGACACTACCCGGGATGGCCACAGCCCAGGAATGTCATAGCAAAATCTTGACTGTTGGCAGGTATGCCCTGGAAAGTGCCTTGCTGCCCAACCACTCACCAGCGCCCCCTTCAGGTGGTGCCCATGGCACTTGCCAAATCTGCCATACCCTAGATACGCCACTGGTATAAAGTTTATCCTGGCACTGCCTGCATGTAACTCATATTATACATACATTATGAGGAGAAGGTCAGGGGGCTGGCCAGCCATCTGTCCCAGATTTTGTGGAATGTTTTTTTTTCCCGTTTCCTGAGTTCAAAGGTAAGTTTATATAGTGGTATAACATCATTAATTAATTTTAGCCAAAGGGCTTTCAAAGATGTCTTTGTACCTTTCCATGATAACAATATAGCCTTTTTTACATAAAAATACAGAATACGTAGTAGTCTCTCAGCCTGTAATGGTATCTGTAAGTCAACAAAGATCCCCAGTAGACCATTCTTAGCGCAATTAAGTTAATTTATATGTTTACCACTTCACAGATATTTGGAGTTTTATTTGCAGCTGCACCTTTTGTATATATATACTTTCCTATCACGTATTGCTCATTAGCGCAGGTTGATTCCACCATTTTCTTCATTCTTAGGATTAACAATGTTAGGGAGGCTTAGAGCAGAGGAAATGAAGGAACCCACCTCCACCCAAAAGTCTTGAACCACTGGACAGGTCCAGAAGCAGTGCAGGAAATCAGCGTCTCCGCCACAGCCATGGAAGCATCCAGCTGTGGGCTTCAACCCTATTTTGTACAGCCTGGCCGGGGTAAGGTGGGATTGGTGGAGAATCTTAACCTGTATGACACGGTCCCTAGATGAAATAACTGTGTTTTTGTACGTGTCACTAAACTCAGTCCAGTCATCCTCTGTAAGTGAAATGTCCATGGATGCCCACTTTTCCTGTGCTTTACCAAATCTGGGATTAAAATTGGTCATTAGGGCAGTGTAGTAGGCAGAAATAAGTTTATTGGGATCAGGTTGTCTCAGCAGTTTCTCCAATGGAGGTAAGTCAGTGGGATCATTTAGTGAGCCAAATTGAGCTCGAATAGCATGTCTAAGCTGATAATTGTGGAACAAGTAGGAGCGTGGTAAGTCAAAGTCAAGTCTCAAGTGGTAGAAGGATTTGAAGCCTTGTTTATTGTATAAATTACATAGATACTTTACACCCCTGGAGTACCAGTGTTTGGTATCGGGTAAAGAGTATAGTTCCTGCAGAGTGGGGTTAAACCAGAGAGGATTATTTGGGGATGCTGACCAGGGATGCCGAGAAATTTTTGTAATGATGTATCGGAAAATTGAAAGGGAGGTAGCCAGCATGGAGGTACCTGGTCGATTTGGGACCTTGTCCCTGTAAATAATATTATGGAGGGTTTCCATGGAAGCCGCAATGGCTCCTTCAGTGGTGGTACATGCATTTGCCGAGACTGGGTGCAGCCAGTCATGAATATCTACCAACTGTGATGCTAAATAATATAGAAAAAAATCAAAAGTACTCATTTTAAAGGCTAATTTTCATGGAATTGTCCTAAAAAGGGTTTGAGGACCCAGGTCCTGCCCCAGGGGACATGTATCAATGCAAAAAAAACTTTTAAAAACCTCTGTTTTTTCGGGAGCAGTGATTTTAATAATGCTTAAAGTAAAAAAAAAAGTGAAATGTTCCTTTAAATATCGTACCTGGGGGGTGTCTATCGTATGCCTGTAAAGTGGCGCGTGTTTCCCGTGCTTAGAACAGTCCCTGCACAAAATGTAATTTTTAAAGGAAAAAAAGTCATTTAAAACTGCTTGCAGGTTTAATGTAATGTCAGGTCCTGGCAATATGGATGAAAATCAGTGAGACAAACGGCATGGGTACCCCCCAGTCCATTACCAGGCCCTTTGGGTCTTGCATGGATATTAAGGGGAACCCTGCACCCAAATTTAAAAAAGGAAAGGTGTGGGGCCACCAGGCCCTATATACTCTGAACAGCAGTATACAGGCGGTGCAAACAAGACAGGGACTGTAGGTTTGTTGTTAAGTAGGATCTGTTTGTAATTTTGAACGGGTACATTTTTGACGTGTTTAACTACAGCCAAAAAATCTTTTTTAAGCTTTTTGGAAAACATAGGGAAGGGTTATCACCCCTGTGACATTTGTTTTGCTGTCTGTGCTCCTCTTCAGAAGATTTCACCTCACTTTTTGTCCCAATGACAAATGTTTTTTGAAAATTTGGGGTTTTTTGTGAAACAAGGATTGGTGATAAAGCATCAGTGGAAAGGAGAAATGTTTTTCCCATATTAACTCTTACAGTAGAGAATTTCCCTTCCTAGGGGTAGATTTCATCTCACTTCCTGTTGTTTCCTTCCATTTGCAAGTAGGAGTCATTTGTAAGTTGGATGTTTGAAAGTAGGGGACTGCCCTATATACTCAGCAGAAATGTGGGCCTTAGGTGTTGTTGTGGCCACAACACTGTATGCCCTCACAGGGCCCTGCTGTGTAATATTAGATCAAGAATTGTAATTACATGCCCCTGTTGAACAGGAGCAGAAAAATTGGGCCTTTGGTGGTGGTGGTGGTGCTGGTGCCACAACACTGTAAGTCCTCACTCGCTCTTGGTGGGCGCAGAAACGGGCCCTGCCATGAAATATTAGATCAAGAATTGTAATTACATACCCCTTTTGAACAGGGGCAGAAAAATTGGGCCTTAGGCACTGGTGCTGGTGCCACAACACTGCAACCCCTCACAGATACTCTAGTTGGAACGCAGAAACGAGCCCTGCTGCAAAGTATTGCATCAAAAATTGTAATTACACACCCCTGTTAAACAGGGGCTGAAAAATTAGGCCTTAGGCACTGGTGCTGGTGCCACAACACTGCAACCCCTCACAGATACTCTAGTTGGAACGCAGGAACAAGCCCTGCTGCAAAGTATTGCATCAAAAATTGTAATTACATGCCCCTGTTTAACAGGGGCTGAAAAATTGGGCCTTTGGTGGTGGTGGTGGTGCTGGTGCCACAACACTGTAAGTCCTCACTCGCTCTTGGTGGGCGCAGAAACGGGCCCTGCTGTGAAATATTAGATCAAGAATTGTAATTACATGCCCCTGTTGAACAGGGGCAGAAAAATTGGGCCTTAGGCACTGGTGCTGGTGCCACAACACTGCAACCCCTCACAGATACTCTAGTTGGAACGCAGAAACGAGCCCTGCTGCAAAGTATTGCATCAAAAATTGTAATTACACACCCCTGTTAAACAGGGGCTGAAAAATTAGGCCTTAGGCACTGGTGCTGGTGCCACAACACTGCAACCCCTTACAGATACTCTAGTTGGAACGCAGGAACGAGCCCTGCTGCAAAGTATTGCATCAAAAATTGTAATTGCAGGCCCTGTTAAACAGGGGCTGAAAAATTGGGCCTTAGGCACTGGTGGCGGCGCCCAGAACCAAAAATGTTCTTACAAGCTATCAGCGTGATCATTGAGGAGGAAGAGGATAATTACTCAGGATAGTCACTCAGCATTAGCATAGGCAGTCTTTGAAGGGATCTGAGATTTTAAAAAAAAATATTCGGTTACATCAGCATCAGGTGCTTGGTAGCTGGTGGTGATCCAAGACTGATTAATTTTTATGAAGGTCAGTCGATCGACCGAGTGGGTGGACAGAGGCACTCTGTGATCAGTTACCAAGCCTGCAGCAGCACTGAATGTACGTTCCGAAAGAATGCTGGATGCAGGACAGGCCAGTAGCTCAATTGCATACTGTGCAAGCCCTGGCCAGTGATCCATCCTCAAGACCCAGTAACCCAGAGGATTTTCGGTGGGAAAGGTGTCCAAGTCAGATCTTGCCCTTAGGTATTCCTGCACCATGCAAAACAGATGCTGGCGATGGTTGCTGGAACCGATCATACCTTGGGGCTGTGGACTAAAAAATTGTCTGAACGCATCGGTCAGACGGCCACCTTCTCCACCACTCCTTCTTTGACTGACCAAAGCCTCGGCAACACGTTGTCAAGAAACAGGAGTTTGTAACCTCCCAGTCTCTGGGAACACGTTGCACAGACCTTTCTTCAAGGCCTCGAGAAGATGTTTCATCCTCTGCTCCCTCTGTGACGGAAAGATAAGGTCCGCAACCTTACCCTTGTAACGTGGATCAAGGAGGGTTGCCAGCCAGTATTGGTCCTTCTCCTTGATACCACGAATACAAGGATCCTTACGCAGGCTTTGCAGGATCAGGGAGGCCATGCAGCGTAGGTTTGCTGAGGCATTTGGTCCGGAGTCCTCTGGGTCACTAAGGACGACATGGTCCACAGCCACCTTCTCCCAGCCACGTACAAGTCTATGTGTTTTTTATGACTGATCCCTTAAAGACTGCTGCTGATGCTGAGTGCCAGGCTCCACCTCCATACTGACACAATCTCCCTCCTCCTCCTCATTGTCTTCCTGTGTGATCGGCGGGCACGCAGGAACACTGTCTGGATAAAGGGGGCCTTGAGAGCTAAGGAAGTCCTCCTCTTCCTGCCTCTTTTCTGCCTCAAGTGCCCTGTTTATTATTCCACGCAGCCTGTGCTCCAACAGGTGGACAAGGGGGACAGTGTCACTGATGCATGCACTGTCACTGCTCACCATCCTTGTGGCCTCCTCAAATGGTGACAGGACAGTGCATGCATCCCTGATCATGGCCTTCTGGCGTGGGGAAAAAAACTAAGCTCCCCTGACCCTGTCCTGGTGCCATAGTCACACAGGTACTCATTGATGGCCCTCTGCTGCGTGTGCAGCCACTGCAGCATGGCCAACGTTGAGTTCCACCTGGTGGGCATGTCACAGATTAGGCGGTTCTTGGGCAGGTTAAACTCCTTTTGGAGGTCCGTCAGCCGAGCACTGGCATTATATGACAGTCGGAAATGCACACAGTATTTCCTGGCCTGCCTCAGGACATCCTGTAAGCCCGGGTACCTGCCCAAGAACCGCTGCACCACCAAGTTAAGGACGTGAGCCAAACAGGGCACATGGGTCATTTGTCCCTGTCGGAGGGCAGAGAGGAGGTTGGTGCCATTGTCGCAAACCACCATTCCTGCCTTAAGTTGGCGTGGCGTCAACCACCTCTGAACCTGCCCCTGCAGAGCTGACAGAACCTCTGCCCCAGTGTGGCCCCTGTCCCCCAAGCACACCAGCTCAAGCACCGCATGGCATCTTTTGGCCTGCATACATGCGTATCCCCTTGAACGCCTACGGAGCACTGCTGGTTCCGAGGACAAAGCACAGGAAGAGGCCATGGAGGAAGAAGAAGAGGAGGGGGTGGAGGAGAGAGGTGTGTCACAATCATTAGTAGTGGCATTTTGGAGGTGTGGTAGCGGAACAACACTACTGCACCTTGTCCTGCATCCTTTCCAGCTGCCAGCAGAGTCACCCAATGCACCGTGAAACTTAGGTAATGTCACTGTCCATGCCTGCTGGACCATGAGTCAGCGGTAATATGCACCTTACCGCTGACCGCCCTGTCCAGAGAGGCATGGACATTGCCTTCCACATGCCGGTAGAGAACCAGAATCGCCTTCCGTGAGAAAAAGTGGCGTTTGGGTACCTGCCACTGAGGAACCGCACATTCCACAAACTCACGGAAGAGGGCAGAGACTACCAACTGAAAAGGCAGCAGTTGAAGTGCTAGCAATTTTGCCAAGCTAGCATTCAACCGCTGGGCATGTGGATTGCTGGGAGCAAACTTCTTTCGGCAGTGCAGCAGCTGGGGCAGGGAAATTTGCCTGGTACAATCTGACATCGGTGTACCGAAAGCAGACTGCCCACAAGTACTTGGCTGTGACACACCTAATTCTACACCTTCATTCCTCTCAGTGCAGGTCTCAGAGAGGACTGAAGGTATAGTGGGGTTGGAGATCTCAGCTGATGAGGAGCAAGGAGAGGTCCTCTTTGTTCTTTGGTGTGGGTCTTTTAGATACGCTCGCCAACGAACTGCATGGCAGGTCAACATATGTCTGATCAAGCATGTGATGCCCAAGTGGGAGATGTTTTGGCCACGCAAGATACACTTGAGACATATGTTGCAAATAGCAGCGGTGCGATCTGATGTACTCGTCTCAAAAAAGGCCCACACCAAAGAACTTTTTGAATAACGCGCAGAGACTGCAGCGCCCTGCACATGCGGAGCTTTGGGGTGTGATGCAGTCAGTGTGCTGCCCTTAGGCTGGTCCCTGGAGGGCATCCTGCCACATTGGTAATGTGCCTCCTCCTCTCTCCTATCAGGCACCCACGTTGAGTCAGTGACCTCATCATCCCCTCCCTTCTCATCACTGGAGCAAACCTGGCAGTATGCTGTAGCAGGGGGAGCATGACTGCCAGATTGCTGTCCTTCTTGGGCACCCCCTCTGTCCGTGCTCACATTACTGCCTTCATCTAGCTCAGTATCATCATCAGAGCCTTCAAAACACTGGGCATCCTTCTGGAGCATGTACCCAACACTGTGGTCAAACAGTTCGAGGGACTCCTCAGGAGGACATGGTGGGGCTAGGGAAGGAGTCACTGATGACATTGAGCCGAGGGAAGAGGCCGCTGCTTTTCCAGATAAAGTACACTGAGCATGGGTGAGAGAGGATGAGGAGGATGAGGACGGCTTGGTCATCCACTCGATCAAGTCTTCCGCATGTTGTGGCTCAATGCGGCCAGCTGCCGAAAAAAAGGCCAAGCGTGTCCCACGGCCACGTGCTGATGAGAATGCACCGTCTCCACGACCAGCACTATTGCCTCTAGACACAGAGCCTGCTTGCCCTCTTTTATTGGCTTGTGACTGTCTGCCTCTCCTTGTTGGCCTTCCAGACATACTAATGGCCTGTAGCAGCACTAACCTAGGATATATATATATATATATATATATATATATATATATATATATATATATATATATATATATATATATATAGAAAAAACACATGGAACGATGCTTGATGCCAAAAAAGTGTCCTTTTACTGAAAAGTTAATCCATTAATTGTTTCAAAATACAAGCAAGCCACTGTACAGTTCCGAGCACAGATCGCTCTTCGTCAGGCTTTTCAGGCTGTGTGTGAAAGGCTAAACCACACTGTGTTCTTTTATCCACACCCAGTCTGATACACACCTGTGTCACATAATTAATTATCCTATAAAAAACACCTAAAACCATTCCAAATTTAACCCTATTGAATAAACCTACTACCCTAAAACCATCCTAAATTCCCCAATAGGGTATAATCTACAAGATAGGTTCATCATATTATCTCTCAAATATCCTCATCATGTCACTTATGAACCAATTGTATTGTCTCATTTCATTAGCTTGGTGTTTTACAAATATTTCTCTTAAATATGCATATGTTGCTATTTCTGTTCATGTCTCAAAATTCTTCATGGATTCCAGTTGATATTCTGCTATCTAGTATTTCCAACGGGAGCCTTTTGTGATCAATCTAAAGAAAATATAACATATTCAAAAATAGTCATACCTTCTAATCAATCTTGTACTGTAAATTTTTAAACAAACAAAAACAAATCATAGTCCCTGTTCATACCATCAGGGTACAGGGACTGTAATTTGTTGATCCACCAAACTTCACGTTTTTTTAAATTTCAAAATCCTATCCCCCCCTCTTTTGTCATGGGGAATCTCTTCTAAAACCATAAAGCGTAGATCGGTGTCTTTGTGGCCCATTTCTGAGAAGTGACGCGATACAGGTAAACTTGATTGAGGATGTCTAATTGTACTACGGTGTTGTGCGATACGGTCTTTAATTTTTTGGGTGGTTTCCCCCACGTACAGGAGATTGCAGGGGCATGTGAGAATGTAAATCACATATGATGACTGACAGGTGTAGAAACCGTTAATTATTATTTTCTTGTTAGTCCTAGGATGAGAAAAGTTATTCCCTTTGATCACTAAATTGCATTGAATGCAATTAAGACAAGGGTAACAGCCTTTTCTTTTACTGCCAAGAAAGGTCATCTTTTTCTCATCCTGCCTCTCTGGTTTAAATTCGGATCGCACTAAGAGATCGCGCAAGGTTTTATTGCGCCGGTATGCCTTCATCGGAGTTAACTGAAACTCCTCTATATGAGGATAGGATCGTTTCAATATTGTCCAATGTTTTCTCAAAACATTAAAGATCCTCTCGCTATAACTGTTAAACTGGAAGACAAATGGAATTCGAGGTTTATCAACTGAGTATCTCTTCCTATTGGGAATTTCAATAGGATTCAAAATCTTATTTAATTCGTGTCGGATTATGTTTTCTGGGTAGCCCCGCTCCTTAAACTTGCAGCACATTTCATCTAATCTTTCATTTTTAACTGTAGTATCACTCACTATTCGCGTCACTCTGAGAAGCTGACTTCTAATGATAGAACTGAAGACATGAGGGGGATGATAACTGTCATATCTCAATAACTGATTCCTATCTGTGGGTTTCGTGTATATGTCAGTTTCAATGCGTCCCTGTTTTATATATGCCCGTATATCCAAAAAGGGGACCGAATCTCCACCAATATGAATCTTGAACTGGATCTCTGGTGAAATACTATTAATCATCTCATCAAACATTTTGAGTGATTCAATGTTGCCCCGCCATATGACAAAAATGTCATCTATATAGCGCCACCAGGTGGCGCAATGCTCCCGAAACAGGTCATTCACAAAAATATGTTTTTGCTCAAAATCATGCATAAATGAACAGGCATATGGCGGGGCAACATTAGAACCCATGGCTACCCCCGTCAATTGCACATAGTACCGGTCCTTAAAGAGAAAATAGTTATTGTACAAAATCAATCTAAACAGTTTCTCAAAAAAAATCATCTGAGCTTCTGAGTACTCCTGACATTTCCTAATTAGGCTTAGCGCTGCTTCAATGCCAGCCACATGAGGAATCGATGTATATAGACTTGTTACATCCCAAGTGACAAGGATATATTCATTCTGAATTTGTGGTAAGTCCCTGATCTTGGTTAGAAAGTCACCAGAGTCCTTGATGTAGGATGGGGTGGCCTTAACCAAGGGTGATAGTACTTTATCCAATAACTTGGCCGTGGGTACAAAGATCGAATCCCTCCCCGATACGATCGGGCGTCCCGGTGGGGAATGTTTGTCCTTATGGATCTTGGGGAGTATATACAAGACCGGAATGCGGGTATGTGTTGGTAACAAAAATTCGCATAAATCATGTGAAATTAATCCTTCTTTAAATGCTGGTTTCACAATACTTTCCAAGATCTTTCTAATACTCCATGTGGGATCTGATTGTAGAGGTTTGTATACTGTGTCGTCATCCAGTTGTCGCCTGATCTCATTCTCATAAGCCTGGGGGTCCATAATGACTACCGAACCCCCTTTATCAGCAGGTTTGCAAATAATATCATTCCGTTTGGTTAATTCCCGTAATGTCACTCTTTCATGAGGGGACAGATTGTTAGGTACATGATCTTTAAAGTCCACTTGCTTTAACAGACGTTTCACATCTCGGGTAACCTCCTGTACAAACATCTCAACAGGGACATAAGTAGTAGGGGGGACGGATTTAGATTTCATTACCAGTCCTAGACTTTTACTACTTAGTCTCCCTTCAGGTATGTCATTATGAACAAATGGTTTGTGAAGAAAATGGACCTTCCATCTAATATTACGAAATAGGCGATACAGATCTTGATCTAACTGAAATGGCTCTAAGTGACTTTTAGGACAATAAGATAAACCACGGTTAAAAAGTCCTACCTCCTCCGGTGAAAGGACCCGCCTGGAGATATTATGAACTAGGTCTCCCTTGGTCGGCCGCGGTTGCCCCGTGTATTGCGATATCTGTCGTGGCTTCCTTCTCTGTTGTAACGGGATCTGGTTTGCATCCGAGTGGTAGATCGTTCTCTGCGATCTGCTTGTAAAAAATTGGATGAAGAATCGGTATCTGTATTGGCTGAAGAGTTGTCAGATATCTCTCTCCTATAGCTTCCATAGTCGCTGCGACCTCGTCGGTTGTATGGACGTGGCCATCGGTACACCTGATTCCTCTCATAATCCTCAATATCCCGATCAAATTTGCTGCGTTTTCTGGTCTCCAGTTCACAACGATACCTGTTGATACTTTCATCGGCCATCTCCTTACATTTATTAAACTCTTCCAGAGACATCGCGGTAAGCAATTCTGATTCAATCTTGGTGAGTTGTTCCGACAATGAAGCCAATTCCTTATGTATAAATGAAATAGTCAAAGTCATTAAATCAAATGAACATTTGTTGAGAATCTGCATAAATGTACTCTTAAACTCATCATTATCGCTGAATAGGGTCGGGGCCAAACGTACCCTCAGACCTCTAGGGATTCGTTGTACTCGATGGTATTCGGCCAAGGTTAGCCCGTGCAATTCCAAAGAAGTATGCTTCCTTCTTAATTTCTCCCATGTACGAGAGTTGTAGACCGGGGTATTGCCCGTTAGAAAATTTCTGGATCCTGAGATCTGAGACATGATCTGTGTGGTCTCTTCTTGGGTGTATGAAAATGTAGCTCCATTGGTATCCATCACAACTGAAGGTAACTTACTCACTGGGAGTGTAATAAATGAACATCAGGTGGGTTACCCTCTTGTCTTGAAATCCTTGTTCAATCAAGGCACCGTCAGGGTGGACTCCCAAAACTCCACCATAAATAATAGAAAAAACACATGGAACGATGCTTGAGACATGAACAGAAATAGCAACATATGCATATTTAAGAGAAATATTTGTAAAACACCGAGCTAATGCAATGAGACAATACAATTGGTTCATAAGTGACATGATGAGGATATTTGAGAGATAATATGATGAACCTATCTTGTAGATTATCCCCTATTGGGGAATTTAGGATGGTTTTAGGGTAGTAGGTTTATTCAATAGGGTTAAATTTGGAATGGTTTTAGGTGTTTTTTATAGGATAATTAATTATGTGACACAGGTGTGTATCAGACTGGGTGTGGATAAAAGAACACAGTGTGGTTTAGCCTTTCACACACAGCCTGAAAAGCCTGACGAAGAGTGATCTGTGCTCGGAACTGTACAGTGGCTTGCTTGTATTTTGAAACAATTAATGGATTAACTTTTCAGTAAAAGGACACTTTTTTGGCATCAAGCATCGTTCCATGTGTTTTTTCTATTATTTATGGTGGAGTTTTGGGAGTCCACCCTGACGGTGCCTTGATTGAACAAGGAT
The DNA here is from genome assembly GCA_037952835.1 of Lithobates septentrionalis. NCBI lineage: Eukaryota > Metazoa > Chordata > Amphibia > Anura > Ranidae > Lithobates > Lithobates septentrionalis. The sequence goes on from JBBDGP010000820.1 coordinate 1,185,178, forward strand.
TTCAAGACAAGAGGGTAACCCACCTGATGTTCATTTATATATATATATATATATACTGATGCTGCAGCTAGCAAAATCAACTGCCTGCCTGTAGTATGAGAACACCACCAACCTTCTACAGGTAGCTTTAGCTGAACACTGTGCAGAGCTTGCAAAAAACTAACTTGTAGCTTATTTAGCTGCCTGCAGTAGTGATAGGATCAGGAAAACACCACCAACCTTCTACAGGTAGCTTTAGCTGAACACTGTGCAGAGCTCGCAAAAAAATAACTTGTAGGTTTAGCTGAACACTGTGAGGAGGACGCACTACACTAACTTGTAGATTTAGCTAAACACTGTGCAGAGGTCGCACTACACTAACTTGTAGTTTTAGCTGAACACTGTGAGGAGGACACACTACACTAACTTGTAGCTTTAGCTGAACACTGTGCAGAGGTCGCACTACACTAACTTGTAGTTTTCGCTGAACACTGTGAGGAGGACACACTACACTAACTTGTAGCTTTAGCTGAACACTGTGAGGAGGACGCATTACCCTAACTTGTAGCTTTAGCTGAACACTGTGCAGAGGTCACACTAAACTAACTTGTAGCTTTAGCTGAACACTGTGAGGAGGACGCACTACACTAACTTGTAGCTTTAGCTGAACACTGTGCAGAGGTCTCACTACACTAACTTGTAGTTTTAGCTGAACACTGTGAGGAGGATGCACTACACTAACTTGTAGCTTTAGCTGAACAATGTGCAGAGGTCGCACTACAATAACTTGTAGTTTTAGCTGAACACTGTGAGGAGGACGCACTACACTAACTTGTAGCTTTAGCTAAACACTGTGCAGAGGTCGCACTACACTAACTTGTAGTTTTAGCTGAACACTGTGAGGAGGACGCACTACACTAACTTGTAGCTTTAGCTGAACAATGTGCAGAGGTCGCACTACAATAACTTGTAGTTTTAGCTGAACACTGTGAGGAGGACGCACTACACTAACTTGTAGCTTTAGCTGAACACTGTGCAGAGGTCGCACTACAATAACTTGTAGTTTTAGCTGAACACTGTGAGGAGGACGCACTACCCTAAGTTGTAGCTTTAGCTGAACACTGTGCAGAGGTCACACTAAACTAACTTGTAGCTTTAACTGAACACTGTTAGGAGGACGCACTACCCTAACTTGTAGCTTTATCTGAACACTGTGCACTACACTAACTTGTAGTTTTAGCTGAACACTGTGCAGAGGTTATTAACTTGTAGCTTTAACTGAACACTGTGAGGAGGACGCACTACACTAACTGTAAATAGTCTAGCTGCCTGACTGTGGTACTAATAGGATCAAAAGAACACCAGCAATTTTCTTCAGGTAGCTGTAAATACTGTAACAAGACAAGCCTGCCTGTCAGTAGGAAGATAACAGGAACGGATCTAGCTAAACTGAATACAGTGTATATATATATATATATATATATATATATATATATATATATATATATATATACAAAACCTGGGATGCATATATATACACAATACACTGTAAATGCAGCTAACTCACTGACTGTCCTGCCTAATCTAGCTAACTCAAATGAAATGACACTGTCTCTCTGTCTCTGTCTCTCAACGCCGGAACACACTACACAGGGCTGCCGTGCAGGCGGCCTTATATAGTGTGGGGCGCGTTCTAAAACCCCTGAGCCATAATTGGCCAAAGCCACCCTGGCTTTGGCCAATTACAGCTCTCTCTATCGACGGCGCTGTGATTGGCCAAGCATGCGGGTCATAGTGCATGCTTGGCCAATCATCAGCCAGCAATGCACTGCGATGCCGCAGTGAATTATGGGCCGTGATGCGCCACACGAATTTGGCGCGAACGGCCCATATCGTTCGCAATTCGGCGAATGATCGAACAGCCGATGTTCGAGTCGAACATGGGTTCGACTCAAACACAAAGCTCATCCCTATTCAAGAGCCACCCTAGGGGATCCACCACTCCACAGGAATGTTGTACAGATCTTATCTATACGTCCAAAGACAGATTTAGGGATTTTACAGGTGGAATTGGCCAGAATATATAGTAATTTCAGTAAGTATACCATTTTGAATAAGTTTGCCCTTCCCATAAGATCCAAAGGTAGGTCCATCCATTGTTTAGTTTTCTCCTGTAAGCGAATTAGTAGAGAATCTAAATTATTATTGATATAAGTGGATAAAGGCGACTGTACCAAAACCCCCAGGTATCGAAAGGATGACACCACCTGCAACTTAGAGTCCGGGTGGACCTGAGAAATCGCAGTGAAGTCCAGGGGAAAAAGGCTAGAGTTGTCCCAATTCAGAGAAATCTCCGAACGTTTTGATCTCGGCCAACAGTGACCCGAGGGACACATTGGTATCTGCCAGATACACCAAGGTATCGTCTGCATAAAGCAAGATTCGCTCCTCCATGGCAGCAATAGGAAGGCCTTTAATAGATGGGGAGGAACGAATGCGTACTGCTAACGGCTCCATGGCCAGGGCAAATATGAGTGGAGACAACGGGCATCCCTGCCTTGTACCCCTAATAATTAGAAATGACTCAGTGACTGAAGAGTTAACCCAAACACAGGCTCAGGGGGAAGCATAGAGGAGCCTTATCCATGCCACCATGCGAGGACCAAAACCATACAGCTGCAATACCCGGAAAAGATATGGCCACTCCACACTATCGAACGCTTTGCAAATGTCCAGGGATACAATGACTCGTGTAGCAGGGCAATCATGTGGATATTGCAAATTGTGAAATAGTCTACGAATATTTAGTCTAGTGGACCTTCCAGGTATAAAGCCCCCCTGGTCACTACTGACCAAGGTTGTAACTACAGCATTTAAACGATTTGCAAGCACTTTGGCCAGGATATTAACGTCCACATTTTTGAGGGATATTGGGCGGCACGATTCACATTTAAGTGGGTCTTTGCGGGGTTTCAGTAAAAGTATGATCAAGGCCTCTCGAATGGTGGGGGGGAGGATTCCATTATCTAAAGCCCTGTTATATGTACATAGTAGAAGTGGGCACAGCAAATCCCTAAATTGTGTATACTATTCGGTAGGGTAACTGTCCAGACCAGGAGTCTTATGGGCTGGCATTTGTGAAATGGCCATTGCAATCTCTTCAATTGAGATGGGTGCCTCCAACTCATCTCTCCTCTCAGTCGAGAGGGAGGGGAGAGATATGTCAGCAAGGTAGTCATTTTGGGGCTCAGTGTAGTCGGCCCTAGATGTGTATAGGTCTTTATAGAAGTTTACAAAGGTTTCAATGATATCCCTGGGAACAGCACTAATTTGGTTTTGTACTGTAAGGATACGTGGGATAGATACAGGGGGGCGGTCAGGTCTGGTCAGGTATGCTAAGAGGCGTCCAGCTTTGTTACCGTGCTCAAATGATTTCTGTGCAACATGTAACAGTCGCTTTTGTGTAAGGTATAGTAAACGGAGTTCATACTCCCTGCGCTTCTGAAGCCATGCTTCTCTCGTATTAGGGGCCGGGTTAGTGGCATAAACAGACTCAGCTTGCACCATGGCTGTTTCTAGTTCTCCGGTAAGCTGCTGGTTATTTTTTCTTATAACCCCAGTGATTGACATAAATGTGCCCCTCAATGTGGTTTTAAAGGCTTCCCACTCTATAGAAGGGTCCACTGGGGGCGTGGCTTGGACTCCACCGAGACAGTGTGACTCCTGAACTCCAGCTCATAGCGGGACGAAATAGCGGCTCACAGTGACCAGAGGCACTGCTAACACCTCTATTCCAGACGGATTGCTCCCCCAACCATCCGCCAACATGCCCAGAAAACGGCAAGTGGAGCAACGTCCGAAAAAGCTGCCGGACTACTACACGCAGCCACCGTGACCTCTTGGGCAAGATGGCGCCGGCTCCTCTCCCTCACAACGAGCGGCTCATAAGCAAACACAGGACCACAACTCACATGTTTATAGGCAAGCTTTTGATCTGGAGGAATCCTCACATCCCCCCTCACCACTTAACAGAAGCCCAGCCAAAGCACGCTTCAGAATGGATGATTCTGGGACACAGCACTGTGAGGTAAGATCCAATGCAGACTCACAAGAAGACACCAGAAAACTCCCTGACTCCATAGTCTCCTTCCCCACGCTGAACCAACCAGTGTTAGACACTACACTTAAAGACATGCTCATTTCTCTAATGCCCCATACACACGGTCAGATTTTCTGACGGAAAATGTGTGATAGGACCTTGTTGTCGGAAATTCCGACCGTGTGTAGGCTCCATCACACAATTTCCATCGGATTTTCCGACACACAAAGTTTGAGAGCAGGATAAAAAATTTTCCAACAACAAAATCCGTTGTCGGAAATTACGATCCTGTGTACACAAATCCGATGGACAAAGTGCCACGCATGCTCAGAATAAATAAAGAGATGAAAGCTATTGGCCACTGCCCCGTTTATAGTCCAGAAGTACGTGTTTTACGTCACCGCGTTCAAAATGATCGGATTTTCCGACAACTTTGTGTGACCGTGTGTATGCAAGACAAGTTTGAGCCAACATCCGTCGGAAAAAATCCTAGGATTTTGTTGTCGGAATGTCCGAACAAAGTCCGACCGTGTGTACGGGGCATAAGAAGCACACTTCACACTGATATGATGGCATGTAAGGAATTTTAACACAGAGCTAACTGCAGTGGGAGAAAGAGTAGATCATATTGAGAACAGAATGGGGGATTACGCCACCACCATTAATGACCTGGTAGACGTACATGACACTGCAGAAGAGAAACAAACATGGATCAAAGCAAAATTAGCGGATTTAGAAGATAGATCCAGAAGAAATAATGTTAAGATTCGAGGTATCCCTGAAACTATACAGCCTTCTGATCTGCGTTCCTATGCAAATACAATGCTAACCACCCTCATGCCTGAAGTTCCTGCCATCGAGCTATCTATAGCCAGGATCCATAGATTACTTAAACCTTCATTCATTCCAGAAAATGCACCTAGGGATGTGTTATTCCGAATGAATTTTTACCAATCTAAAGAACGCCTGATGTTAATCATGCGTAAAGGGGAACACCACGATACTGAATATTCTGCATTACAATTCTACGCAGATCTATCGCAATTCACCTTGCAACTACGCAAAAATCTGAACAATATCACCAAAGCATTAAGGAACCACAATATTACATACAGATGGGGCTACCCAACTAAACTGCTGGTCATTAAAGATGGCGTGAATCTCGTGATCACATCTCCATCCAAAGGCTACCAACTGCTTCAAAAATGGAAGATCACCCCGGAGGAGCATTCCACTCCCTCTGACAACAGGAATTTCAACAAAATGCCCCCAGATTGGCAACTTGCTTCAACCTCCAAATGACAGTATCCACAAGTCTTTAATGCTACGCCTCATAATGCTAGCCTTAACATAGGGCCCCACCTATTGGAGCTTATCCCACACCACAAGCTCCCGAAACTTGAGCAGACATGATCTGCACCTGGGTTTTCATTACCCTCCTTTTAAGTTCTAGTTCATGTTGTTCATCCTTTTTGTTTTGCTTTTCATTTTTCCTTTTTTAACAGGAACTATATTTACCATTCTGTCCGGATTCTCTTAACAACTATCCTTGTCAGGGTCAAGACAACTATAGAAACTGTACGATCATCAACAAGAAGAACAAACGAACAAAAGCCGAACAAAACCAACCTGCATATGCTCCCAACAGTGAGTACATTTACCACCGGATACAAAAACACCATTTAACACACCAAGATGCCAGTTAAAATTCTTTCTATAAACGCACATGGCCTAAATCATCCAGCTGAGAGGGCTTCCCTATGGAAGGAAGCAGACTCATCTCGGTGCAATGTGCTTTGCATCCAAGAGACACATTTTCACCAAAACACACCACCTAAATGTACCCATAAATCATTTCAACACTTTTTCTTTTCCAACATGCCAGTTAAAAAAAGAGGGGTGATGATTTCAGTTAAGGACACAATTTCCTTCAACCTAATCTCAGCAACGACTGACATCTCAGGACATTACCTCATTATCGTCTGTGACATAAATAATATAAATAACCCCCGCTACACCCTGATCTGTCCCCAACAAACGACAAATTACATTTTTAATTGGGCTTATGCGGAAGGTAAAGAAATTACAACAAGGATCTCTTATAATGTGCGGGGACTTCAACATTGTTCTGGATCCACTAATGGACTCTACTACAGTGCCCTCTAAAAGAACTTCCTCCTTAACCAATTTTTTACGTTCACATGATTTATATGATACTTGGCGTTGTCTGCACGCTAGTGAGAAAGATTACTCCTTTTTTTCCCATAGACATTGTACATATACAAGAATTGATCTGATCTTGATGGACAAGTGGCTACTACAAAAAGTGTCCCAAGCTAAAATAGGAACAATAGCATGGTCAGGCCACGCACACATTCTCCTCACACTAAATGATTCTTATCCTAGCACCACCACTTATGTATGGCGCGCCAATTCATATATTATCCAAAACCCTAAAACTAAAAAAAACACTAGAAGAACACTGTCAAGTTATTTTCAGATTAATTCATCGTCCACGGATAATGCTTTTCTGCTGTGGAATACCCACAAGGCCTACATAAGAGGCGTATTTATTCAGTTAGGGGCTAGACTTAGGAAGCAGAGGCAGCAAAAAATTACTAACCTACTAACAGAAATTGACACATTGGAAGCTCTCAATAAAACTAAACCTACCCCCTCCACAAGTGCTAAACTTACTGAACTGAGACATGACCTTAGAATTATACTACTCCAAACATATGAACAAACAGAGAAAAAATTAAAAATGTCCTTTTATTCTACTAGCAATAAAGCTGGGAAAGCAATGGCTAGGAAAATACAAGGACAATGTTTTAAGACCAAAGTAGCTTACCTTATCCATCCTAAAAACCTACAAAAAATATATGACCCACAGGGCATCGCTGACGCATTTAGCGACTATTACAGCTCTCTTTACAACTTGAACCAAGACGACTTAACACCTCAACCCACATCAACAACTATAAATGACTTCCTGACCAACATCAAACTTCCTACACTTACACCATCTCAACTACAAGAACTCAATTCACCCTTTTCCTTGACAGAAATATTATGTGCTATAAAAACACTCCCGAGCAATAAATCACCAGGACCAGATGGACTAATAGGAGATTATTACAAGAGCTTCCAATCATTTTTGGGACCGCACCTCCTCAAAGTGTTTGATGGAGCTGCTGCCTCTGCTTCCTTTCCTCCCGAGATGCTTGAAGCACTCATTGTGACGTTGCAGAAACCTGGGAAGACACCTGATCAACCCCAAAATTTTAAGCCTATATCATTACTAAACAATGATTTAGAAATTTATGCCAAAATGATAGCACTAAGAATGATGGATATTCTTCCTACCCTAATTGACCCAGATCAGTCGGGCTTTACAAAAGGCAGGCAAGCATCAGATGCGACCAGACGCCTAATCAATATAATTCATATAGCTAGGAGGACTCGAACGCCTTCTCTGCTTCTAGCTTTGGATGCAGAGAAGGCGCTCGACAGGGTACACTGGATCTATCTATCACAAACCTTAGAGAAATTTGGATTCACAGGACATATATTGTTTGCTATCCTGGCCTTGTATACCTCTCCATCAGCAAAGGTATATACATCAGGGATGCTCTCTAAATCCTTTAGGATTTCAAATGGTACAAGGCAGGGGTGTCCATTGTCCCCTCTCATTTTTAATCTATTAATGGAACCACTAGCTGCAAAAGTTAGACAATCATCTCAAATACAAGGCTTAATGGTCAACAAAAGAAAACATGTCATCAGCCTCTTTGCTGATGATGTGATCTTGATGCTTACTGATCCTGTGTCTTCCTTGGGGAAAGTGTCCTCTTTATTCCGAGATTATGGCAAAGTGTCATACTATAAAGTGAATGACACCAAGTCATACATATTAGATTTGGGAGTATCTCCCCATAATAAAATTGAGTTACAAGCTAATTTCTCATATATTTGGAATAGTCATATGATTACTTATTTGGGGATTAACCTCACTTCTCATCCTGACCAGTTGTTTATAGCCAATTATCTACCACTTGAAGGAAAAGTAAAGGAGGGAACGCAGAAATTAAACAAATATATACTATCATGGTCAGGCAGGCTTGCTGCATTCAAGATGCAAATATTGTACATCTTTAGAACAGTTCCTATACCAGCACCAAAAGCCTTTTTTAAAAATCTGCAACGTACACTAGCCACCTTCTTATGGGAGGGAAAAAAGCAAGAAGTGCCTTCTCCAGACATAGCAAAATTAAAAAGGCAGGTGGAGTAGGAGCTCCAATCTTTATTGATTACCACATAGTGGCAGTGCTATATGTATAAATTATTCCTGCGCTACCTTGGAAAACAATGGTGCACATGGACAGCTGCAAACACTGAGTGGGATCAAACAAAGCCCATGGGTAATGTAAAAAATGAAAATCAATAGTGCTGCGCTGGTCCAGTAAAGTGTAACTATATGATAGTGTGCGGTAAAAGCAAAATGTAAAGAAAAAAATATAATTGGAGGGGTGTGCAGGTAGTATGTCTGTCCGCACAGTATCCTGTGAAACAATCCAGCAATGTAAAAGGGTGAATATCTATCCTGTATCAGTGTAGCGTGTGCAGGGAACCAATAAATATAATCCTCTTGCACACCTAGTGCTAGTAAAACCTGTGCAGATGAACTTTAAAGTGCTATAGTGTCGCTGTGCAACCCGTATCAATAAAATGTAATCGTAAAGCATGTGTAACAAATAATAAATATCACAGAAATAGCATATACATACAATAGAAATAAAATATGTGGATAAAAAAATTGCAAGTCCTGCAGGGTGAATATATATGGACACGTAAATGTAATCGTAAAGCTTGTGTAACAAATAATAAATATCACAGAAATAGCATATACACAAAATAGAAATAAAATATGTGGATAAAAAGGTGCAAGTCCTGCAGGGTGAATATATATGGACACAAAGTGGAAAACTATATAGAATAAATATTGTGCAGAAAACTGTGCAACAAACGCATCAGTGCAACATAAGTGTATGGCATCACTCTATATGGCCCAAATAGAAAATGCCATTAGAAATATAGCTGCGTGAAGTCCAGAACAAATTATTTTGCAAGTCCAGTAAAACATATGTGCCAGTGCAGACTCAAAGAAAATATTCAGTGATCCTTTTAAAATCCAAATGTGCAATAAATAATCGGTGGAGTGCCGAAAGAGAGAGGGTGTTTATCCTCTTCGTGCTTAAACACACGCAGATAGGTAGTGGCCCCTTACCTTGCGGCAATGGGACAACCGCATAAAGTGTAAATGGAGGAGATGGTCTCTCTTTGGGGTCCCCGGGGCCGGAGCCGATGGTCCCTGTGCTTTAATCCCTCAGTACCAGCATCGACAATAGCAGAGTCAGCATATGGAGGAACAAAAAAGGGGATGCCAGATAGTGTAGTATTTTGAGCAAGATGGTGCTTTTATTCAAGTCAACAGCATGTACTCACATGGAGCAGATGTACATCACATGTATATCCTACGAGCGGCGAGCTCGTCAAACCCGGTCTGTGTCAGTGCCTATCCCGTCCCTACGCGTGACGTCACCCAATCACGTGACTTCATCAGGGGAAGTCACGTGATTGGGTGACGTCACGCGTAGGGACGGGATAGGCACTGACACAGACCGGGTTTGACGAGCTCGCCGCTCGTAGGATATACATGTGATGTACATCTGCTCCATGTGAGTACATGCTGTTGACTTGAATAAAAGCATCATCTTGCTCAAAATACTACACTATCTGGCATCCCCTTTTTTGTTCCTCCATATGCTGACTCTGCTATTGTCGATGCTGGTACTGAGGGATTAAAGCACAGGGACCATCGGCTCCGGCCCCGGGGACCCCAAAGAGAGACCATCTCCTCCATTTACACTTTATGCGGTTGTCCCATTGCTGCAAGGTAAGGGGCCACTACCTATCTGCGTGTGTTTAAGCACGAAGAGGATAAAGACCCTCTCTCTTTCGGCACTCCACCGATTATTTATTGCACATTTGGATTTTAAAAGGATCACTGAATATTTTCTTTGAGTCTGCACTGGCACATATGTTTTACTGGACTTGCAAAATAATTTGTTCTGGACTTCACGCAGCTATATTTCTAATGGCATTTTCTATTTGGGCCATATAGAGTGATGCCATACACTTATGTTGCACTGATGCGTTTGTTGCACAGTTTTCTGCACAATATTTATTCTATATAGTTTTCCACTTTGTGTCCATATATATTCACCCTGCAGGACTTGCACCTTTTTATCCACATATTTTATTTCTATTTTGTGTATATGCTATTTCTGTGATATTTATTATTTGTTACACAAGCTTTACGATTACATTTACGTGTCCATATATATTCACCCTGCAGGACTTGCAATTTTTTTATCCACATATTTTATTTCTATTGTATGTATATGCTATAGTGGCAGTGCTAGCACAGGTCAGGGGGTGGTTCCCTAACCAAACAACACCATTATAGGGAACCCTTGAACAATCCCAAATACCAGGTAGGAACCTCCATAATTTCATCCTGGCCTCACCCTTCCATACCCAAAAAAACAAAAATGTCTCCCCTACAATTCGAGTGACCCTAGATTATTGGAAAATACTAGTAACACTTAAATCCATCCCATCGCCCACTATCCATCTTGTTATACCCATTGATGTAATAGCTCTATCAATTTCAAACGTATGCTTGTCCAAATGGTTAACTAGAGGCGTACAATGGATTTCCGATCTATCTACAGACAATAGAATAAAATCCTTCACACAATTACAATCAGAATATGGTCTCCCATCTTCGGAACAATTTAACTTCATACAGGTAACCTCATTCCTCAAAAGCAGTAAATCGCCTCAATACAATTTATTTTGGAAAAATCATGTTTACCTTACTGCTAAAGAGAATCGCAAAGGAGGAATATCACTTTTCTATAATTTCTTAGATAGTAAATCTGTTCTCGAGAAAACAAACCCTATGATAGCATGGGAAAGGGACCAAGAAATATCATATACTGAAGATCAGTGGCACAAAGCATTACAATACATTTACTCAACCACCAAATGTACAAATCTCTGGGAACTATCCCATAAAATCTCACAAAGATGGTATCTAACACCATATAGGATAGCCAAATTTGACCCCTCCACACCTCTGTTATGTTGGAGGAACTGCACACAAACAGGAACCCTGTTTCACATATTGTGGACCTGTGGAAAACTGGCCACATTCTGGCCAAAAGTATTTGCAATTTTTCAACAAGTCACTGGAACATCTACTCAATGCATACCATCATTGGCTATCTTAAACCTAGGCATAGAAAACATACCATCTCTATTTAGGTATTTTACCACCCATCTATTCCTGGCAGCCAAACTGGTCATACTTAGGCTTTGGAGATCTTCAACTCTTCCTGAGATTGCAGATGTTATTCGTACACTTACAACTCATTACACCTATGAAAGTATGTTGGCCTACAGAGACGGGAAATATACAGAATTTCTTAAACAATGAGAATCATGGATAGAATTGTATAAAGCCTACAATACACATACAACACAACAACCCCCAAGTGGGTATAGTTTGATAAAATAAAATTATAAAGTAATTTAATTTGCTCAACTGAAAACCACAAATAAATAAATGACACCATCCACAGGAATTTAGTTCCTTAATTTTCCTTTTCTTCCCTATTTACCCCTTTTTATTTTTTTTATTTTTTTTTTATTAAAGATGGAAGTACATGATTCTAAAACATACATCTATTTTAAACAAAATGTACTAAAAGTAATAAGTACGGAAATAAGAAATATAGCGGGTGGTTCCCTTTCCCTGGTCGCAGTTAGATCCCGTTGGGGCGATCTGGACAGAGGGATGGACCCAATTATTAATGATACCAGTCGATATACATAAAGTTTATCGAAATAGTTAAAATGTATATGATAGACAAAGTTTATTAACATTTGTACTTATTTTGTACTGACATTACATGTTTTTCATCTTCTGTACTATTGTAAAAATTGAATAAAAATTATTGATAAAAAAAAAAAGAAGGGTCCACTGTTCCCAGATTGTCTTTCCAGTACTCCTTAATACCTTTCCTGTATGTCCCCTGTACCACCTTGTCCTCCAGCCAGTAATAATTTAGATGCCAAATGGTAGGGCCTGAGCCTGGGAGGATGGCGAGGTCATCAGAAAGAGGAGCGTGGTCTGAGACACCTCTAGGCAGGTAGGAAACAGCAGAGACAATGGGAAGGGTGTCCCCTGGGGCAAATGCCATATCAATCCGAAACATGGTGTGGGAGGAGTCCGAGTGACAAGAAAACTGTCTTTCATCCCGGTGTTTCCAGCGCCATAGCTAGGTAAAGTTTTAAACCTGCATCCAGTCCAGAAAAGAGGGAAAGGATCTACCCCCACCCCCCCCAAGCGGTCCATAGCAGGATCTAATATGGCATTAAAGTCACCCACATAAAGTAAAGGTCCAGGGGGTCTATTCAACAATTGAAGTGACAATTTGGACAACACTTCCACCGAAAATGGTGGAGGAATGTAAATGTTTACAAGAGTAAGCGCCACAGATGAAATTTGTAGGGTAAGTACAACAAATCTTCCATCTGGGTCCGTCTTTACCTGTATAATTTCAGCTGGAAGGGACTTAGCCAGTAGAATAGAGACTCCCCTGGAGTAGTTCATGTGGGTGGCATGATAATACCGAGCCAGCCATGGACGCTTAAGGGCTCGTACCTTAGTATCAGTGAGGTGAGTTTCTTGAAGGCAGATAATATGGGGGCGGCATTTTTTAAGGACTGAGAAAACTAGGGACCTCTTCTGGGGTGCATTCAAACCTCTAGTGTTCCAAGACACTATCTTTAGGGGCTTTGTCATCTTAAAGTAAACCTTATAGCATAATCACATAGAAATGTAAATACACTTGTGTCTAATACCTTACAGGCAGTGCCAGTCCGCACACATCCAATCACATTCATAGTACATTCCAGATATCTGTTTCTACATAGGTACGTGCTATTAACAGATAAGGCAAAGAAAACCAATGAATTGCTCTGAGCAGCAACCTCAGAAAATTTAAAAAATGAAAACAAGAAAAAAAAAAAAAAAAAAAAGGAGCAAAAAATGAACATTTTTTGAAAACCTGTATCCCCCACCTCGCTCAGCCATCCCCAACTTAGCAAGCCTTGGATCCCTAAACCTGAAAAAAACCTCTCTTACCCCATAAAAAAAAAGGGGGAATGTTAGTGAGGGTCCAACTATACCGTGGCCACGCCACTAACCGGTGAGGGAGACCGGTGTGGCTCCCAACTAAAAGAAAGAAAATTAAATTATGTCCTGATCCAGGATGTTTAGCCTCTGTAATTGTGTACAAGTTCAGTAGTCGTTCAGTCCTTCCTCATGGCAAGTAAAAGAGATGGTAGGCCGGTTAAGGAATAATAATAATTCCGGACGTATGGGAAGGGCTTGGTGTACGGGTAAGTTAAGCCCCTTAGTGAGCAGGAGAAAAGTCAGAGTTATTATGGGTCTTGCGGCTCATTTAGTAAAGGTGGTTGACATCAGCAATATGGGACAAGTACCGAGTAGATAGGAGATGTCAGAACTGTGGCAGGAAGGCAGTCAGCAAAGGAGTTTAATGAACAGGTGTTGCTATCAGTTACCTCTGCGTCTGGATGCAGGTCCATAACGATCATTCAGCCATGTCATGGCTTCCTTGGGACTGGTGTAAAAGTGAGCTTTACCATCGTATATGATGCAAAGTTTGGCTGGAAAGAGCATGGCGTATTTCAGTCCCTCTTCACATAAGCGGTTCTTCACTGCTGGGAAGGAGATACGCTGGCGCTGGATTTCAGCTGGGAAATCAGGATAGATTGATATATTATTGCCATTATACTTAAGCGGACATTTCTCTCTTGCTATGCGTAGGATGGCTACCTTATCCTGAAAATTGAGAATACTTGCTATAATAGAGCGTGGAGGTGCTCCCTCTGGGGGAGGACGCGGAGGGGTGCGGTGTGCCCTTTCAATCACATAAGAGAATGAAGGTGCATCTGTGCCAAAAATGTCCCTAAACCAGGAGTAGAGACATTTTTCAGGGTGTGAGCCTTCTACACGTTCAGGGAACCCAACAAAGCAGAGATTGTTCCTTCGTGAACGATTCTCCAAATCATCAATTTTGGCGCGAAGGGCGACCAGCTCCCCAGTATTATCACGCATATTAACAGAGAGGGGGTGCACAGTGTCCTCTAAGGAACTAATGCGTTCCTCCATATCCCTGGCTCTGTCACGGAGGTTCTGGACGTCCTGTTTTAGAAGTGAGAAATCCATCCTTATAGAGGCTATTTGATTAGTGAGTGAGGCCTTGCAATCTTGTATAGCCAGCATAATGGTGGCCAGTGTGGGTTCATTAGGGGTAAAAATCTCCCCCTGGCCATTTTCAGCAAGTTGCTGGGGGTCCTGTGATGGCTGGGATTCTTGTGATAGCTGGGAGTCTGTCTGTGTGCGAAAGATAGCAGGAGTTGAAGCACTCACCCCACTAGCAGAACTCCGGTCAGCAGAGGAGGATGTCTGCAGTGTGGATGCCTGATGAGCATGTGTCCCTGCGCCATCTTGCCTCAGGAACCCCGCCAGCCAGTCCGACGCAGATGGGGGCCAAGCCCAACTTTCACCATATCAGCCAGCCTGCTGAGTGCCCCCCGCTGTGGGGAACGTTTAGAGTCCTTCGGTGAGGAGATAGGACACAGGATGCCTGAAGGATGGTAGTTGGAAGCCGGATCAGTGTAACTATGCGGCCCCTCACTCCACCATCAAGCCATGCCCCCCCAGCACATACTGTTATGGGGCGTACACACGGTCGGACTTTTCAGCTACAAAAGTCCGACAGCTTGTCTGACAGACTTTCGACGGACTTTTGGCGGACTTTCGACGGACTTGCGGCGGACTTTCTAACGAACAGACTTGCCTACACACGATCACACAAAAGTCCGTCGAATTCTTACGTGATGACGTACACCGGACTAAAATAAGGAAGTTCATAGCCAGTAGCCAATAGCTGCCCTAGCGTGGGTTTTTGTCCGTCGGACTAGCATACAGACGAGTGGATTTTTCGACCGGACTCGAGTCCGTCGGAAAGATTTGAAGCATGTTTCAAATCTAAAGTAAGTCGGATTTGAGGCCGAAAAAGTCAGTTGAAAGTCCGGAGAAGCCCACACACGATCGGATTACCAGCCAGCTTTAGTCCGTCAGCGTCCGTTGGACTTTTGTAGCTGAAAAGTCCGACCGTGTGTACGCCCCATTAGATTTTTAGTACCAAATTCTCTAAATGCGTTAACCACCCCATCAACCAAGTACTTAGAAACACATCCTCACATTTATTTTTACCTGCTGGGGACAGAAATTTTCCATATCAATAAAATCTCTGTCCTCATTTCTCAGTTGCATATCCAAAAGAAGTCCTGAATTCCATACTAATTATTTCAGTACCCATGTGTCAGGGAAGCAGACCATTTTTTACAGCTTAGTATCAGACCACTTGCAATCATCATGACTATTATAGTGCTCACTGGTAGTATCTTTAAAAGAGAAGTGTGGGATTCTATACTTACCTGTGTATGTAGATGCAGCATCAATATGATTCTGCATCTGTCCCCTGCCACCTTTACACCAAAAAATGAGCACTCAAAGACCGCTGCTTTCTCAGTTATTGGGTCCGCTCTGAGCACTGGCAGTCACCCCTCTGTGCTCGTCAGTGCTCACTGGAGCGCCAGACTCTGGAGGGGGCAGGAGAGGCTGGTTAAGGCTCTCAGCGTGTTGAGAGCCTGAGCCAGCTGCCAGTCAGGCATCTGGGTGGATCCCAACATTATTGCCGGGATCCCTGCAGAGCTTGACCCGGCTCTGTGACATCAGCCAACAGTGGACTAGTCAGCCCACTATCGGCTGATTCTGGGTCACAGGATTGCAGAACTAAATGCACTCTGTGACCTACAGGCAAAGTATGGCCAAAAGAGCTTTGGCCATACTGCTCCTTTAAGCTACCTGGAAAGCATTCCTATCCAGCCTTACAGACTGTTGCTCCCTCTCTGCCAGTGAAGGAGAGGAGAGAGGAAAAGAAGAACATCATAAGGACTAAGTCTGACCCTAGCAATGGGGCAAAGGAAAGGTAAACCCATCATACAGCAAGAAGGGCAACTAGAACCAAGAGGCTGAGTGGGTGTGAGGGTGGCTGCTGTAGAGAGCTGTCAGGAGTTTGGGGGAGAGGGAAAGTGGCTGGGACCAGCAAGAGAAGTTAGCCAAGAGAGGACTGGATTCTGCTACCAGGGACTGCAGGAGAGGCTGATCTGCAGAAGGTGAGAAGACTATGGGGGAATTAAAAAAAAAGCTTCTGTGCCACTTTTCTTGCATTAAGCCCTCTTGTTAATGTATTGCACCAAATGAAGCATCTGTTACACTTTTATTTTTGACAGTGACTTGTGCACCAAATTCAAGCAGTTCTAAAATGTGCCACTCTTGGTCACATTGAAAGCACCAAATGTAAAAAAGGGGAGCTAATTAAGACCACCTCTCTTTTGGCATACTGAGAGAAAAACTGGCTCAGACAGATTTTGCAAAAGTGTCTTGCGTGCATTCTAAAAGTGGCATAGCATGAGCCAAATTCAAGTACATGTTCTAGACAGGTATGTGGATTTTGCACATTTTTCACTACTTTTAGAATGCATGAGAGACACTTTTGTAAAATCTTCCTGCGCCGATCTTTATGAATTCCAAGGTATGTTTTACTGTTCAGATCCAGACCACGAGCACACATGTTACCACATGTACTGTACTGCCGCTACAGTGTTGCTAGCTGTTCTGACCAGGAAAGTCCATGTCACAGAGAGACTGCTATTGACTGTGCTACTGTTACAGAGTGTGTTGCAGGCCAGACTGAGCTGTGAGCAACTGATCACTGTGAAAGGACAATGTGGTGTTGTTCCAGATTTGCAGAGAGATTGGTCTGACTCAGCAGGGTATAATCAGACCCTTGCAAACCATTGCTTTTACACAGAGATAAAGGGTCCTCCTCTGCTAGCAAGGGATAGAGGTAAATCCTCTTGATACACTGGACGCCCTGGGTGATGGGGCTGCGGGCATTATGTGTCTAAAGGAAACTCATGGAGGCTGTGGTGAGCAGAAGAGGATCACTTACTAGCAGCCTGCATGGCTCCCCGGCATTAGGACCGTGCCGCCGGTCGCTTCTCTGGGCCTTAGATCACAGTCGGATGACGTCATAGGGTTTAGCGGGGGCGGGGCTTAGCAAGAGCGGCCACTCGTTGCTGGGGCATCCAGCATGCTATTTAGACCAAAAGCCGCTCTGGCGCCGAAAGCTGTGGCTGTCACATTGTGTGGGGATCCGGTAAGACTAAGGAATGCAGCCCTCCTCTCTCCTCCCCCCTTCCCTTCCATTTCTAACTTACCCTCTCTCCTAGTATCTCCCAGCCAGGTTTGGCTGAAAAACTCAGCAGCTGCTCCACCCAGTCTCAGACTCCAGCTTGTTTGCTGTAGGTAAGATGAAATAGATAGGAGGGAAGGAGAGAGTACAATCTATAGAGGAATTTACCTGTTTCTAAAAAGTCTCTTTTTGTTTCCACCCTTAGCCATGAGCTTGCCACAGCAGGCATGAAGATCTGCGGAAAGGTACTCACGCCGCACACGTGAGTAACATGTAGCAGAAGCCCTAAAAAAAGACATCCCTGAAGCAAAAAGTCATGCCACCGTTCCAAGTCTCTGTAACCAGGGTCCCATTCCAAATGGAGGGATTGATCTCCTAGTGGTCCAAGCTGCAGTAAAACTCCAGCAGTAGGACTGGGCACGAGGGAGGAGCCGGATGTGGGTGGCTAATTGGACCAGCTGCTGATCCCGGGATGCCGGACGTCTCCTCCCCTAGCTCCGGCGTGCGGCTGAGAACAACGCGGCCAACGCGGTCCCCTCGATAGATTCAACCACCTCCCCAGCGCTGGAACCAGGGAGATCCGGGGCTCGAGGACCCTCGCCGTGCCGCCGCTAACCCCCCGCTAAACCCCCCCGCAGGATATCGGGCACGAACCCCCCCAGACACACAAACCCTCAGGGCTAATGCTGTCACGCTGGGAGGAAAGGAAGCAGACAGCAGCGAAGCGGGGAGAGAATCGAATTGAAGGGCTGCACCGCTAGTAGAAGCTGCTGACACAAGGGAAAAGGAAAAAAAAAAAAGCTGGGTAAGACCGTTTAAAAGCTGTCTGATCTGACTGAGGGGGTAAGTGCCTTCCTTTTTTCTCTTCTCCTCTTGAAAACAACTTGTGAGATCCCTCTACTCTGCAGGGGACTTGGAACCACAGACTATAACCATGAAAAAGAATATCTCAACTTTGTGAATATGCTAATGTATATTATTTTCTCTGCTGAAGGCTAGGATTATTATTTTTTTTTTTTTCCCCATGACTCTCAATTGATCTTTCTCAGCTAAAAAATATATGTACTCAGTATTACAGCCACGTATATCTTTGATAGAATGGGCTTTCACAAGCCGCAACTAAAAGCTAACCTGCCTTTGGCAGTTTAAAAGTGGACACATATCGCAATCTTTGTGTATGTTAGTACGGTCAGCCCATACATAAAACATACTTTTTGATGATAATTGATGAACAGGACGTGCCGGGATTCTGTTGACCGGCAGGACTGGTAGACCCGCAGAAACTGCCTACTGGAGGGTCATCTAGTTGAAGGGCCTACCCCCCCTTTCCCCCCTGGTCGCTCCCCCCCCCTCCATTCACCCTTTCCGGGGACTACCACTCACTCCCAGGGGACTTAAAATTACAGCAAGGGGGTCGCCCCACCACGGGAAGTCAGAGCCACCCCCAGAAAGACAAAGACCAGGGCCACACGGGAAATATACCCGACCCAAAGGGGAAGGGACGACAGAAGAAAACAACCCTTCGGTGACTGCACTGGAGAGGGGTGTAATAAAGACTGTACCATTACACAGGGACCACTCCGAAAGGACACGGATATTTACCCCACAGGAGCCGTAGGGCTAGCAACATAATGAAGGGAAGGGGTGGGAAAACGGCAACGACCAATACGGCTAGTAGTAACAGTAGTAACAGAACAACTGCGAGCCCGGGTACTATAAGGAAATATATGGTCCAAGATGGGAGTAAAGGGAGCCCAGGGAAGGCTGGTGGCTCCAAATGTAAAAGCCCTGAACCCTTACCCAAAGTCAGTACACGAAGACAGTTAGCGGAGATGGATGCCAATACTCTAAGTATGGAGACAAGGGCAGAGACCATAGAGGCCCCCCAGGAAGAGAACCAAGTGGCAACAAAAAGGGAGATGGCAGAAATGTTTGCAAGGCTAGAAGCAATTATCAAAAGTGAGATCGGAGCAATCCGACAGGATATGGGCCATACACTAAAAAGAGTGGAAGAGCTGGAAACAACAACAGATACTCAGGGAACGAAGATAAAAGCCCTCAAACAGCAAATAGAAGAAATTCAAAGAGAACAAAGGAACCTCCGGTACAGATTGGAAGACCAGGAGAATCGTAATAGGAGGAAGAACTTGAGGATAAGAGGCCTGCCTGAAAAGGAAGGGGGGAAAGAAAACCTCCAAGAAATAATAGATCAAATTTTTGGAGATCGCCTGGATCCAACCGAAAATAGATCTAAGATTAAGCTGGATCGGGCTCATAGGATAAGGAAGCCAGCAGAGATCAGGGGAGATGCTCCGCGAGATGTAATCGTCCGATTTCATAATATCCAAGACAAAGAAAAGATCAAAGCAAGTATAAGAGCAAACCAACAAGTGAAATACGGAGAGGAAAGCCTACAGATCTTCCCGGACTTATCCGCAGAGACACTAGCCAGGAGAAGAACCCTCAAGCCACTCCTAGCCCACCTCAAAGCAAATGACGTTCAATATTCATGGGGCTTCCCGGCATGTCTGACTGGACATAAGGAGGGCCACTCAGCGACACTTAGGTTCCCAGAAGAGACACAAAAATTCTGCCAACGCTTGGAAGTGCCACTGGTGGAAATTCCTGGGTGGTGGGAAAAATCCGAAACACAGGAGAGTAGGGAAGGGATACCTGTCTGGAAACCAGTTATTAATGTGAGGCGATCGCAGCTGGGAGACACAGGATTGTAATATGCTCATAAATAAAAAGGAAAAAGACAGAATGGAGAGAAAGATGGGACGAATAAAGAAAAGAGGGGGGAGGAAGGGAGGAAGAAGAAAGAAGAGGAAAAGGGGAGAAGAAAAGAAGAAGAAAAAGAAAAAGAAGAAGAAAAAGAAAAAGAAGGGGGGGGGGGAAGAAAAAAAAAAAAAAAAAAGGGAAAAAAAAAAAAAAAAAAGAAAAGAAAGAAAAAAGGGGGGAGCGAGAATGGCGGGAGGAGGGTTGTCGGGTGGGGGTTCCAGGGAAGGTGATGAGGGGGAGGGGGGAGGAGGGCGGGAGTCAGGTACTCAGGGGAAAGCAGGCAGATCCAAGGATGGCACCCCCGAGCTCAACCTCTAGGGGGAGAACCGGGGGGCCAGGAGGAGTGAGTGGGGCCACGGTTAAAAGGGCCAGGCGAAGGTCCGTTACCCCAGGGGGGGGAGGGGGGGATGACGGGGGGAGGGGGGGGAGGGATGGGGGGGGTGGGAGGTGAGGGCAAGACCGGTGGGCATAGCACTGCTCCCCGCCCTCCAGACCCAAAAGGGAGGTCCAGTCAACGGGGGGGTGCATCAATAGGATGGACAGGATAAATTTAATTTCATATAACGTGAGGGGCATCAACTCTCCCGTGAAGTGTGCAAACATAGTAGGGGAGTTGGGGTTCCTCAAAGCGGAGGTAGTCTTCTTGCAGGAGACGCACTTCCTCGTGGGTAGAAATCAAAGAATATGCTCGAGGGACTTCCCAAATTGGGAATACGGGGACACCCCAGTCAAGGGCTCAAAGGGTATAGCGATAGGCTTTGCCAAAAATATTAGGTTTGGTGTAGATGAAAGAATGATTGACCCTGAGGGACGGTTCCTATTCCTCAGGGGCAAGCTGAACGAGGTGGAATGTACGCTGGCAAACATCTACTGCCCAAACACCAATCCCGGGGGGTACCTATTGGGCATCCTGTCAAAACTAGAAGGATTTAAAAGGGGGATGACCATCATTGCAGGAGATTTTAATATATGCCTAGACCCAGGGAAAGATAGTACGTCGTGTGTCCGTGGGATGGGAGGGACATGGATGAACAAACTTAAAAGGAAGCTGTATCAGCATCAACTGGTAGATATTTGGAGGTTACAGCACCCAAATAAAAGAGATTACTCTTACTATTCCCACGTACACTCGACGTACTCTAGGCTAGATTTTTTTTTGGTGGAACATAGGCATGTGGACGAGGTAGAAGCCACAGGAATAGGGTCAATTACATTTTCCGACCACGCGCCAGTGAGCCTTCTGTGGAAAGCAACTAAAGGCGGCCAGCCTCCCAGCAGCTGGAGATTAAACGAGGATTTATTACATGATAGAGATATAGACCAGCGTATTAAAGAAGGACTAGAACTCTACTTCAAAACAAATTCGGTTGAGGAAACTTCAGAAGCCGTAGTTTGGGAGGCCCATAAAGCCTATATCAGAGGCATTTTAATAAAGGCGGGCTCAGAAAGGAAGAAAAAGGAGGCCAAGGAAAGACTAATCATACAGAAAAGTATTCATGAGTTGGAACAACGACATAAGCAAATGGGAGAAGTGGAGATACTGGTAGAATTGCATAAAAAAAGAGAGGCTATGCGAGAGCTCATAGAAACAGATAACCGAAAGATATATAACCGGGTAAAGAAAGAAAGATATATAGGAGGCAATAGACCTGGGAGGCTCCTGGCGAGGGTCCTAAGTAAAAAGAGGAATAAGAACTATATCGATAAAATAAGAACCAAATCAGGCGAGACGGCTTATAAAGACAAAGACATTGCTAGGACCTTTCAGGAGTTCTATGGGGGATTGTACGCTATAAATAAAAAAATTAGCATGGAAGAGAGGGTAGAAAAGCAAGGGAAAATTAAAAAATACCTAGAAGATAGTGGCCTGGCCAAACTCTCAGAAAATGAACAAACCAACTTGGAAGCCCCATACACGGAACTTGAAGTGAAGAAAGCGCTCAAAGGGTTACAAACGGGAAAAAGCCCAGGTCCGGATGGACTGACGGCGCTTTACTATAAAAAATACCAGGATCTCCTAATACCAAGAATGTGCTCCTATATGAACGACGCCGGGGAAAAAGGGGAACTGAGAAAGGAAGCCTTAGAAGCCATAATAGCAGTTATCCCAAAGGAAGGTAAAGACAACACAGTATGCTCAAGCTACAGGCCGATTTCCCTCCTAAACGTCGATACGAAAATTTATGCCAAGGTAATCGCGGACCGACTAAAACCCATGATAGAAAGGATAGTACACCCAGATCAGGTTGGGTTCGTGCCAGGCCGACAAGGCAGAGATAATAGCATCAAGACCCTCCTAGTAGTGCAGCAGATGAAGAAAAATGGAGTCCCAAGTCTACTCTTGTCAATAGACGCTGAAAAAGCGTTTGATAGGGTAGACTGGGACTTCATGATGGGCACACTAGAGGAGATGGGTTTCGGGACCAAGATACGGAGAAGAATAGGGGCACTGTATTCGGGACCCACGGCTAGAGTAAGAACAAACGGAGTCCTCTCAGAGCCGTTTGAAATGTATAATGGGACAAGACAGGGGTGTCCGCTTTCCCCCGTCTTGTTCGTATTAGCCTTAGAGCCCCTACTAGAGACGATCAGGCGGTGTCCGGACATTAGCGGGGTAACAATAGGTAAAGAACAATATAAACTAGCCGCATTCGCGGATGATATCCTCTTATATATATCACGTCCAAGGATATCCCTTCCGAATATAATGTCAATCTTGTTAGAATATGGTAAGCTTTCTAATTTTAAAATAAATCCAAATAAATCGGAAACACTAACCTTTAACACCAGTAAACCCGGAGATCGTTCATATCAGAAGCACTTCCCCTTTTTATGGGGGCAAAAGGAGTTAAACTATTTAGGTATTAAGATCACAACCTCATATGAGACGCTTTTTCACGCCAACTTCATGCCACTCCTTAATAAGATTAAGCAAGAACTCAGTAGAATCCACATAGGACAATTATCCTGGGGTGGGAGAATAAACATTTATAAAATGGTTGTGGTACCAAAAATTACCTATGTAATGCAAATGCTGCCAGTGGCACTTCCGCCGACATATTTAAGAAAACTGCAATCAATCTTTCTAAGGTTTATCTGGAGAGGGAAAGCACCACGTTTAAAATTTACACAATTGACAAAAGTGAAGGGCCACGGGGGATGGGGAGCACCTGATGTGTGTAAGTACTATGAAGCTATAGCCTTAGCCAGAGTAATAGATTGGGTAAAAAATAAAGCAGATAAACACTGGGTGAAAATGGAGAGGGAGATTAGTAATGCAAGGTTGAATAAAATAATTTGGATGCCTCCACATTTAAGAGAATTTAGTTCTGACACGCACGAGATCACTAAACACGCACTAAAGATATATGACAAGGTTCACAAGAAGGAGCACTGGGGATACAACTCCCCTTTAATGTCACTTAAGGATTCAGCATACTTCGCACCAGGGAGGGGGGAGTGGTTTGGGAGTTGGTTACTAGACGAAAACATACAGTTAAAAGATGTTATGCAACAAAATAAAATATGCACATACCAAGAATTAAAGGAAAAAAGAGGCTTGTTGGTAATAAATCCCTGGCGGTACAACCAACTGAATCAGTTTATCAGATCCCTCCCAAAACCAATTAGATCAATGGGAAACCTACGCCCACTAGAGAAAATGTGCCTGGA
This sequence comes from Lithobates septentrionalis, assembly GCA_037952835.1. Taxonomy (NCBI): domain Eukaryota; kingdom Metazoa; phylum Chordata; class Amphibia; order Anura; family Ranidae; genus Lithobates; species Lithobates septentrionalis. Next base: position 1,209,193 of record JBBDGP010000820.1, read on the forward strand.
TAAGGACAGGAAGGGAGGGTTTTCCCAGACATATAGACTACTGATAGGGCTAGGGAACACGGAAACCCCCTCTTTTATAAAGAAGTGGGAGAAGGAGTTGGGGAGGGAGCTTACTCCCCCAGAGGGGTCACTGATCCTAAATAGAGCAACAGCTACGTCAGTTAATAGCAAAATTTTGGAGCTGAACTATAGATGCCTTACCAGGATGTACCTGACCCCAGAACGTCTAAACAAATTCCAGAACGGACCCCCACAACATTGTTGGAGGGGATGTGGGGAGGTGGGAACAATGACCCACATCTGGTGGCAATGCCCGACAATAAAAATATTTTGGAGAGAGGTGAGGGGATTTATTAAAGACATAACAGGGATTAACATTCTAGACGACCCATGGGTTTGCCTATTTCACCTAAGCGAAATGCCCAATAAAGCCTATTTGAGAACCTTATTGCCGCATCTTTTGGATGCGGCCAAAAGTTTGATACCTAAATACTGGAGAAGAATAGAGAGACCTGCTATGAAGGATTGGTTAGAGAAAGTCAATGAAATACACAACCTAGAATACTTAAGATACAGTGAGGGGACGAAAATGGGTGCCTTTGAGGAAAAATGGAAAAGGTGGGAAGAGTTTAAAGTGTCCCTGAGAGCGGCAGAAATATGGACAGCCGAGATAGGAGGATAAAGAGATAAAGAGACCCAGTGAGCAATAATTCAATGACCTCGGAAGCTGAAACAGAGGGAATGGATGAGGATGGGGAGAGAGGGGGGGAGCAGGAGGGGATCCACGGTCTTGGGGGGGGTAAGGGGGGATAGGGGGGAAGGGGAGAAATATATAAAGATAAAATGTTTAAATACAATGTAAACAAACTTTGTAAGATCAAATTTAAAAAAAAAAAAAAAAAAAGTACAATCAGCATTACCACGATGATGAGAAGCAGGAATGGAAGTTGGAAGTACTGATAACTGAAAAACGAGTCCCAGACAAACAATCTTGCTGAGTGGAGAAAAAAAAATAAAAAATAAAACTCCAGCAGTAGGTTCATGGAAGACCGAGTCATGGAAGATCGGGAGACCAGCAGATGGCCTATGCTGGGCTTGCACGGCACCTGCTGTTGTTGGGAAGCTTCTATGTTCTGAAAGCATGAAAGATGTGACCATGGATAAAGAAGCAGAAGCGTAGAAGGTCAAAGATTATATCCATGAAGCAGTGGCCAAAAGCATACAGCTAGCCTCAAGTGCTGCCTGTTCTATAGAAAAACCTAAAGCAGGCATCTCCACAGATCAAGGCCAAAAATTGCCAAGGATCTGTGAGCTCTTATCAGGCTCATTGTAAGAAGCAGAGGACATGCCCGAACATTTGTTAGATCACCATCTGATTAAGCCATAAGTTACAGCCATAAAGGAGGCCATAGAGTGGAATCAAGACTCTAAACCTCCAGAGAAGGTTAAGAGATTTTTTCTAAATTTAAGAGAGCAAGGGGCCTCCTTTCCATTCACGGTGGAAATACGATAATTAATGGAGGACGAATGGGAGAAGCTGGAGAGAAAGGCAAGAATCCAAAATCGTTTTGCTAAACTCTATCCATTCAATCCCTCTGATGCCGCTTTCTGGGAGTCGGAGCTAGGGATAGATGCAGCCCTACAGCGCCTTGCAAGGCATGTCTCCCTCCCTCTGGAGGATTGCATCAACTTTAGGGATCCAATGGTTAGGAAGACAGATGTCGATCTTAAAAAGATCTACGCTGTTGCCGGAGCAGCCTGTCATCCATCCATAGCCCTAACATTGGTCTAAAGGGCCTTGGAGGTCTGGGTTACGAATGTGGAGAGGGCACTGAGGGCTGGAGTGGAGACAGCTAAAGTCGTGGAGGCTCGAGAGGAGCTCAACCTGACAGCAGATTTCCTAGCCGAGTCTTCCCTTACTAACTAGGCTGATGGCACATGCAGTGACTGCAAAAAGGGCGCTGTGGCTTTGACATTGGACCACAGATGCGTCATCTAAACAGTCGTTATGCAACATTCCATATAACGGCAAGATGATGTTCGGAAAGACCCTAGAAGAGGCAATCAAATGGGCCACAGGTGGAAAATTGGGTCTATTACCTCAAAGATCAAGAAAAAGATATCAACCCTTCCAGTCAGGCCAGTTTGATTCCAGAAGGGGCCGCAAGGCCAGATAATATAGGCCAGGCCGGGAATACACCAGACCTCAATGGAGGGGGACACAGAGCTCCTTCCTGCAGAAGGTGAAGTCTAGCGCAGAATAGGCAGCAAAAAAGACTGAAAAATCTTTTTGACGGTCAATTCGTCCAAACCCTGCAAGTTGGAGCCAGATTGGCAAGATACTGAAGGGAATGGACAGCGAAGGTGAAGGACCGTTGGATCCGACAGACGGTAAAACATGGATACAAAATAAGGTTTCAAAAGAAACCTCCGGATATCTTTGTCCAAACACATTACCCACAGGATCAGAGGAAACGCAAGTGTCTGCAGGAATACGTTGTCGAATTATCTCAGAAACAAGCAATTACTTCAGTGCCATAGGAGTGCCAGGGGAAGGGAGTATACTCTCCGATATTTCTGATACTCAAAGCATCCAGAGAGCTCAGACCGGTGTTTGACTTGAGGTCCCTGAATTAATTCATCATTTCCAAAAGATTCAGGATGGAGTCAATATATACAATATCATCAGTAGTTCAACTAGGAGACTGGCTAATCTCAATCGATTTGGCAGATGCCCATTTACATCTCCCAATCTGCAAACACCATTAAGAGTACCTCAGATTTGCAGTAGATGAAAAACTCTGTCAGTTCAAATGTCTGCCCTTCGGCATCAATACAGCACCCAGAGTTTTCTCCAAGATCCTGTTGGTGACCATAGCATTTATCCGATGGCAGGGGATAACCACTGATTCAATTCAGGGCTAAAGTTTCTATTTACTTTTGCTTATTTCTTTAGCTAGACAAATAACTGATTCAATTCAGGGCTAAAGCTGTTTTACTTTTTCTTCTTTTTTTGCTATTTTTCATTTATTTTTTTGCTTTTCTTTAGCCAAACAAACACTGATTCAATTCAGGGCTAAAGTTCTCTATATCCTATACTTCCCTGCACAGAGAATGAATCCTGTGCAGGGATGAAATATGTTATCGAATATATTACTGTTTTCTTTGCTATATTGATTTTATTCAAGGCAAAGAAATGCCTGTTTTTGCAATTGCTTCTGCACTCATTTTTGAGTTGCTTTAGCTTCTTTTCTCCTTTCTTATGTTTACCCTTTTGTCATCCATTTGTTTTCTGCACTCTTGTTGTCCTGGGATCCGTCTTGTCCACTCCCCGGGGTTGCGACGCGCCCAGCCTAGGACCCATCACCCTCTTGTCTATGACGGGGGCGGGCCCTGGCCTCGGCGCATCGGCGTCATGCTCCCTACATCCCGCCTGCGGCGTCTATGTCGCCGCACGCGGGATGTTTAGTGGTTCTCCATCTCCGGGCTCAGGCGCTGTAGGGGATGGTGGGTGGCAGCACTGATTGGCCTTCCCCTCCCTCCCCTCACCGCGTCATTACGCCCGCGCATGACGTTGGCCGGAGCGCGCCTCATGTCCGCAGCATTATAAGGCTGTCTCTGACCAGGGCATCCCACGATCCCGTCATGCATGCTAGACGTCTGGCTCGCCTGGACACTCGTCACACAGGTAATCTCCTCACATTTTGTCACTTTGGCTTATCCATCACAGCAATGGCTTCTTGTTGTACATACACTCTATCTCTCCAATCACTCTTACACCGGCCTTGTTTTAGTTCCCCTCCACACACCGACGGCTATGCCTTGCTGCTTCCACCTCCTCCATACCTATTTCCACTTATCCATCAGCTCACACCCCCTCCTCACTATCATCATTCTTTTTCTCCAGTTCATCCACACTCCTTGGCCTCGCCAGACGTCCCTGCCTGCCGGATTCGTGGGTGCTTGTGTCACTTTGGCCGCCGTGGCTGACGGTTTATTGGGGTGTGCTCTCTGCCTCAACCCCGGGTGAGACTCTATGGACCCAGACCAACATTGCATTGTAACACACAGATCATCATCAATATGCATACCTTGTGAGTACACAGAAAATCACATTTTCAGTATATCTTTTCCATCAATATCTGTTCATACATTAATAGACACTCTATTGTTTTTGATACAGTCAAATTGCATCGGACTCCTGATGATTGGTTTCAAGCCAAGAAACGCGTTGAGTTTAGATCTATTGATGCACTTATCTATTGTACAATGTATATTTGTTTTTGCCACTGTACAACCAATTTATGAACTCTGCCTGTCTATATACTGTTGTCAACACGCTCTACTATGGTCTCCAATGTGTTCTATTATGATTGTATCTGGCCAAAATATCCATGCCATTAAAACTTTTATACCATGGTCATTCTATATCATTATGTGTGGAGATTATATGTATTTTATTATTTATACCATAATACTTACCATTTAGCCCAACACACTCACCCACATGCCTTATACAAAGTCCCGCTTCTGTCCCCCCATTTTTTTTGCATATATTGGGATGGAGGCATGTTGGTGCTCTCCTACAAAAACAGTGTGGATTGGTCACAACCCCCATCTTACCAATGGTATTTTTGCCCATTCCTCCTTGCAAAACTGCTCAAGCTCCTTCAAGTTGGATAGTTTGCACTTGTGAACAGCAATCTTTAAGTCTGACCACAGATTTTCTATTGGATTGAGGTCTGGGCTTTGACTAGGCCATTCCAACACATTTACATGTTTGCCCTTAAACCACTCAAGTGTTGCTTTAGCAGTGTGTTTGGGGTCATTGTCCTGCTGGAAGGTGAACCTCCATCCTAGCCTCAAATCACACACAGAGTGGTACAGGTTTTGCTCAAGAATATCCCTGTATTTAGCACCATCCATCTTTCCCTCAACTCTGACCAGTTTCCCAGTCCTGACTGCTGAAAAACATCCCCACAGCATGATGCTGCCATCACCATGTTTCACTGATGGTGTTGTTTGAGTGATGTGATGTGTTGGGTTTGCGCCAGACATAGCGTTTTCTTTGATGGCCAAAAAGTTAAATTTTAGTTTCATCAGACCAGAGCACCTTCCTCCATACATTTTGGTAGTCTCCCACATGCCTTTTCGCAAACTCAAAATGTGCCTGTCAGGTCACCCAGAGGCTGGGTGACAGATGCACACCGTTGGGATCAGGAGTGCACCACAAGGCAGTGGACCCTACGGCTGACTGCTGCGGATGGGAGTCCGGGTGTTAAGGAAAACAGGGTCGCTGGGACACCAACACTGATCCCACCGGGGCTAGAGCATAGGATTCCCTGGGGCGCGGAGTCTAACACATGGAAACAGGTAAGCTGACAAACAACCTCTATTGCATAACCATGACATTACCCCCCGTCTTACGAGGCCTCCCCCTTCCCCGCCTGGGACCAGGTTTAGAGGGGAACTTCAAATGAAACTTCCTCAATAGACGAGGTGCAAAGACCTCAGAAGCCTTGATCCACGACCTCTCCTCAGGACCAAACCTCTTCCAATGCACGAGGTACTGGAGAATGCCTCTACAGAGACGGGAATCCAAAATTTGGCTAACCTCGTACTCCTGATTATCCTCAGAGACCGGCGCTGCAGTAGAGAGAGGACGAGAGAACTTATTGAGGACTAAAGGCTTCAGGAGGGCAACATGGAAGGAGTTAGAGATTTTGAGGCTTTTGGGAATCTGGAGCTTGTAGCAAACCAGATTCAGTTTAGAAGTTATGGTGTACGGACCAATGAATCTTGGGGCAAATTTGAGAGAAGGAACCCGGAGTTTCATGTTCCTGGTGGAGAGCCAGACTTTGTCTCCTGGCTGGAGAGAAGGCGGCTTACGCCTGCGACGGTCAGCAAAATTCTTGAATTTGTTGGCAGCTTTCTGGAGGGAATCATGAAAGTCCCACATGGAATTGAATGATTCCTGAACAGTAGCCAAGGCTGGAATGTCGGAAGAACAGGTCATAGGAAGAGGGAGTTGAGGATGTTTTCCATAAACAGTGTGTCAGAGTCCTGGATGTGAGGCCGGATTGCAGAGGGGGCGCCCCTTGCGGCTAAGTGCAGCGTAACCCTGGGAGTGAGACAGGGAGTACGGTGCCCAAAGGTGCACGGGTTGCCAGAGCACTGTTGCTGAGTAGCAGATAGCAGGGAGCTGCTGGGGTGCGCTGGTAAGGTTAAAGGGCAACCGTGCATGGAGGGATTCCAGGTATGGAGCCGTGGAGCAACCAGGAGCGGAGTCAGAGCCAGGCCAATGGTCATTCAGCATAGGAATCAGTCCAAGGTGAGGTACAGCAGGATAATCAGGAACAGAGAAGGTAGCCGAGCCGGGGGTCAAACACAGGACGACGATCAAGGTACAGATGCGGAGCCGAAGAATAGTCAGGTTCAAGCCGGGGTCAATGCAGGCGGAATACTGGAGCAGTCAGGCAAGCCGAGTAGTAACAGGAAGCAGATATCACAACAGGAACAAGGAACACAGGAAGCTGATGATAATCCAGCAACCAGCATGCACCAGCAGCAGGCTTAAATAGGCAGAAGGGCGCCACCATGAGGAATACTGGCAGAATTACCCGTCCTACGGTTATCACCCTGACAGTGCCCCCCCTAGGGGCAGCCTCCGGATTCCCAATCTGGCCCATTTTTCAGGGTATCGGGCTTGAAACCTCTGCAACAGTCTAGGGGCATGAATGTTATCTGCTGGTTCCCAAGAATTATCTTCTACAGAGTAACCTTTCCATTTAACAAGAAATTGAACAGTCCTACCTCTTCGACGGCAGTCCAGAACGGCTTCTACTTCGTATTCTGTTTCATTGTTCACCAAGATTGGAGGCGGCGGAGCTTCTTCTCTACCTGGAAAAGGACTGGAGACAACAGATTTTAATAAAGAAACATGGAATACTGGGTGGATTTTATAGGAACTTGGTAAAGACAATTCAAATGCCACTGGGTTAATTTCCTTCTTAATTGTGAATGGACCGATAAACCTTGGTCCTAACTTCCGGGAGGGGCAAGGAAGCATAAGATTTGTTGAGGAAAGCCACACTCTATCTCCAACTTTAAAGACGGGATCTCTCCTCCCCTCCTCCCCTTGTCATAATGTTTTTTATAATTCTCTTGGGCCTTCTGCATAGTTGCCTGGAGAGTTAGGTAATTAGCCTGAATGGCATTTATCCTGTCCTGGACTGCGGGGACTGAGGTCTCTGGTATAACATTAGGCAAGAATGAGGGATGGAAACCCTCTGTCGGACACAATGTTGCTTGGTAGGCCGTGAAGTCTGACTATCTCCTTTATGAAGATCTTCGCCGTGTCAGCAGCAGATGGTGTACCCATCATGGGCAAGAAATGCGCCATCTTGGACAGGCGGTCAACGACTACCAAGATGGTTGTAAATTTCTCAGAGGGTGGTAACTCTACTATGAAATCCATAGATATTTCTTTCCATGGTTGCTCCGGCACAGGCAATGGGCGTAGTAGACCCCAAGATCTGATGTTAGACCCCTTGTTACGTTGACAAATGGTGCAGGAACTGACATATTCCCTGCAGTCAGGCTTCAGAGTGGGCCACCAAAAAGATCGTTGAACAAGCTCCAAAGTCTTTCGAACCCCGAAGTGACCAGCAAGTTGGTGGTCATGTAAAGTCTTTAGGACCTGGGCTCTGGCTTGCTGCGGAACAAAAATTTTGTTCTGATACCAAAGAAAACCTTCCTAGTTTCTTAAAGATAGTGCTTCTGGTTCAGAGCATTGGGAAGAAGCTTGTTTCAGTGAGGAACTCAGGTCGGTTTGAATCATGAGAAAATTCTGTGGAGACAATATAGTGCTAGGAGGCATCGGCACTAGGCTAAATGCTGTCTTCCATTCGTCACCCTCTCGGATGCGAATGAGATTGTAGGCTCCCCGAAGGTCAAGCTTAGTAAATATTCGGGCAGTACGGAGTCTCTGGAAAAGTTCCGGAACTAGAGGAAGAGGGTAACGGTTTTTTATAGTGATTTTATTGAGCTCCCTGTAATCCACACATGGTCTTAGGGATTTGTCCCTTTTTTCGACAAAAAAGATTCCGGCTCCAGCAGGAGAAGAGGAGGAACGGATGAAGCCTTTCTCCAAGTTTTCATCAATGTATTGTCGCAATGTTCCTAGTTCCATCTCCGAGAGGGGGAATATGCGACCGAATGGGATTTCAGCTCCTGGGAGTAATTCAATTGGACAATCGTATGACCGGTGTGGTGGCAGGACATCAGCCTTTTTCTTGTCAAAGACATCTGCAAACTCCTGGTAGGCCGGTGGAATACTCTGGTTGTTGACAGGTACAGGTGGAACTGACAGGCAACTGGCTACATTACTGGTTTCAGGGGCAAGACAGTGTTGTAGGCAATAAGGTGAAGTGAATGAAATTTCTTTCCTGATCCAGTTGATCTGGGGGTTGTGGGCTTGGAGCCATGGGGTACCCAGGATGACGGGGAACATAGGTGAGCTTAGAATGTCGAAACGTATGAATTCTTGATGACCATCAGGAGTAGTAACCAAAAGAGGAACGGTCTCTTGTGTCACAGGACCAGAACTAGGCAGGGTGCCATCAGCCAGGAGAACTTCCAATCTACGGTTCTTGGGAAGTAGGGCCAGACCGAGCTTTACTGCTAAGTCCAAGTCCAAGAAACAACTGCATGCCCCGGAGTCGACTATGGCCTGAAGCTGAACCCCCTTGTCGGCTAACTGTAGCGTGATGGGAAGGATAAGGTGAGAAGTGGAAGTTCCGGACATCTGGAAGTACACTGGAGAGTTCTTGGGTACCTTGCTGGGCCTTATGGGGCAGTTGCTCAGGAAATGTCCCTTTCGGCCACAATAGAGACAGAGATTGGCTTGACGCCGATGCTGTTTTTCCTCAGGAGTTAGTGCGGATCGCACCAAACCATAGCATAGCGCCGATCTCTGGTACCAGCACTTTGGGAGTCTGAGAACGTTCAGCCTGGCGCTCCCGAAGGTGTCTATCCAACTGGATGGATAGTTGAATGAGCCCCTCGAGGGTAGCAGGGATGCCGACCCTGGCAAACTCGTCCTTAAGGGATTCAGAAAGCCCCAGGCGAAACTGGTATTTCAACGCAGCCTCATTCCAGTCTGTATCGGCAGACCACCGGCGGAAGTCCACAGTATAGTCTTCCACCGGGCGCCGTTTCTGTTGAAGAGAATGCAGAGCGGCCTCAGCGGTGGCTGTACGCTGGGGGTCTTCATACAATTGCGACAAGGCCGTAAAGAACGTTTCCACTGAACTAGTAGCTGGGTCCTTCTGTTCCCATAACCTGTGGGCCCATGCCTGGGGTTCATTGGTCAGCAGGGAGATAAGAAAGCCAACTTTGACAGTCTCAGTGGAAAAGGTACGGGGTTGCAGAGCCAGATATAACAGGCAGGCATTCTTGAAGGATCTGAATTTCTGCCGGTCTCCAGAGAAACGTTCAGGGGTAGGTACCCGCGGTTCTGGGGGCAAAGTCAGTACTGAAGAGGCTGTAGCAGGGAGATTGGTGGAGGAAGAACCAGGATCCAAAAAGGCAGATGGTAGTATAAAATGTTGGAGTTTTCCTTCTAATTGAATGTATCTTTCCTGAAGAACTTGGACCACTCGTATAAGGCTAGCGGCCTGTTGGCATAAAGTTTCTATTGGGGACGCACCTCCGCCAGCCTCAGTCATGGCTGGATTATACTGTCAGAGTCCTGGATGTGAGGCCGGATTGCAGAGGGGGCGCCCATTGCGGCTAAGTGCAGCGTAACCCTGGGAGTGAGACAGGGAGTACGGTGCCCAAAGGTGCACGGGTTGCCAGAGCACTGTTGCTGAGTAGCAGATAGCAGGGAGCTGCTGGGGTGCGCTGGTAAGGTTAAAGGGCAACCGTGCAAGGAGGGATTCCAGGTATGGAGCCGTGGAGCATCCAGGAGCGGAGTCAGAGCCAGGCCAATGGTCATTCAGCATAGGAATCAGTCCAAGGTGAGGTACAGCAGGATAATCAGGAACAGAGAAGGTAGCCGAGCCGGGGGTCAAACACAGGAGGACGATCAAGGTACAGATGCAGAGCCGAAGAATAGTCAGGTCCAAGCCGGGGTCAATGCAGGCGGAATACTGGAGCAGTCAGGCAAGCCGAGTAGTAACAGGAAGCAGATATCACAACAGGAACAAGGAACACAGGAAGCTGATGATAATCCAGCAACCAGCATGCACCAGCAGCAGGCTTAAATAGACAGAAGGGCGCCACCATGAGGAATACTGGCAGAATTACCCGTCCTACGGTTATCACCCTGACACAGTGATGAAGGGTGTTTTCTGAGAACTGACGTTGACATGATTATTGTGGGATAACTCTGCCCACGGGAGTAGTGATGCCCAATCATCGTGATGAGCCGAGACCAAGGTACGGAGAAAGACCTCCAACTCCTGATTAACCCTCTCAGTCTGGCCATTGGATTGGGGATGGTAAGAAGAGGTAAAATCCAAGGTAATGTTGAGGGATTTGCAAAAGGCTCTCCAAAAACGGGACGTAAACTGAACACCCCTGTCCGAAACGACATGGGAAGGAACACCATGAACCAAGGCAGAGGCAGAAGGGAGACCAGGAAGAGGAACAAAATGAGCCATCTTGGAGAACCGATCGATTACCAACCAAATGGCTGTATTATTCTCCGACAGTGGAAGATCGGTGATAAAATCCATGGCGATGTGAGACCAGGGCTCCTTAGGAATGGGCAAGGGCATGAGAAGACCAGCAGGGGCTTGTGTGGAAGATTTGGGCTGAGCACAGACATGACAAGCCCTAACATAATCTTTAACATCCGAGCGGAGGTTAGGCCACCAGTAGAGACGACTGATGAGCAGGAAGGATCGGAGGAATCCAGCATGACCTGCCACCTTGGAATCATGTCCCCAACGAAGGATCTTAGCTCTTAGCTCCGTGGGAACAAAGGTCTTGCCAGGAGGAATTTTTGATTCCAGGGTGGTAGAATGGGCAACAATGCATGAGGTTGGAATGATCGGCTCAGGGTCAGGGGTGGACTCCTCGTCCAAAGTGTCAAATGACCCAGAGAGCGCATCAGCCCGACCGTTGCAGGAACCAGGTTTGTACGTAATCGTGAATTTAAAATGAGAAAAGAAGAGACTCCACCTGGCCTGTCTGGGGTTTAGACGTTTAGCATTCTGTAGGTATCGTAGATTCTTGTGATCAGTAAAGATCGTAATGGAGTGAGGGGAACCCTCCAAGAGATGACGCCACTCTTCCAACGCCAATTTAATTGCGAGAAGTTCCCAATCACCAATGCCATAATTTCTCTCTGCCTGAGAAAATTTCTTGGAGAAGAACGCACATGGTTGACGTCTCTTCTCAAAGAACTGAAGAAGCACAGCTCCCACCCCCATCGAAGAAGCGTCTACTTCAATAAAAAATGGGTCCTCAGGATTTGGTCTCCTCAAGAGAGGTCCAGAAACAAAGTCCTGTTTCAGATCGTGAAACGCAGAGACAGCCTCGGGAGGCCAGTCTTTGGCATTCGCACCTTTCTTGGTTAAAGCGATAATAGGCACGGCAATGGAAGAGTAATTCCTTATGAACTGCCTATAATAATTTGTGAAGCCAAGAAAGCACTGTGTGGCCTTAAGGCTAGCAGGAAGGGGCCAGTTGGTAATGGCCGAGACCTTTCCGGGATCCATGCGAAGACCCAAACTAGAATCAAAACATCCCAGAAACAGAACCTCAGGACATTCAAAGGAACACTTCTCCAGCTTGGCATAGAGATCATTCTCTCTAAGGTGCTGAAGTACAGCGCGAACATGGTTCCTGTGAGCAAGCAGGTTTTCAGAAAAGATGAGAATGTCATCCAGATAGATGACAACAAACTGGTATAGTAGATCCCTGAAGATTTCATTGACAAAGTTCTGTAATACAACTGGAGCATTACACAAAAACCAAAAGGTATAACCAGGTATTCGTAATGCCCGTCCCTAGTGTTAAACGCAGTCTTCCATTCGTCACCTTCCCGTATTCTAATGAGATTGTATGCACCTCTGAGATCCAACTTGGTGAAAATGGAAGCCCCCTTCAACCTGTCAAATAGCTCAGAAATTAGAGGTAAGGGGTATAGGTTTTTGATAGTCACTGCATTTAACCCTCGATAGTCGATGCAGGGTCTGAGGGTACCATCCTTTTTAGCAACGAAAAAGAACCCTGCTCCTGCAGGCGACGAGGATTTTCGTATGAAACCTCTCTCCAAATTCTCGGCGACATACTCAGACATGGCCTGGGTCTCTGGAATGGACAGAGGGTAGGTACGACCCCTGGGTAGAGTTACTCCAGGGACAAGGTCAATGGCACATTTAAAAGATCTGTGGGGAGGAAGCACCTCAGCAGACTTCTTACAGAACACATCCCAGTAATCGCTGTATGCCGAGGGAAGATCAGAAGATACAGATGTGGTAGCAATGGGAAGTCTCTCCTTGGGGACCACCTTGAGAAGACAGGATGAGAAACACGAAGGGCCCCAAGCCAGGATCTGCCCAGAGACCCAGTCCACATGTGGAGAGTGGAGCTGTAGCCAAGGAAGGCCTAATACAATGGGGGTAGAGGCCTTGGGTAGAATGAGGAAGGAAATCCACTCCTGGCGGAGTATCACTACCGACATCCTAATAGGTAGCGTCTGGAAACGGATAGGGCCCCCTGGGAGCACAGTGCCATCAATTGCCGAGACAACCAGTGGTGTAGCGAGGGGAGAAAGGGTAAGCTTCATAGAAGAAGCAGTTCTCCAATCCATAAAATTGGTGGCAGCCCCGGAGTCCAGATATGCTAGGACCGATTGGGGAGAAGGGCCTACATGGAGGAACACCGGAAGAAGAAGATGAGAAGGTGATGTTTCTGGGTTCAATACTCCACCTTCTAAATGTATTAGACCCGAGCGTTTCCCGGACGAAGCGAGCAGGAGTCACGAAAATGACCCTTGCCCCCACAATAAAGACACAAGCCCAGAGTTCTGCGTCTAGCACGTTCTTTGGGGGTTAGTCTGGTCTGGCCCAGCTGCATAGGTTCCTCAGCAGGCAGAGGATGCTCCACAGGGCGACGGGAGAAGAGTTCTGGCTGACTAGGACCTAGGGGGTGCTGGCGTCTTTTTTCTAGGGACCTCTCCTGGAAACGAATGTCAATCTGATTGCACAAGGAAATTACATCGTCCAGACCGGCGGGGATGGCTCTTCCTGCTAATTTGTCCTTCACTCGGTCAGAGAGGCCATGTAAGAAGGTTGCGACCAGGGCCTCATTGTTCCAGCTCAGTTCAGCTGTGAGGATACGAAACTGAAGCGCATATTGTCTCACAGAACAAGACTCTTGGCGAAGGCGTAAAAGGGCACCGGCCGCTGAAGAAACCCGAGCTGACTCCTCAAAGATATTACGAAAAAGCCTCAAGAAGTCGGACGGGCTGGAAACCACCGGGTTATTCCTCTCCCACAGTGGGGGCAGCCCAAGCTAAAGCTTCACCAGAGAGGAGGGAAATTTTATAGGCTACCTTAGCCCGATCAGACAGAAAGTTTTGAGGCTGGAGCTCAAAATGAATGGTGCATTGGCTGAGAAAGCCCCTGCAGGCCTTGGAGTCCCCAGAAAAATGGGACGGAGCTGGCAGTGAATATGAATGTGTGGCTGCGACTGGTGCGATAGGTGCAGCTGCTGATTGTTCTTGAGGCTGCAGGTTCGGGTTTCTCAAGGAGGCCTGGAGCTGCTCAAAGCGGGAAGCCAGATCCTTAAGGAATCGCATCACCTGAGTCTGATTGGATTCCTGGGCCTCGAGTCTGCGAACTATGCCCTGCAATGGATCGGCTGCAGGAAGCGACACGTCAGCCGGGTCCATGGCTGATCAAACTGTCAGGTCACCCAGAGGCTGGGTGACAGATGCAAACCGTTGGGATCAGGAGTGCACCACAAGGCAGTGGACCCTACGGCTGACTGCTGTGGATGGGAGTCCGGGTGGTAAAGAAGGCAGGGCCGCTGGGACACCAACACTGATCCCACCGGGGCTAGAGCGTAGGATTCCCTGGGGCGCGGAGTCTAAGAGCCAGTAGGTGTTCACCAGAGCCTCTAGAGGTGAGGATGGACTGGGCTGCAACTGGCTCCATGTCGCGGCCCCCAGGGTCCCCCAGCTCACACCCACAGTAGGCAACAGGAGGATAGGGATAGTAAAGGAATAAGCCAAGGTCAGGGCCACAAGCAGACAAGGACAACAGAGTTCATGCGAAGGTTCAGGGTCACAGGCGAACAGGGATAGTCGGGGACACGCCAGAGGTGAGGGTCACGAGCAGACAGGAATAGTAGAGAACACGCCAAAGTCGGTAACAGAAACAAACGTAGAGCACACGGCAGGCAGGAACAGGAAGCCAAACACACAAAGGTTGATCAGCAGGGCTGACATGCAGTGCAGAGGTTAATATAGAGTTCTCTGATAGGAGCTGGGGTGGAGCCATGCTAGAGGAGAGTTAATAAAAGCAGTCAGGTGAGAGACAGCTGGTCTTTGGAGATGAACACATGGAAACAGGTAAGCTGACAAACAACCTCTATTGCATAACCATGACAGTGCCATTTTGTTTTTTGCTGAAAGTAATGGCTTTCTTCTGGCCACTCTGCCATAAAGCCCAACTCCAGGGTTACCTTAGGTCTCGGTGCTGCCTCTCTGATTAATGCCCTCCTTGCCCGGTCTGTGAGTTTTGGTGTGCGGCCGTATCTTGGCAGGCTTGCTGTTGTGCCATGTTCTTTCCATTTGGTTATAATAGATTTGATGGTGATCCTAGGGATCATCAAAAAATGTGGACAATTTTTTATAACCTAACCCTGACTTGTACTTCTCAACAACATTGCCCCTTACTTGTTTGGAGAGTTCCTTGGTCTTCATGGCAGTGTTTGGTTAGTGGTGCCTCTTGCTTAGGTGTTGCAGCCTCTAGGGCCTTTCAAAAAGGTGTGTATATGTAATGAGAGATCACATGACACTGAGATTGCACACAGGTGGACATCATTTTACTAATTATGTGACTTCTGAAGGTAATTGGTTGCACCAGAGCTTTTTATGGGCTTCAAAACAAAGGTGGTAAATACATACGCACGTGCCAATTATCAGTTTTTTATTTCTGAAAAATAAGTTTTATGTACATATTTTTTTAATTTTATTTCACCAACTTAGACTATTGTGTTCTGATCCATTGCATAATAATTCAGATAAAAAAAAAAACATTGAACTAAAGGCTGTAACAAAATAGGTAAAAAGCCAAGGGGGGGGGGGGTGAATACTTTTGCAAGGCACTGTATGCAGGACTGCTAGCTGGAGTTCTTGTGAAACTTTTGCTCGACACTACAAGCTGGACATAGTTGCGGCTAGTTCTTCGATATTTGGAGCGATGGTGGTCTTGACTCTTTTGACCAATTAATTAGTTAAAGTGTGGTGAAGCATGGAACTGGGCGAGTTTGTTTCTTTCCCACCCTATATTGGCTTGGATATATCCCATAGTGTGCTGACGGGAGGACGACCAGGAAAATTGAAAATTGTTATTAATACCGTATTTTGCCTTTCCTGGTCCATCTTCACATCAGCACAACTTTACTTTCCTCCCCAAGTGGCCTGTTGGAGAACATGAGGGGAAGGGGATGACAGGGATTTATTACGTTGGAAGAA
Organism: Lithobates septentrionalis; assembly: GCA_037952835.1. Lineage (NCBI taxonomy): Eukaryota > Metazoa > Chordata > Amphibia > Anura > Ranidae > Lithobates > Lithobates septentrionalis. The sequence continues at coordinate 1,224,908 of JBBDGP010000820.1, forward strand.
GGTAGTCCTGAGAGTTAATGAGGAACAGTTAACCCACAGTGTGCTGATGTTAGAGCGGAGGAAAATTACAGTGAGTATTAATAACAATTTTGCGTTATATATTGTATATACAGTCAGGTACATGAATATTGGGACATCGACACAATTCTAATCTTTTTGGCTCTATACACCACCACAATGGATTTGAAATGAAACAAACAAGATGTGCTTTAACTGCAGACTTTCAGCTTTAATTTGAGGGTATTTATATCCAAATCAGGTGAACGGTGTAGGAATGACAACAGTTTGTATATGTGCCTCCCACTTTTTAAGGGACCAAAAGTAATGAGATAATTGTCTGCTCAGCTGTTCCATGGCCAGGTGTGTGTTATTCCCACATTATCATTTACAAGGAGCAGATAAAAGGTCCAGAGTTCATTTCAAGTGTGCTATTTGCATTTGGAATCTGTTGCTGTCAACTCTCAATATGAGATCCAAAGAGCTGTCACTATCAGTGTAGCAAGCCATCATTAGGCTGAAAAAACATAACAAACCCATCAGAGAGATAACAAAAACATTAGGTGTGGCCAAATCAACTGTTTGGAACATCCTTAAAAAGAAAGAACGCACCGGTGAGCTCAGCAACACCAAAAGACCTGGAAGACCACGGAAAACAACTGTGGTGGATGACCGAAGAATTCTTTCCCTGTTGAAGAAAACACCCTTCACAACAATTGGCCAGATCAAGAACACTCTCCAGGAGGTAGGTGTATGTGTGTCAAAGTAAACAATCAAGAGAAGACTTCACCAGAGTGAATACAGAGGGTTCACCACAAGATGTGAACCATTGGTGAGCCTCAAAAACAGGAAAGCCAGATTAGAGTATGACAAACAACATCTAAAAAGCCTTCACAGTTCTGGAACAACATCCTATGGACAGATGAGACCAAGATCAACTTGTACCACAGTGATGGGAAGAGAAGAGTATGGAGAAGGAAAGGAACCGCTCATGATCCAAAGCATACCACCTCATCAGTGAAGCATGATGGTGGTAGTGTCATGGCGTGGGCATGTATGGCTGCCAATGGAACTGGCTCTCTTGTATTTATTGATGATGTGACTGCTGACAAAAGCAGCAAAATGCTTCAGAACTCATTGGACAGTGCTTCACAGTGCAGATGGACAATGACCTGAAGCATACTGCGAAAGAAGTGGAATGTTATGCAATGGCCAAGTCAATTACCTGACCTGAATCTGATTGAGCATGCATTTCACTTGCTGAAGACAAAACTGAAGGGAAAATGCCCCAAGAACAAGCAGGAACTGAAGACAGTTGCAGTAGAGGCCTGGCAGAGCATGAAACCTAGTGTCTGGTGATGTCTATGCATTCCAGACTTCAGGCTGTAATTGACTGCAAAGAATTTGCAACCAAGTATTAAAAAGTGAAAGTTTGATGGATGTATGATTGTTAATCTGTCCCATTACTTTTGGTCCCTTAAAAAGTGGGAGGCACATATACAAACTGTTGTAATTCCTACACCATTCACCTGATTTGGATGTAAATATCCTCAAATTAAAGCTGAAAGTCTGCAGCTACAGCACGTCTTATTTGTTTCATTTCAAATCCATTGTGGTGGTGTATAGAGCCAAAAAGATTAGAATTGTGCTGATGTCCCAATATTTATGGACCTGACTACATATTACCAATACATTTTGGTTATCAAAGTATAGCCCACTTTTCCAGATATAACATCTGAACTAGGGATGAGCTTCGAGTTCGAGTCGAACTCATGTTCGACTCGAACATTGGCTGTTCGCAAGTTTGCCGAACAGCGAACAATTTGGGGTGTTCGCGGCAAATGCTGGCATGGAGGGAGGCTCCCGCTGTGTGACGGCGCTCCTCGACTGACAGTTCTTAAATAACGGGGGGCGGGGCCACCCGGTGACCCCGCCCCCCTCTGACCCACGGTGACTTGACGGGACTTCCCTGTGACATCACGGGGAATGCCAGAATGCCACAGGGAAGTCCCGTTGTGTCCCGTGCGTCAGAGGGGGGCGGGGTCACTGGGTGGCCCCGTCCCCCATTATTTAAGAACTGTCAGACGAGGAGCGCCGTTACACAGCGGGAGCCTCCCTCCATGCCAGCATGGGTGCGGACCGGCCCGGACAAGAAAATGAAGAAGAGAAGAAGGAAGAAGAGAAGAGGATGAAGAAGAAGATGAAGAGAAGAGCGGGAGCCTCCCCCCATGCCATGGGTGCGGAGCGGCCCGAGGAGAAGAAGATAGAAGACGCCACGGAGGAGATGCTGGACGAGAACACCGGAGGAAGAACCAGAAGAGCCAGAAGAACCAGAAGAACCAGAAGATGAAGGAGGATAGAAGAAAGAAGAAGCATTTAAATAAAGGAATTGTCAAAAACTGTCTCTTGTCATTTTTAACATTTTTGACAGTTTTTTAGTGAAATGGTAGGGGTAAGTACCCCCTTACCATTTCACACAGGGGGGGGCCGGGATCTGGGGGTCCCCTTGTTAAAGGGGGCTTCCAGATTCCGATAAGCCCCCCGCCCGCAGACCCCCACAACCACCGGCCAGGGTTGTGGGGATGAGGCCCTTGTCCTCATCAACATGAGGACAAGGTGTTTTGGGGGGCTACCCCAAAGCACCCTCCCAATGTTGAGGGCATGTGGCCTGGTACGGTTCAGGAGGGGGGGCCGCACTCTCGTCCCCCCCTCTTTTCCTGCGGCCTGCCAGGTTGCGTGCTCGGATAAGGGTCTGGTATGGATCTCTTGGGGGGACCCCACGCCGTTTTTTTTTTTTTTGGCGCGGGGTTCCCCTTAAAATCCATACCAGACCTGAAGGGTCTGGTATGGAATTTAGGGGGAACCCTACATCATTTTTTTTTTTTTAATTTTGGCTGGGGTTCCCCTTAATATCCATACCAGACCTGAAGGGCCTGGTATGGAATTTAGGGGGACTCCCACGTCATTTTGTTTTTTAATTTTGGTTAGGGGTTCCCCTTTTGGGGAATTCCCATGCCGTTTTTATCAATGAACTTCTATGTGTATTGTCGGCAATGCAATAGCCGCGGGTAGTTTTTCCTTCAAAATGTCATTTTGCTGTCAGACTGTTCTAAACACGGGAAACATGCGCCCCTTTACAGGCATACTATAGACACCCCCCAGGTACGAAATTTAAAGGGATATTACACTTTTATTGTTTGACTTTAAGCATTATTAAAATCACTGCTCCTGAAAAAACGGCCGTTTTTAAAACTTTTTTTTGCATTGATCCATGTCCCCTGGGGCAGGACCCAGGTCCCCAAACACTTTTTATAACAATAACTTGCATATTAGCCTTTAAAATTAGCACTTTTGATTATTCATGTTCGTGTCCCATAGACTTTAACGGTGTTCGCGTGTTCGAACAAACTTTTTTCCTGTTCTGGTGCGAACCGAACAGGGGGGTGTTCGGCTCATCCCTAATCTGAACATGCCTGTGGTATTATTTCTTTAGTCAGGAAGTGAAACCCTTAGGGATCAGCATTTCAAGATTATGCCAGCTGCTTAGATGTAATCTCTTCCCATCCATGGCATCGGAGGCACTGCCTCCAGGCAGGAACTGAGGAAAGAAAGGAGAGGAAGCCTAAGAGAGGAATCTCCATTACCTTTGGACATCCAGGCTGGCATGGGAAAATTTGATCAGTTGGAGGCCTTAACAAGAGTTTTGCACAGTGCAGTTAAAGGACCCAATACTTGTGCCACTAGGAGAAAACCTGAATTACCTCATCTTATATAGTTATGACTTAAATAAGCCCCAGACGACGCTGGTTACAGAGAAGCACTCAAGTTGGGAGCGGCCTCACACGTAACGTTATTCCACAAGTCAGCCTGATCGCTTGGATCTGCTAGTTGTTTGTAACACATGCTGTTTAATTCCTTTAAAATTTACACACTATTGGATAAAGCTGAAGGTTATACCTTGTGACTGCACTATCCATTCGCCTTCCCATGTGTACCCTGATGTCTTGATGTTATGTGACCATCTGGCTTTTCCCATCCTTTGGCCGTGTGTGATGGAGTGTCATTCCGAGTTAATGTTGAGCCTCGGCATCATTTGATTACATCGTGTGTTTTTTACATTGCTCTGGTAAGCAGTTTGGCAGCACGTGGGTGTGGTGTGTTTTTTCATGCACACTGAAGTTTGGTGGAGGCTTCATGTCATCTCAACTTTTCAATTAATTCTCACGGACTTATTTATTATTTAATCACTTTACTTAATTTAATTTTACTTAATTTAGCGCTGCATTTGGATTTTTTTTGTTAGTAAGAGCCCCCAGACATACTACAGGAGAATGTCAGAGACTGCAGACATGATACAGAAGATGGTCAGAGACTGCAGACATGACACAGAAGATGGCCAGAGACTGCAGACATGATACAGAAGATGGTTAGAGACTGCAGACATGATACAGAAGATGGTCAGAGACTGCAGACATACTACAAGAGATGGTCGGGGCTGAAGACATGATAAAACAAATGGTCAGAGACTGCAGACATAATAAAAGAAATGGTCAGAGACTGCAGACATGATAAAAGAAATGGTCAGAGACTGCAGACACGATAAAAGAAATGGTCAGACACTACAGACATGATAAATGAAATGGCCAGAGACTGAAGACATGATGAAAGAAATGGTCAGAGCCTGCAGACATGATAAAAAAAATGGTCAGAGACTGCAGACATGATAAAATAAATGGTCAGAGACTGCAGACATGATAAAAGAAATGGTCAGAGACTGTAGACATGATAAAAGAAATGGTCAGAGACTGCAGACATGATACAGGAGTGGGTCAAAGACTGCAGACATGCTACAAGAGATGGTCAGAGACTGCAGACATGATACAAGAGATGATCAGAGACTGCAGACATGATACAGGAGATGGCCAGAGACTGCAGACGTACTACAAGAGATGGTCAGAGACTGAAGACATGATAAAAGAAATGGTCAGAGACCGCCGACATGATACAGGAGATGGTCAGAGACTGCAAACATGCTACAGGATATGGTCAGAGACTGCAGACATGATACAGAAGATGGTCAGAGACTGCAGACATACTACAAGAGATGGTCAGAGACTGAACACATGATATAGGATATGGTCAGAGACTGCAGACATAATACAGGAGATGGCCAGAGACTGCAGACGTACTACAAGAGATGGTCAGAGACTGCAGACATGATATAGGAGATGGTCAGAGACTGCAGACATGCTACAAGAGATGGTCAGAAACTGCAGACATGATACAGGAGATGGTCAGAGACTGCAGACATGATACATGAGATGGTCAGAGACTGCAGACATGCTACAAGAGATGGTCAGAAACTGCAGACATGATACAGGAGATGGTCAGAGACTGCAGACATGATACAGGAGATGGTCAGAGACTGTAGACATGATACAGGAGATGGTCAGAGACTGTAGACATGATACAGGAGATGGTCAGAGACTGTAAACATGATACAGGAGATGGTCAGAGACTGTAGACATGATACAGTAGATGGTCAGAGACTGTAGACATGATACAGTAGATGGTCAGAGACTGTAGACATGAAACAGGAGATGGTCGGAGAATGTAGACATGATATAAGAGATGGTCAGAGACTGCGGAAATGATACAAGAGATTAATGCATCAAATGCAGCCTCATCAGTGCCCACCAACTCCAACCTACCAGTGCCCACCAACTGCAGCCTGCCAGGGCCCACAAACTGCAGCCTGCCTGGGCCCACCAACTGCAGCTTGCCAGGGCCCACCAACTGCAGCCTGCCAGGGCCCACCAACAGCAGCCTACCAGTGCCCACCAACAGCAGCCTACCAGTTCCCACCATCTGCAGCCTACCAGTGCCCACCAATAGCAGCCTACCAGTGCCCACCAATAGCAGCCTGCCAGTGCCTCTGGATCACACAGAGCAGCGATGATAGCGGAGCTTGGATTTGAATCACCTGGGCAACCATTGTAACAAAGTCCCGCCTCCTAGACCATCACGCGGCTCCTATGATACACATCACACTGATTCAATTTTACTGCATTGGATCAGTGTTTTGTCTATCTCACAGGACCCAGTCTAGGAGGCTGGACTTTGTTACAGCGCCACCAGTCATTTCAGACCAAAGCTTGTGTGTTGTGTGCAGGCCCGGCATTTTAGATTGAGCAACCAATTTTTCCAGGGGGGGGGGTTGGTCGGACGTTTTTGGGGATGGCTAGTGACGGGATAGTGCGGAGTCGGTTCTCTGCACTGTATTGTAAAAGGGGACTGCACTGTAATGATTACATGCCCCTTTACAGTACAGTGCCCCTAGCAATCACAACCCCCCATCACAATGCCCCTTGCTGTCATGCCCCCCTCCCCTTTTCTCTCTACTCACAGTGGCCCCTTTTATTCTCTGCCTCCCCTGCAAAGTCCTATCTTCTGCAGAGCATCGTAAGGAGTCAGCCTGCGTGTCCTTTTCCACCCCCCGACGTATCAGCAGGGCTGGGACGAGAGGAGCTGCAGATCTGGTGACTACATGCTTGCTAATATGAAAATACTCTGTGTGCAGATCTCCAGCTCCTAGCACTGCATTCAGATCTGTAAAAAAATGCATTAAATAATTCCTGGTCAGTATTTTCAATGGGTACTCCTGACTACTCATAAAAACGTGTACACACAAAGCACAACCCCCTTGAAAATAAAAATGCAAGAAAAGTCAACAAGATTATCAGTTAGAATATTAATTGAAGATTTTCATATAAAAGAGGCACATGGGAGGTGGAGAAATTGAACACATTAATACTCACATGGATGTCTACACATTGAAGTAAATGCATGCACTATACGGGTCAGACTTTTTCTTCCAGGAAGCTGTGTGCCGGGAGCCTTAGGCCTTGCTCACAGGGGCATACTAAAGGTTACCTGCACAAGGGACACACAGGTGTGAAATGCATCCATGTCGAGTCTGATCCCCCGCCCCATCTACCCCAAACTGACCCCTTCGCCCCATCTACCCCAGACTGACCCCCCTGCCCCATCTACCCCAGACTGTGCCCCATCTACCCCAGACTGACCCCCCGCCCCATCTACCCCAGACTGACCCCCCGTCCCATCTACCCCCAGACTGACCCTGCCTGCCCCATCTACCCCAGACTGGGCCCCATCTACCCCAGACTGAACCCTCGCCCCATCTACCCCAGACTGACCCCCCCACCCCATCTACCCCAGACTGACCCCCCCTGCCCTATCTACCCCAGACTGACCCCCCCGCCCCATCTACCCCAGACTGACCCCCCCGCCCCATCTACCCCAGATTGACGCCCCTGCCCCATCTACCCCAGACTGACCCCCCTGCCCCATCTACCCCAGACTGACCCCCCCGCCCCATCTACCCCAGACTGACCCCCCTGCCCCATCTACCCAAGACTGTGCCCCGTCTACCCCAGACTGACCCCCTGCCCCATCTACCCCAGACTGACCCCCCACCCCATCTACCCCCAGACTGACCCCTCGCCCCATCTACCCCCAGACTGACCCTCCCTGCCCCATCTACCCCAGACTGACCCCCCTGCCCCATATACCCCAGACTGACCCCCGCCCCCATCTACCCCAGACTGACCCTCCACCCCCATTCATTTAAGACTGGCACCCCCCAGACTGACAGACCCACACTCCCCAAGACACTAACACCCCCTACACTCAACTTCTGTCCCTCCAGACTAACTCAGACCCTGTACAGCTCCTGCCCATGAAATCAAATCCCCTGTGCCTCAAATGGCACCTGGGCATGGAAACTGGTGTAAAGCACATTGGGATCAGACTCGGCGCTCCACCCCTCAAACCAATCAGTGTTTGTAAGACCTGGAGGAGCCTGCAGCGATTAGACACAGTGAGCTAATGACTGCTCCAATCACATACATGAGGCCGGGCTTGTGGCTCTCCAGACGTCCACTCCTCCTCAGTGTTCAGCCAGCAAGGGCATATCGATAGAACACCGGGTTGAAAAAACATTCCACTAGCCAGCCAGATGATTGGATGACTGTGTGTGTGTCCCCTCCCTCTCCTCTCCATACATTTGGACACTGACATCTCCGCCTCTGTCCTCTTCACCAACTGAGGATGACATCGTTGGTGGGGCGGGAGAGCAGACACAGTCCGGGCCAGTGTGTGTGACACACACAAGGAGAGGAGCATTCTGGCACTCGGGCGCCCCCACCTCTGCAGCGCCGGGGTGCAGGGCACTGTGTGTGGAGGGCTGTGAGGGCGGAAGAGTGGTGATGGGCGGGAGGAGAGAGATTATGTAATCTCTGCTCATCCGCCCGCTCGTCTCTCCACCTTCAAAGCCGCGACCCGCTGAGACTCGGGTCTATGGGCTACACATTCGGGGCTCCAGCCTCGATAGCCACACCCTGGCGACGCCTATGCCTGCGAGTGTCGCAACGCAGAGGGGTGGAACCGGTGGCAGGTTCAAAAAGTATAAACCACAACACACACAATACATTGTAATCTTATTGGATTACATTACTGTATAAAATAAATTGACCTTAGTTTGCCCCCCAGTGCTCTGTCCAGTGCCCTTGCCTGCAGTTTTACTGTACTTTCTGCCTGGAAACTGGAGAACGACCATGTCATCAAAAAAGCGCACCTCTACCTCAAAAGCAGTTTATGACGTGCTGGAAAACAGCGATAGTGATACAGAATCACTTGCAGAATTGAATGATGACGATTCGTGGGGATGTTCGTCATCAGACACAGAAAGTGATTTCAGCGACGATCCTGCGACTGACCTCAGTGATGTGCGGACTTGGTGCTCTATTGACTGCAGTACTGAGCACACAGTGCCCCCAAGATTCCAATTTACTGGAGCACCTGGCATCAAAGTGGATGTTGAAGATGACAACCCCTTGGCATACCTCCAACTATTTTTGACCGATGAGGTTATTGAAAAAATTGTTACGGAGACAAACCGGTACCAGGAGCAACAAGCTGCTACGCATTGGAGGTTTTCAAGGAGCAGAAAGTGAGAACCAGTGAACAAAGAGGACATTTGGAAATTTCTGGGCCTAATAATTCTTCAGGGAGTGGTGGGGAAACCCCTGCAAAAGTGGTATTGGACAACCAATAAATTACTAGCCACTGCATTCTTTGGCACGGTCATGTAGGAGTACAAATTTTCCCTGGTAATGAAGTATTTGCACTTTGAAAATAATGAAGAATTTGATGAAACTACTCATCTAGCACCCAAACTCAAGAAGATTTGGGAGGTATATGAAATGACTAACCGGCGTGACATGCCGCCAATCTTTGGCAATAAGAAGCTCAAGACAGGAGAAATGGTTGCCTGGCAGAAAGGCAAAATGATGGCACTGCGATGGCGTGACAAAAAAGATGTGTGCCTAATGAGTAAAATTCATAACACCTCCACTGTCATGGTACACACTAAAGGTGGGAAAGACATCATGAAATCACAAGTGGTGATAGACTACAATAACACCATGGGAGGTGTTGACAGAGCCGACCAGGCAATGACATTTTAACCAGCAATGAGAAAACAACAAAAAAAGTATTACAAGAAGATCTTCAGGCATCTTCTTCAGCAATGCTTGTGGAATGCCTTCATTCTACTAAAAAAAAAGAGTGACAAGCCTGTGGTTCATGCTGACTTTGTTTGGAAAGTTGCCGAACTGATCTTTCTGAACCACCAAACACAAACGGCTGTAAATAGAGGTGGACGTTGTGCTGCTGGTGTTGTCAACCCGAAACGCCTGACTGGTCGTCACTTCATGGACCACATCCCACCAACTGAAAAAAAAGTCAGCACCCACAAGGATGTGTGTGGTTTGTTGCTCATAGCATGATGACACTGGAGGGAAAATCCGAAAGGAAACCAGGTTCTATTGTCCTGATTGTGACGTCGGACTTTGTGCAGTCCCATGTTTTAAAATTTACCATACCCGGGATGTTTTCTGAAGCAATATGACAGTAATATTGCACCCTTATTTGGCCCAAAAAAATTTCAGTGTTTTTGATTTGATTACCGTATTTATCGGCGTATAACACGCACTTTTTTCCCCCTTAAAATCAGGGGAAAATCGCGGGTGCGTGTTATACGCCGATCCCCTGCGATCCTGAGCTGCCAGATCTTCAAAATCGCCGACCGCGATTTGAAAATGGCGCCGCCGGCACCGAAATACACAGAGCCGGTCCTTGGCTCTTCTCGGCCACTTTCGGCTTCACTTGAGCGCCGCCCGAACCTAGCCGAGTGTACTCGGCTAGGTTCGGATAGCTCCACTCACAGTCACACCCATCCCAGGCGGGACTACGAGTGGAGCCGAAAGTGAACAAGAGCCGCCGAGAAGAGCCGAGAACCGGCTCTGTATACTTCGGCGCCGGCGGCGCCATTTTCAAATCGCAGTCGGCGATTTTGAAGCCCAGGATGGCAGGGATCACAGGATCGAAGGCTGCACTGGGGCAAGGCTGCACTGGGGCAAGGCTGCACTGGGGAAGGCTGCACTGACAAGGCTGCACTGGGGAAGGCTGCACTGACAAGGCTGCACTAACAAGGCTGCACTGACAAGGCTGCACTGACAAGGCTGCACTAACAAGGCTGCACTGACAAGGCTGCACTGACAAGGCTGCACTGACATGGCTGCACTGGGGCAAGGCTGCACTGAGAAGGCTGCAATGATGGGCATTTATATGTAAGTTTTTTCCCTTCAACTTCCCTCCTAAAAGTTTTTTTTTCCTTAAAATTCCCTCCTAAACTTGGGGTGCGTGTTATAGGCCGGTGCGTGTTATACGCCGATAAATGCGGTATATTATTGACTAAAATGTATTGAATAATGTATTATTATTATATTATTATTTGTTATTATTTATAGTTATTTATTATATTATAATTGATGATTTTGTGTTTCAAACTTTATCATACCCGGGATGTCTACTAGACTCTGGTTTGGACAGATTTAGGTGAGTTATTCCTAAGAATTACAAGCTTACAATATTAAACGCCGAATTTCCATGCAAAATAACTGTACCACTTTCAGCATCAAAAATGTGACATAATCATACCGCCAGGGAGGTTAAAGCTGTTCGAGAACTTCCTTTTTGAAAAAAACATAGCTGAAGGATTGGTGTATAGTGCTAATATAGCTGAACCTCTGGTACCTATGATACCAAATTTAGAAAGGACGTGTTTCAGATATCCCCAAAAAATCCTGTCGAAGGCCTTCTCCACGTAAGAAAAGGAGAAAAGAGGAGACCTTTGACGACTCTGTTATATGAATGAGATTTAGAATTCTTCGTGTAGCGTCAGGTGCTTGTCGGCCTGGGATAAAGCCGACTTGATCTTGTTTTACCAGACTAGGCAGAAACTGAGCTAGTCTGTTAGCAATAATTTTGGCATATATCTTCAAATCTACATTTAGTAGTGAAATGGGTCGGAAATTTTGCGGAGAATCAGGTGTCTTGCCTGGTTTGGGGAGTGTCACGATTGTGGCGTTTAGCATTTCTGGAGGAAACAAAGCTTTGGAAACAGCAGTCTCGTAAACTTTTAATAAGAACAGATTTAATATGGAATAAAATGTGCAGTAGTATTCGGAGGAAAACCCATCCGGTCCTGGAGATTTGTTCTTAGGCAGGGACATAATTATTTTTTGTATCTCTTCTAGGGATATTGAGTCGTTAAAGTAATTTTTGTTGTTCTCCTGTTAGTTTAGGCATAGAGATGGAGTCCAGAAATTCCTGTATCATCTCAGGGGAGGGTTGATTTGTCATCTTTTAAGTTATAGAGATTACTGTAGTAATCCCAAAATACATTAGCAATTTCTTTTGGGTTTGACAGTCTGGTTCTTGTGGTTGGATGGAATATAAAAAAGGTATTTTTTGCTTTATTGATTTTTCGTTTACCTGGATTGGCTAAGAGCCTACCCGCTTTGTTTTATTGGCAGTAGAAATTTGCTTTCCAGTTTGGTAGTGTATGTTTGTGTTGGGAGATGAGCAGTAATCGAAGCTCATGTCAAATTTTATTGAGCTGTGAGCTGATTGTAGGGTCAGGAGATTTTTTATTTGTCAATTCCAGATTTTCAATCTGGGATTATAAGTCATTGAGTTTCTGTTTCCGCTGCTTCTTAATAACATTACTGAGTTTCATGAGGACCCCTCTTATGTAAGCCTTGTGGCTGTTCCATATAATGAAGGAATCCGACACAGACGGGGCATTAATGTGGAAAAATTCTTGGAGGTCATTAGCTATTTTAAGGTTATGGTTTGGGTGTTCAAACAAAAAGATGTTCTTCTATCTGTTTGCCCGAGTTTCTGTGCGTGAACTCTCCACTGCACGATCAGACAGATGGGGCACGATCAGACCACATAATGTTGTGTATAGTAGATGCAGTCACATTTTGTAAAATAAATTTGTCGACTAAAAAGAGATCAATTTTCAAGTATTTGTGATGCACACTCGAGAAGTAGGAATAGCCTCTTTCAGTCAAATGTTGGCATCGCCAAACATTATATAGATTTTCTGAAGACAGAAAGTGCAAGAGGGTAGCTCTGCCATATCGATTACAAGTCTGAGACATCTAGTGATCTATTAGGGATGGCATTAAAATCTCTGCATAATATGGTTTGACCCTGCTGCACTTTGTGTACTAATTTCCAAACCTTTTTTAGAAATGATAATTGTTTCACATTTGGTAGCTATACAGTATCTCACAAACGTGAGTAGACCCCTCACATTTTTGTTATTTTTTATCATGTGACAACACTGAAGAAATTACACTTTGTAGGCAAGACACACTTGTCTTTGTACTCCTCACTAGGGATGAGCCGAACACCCCCCTGTTCGGTTCGCACCAGAACATGCGAACAGGAAAAAAATTCGTTCGAACACGCGAACACCGTTAAAGTCTATGGGACACGAACATGAATAATCAAAAGTGCTAATTTTAAAGGCTAATATGCAAGTTATTGTCAATAAAAGTGTTTGGGAACCTGGGTCCTGCCCCAGGGGACATGAATCAATGCAAAAAAAAGTTTTAAAAACGGACGTTTTTTCAGGAGCAGTGATTTTAATAATGCTTAAAGTCAAACAATAAAAGTGTAATATCCCTTTAAATTTCATACCTGGGGGGTGTCTATAGTATGCCTGTAAAGGGGCGCATGTTTCCCGTGTTTAGAACAGTCTGACAGCAAAATGACATTTTGAAGGAAAAAACACATTTAAAACTACCGCGGCTATTGCATTGCCGACAATACACATAGAAGTTCATTGATAAAAACGGCATGGGAATTCCCCACAGGGGAACCCCGAACCAAAAAAAAAAAAAAATGATGTGGGGGTCCCCCTAAATTCCATACAAGGCCCTTCAGGTCTGGTATGGATATTAAGGGGAACCCCAGCCAAAATTTAAAAAAAAAATTGACGTGGGGTTCCCCCTAAATTCCATACCAGACCCTTCAGGTCTGGTATGGATTTTAAGGGGAACCCTGCGCCAAAAAAAAAAAAAACGGCGTGGGGTCCCCCTAAAAATCCTGTGGCATTCCCCGTGACGTCACAGGGAAGTCCCGTCATGTCACCGTGCGTCAGAGGGGGGCGGGGTCACCGGGTGGCCCCGCCCCCGTTATTTAAGAACCGTCAGACGAAGAGACGCCGTCACACAGCGGGAGCCTCCCTCCATGCCAGCATGGCTGCGGAGCGGCCCGGAGAAGACATGAAGAAGAGAAGAAGGAAGAAGAGATGAAGAAGAAGATGAAGAAGAAGATGAAGAAGAGAAGAAGATGAAGAGAAGAGCGGGAGCCTCCCCTCATGCCATGGGTGCGGAGCGGCCCGAGGAGAAGAAGATAGAAGACGCCGCGGAGAAGATGCTGGACGAGAACGCCGGAGGAAGAACCAGAAGAGCCAGAAGAACCAGAAGAAGAAGAAGATGAAGGAAGAAAGAAGAAGCATTTAAATAAAGGAATTGTCAAAAACTGTCTCTTGTCATTTTTAACATTTTTGACAGTTTTTTAGTGAAATGGTAGGGGTAAGTACCCCCTTACCATTTCACACAGGGGGGGGGCCGGGATCTGGGGGTCCCCTTGTTAAAGGGGGCTTCCAGATTCCGATAAGCCCCCCGCCCGCAGACCCCCACAACCACCGGCCACGGTTGTGAGGATGAGGCCCTTGTCCTCATCAACATGGGGACAAGGTGTTTTGGGGGGCTACCCCAAAGCACCCTCCCAATGTTGAGGGCATGTGGCCTGGTACGGTTCAGGAGGGGGGGGGGCCGCACTCTCGTCCCCCTTCTTTTCCTGCGGCCTGCCAGGTTGCGTGCTCAGATAAGGGTCTGGTATGGATTTTTAGGGGGACCCCACGCCGTTTTTTTTTTTTTTTTTTGGCGCGGGGTTCCCCTTAAAATCCATACCAGACCTGAAGGGTCTGGTATGGAATTTAGGGGGAACCCCACGTCAATTTTTTTTTAAATTTTGGCTGGGGTTCCCCTTAATATCCATACCAGACCTGAAGGGCCTTGTATGGAATTTAGGGGGACCCCCACATCATTTTTTTTTTTTTTATTTTGGTTCGGGGTTCCCCTGTGGGGAATTCCCATGCCGTTTTTATCAATGAACTTCTATGTGTATTGTCGGCAATGCAATAGCCGCGGGTAGTTTTAAATGAGTTTTTTCCTTCCAAATGTCATTTTGCTGTCAGACTGTTCTAAACACAGGAAACATGCGCCCCTGTACAGGCATACTATACACACCCCCCAGGTACGAAATTTAAAGGGATATTACACTTTTATTGTTTGACTTTAAGCATTAATAAAATCACTGCTCCTGAAAAAACGTCTGTTTTTAAAACTTTTTTTTGCATTGATCCATGTCCCCTGGGGCAGGACCCGGGTCCCCAAACACTTTTTATGACAATAACTTGCATATAAGCCTTTAAAATTAGCACTTTTGATTTCTCCCATAGACTTTTAAAGGGTGTTCCGCGGCATTCGAATTTGCCGCGAACACCCCAAATTGTTCGCTGTTCGGCGAACTTGCGAACAGCCAATGTTCGAGTAGAACATGAGTTCGACTCGAACTCGAAGCTCATCCCTACTCCTCACCTGGTTGCTGTCACACAGGCTTGACACCATCTGAACCAAATAAGTTTATCTTGGTCTCATCAGAGCACAGGACATGGTTCCAGTAATCCATGTCCTTAGTCTGCTGATCTTCAGCAAACTGTTTGCATGCTTTCTTGTGCATCATCTTTAGAAGAGGCATCCTTCTGTATGGTCTTGGCCACCGTGCTGCAGCTCAGTTTCAGGGTCTTGGCAATCTTCTTATAGCCTAGGCCATCTTTATGTAGAGTAACAATTCTTTTATTCATATCCTCAACAAGTTCTTTGCCATGAGGTGCCATGTTAAACTTCCAATGACCAGAATGAGTGAGAGCGATAACACCAAATTTAACACATCTTCTCCCCATTCACACCTGAGACCTTGTAACACTAATGAGTCTCATGAAACCGGGGAGGGAAAATGGCTAATTGAGCCCAATTTGGACATTTTCACTTAGGGGTGTACTCACTATTGTTGCCAGCGGTTTAGACATTAATGGCTGTGTGTTGAGTTATTTTGAGAGGACAACAAATTTACACTGTTATAAAAGCTGTACACTCACTACTTTACATTTTAGAAAAGTGTCATTTCTTCAGTGTTGTCACATGAAAAGATATAATAAAATATTTACAAAAATGTGAGGGGTGTACTCACTTTTGTGAAATATTGTACATTCACTATGGTGTAAATTGCATTATTCCCTTCACATACAAGTATAACATATCTACCCATCTTGTCGATCTCCGTATGCATGTGTTTAAAAGAAACAGTGTCTTTGATGATGATAGCGACTCCTTGTTTCTTCTTGGGAGCATTCGAGCAATACATCTTTGGGTAGCGCTGATGCTGGAATTTCGGAGGGTTTTGTGCAGTGAAATGAGTCTCTTGAAGGCATAGAAGATCGCAGTGTAGATGTTGTGCTTCCCTCCATAGCATGTTCCTATTATATGGGCTGTTCAGTCCCCAAACGTTAAAAGGAGAAATTTTGTATCCCATTATGTGGGCTGTATGGATCAAGGGTCCCGAGAGCAGCCAATTTACATTTCAGTGGATTGAAAGTTTTTAAGTGAAATGAGCCTCTAGAGAGCACAGTCCCGACCATGAGCTAGAGTCATGGATGGGAAAGCTTGAAGTCAAACTTAGGACAGTAGTCTGAAATACACCAGAGATAAAAAATAAACTTAGAATTTCTGGTGTGAGCACAATTCAGAGAAAAAAAGAACGATTCAAACCGAAGCTGATGGGATAATATCCCGCAAGGTCTCAAAGGGACAAAAATAGAACTAGGTAGAGTTCCCTGGGTCTACCGGAGATTATATGAATTAGTAGGGAAGATGATTAGCCTGAGGCTTCACCCGTTTGCCGCATTCGGCCATTCGGGAGAATGAGAACGTGGAGAGGAAGTTGTTGACTGGGCTTGTTTGTTACATTCCAGAATGCTCCATTCTCTCAGGAGATGTACACCATCCTCCACGGAGTTGATAGTGAATTGTTTTCCATTTTTTGTGATAAGCAGATTGGCCGGATATGCCCATCTATAAGTAATTTGATGGTTACTCAATGGTTTTGTAATAGTGGCCATATTCCTTCTTATTTGCATTGTGTATGCAGATAGATATGGGTACAAAGAAAGGCCTTGAATGCTTGGCAGTACAGTTTCCAGGTTTCTTGTGATCATAAGGAATTTGTCCTTGGTCTGGAAAAAGTGTATCCTGGCGATTGTGTCTCTTAGTAGATGTTCTGGCAAGTGTCTAGGTTTGGGTAGTGTGTGGATACTCTCGATATACACATCAGTCTGGGATGCAGCAGAGAGCATTCCTTGTAAGATATTTTGGAAGTAGGCGTGTAATTCGGGGGGTTTTACCAATTCTATTATCCCGTGGATTTTAATATTATTTCTTCTTGACCGAACTTCGAGATCAGCCAATTTAGCTTTAATTTGTTGTAATTCGTCATCTCTCGCATTGTGGGCATCAATCACTTCATTAACTGTGTCAGCGAATTCACCCATTTTATTTTCGATATGGGTGACTCTGCCATCAACTGCTTTAATTTTAGATTTGAAGTAGTTTGTGAGGGATAGAATATCAGCATGTGCTACATAATAAAACAAACATGTCTTTTAAAGTTGTGTCAATCACAGGTTGGTTCTTAGTAGGGAACTCTAAGATGGAGTCTGTTTCTCCTTCATTTCCCTCTGTCAGCAGCCTTTTGTAGATTCTGCTGTTTTGCCTTAACTAGGCTGGCTGAGGAGGAGGATGACTGGGGGTGAGGGATTTGATCATGATGTGGCTTGTGCTTATGGGAAGAATAGTGATGTGCAGTATCACCCTGTCCCAAGTGGCTGTTGTGTGCTTTACCAGTGTGCTTACCGGCACCATCTTGGGTGTACATACAGCGGGGCTGGTGAAAGAAATCCATCATTCTGCCTATTTTGCCAGTGTTTTTTTCTCTTCATGGACATGCTGCCACTATGTGCCTGAAGGTCTGGGAGGAAAAACCTCTGTGATCCTAAGGCTCAGGAATGTTGTTAATCGCTCCGGTGTGTCTGTGGGAATCAGAGCTCTGTCACTCTGTGGCCACACTCCTTGGCAGCCAGCCATGCCCCCCCCGATATTATTTCTTTAATATGAATTAAATATTTTTTAGAAAGATCTTCCCAATTCTACCACACAAATTCTCCCAAATGCACTTTTTAGCTTTCACCCTTCTTCCCATTTTATCCCAAGTCCAGACATCCAAGTATTTATTAACTGTACAGCCAAAACAACTGACTGAGGCTCCAACAATATCTCAGGATAGCCTTCTGGAGTAAATCAATAGTGCCTGGAAGAAGTTATTGATGTAACAAGTGTGTGTTTGCTTTAGCTCTTGCAGCACTGTAGCAAACATGAGTTGGGTTCAAAGGTCCCCAATAAAAGTTCATATACTGGAAATCTGCTCTCCTTCTGCCTCTTGTTCAAGCCACTGAGTTTTCTTACACCTGCTGTAGAGCGAAAACTTTAATACTAATTTAAAATTGTATACTTAGTATTTACTATTTAGTGAAAACTGATTAATATCTAGATAGAATGCTTTATGGATGTTCATATGCATGTATGTATGACTCACATGCGCTAGTATAGCATAATAGCTTGTTGGTGTGATAGTTGGTGTATAAAACAGCTATACATATTGGGGTTAACTAAACTATAATAATAATAATAATAATAATAATTTAATGAGGTTAGTTAAACTATAATAATAATAATAATAATAATAATAATAATAATAATAATAATAATAATAATAATTTCAATGATTATGACTTATCACTAATAGCTTGCAGTGTATAGTTTTTAATTGAAATGGATTTCATTTTTAAAAAAATCCACTTTTGCTAAAAAAAATGATAGAACAGACATACTTGCTAAACTGGACGTTTTGCAATCTAGTGTTATTACACATTTCCTTCTTTTATACTTTGCAGCCAGATATGATTTAAAAAAAATGCTAAACAATTTAAATGTCACATGCTATTGAATGAGGAGTTCCCTCTGTGTACAAAATACCCTCAGAAATCTAATTTGTTCATCCTGTGACTGGCTCGCTGTTATGCCAAAGACTGTTTCTTATTACTTTAGCACAACTGATCTTCACAAAAGGATGACAATACTGTGCAGAGAAGCTACAGGGTGAGGACAGAGATATTTCCCTTTGTATCCCCTGTGCTTGGTTTGATTTGATGCCACAGAACAATCATAAGGGGAATGTATGGATAAGCTTCCTGCAAACAGCCTTGTAGCTGCTTCCCTGAGCAACTTTACCTTGGAAGATCCAACACATTCTAGAACACTCTTTATGGTATATTCACAGCAAGCCAGTAAAGGTGGCATGATCTAACTTTACAGAAGGTTCAGCTGTAACAGGCAGTGATAAATATTCTAACAGTACATCTAGTCGGCTTAATTTTAGCCCTCACACATGCCACTTAATCCAGGAATACATCTGCATCTTCCTGTGCTACTTTCCAAACTTTCCTGGTGGTTCCCTGAGTCTAACTACACAAATCACTGTCAGACTCAAAATGATGATAAAGATGCTGAATTGTGTTTTTTGTATCCAGCCCCAGCTTGAGCGGTTTCCTTCCCCTCTAAACCTTTGCTGTCTCAGCTCATCAAGGAAACATTAGGAAAGGAAAGCAGAGATAAGGAGACAATGTTGAGATATACTAAAGCCTGACATATTCCACCTAGGGCCAATGTTAGTTAAACGGCATGCAAGATCGGGCAGAGCCTGACTTCAGGGTGGAACTTCAGTGAGTTTCTGATGAGGAAACCATTCAATGCCCTTACATAAGAAGTATGACAGAAGGCAGTATTACTCTTACTACAGTTTTGGACAAAAATCTTCTAGCATTCATCCAACTCATTGCAAACATTTTATGACCAAAATAAAATATGAATGGTTTCCTGGCATTTTTTAATAAGTTGAATATATAAAATGCACAATTTATATATATATATATATATATATATATATATATATATATATATATATATATATATATATATATATATATATATATGTTTCTGTATTATAACATTTGTGACAATTAGGTATATGATCCTCTGAGATAATGTTATATGTGCATAGTTATTAATGCTGACTAGGGATGAGCTCGATGTTCGGGTCACAACAAAGAGCGATTAACTCTCCTAGGTTAAAAGAGGCCGTGCCACATCCAATAAAGCATAAAGAACAGAGAAGGGGTTCCCCTAAGTGGATTTTCCCGGCACTTGTGTATACAGTAGAAGGGTACAAACTCATATAGAGGATAAAAGAGTATTTATATTTATTAAAGAATTTCATCTTCTAAAAACATTGTGGACATTATGAACAACGAAAACATATTGCATGATTAACATAATTCGTGTGGATCAGTAACCAATGATGTTGTATACAAAAACTCTTTTCAAGCCCGCCGCGTTTCGGGGTACATAATATTTCAGTCCTTCTTCAGGGGCATAACTGAAAAGAGGGGTTCATCTGAAAATGTTTCGTTGGTTACTCTGAGGAAGAGTTTAAAAACCACATGGAAAAGCAAGGCATGCTAGATGGGATGGTGATAGAGTATATTTTTGTGGGTGCTGATGCTGTTCCTTGAGTATTGCAATTTTAGCTAGGTATTGGTAGATAGCAAATTCCCACAGGGAGGTACACAGTTTCACCTACCCTTGTCCCTCCCGGATGTGTGCAGGCCAAAGCGGTATACTGGGGCTCAAAAGAGGTGACCCTTAGTTCAGTAGCATATAGATTCGGCCAGCCACGCATCCCAGCATCCGGCAGGTAGAACGCCTTCAATGTTCGGGTCGAACATAAGTTTTTTTTTTGTTCGCCCGTTCGCCGAAGAACTAACATTATGGGGCATTCATGCCAAATTCGAGCACCGCGAAGCGCCCCATAATGTGCATTGCTGTATGATGGTTGGCCAAAGCATGCACCTTACCTGCATGTTTTGGCCAATCCCCGCGCCCTCTGCTAAGAGAGCCATAATTGGCCAAAGTGCCTTTGGCCAATCATGGTTCAGGGGGATCAAGTCCACGCCCCACACTATATACGGCTGCCTACACGGCGGCCCTGTGTAGTGTTGTTGGTGTGGACGGAGAGATAGTGTGATTTAGATTAAGCAGGCAGGTTATTCAGTTAGCGGCAGTGTATTTAATATCTAGACAGTCAGTCTAGTATATATTTCTGCATCCAGTGTAGCCTATATCTACAGTGCATTCCATGGTGTACGGTTTCTACTACACTTCTGGTGGTGTACACAGTACACAATACAGTGCAGCCGTAGTGCAGTTGCTACTACACTTCTGGTGGTGTACACAGTACACAATACAGTGCAGCCATAGTACAGTTGCTACTACACTTCTGGTGGTGTACACAGTACACAATACAGTGCAGCCATAGTGCAGTTGCTACTACACGTCTGGTGGTGTACACAATACAGTGCAGCCGTAGTGCAGTTGCTACTACTTTTCTGGTGGTGTACACAGTACACAATACAGTGCAGCCGTAGTACAGTTGCTACTACACTTCTTGTGGTGTACACAGTACATAATACAGTGCAGCCTTAGTGCAGTTGCTACTACACGTCTGGTGGTGTACACAATACAGTACAGCCGGAGTGCAGTTGCTACTACACGTCTGGTGGTGTACACAATACAGTGCAGCCGTAGTGCAGTTGCTACTGCACTTCTGGTGGTGTACACAATACAGTGCAGCCGTAGTGCAGTTGCTACTACTTTTCCGGTGGTGTACACAATACACAATACAGTGTAGCCGTAGTACAGTTGCTACTACACTTCTGGTGGTGTACACAGTACACAATACAGTGCAGCCATAGTGCAGTTGCTACTACATGTCTGGTGGTGTACACAATATGGTGCAGTCGTAGTGCAGTTGCTACTACTTTTCTAGTGGTGTACACAGTACACAATACAGTGCAGCCGTAATGCAGTTGCTACTACACTTCTGGTGGTGTACACAATACAGTACAGCCGTAGTGCAGTTGCTACTACTTTTCTGGTGGTGTACACAGAACACAATACAGTGCAGCTGTAGTGCAGTTGCTACTAAACTTCTGGGGTTGTACAAAGTACTCAATACGGTGCAGCTGTAGTACAGTTGCTACTACTTTTCTTGTGGTGTGCACAGTACACAATACAGAGCGGCCGTAGTACAGTTGCTACTCCACTTCTGGTGGTGTACACAATACAGTGCAGCCATAGTGCAGTTGCTACTATACTTCTGGTGGTGTACACAATACAGTGCAGCCATAGTGCAGTTGCTACTGCACTTCTGGTGGTGTACACAATACAGTGCAGCCATAGTGCAGTTGCTACTGCACTTCTGGTGGTGTACACAATACAGTGCAGCCATAGTGCAGTTGCTACTACACTTCTGGTGGTGTGCACAATACAGTGCAGCCGTAGTGCAGATGCTACTACTTTTCTGGTTGTGTACACAGTACACAATACAGTGCAGCTGTAGTGCAGTTGCTACTAAACTTCTGGGGTTGTACAAAGTACACAATACAGTGCAGCTGTAGTGCATTTGCTACTACTTTTCTTGTGGTGTGCACAGTACACAGTTCTGGTAGTGTACACAGTAAACAATACAGTGCAGCCATAGTACAGTTGCTACTACACTTTTGATGGTGTACACAGTACACAATACAGTGTAGTGTGGTGTTACAAAACAAAATATACATCATGTCCGGAATGCCACCAAGGAGAGGCAGACGCTCACAGGCCACTAAAAGAGGGCAAGCAGGCTCTGTGTCTACAGTCAACAGTGCTGGTGGTGGACATGGTGCATCCTCTGCAGGTGGTCTTGGGGCACGCTTGTCCTTTTTTTCTGCTGCTGGCTGTGTTATTGAGCCAGAACATGCAGAAGAGTTGGTGGAGTGGATAACAAAGCCGCCCTCATCCTCTTCATCCTCTGTCACCCAGGCTCACAGTAGTTTGCCTTTCAATGCAGCTGCTAAAGTGGCCTATTCCACCGGCTCCTTGTCCACAGTCACTCCTTCCGTAGCTCCACCATCATGCACGGAGGAGTCCACTGAACTATTCGACCACAGTGTCGGGTACATGCTGCTGGAGGATGCGCAGTGATTTGAAGGATCCGATGTTGGTTCCCAGGTTGAGGAAGGGAGTAACATGAGCCTAGAGAGAGGGGGTGCCCAAGAAGGACAAGAAACTGACAGTCATGTTCCCCCAGCTGCAGCATACTGCCATGTTTGCTCCAGTGACAAGGAGGGAGGGGATGATTGTCAAGGCTGGGCTCAGCCCTTCCTTCTTTGATCTGGCCACTCAGTTGTCGGTTAATTGCCAGCTCCCATCTCTCTCCACAGTTACTCAGCAGTAGGGATGAGCTTCGTGTTCGAGTCGAACCCATGTTCGACTCGAACATCGGCTGTTCGACCGTCCGTCGAATTGCGAACGATATGGGCCGTTCGCGCCAAATTCGTGTGGCGCGTCACGGCCCATAATTCACTGCGGCATCGCAGTGCATTGCTGGCTGATGATTGGCCAAGCATGCACTATGACCCGCATGCTTGGCCAATCACAGCGCCGTCAGTAGAGAGAGCTGTAATTGGCCAAAGCCAGGGTGGCTTTGGCCAATTATGGCTCAGGGGATTTAGTACACGCCCCACACTATATAAGGCCGCCTGCACGGCGGCCCTGTGTAGTGTGTGTTCCGGTGTGCTGAGAGATAGAGAGAGAGAGAGACAGTGTCATTTGATTTGAGTTAGATAGATTAGGCAGAACAGTCAGTCAGTTAGCTGCACTTACAGTGTATTGTGTATATATATGCATCCCAGGTGTTGCATATATATATATACACTGTATTCAGTTTAGCTAGATCCGTTCCTGTTATCTTCTATCTAGACTATTTACATTTGGTGCAGTGCGTCCTGCTCACAGTGTTCAGCTAGATCGTTCCTGCTATTTACATTTAGTGCAGTGCGTCCTGCTCACAGTGTTCAGCTAGATCCGTTCCTGCTATTTACATTTAGTGCAGTGCGTCCTGCTCACAGTGTTCACCTAGATCAGTTCCTGCTATTTACATTTAGTGCAGTGCGTCCTGCTCACAGTGTTCAGCTAGATCCGTTCCTGTTATTTACATTTAGTGCAGTGCGTCCTGCTCACAGTGTTCAGCTAGATCCGTTCCTGCTATTTACATTTAGTGCAGTGCGTCCTGCTCACAGTGTTCAGCTAGATCCGTTCCTGCTATTTACATTTAGTGCAGTGCGTCCTGCTCACAGTGTTCAGCTAGCTCCGTTCCTGCTATTTACATTTAGTGCAGTGCGTCCTGCTCACAGTGTTCAGCTAGATCTGTTCCTGCTATTTACATTTAGTGCAGTGCGTCCTGCTCACAGTGTTCAGCTAGATCCGTTCCTGCTATTTACATTTAGTGCAGTGCGTCCTGCTCACAGTGTTCAGCTAGATCTGTTCCTGCTATTTACATTTAGTGCAGTCAGTGCGTCCTGCTCACAGTGTTCAGCTAGATACGTTCCTGCTATTTACATTTAGTGCAGTGCGTCCTGCTCACAGTGTTCAGCTAGATCTGTTCCTGCTATTTACATTTAGTGCAGTCAGTGCGTCCTGCTCACAGTGTTCAGCTAGATCCGTTCCTGCTATTTACATTTAGTGCAGTGCGTCCTGCTCACAGTGTTCAGCTAGATCTGTTCCTGCTATTTACATTTAGTGCAGTGCGTCCTGCTCACAGTGTTCAGCTAGATCCGTTCCTGTTATTTACATTTAGTGCAGTGTGTCCTGCTCACAGTGTTCAGCTAGATCCGTTCCTGCTATTTATATTTAGTGCAGTGCGTCCTGCTCACAGTGTTCAGCTAGATCCGTTCCTGCTATTTACATTTAGTGCAGTGCGTCCTGCTCACAGTGTTCAGCTAGATCCGTTCCTGCTATTTACATTTAGTGCAGTGCGTCCTGCTCACAGTGTTCAGCTAGATCTGTTCCTGCTATTTACATTTAGTGCAGTCAGTGCGTCCTGCTCACAGTGTTCAGCTAGATCCGTTCCTGCTATTTACATTTAGTGCAGTGCGTCCTGCTCACAGTGTTCAGCTAGATCTGTTCCTGCTATTTACATTTAGTGCAGTCAGTGCGTCCTGCTCACAGTGTTCAGCTAGATCCGTTCCTGCTATTTACATTTAGTGCAGTGCGTCCTGCTCACAGTGTTCAGCTAGATCCGTTCCTGCTATTTACATTTAGTGCAGTGCGTCCTGCTCACAGTGTTCAGCTAGATCCGTTCCTGCTATTTACATTTAGTGCAGTGCGTCCTGCTCACAGTGTTCAGCTAGATCCGTTCCTGTTATCTTCCTACTGACAGGCAGGCTTGTCTGGTTACAGTATATAAAGCTACCTGAAGAAAATTACAGGTGTTCTATCCCAGCTTAGTGCAGCTACAGGCCATTAGTATGTCTGGAAGGCCAAGAAGGAGAGGCAGACAGTCACAAGCCAATAAGAGAGGGCAAGCAGGCTCTGTGTCTAGTGCTGGTCGTGGAGACGGTGCATCCTCATCAGCACGTGGCCATGGGACACGCTTGGCCTTTTTTTCGGCAGCTGGCCGTGTTGAGCCGCAACATGCGGAAGACTTGGTCGAGTGGATGACCAAGCCATCCTCATCCTCCTCATCCTCTCTCATCCATGCCCAGGGTGCTTTGTCTGGCAAAGCAGCAGCCTCTTCCCTCAGCTCAATGTCATCAGTGACTCCTTCCCTAGCTCCACCATGTCCTCCTGAGGATTCCCTCGAACTGTTTGACCACAGTGTTGGGTACATGCTCCAGGAGGATGCCCAGCGTTTGGAAGGCTCTGATGATGATACTGAGCTCGATGAAGGCAGTAACATGAGCACGGACAGAGGGGGTGCCCAAGAAGGACAGCAATCTGGCAGTCATGCTCCCCCTGCTGCAGCATACTGCCAGGTTTGCTCCAGTGATGAGGAGGGAGGGGATGATGAGGTCACTGACTCAACGCGGGTGCCTGATAGGAGAGAGGAGGAGGAGGAGGAGGCGGCACATCACCAACGAGGCAGGATGCCCTCCAGGGGCCAGCCTAAGGGCAGCACATTGACTGCATCACACCCCAAAGCTCCACATGTGCAGGGCGCTGCAGTCTCTGCGCGTTATTCAAAAAGTTCTTTGGTGTGGGCCTTTTTTGAGACGAGTGCATCAGATCGCACCGCTGCTATTTGCAACATATGTCTCAAGCGTATCTCGCGTGGCCAAAACATCTCCCGCTTGGGTACCACATGCTTGACCAGACATATGTTGACCTGCCATGCAGTTCGTTGGCAAGCGTATCTAAAAGACCCACACCAAAGAACAAAGAGGATCTCTCCTTGCTCCTCATCAGCTGAGATTTCCAACCCCACTAGACCTTCAGTCCTCTCTGAGACCTGCAGTGAGAGGAATGAAGGTGTAGAATTAGGTGTGTCACAGCCAAGTACTTGTGGGCAATCTGCTTTTGGTACACCGACGTCAGATTGTACCAGGCAAATTTCCCTGCCCCAGCTGCTGCACCGCCGAAAGAAGTTTGCTCCCAGCCATCCACATGCCCAGCGGTTGAATGCTAGCTTGGCAAAATTGCTAGCACTTCAACTGCTGCCTTTTCAGTTGGTAGACTCTGCCCCCTTCCGTGAGTTTGTGGAATGTGCGGTTCCTCAGTGGCAGGTACCCAAACGCCACTTTTTCTCACGGAAGGCGATTCCGGCTCTCTACCGGCATGTGGAAGGCAATGTCCATGCCTCGCTGGACAGGGCGGTCAGCGGTAAGGTGCATATTACCGCTGACTCATGGTCCAGCAGGCATGGACAGGGACGTTACCTAAGTTTCACGGCGCATTGGGTGACTCTGCTGGCAGCTGGGAAGGATGCAGGACAAGGTGCAGTAGTGTTGGAGGTTGTTCCGCCACCACGCCTCCAAAATGCTGATTGTGACACACCTCTCTCCTCCACCCCCTCCTCTTCTTCTTCCTCCATGGCCTCTTCCTCGGAACCAGCGGTGCTCCGTAGGCGTTCAAGGGGCTACGCAAGTACGCAGGCCAAAAGATGCCATGCGGTGCTTGAGCTGGTGTGCTTGGGGGACAGGAGCCACACTGGGGCAGAGGTTCTGTCAGCTCTGCAGGGGCAGGTTCAGAGGTGGTTGACGCCACGCCAACTTAAGGCAGGAATGGTGGTTTGCGACAATGGCACCAACCTCCTCTCTGCCCTCCGACAGGGACAACTGACCCATGTGCCCTGTTTGGCTCACGTCCTTAACTTGGTGGTGCAGCGGTTCTTGGGCAGGTACCCGGGCTTACAGGATGTCCTGAGGCAGGCCAGGAAAGTCTGTGTGCATTTCCGCCGGTCATATAATGCCAGTGCTCGGCTGACGGACCTCCAAAAGGAGTTTAACCTGCCCAAGAACCGCCTAATCTGTGACATGGGACAAAGAAAAAAATCTTGCGAGCCACAATGTTCCTATGCTTAATAAACCAGCAGCAACAAGTTGTTATATACCACAGGTATATCAAAGATGAATATCCAGCAGCAAACGCAGTTCACGTACTCATAACCGTGCATAAACCATAATATAAAAGAAATTGCGTTGCGCTTGATTAAATGTCATACAGAGAAATATCCTAAAAACTTTTAAAAAAATACCTCACTATTCACATCCATTATGCATAACTGTGCTAAAAAATAGTAATTTAAAATATAACTAAAAAATATCAAAATACTCCTGTGGAAAAGTAAATGGTATCACTTCTATGCAATGTGCATATGTATAAACCTGTGGACAAACAATATAAAGTGCATATAGTGCCAAAGTATATATATACAATTGTGCATAAAAATATATATTAAAGGTGACTGCAAACATAAAAAAGCATGCACTGCTTCATATATCGTGCAACATGCAAACATCAAAGAAACGGGGAGGGGCCAGGACGGAGCGAGCAGCGTACAGCGGAATAGCGAACAGCTGAGCCGGGAGAAGCACATACCCCGCGGCAGACCACACAGTATACCCTTTGGAGCCTTTTTATTGTTTGGTGCACAACAGCACCCATGAAATGTGAGTACCCCTTTGTGGGAAGGTTGTCTTGTTGGAATAAACGTTTTTAAAGTGGAATTACACTATATAGTCTCTCCTTGTTTTTATGATTAATGTCTATGGAGCCTAACTGACCCAGAGTGGAGATCGATCTAGCTTATCGCATATAGCCCAGGGGGTGGCTACATAGCGTGTTTTGACACAAGGTAAAAGCTGTGTCACACGCTCTAAGGTGAGCGCAACAACTGTGGGGGGGCACTGTGGCACATTATTATTGTTTAAAGCACTGGAATTCGGCACATTGGATGACTTGGACATCTATGGATATTTATGGACACGGAAGCACTTTTTAGTTTCATTTTTGGGACACTTATATAAGAACTTTGAATCACGGCCATTTAAACGCAGCTTGCGTTTCTTTGATGTTTGCATGTTGCACGATATATGAAGCAGTGCATGCTTTTTTATGTTTGCAGTCACCTTTAATATATATTTTTATGCACAATTGTATATATATACTTTGGCACTATATGCACTTTATATTGTTTGTCCACAGGTTTATACATATGCACATTGCATAGAAGTGATACCATTTACTTTTCCACAGGAGTATTTTGATATTTTTTAGTTATATTTTAAATTACTATTTTTTAGCACAGTTATGCATAATGGATGTGAATAGTGAGGTATTTTTTTAAAAGTTTTTAGGATATTTCTCTGTATGACATTTAATCAAGCGCAACGCAATTTCTTTTATATTATAATCTGTGACATGCCCACCAGGTGGAACTCAACGTTGGCCATGCTGCAGCGGCTGCACACGCAGCAGAGGGCCATCAATGAGTACCTGTGCGACTATGGCACCAGGACAGGGTCAGGGGAGCTTGGTTTTTTTTCCCCACGCCAGTGGGCCATGATCAGGGATGCATGCACTGTCCTGTCACCATTCGAGGAGGCCACGAGGATGGTGAGCACTGACAGTGCATGCATTAGTGACACTGTCCCCCTTGTCCACCTGTTGGAGCACACGCTGCGTGGAATAATGGACAGGGCACTTGAGGCAGAACAGAGGCAGGAAGAGGAGGACTTCCTTAGCTCTCAAGGCCCCCTTTATCCAGACAGTGTTCCTGCGTGCCCGCCGATCACACAGGAAGAGGACGAGGAGGAGGAGGAGGAGGAGGAAGATTGTGTCAGTATGGAGGTGGAGCCTGGCACTCAGCATCAGCAGCAGTCTTTAAGGGATCAGTCCCAAGGAACACATGGACTTGTACGTGGCTGGGAGGAGGTGGCTGCAGACATTGTTGTCCTTAGTGACCCAGAGGACTCCGGACCGAATGCCTCAGCAAACCTACGCTGCATGGCCTCCCTGATCCTGCAAAGCCTGCGTAAGGATCCTCGTATTCGTGGTATCAAGGAGAAGGACCAATACTGGCTGGCAACCCTCCTTGATCCACGTTACAAGGGTAAGGTTGCGGACCTTATCTTGCCATCGCAGAGGGAGCAGAGGATGAAACATCTTCGGGAGGCCTTGCAGAAAGGTCTGTGCAACGCGTTCCCAGAGACTGGGAGGTTACAAACTCCTGTTTCTGGACAACATGTTGCTGAGGCTTCGGTCAGTCAAAGAAGGAGCGGTGGAGAAGGTGGCCGTCTGACCGATGCGTTCAGACAATTTTTTGGTCCGCAGCCCCAAGGTATGATCGGTTCCAGCAACCATCGCCAGCGTCTGTTTTACATGGTGCAGGAATACCTAGGGGCAAGATCAGACTTGGACACCTTTCCCACCGAAAATCCTCTGGGTTACTGGGTCTTGAGGATGGATCACTGGCCAGAGCTTGCACAGTATGCAATTGAGCTACTGGCCTGTCCTGCATCCAGCGTTCTTTCGGAACGCACATTCAGTGCTGCTGGAGGCGTGGTAACCGATCACAGGGTGCGTCTGTCCACCGACTCGGTCGATCGGCTGACCTTCATAAAAATGAATCAGTCTTGGATCACCACCAGCTACCAAGCACCTGATGCTGATGTAACCGAATAATTTTTTTTGAAATCTCAGATCCCTTCAAAGACTGCCTATGCTGATGCTGAGTGACTATCCCTGAGTAATTATCCTCTTCCTCCTCAATCATCACGCTGATAGCTTGTAAGAACATTTTTGGTTCTGGGCGCCACCACCAGTGCCTAAGGCACAATTTTTCAGCCCCTCTTTAACAGGGGCGTGTAATTACAATTTTTGATGTAATACTTTACAGCAGGGCTCGTTCCTGCATTCCAACTAGAGTGTCTGTGAGGGGTTGCAGTGTTGTGGCACCAGCACCAGTGCCTAAGGCCCAATTTTTCTGCCCCTGTCTAACAGGGGCGTGTAATTACAATTTTTGAAGCAATACTTTGCAGCAGGGCTCGTTCCTGCGTTCCAACTAGAGTGTCTGTGAGGGGTTGCAGTGTTGTGGCACCAGCACCAGTGCCTAAGGCCTAATTTTTTAGCTCCTGTTCAACAGGGGCATGTAATTACAATTCTTGATCTAATATTTCACAGCAGGGCCCTGTGAGGGCTTACAGTGTTGTGGCCACAGCAACACCTAAGGCTCAAATTTCTGCTGAGTATATAGGGCAGGACCCTACTTTCAAACATCTAACTTACAAACGACTCCTACTTGCAAACGGAAGGAGACAACAGGAAGTGAGATGAAATCTACCCCTAGGAAGGGAAATTCTCTCCTGTAAGAGTTAATATGGGAAAACAATTTCTCCTTTCCACTGATGCTTTCCAATCCTTGTTCCACAAAAAAACCCAAATTTTCAAAAAACATTTTTCATTGGGACAAAAAAAGTGAGGTGAAATCTTCTGAAGAGGAGGAAAGACAGCAAAACAAATGTCACAGGGGTGATAACCCTTCCCTATGTTTTCCAAAAAGCTTAAAAAAGATTTTTTGGCTGGAGCTAAACACGTTAAAAATGTACCCGTTCAAAATTACAAAGAGATTCTACTTAACAACAAACCTACAGTCCCTGTCTTGTTTGCACCGCCTGTATACTGCTGTTCAGAGTATATAGGGCCTTTCCTTATTTTAATTTGGGTGCGGGGTTCCCCTTAATATCCATACAGGACCCAAAGGGCCTGGTAATGGACTGGGGGGGTACCCATGCCATTTGTCTCACTGATTTTCATCCATATTGCCATGACCCGACATGAGATTAAACCCGCAAGCAGTTTTAAATGAGATTTTTTCCTTTAAAAATGACATTTGGTGCAGGGACTGTTCTAAACATGGGAAACACGCGTCACTTTACAGGCATACTATAGACACCCCCCAGGTACGATATTTAAAGGAATATTTCACTTTTTTTTTTTTTACTTTAAGCATCATTAAAATCACTGCTCCCGAAAAAACGTCCGTTTTTAAAAGTTTTTTTTGCATTGATACATGTCCCCTGGGGTAGGACCCGGGTCCCCAAACCCTTTTTAGGACAATACCATGCAAATTAGCCTTTAAAATGAGCACTTTTGATTTCGAACGTTCGAGTCCCATAGACGTCAATGGGGTTCTAACGTTCATGCGAACTTTCGGTCCGTTCGCGGGTTCTGGTGCGAACCGAACCGGGGGGTGTTCGGCTCATCCCTACTCAGCAGTTGTTCATATTCTGCTCGTCAGTCTTGCCTACTTAAGCCGTCTAGTCCAGAGGGTCTCTGCCTTAGCCTTGGTCAACATCACAAGAAACATCTCCTGCGTTCCTGTTTAAAGACTGGCTTTGCTAACATCCCTTCTGAATCCAGATCCTGCTTGCTGTTCCACTACTTTGATCACTGACTTCTGGCTTGGCTGACTATCCGTTCCGGTTACTGAACTCTGGCTATGTTTTGACTATGTTTGCTCTTTTTACTTTTATTATTAAACAAGTGTGATTTAACTGTACTTCTGTCTAATTTCATGGTTTATGACAGATGATGAGGTCACTGACTCTATTTGGGTGCCTGATAGAAGAGAGGAGGAGGAGGCACAACTCCAACGAGGCAGGATGTCCTCTAGGGGCAGCTTAAAAGCAGCCACCCTACTGCATCACACCGCAAAGCTCCGCAGGTGCAGAGCGCTGCTGACTCCTCGATGATTTTGAAAAGTTCCTTGGTGTGGGCCTTTTTTGACACGTGTGCAGCAGATTGCACCGTTGCTGTTTGCAACCTATGTCTGAAGCGGATCAAGCGTGGCCACAACAGCAGCCGCTTGGGCACCACATGCTTGACCAGACATATGACGACCTCCCATGCAGTCCATTAGCAACAGCACTTGAAAGACCCACATCAAAGAAAAAGGCAGACTCCATTAGCATCTGGGATCTCCAACCCCACTATGCATCCAGTCCTCTCAAAAACCTGCACTGAGAAGAATGAAGGTATAGCAATAGGTGTCCCAAGTACCTGAAGCCAATCTGCTAGCAGTACAACACCATCTGATTTTAGCAGGCAAATCTCCTACCCCAGTTGCTAAACCGTAAAAAGAAATTTGGTCCCAGCCATCCACATGCTCAGCGTCTGAATGCTAGCTTGGCCAAATTGATAGCACTGCAACTGCTGCCTTTTCAGGTGGTAGACTCTGCCCCCTTTCGTGGATTTGTGGAATGTTCTGTACCTCAGTGGCAGGTTCCAAAACATCATTTCTTTTCACGGAAGTCCATTCCTGCTTTCTACCGGCATTTGGAAGGCAATGTTTTCGCCTCGTTGGACAGGGCGGTCAACAGTAAGGTGCATATTACTGCTGACTCATGATCCAGCAGGCATGGGCAGGGATGTTACCTTTCCTTCATGGCGCACTGGGTAACTCTGCTGGCAGCTGGGAGGGATGCAGGACAGGGTTCAGTATTGTTGGAGCTTGTTCCGCCACCACGCCTCCAAAATGCTAGTGGTGATTCTGCCACAGCACTCTCCTCCACCCCCTCCTCTTCTTCTTCCTCTATGGCCTCTTCTGCAGATTTGTTCTCTGAACCAGCGGTGCTCCATAAGCGTTCAAGGGGCTACGCAAGCACTCAGGCAAAAACATGCCGTGCGGTGCTTGAGTTGGTCTGCTTAGGAGACAGGAACCACACTGGGGCAGAGATTCTGTCAGCTCTGCAGGGGCAGGCTCAGAGGTGGTTGATGCCACACCAGCTTCAGCCAGGAATGGTTGTATGAGATAATGGCACCAATCTTCTCTCCGCCCTCCGACAGGGACACTCGACCCATGTTCCATGTTTGGCACACGTCCTGAATTTGGTGGTGCAGCGGTTCTTGAGCAGGTACCCAGGCTTACAGGATCTCCTGAGGCAGGTCAGAAAAGTCTGTGGTCATTTCCGACAATCATACAATGCCAGTGCTCAGCTGGCTGACATTCAAAGGGAATGCAACCTGCCCACCAACTGCCTCATTTGTGACATGCCCACCAGGTAGAACTCAACTTTGGCAATGCTGCAGCAGCTGCACATGCAGCAGAGGGCCATCAATGAGTACCTGCATGAGTATGGCACCAGGACAGGGTCAGGGGAGCTTGGCTTCTTTTGGCCATGCCAGTGGCTACTGATTAAGGATGCATGCAATGTCCTGTCACCATTTGAGGAGGCCACAAGGATGGTGAGCAGCAACAATGCATGCATCAGTGATATTGTCCCTCTTGTCTTCTTGTTGGAGCACACGCTTCCTGGAATAATAGACAGGGCACTTGAGACAGAACAGCGGGAGGAAGAGGAGGACTTCCTTACCTCTTAAGGCCCCCTTTATCCAGATAGTAATCCTGCGGGCCCGCCAAACACACATTAAGAAGAGGAGGAGGAGGATTGTGTCAGCATGGACTTGGAGGATAACACTCAGCAGCAGTCTTCAAGGGAAAGTTTTCAGTCCTCAGAAATCCAAGGAGTTGTATGTGGCTGGGAGGAGGTTGTTATGGATCATGTGATCCTTAGTGACCCAGAGGACTCAGAATCGGATGCCTCTGCAAACTTATGCTGCGTGGCTTCCCTGATTCTGCAAAGGACCCTAGGATTTCTGGTATCAAGGAGAGGGATCATTACTGGCTGGCAACCCTTCCTGATCCATGTTACAAGGGTAAGGTTGCAGAACTCATCCTGCCTTCGCAGAGGGAGCAGAGGATGAAACATCTTCAGGAGGCTTCAAAGAAACGTTTGTGCAATGCATTTCCAGACCCTGGGAGGTTACAATTTCCTGGTGCTGGATAGGGATGAGCTTCGAGTTCGAGTCAAACTCATGTTCGACTCGAACATTGGCTGTTCGCGAGTTCGCCGAACAGCGAACAATTTGGGGTGTTCGCGGCAAATTCGAATGCCGCGGAACACCCTTTAAAAGTCTATGGGAGAAATCAAAAGTGCTAATTTTAAAGGCTTATATGCAAGTTATTGTCATAAAAAGTGTTTGGGGACCTGGGTCCTGCCCCAGGGGACATGGATCAATGCAAAAAAAAGTTTAAAAACGGCCGTTTTTTCAGGAGCAGTGATTTTAATAATGCTTAAAGTCAAACAATAAAAGTGTAATATCCCTTTAAATTTCGTACCTGGGGGGTGTCTATAGTATGCCTGTAAAGGGGCGCATGTTTCCTGTGTTTAGAACAGTCTGACAGCAAAATGACATTTCGAAGGAAAAAAAGCCATTTAAAACTACCCGCGGCTATTGCATTGCCGACAATACACATAGAAGTTCATTGATAAAAACGGCATGGGAATTCCCCACAGGGCAACCCCGAACCAAAATTAAAAAAAAAAAAAGACGTGGGAGACCCCTAAATTCCATACCAGGCCCTTCAGGTATGGTATGGATATTAAGGGGAACCCCGGCCAAAATGTTTTAAAAAAATGACGTGGGGTTCCCCCTAAATTTTGGATTTTAAGGGGAACTCCGCGCCAAAAAAAAAAAAAAACTGCGTGGGGTCCCCCCAAAAATCCATACCAGACCCTTATCCGAGCACGCAACCTGGCAGGCCGCAGGAAAAGAGGGGGGCGAGAGTGCGGGCCCCCCCCTCCTGAACCGTACCAGGCCACATGCCCTCAACATTGGGAGGGTGCTTTGGGGTAGCCCCCCAAAACACCTTGTCCCCATGTTGATGAGGACAAGGGCCTCATACTCACAACCCTGGCCGGTGGTTGTGGGGGTCTGCGGGCGGGGGGCTTATCGGAATCTGGAAGCCCCCTTTAACAAGGGGACCCCCAGATCCCGGCCCCCCCTGTGTGAAATGGTAAGGGGGTACTTACCCCTACCATTTCACTAAAAAACTGTCAAAAATGTTAAAAATGACAAGAGACAGTTTTTGACAATTCCTTTATTTAAATTTCTTCTTTCTTCCTTCATCTTTTTCTGGTTCTGCTGGCTCTTCTGGACCTTCCTCCGGCGTTCTTGTCCAGCATCTCCTCCGCGGTGTCTTCTATCTTCTTCTCCTCGGGCCGCTCCGCACCCATGGCATGGAGGGGAGGCTCCCGCTCTTCTCTTCATCTTATTCTTCATCCTCTTCTCTTCTTCCTTCTTCTCTTCTTCTCTTCTTCGTTTTCTTCTCCGGGCTGCTCCGCATCCATGCTGTCATGGAGGGAGGCTCCCGCTGTGTGACGGCGTCTCTTCATCTGACGGCTCTTAAATAACGGGGGGCGGGGCCACCCGGTGACCCCGCCCCCCTCTGACGCACGGGACATGACGGGACTTCCCTGTGGCATTCCCCGTGACGTCACAGGGAAGTCCCATCAAGTCACCGTGCGTCAGAGGGGGGCGGGTTCACCGGGTGGCCCCACCCCCCGTTATTTAAGAGCCGTCAGACGAAGAGACGCCGTCACACAGCGGGAGCCTCCCTCCATGACAGCATGGATGTGGAGCGGCCCGGAGAAGAAAATGAAAAAGAGAAGAAGAGAAGAAGGAAGAAGAGAAGAGGATGAAGAAGAAGATGAAGAGAAGAGCGGGAGCCTCCCCCCATGCCATGGGTGCGGAGCGGCCCGAGGAGAAGAAGATAGAAGACACCGCGGAGGAGATGCTGGACGAGAACGCCGGAGGAAGAACCAGAAGAGCCAGAAGAAGAAGAAGATGAAGGAAGAAGCATTTAAATAAAGGAATTGTCAAAAAGTGTCTCTTGTCATTTTTAACATTTTTGACAGTTTTTTAGTGAAATGGTAGGGGTAAGTACCCCCTTACCATTTCACACGGGGGGGCAGGATCTGGGGGTCCCCTTGTTAAAGGGGGCTTCCAGATTCCGATAAGCCCCCTGCCCGCAGACCCCCACAACCACCGGCCAGGGTTGTGGGGATGAGGCCCTTGTCCTCATCAACATGGGGACAAGGTGTTTTGGGGGGCTACCCCAAAGCAGCCTCCCAATGTTGAGGGCATGTGGCCTGGTATGGTTCAGGAGGGGGGGGGGCTCTCGTCCCCCCCTCTTTTCATGCGGCCTGCCAGGTTGCGTGCTCGGATAAGGGTCTGGTATGGATTTTCGGGGAACCCCACGCCGTTTTTTTTTTTTTTTGGCGCGGGGTTCCCCTTAAAATCCATACCAGACCTGAAGGGTCTGGTATGAAATTTAGGGGGAACCCCACGTCATTTTTTTTTAAATTTTGGCCGGGGTTCCCCTTAATATCCATACCAGACCTAAAGGGCCTTGTATGGAATTTAGGGGGACTCCCACGTCATTTTTTTTTTAAATTTTGGTTCGGGTTTCCCTGTGGGGAATTCCCATGCCGTTTTTATCAATGAACTTCTATGTGTATTGTCGGCAATGCAATAGCCACGGGTAGTTTTAAATGTTTTTTCCTTCGAAATGTCATTTTGCTGTCAGACTGTTCTAAACACAGGAAACATGCGCCCCTTTACAGGCATACTATAGACACCCCCCAGGTACGAAATTTAAAGGAATATTACACTTTTATTGTTTGACTTTAAGCATTATTAAAATCACTGCTCCTGAAAAAACGGCCGTTTTTAAAACTTTTTTTTGCATTGATCCATGTCCCCTGGGGCAGGACCCGGGTCCCTAAACACTTTTTATGACAATAACTTGCATATAAGCCTTTAAAATTAGCACTTTTGATTATTCATGTTCGTGTCCCATAGACTTTAACGGTGTTCGTGTGTTCGAGCGAACTTTTTTCCTGTTCGCATGTTCTGGTGCGAACCGAACAGGGGGGTGTTCGGCTCATCCCTAGTGCTGGACAACGTGTTGCTGAGCCTTCATTCAGTCAGAGGAAGAGCAGTGGAGAAGGTGGCCGGCTGACCGATGTATTTAGACAATTTTTCAGTCCTCAGTGCCAAGGTCTGATCGTTCAAGCAACCATCGCTAGCGTCTGCATTACATGGTGCAGGAATATCTAGGGGCAAGAGCAGATTTAGAGACCTTTCCAACAGACCATCCACTGGGTTACTAGATCTTGAGGATGGACCACTGGCCAGAACTTGCCTAAAATGCAATTGAGCTACTGGCCTGTCCTGCATCCAGCATTATTTCTGAATGGACATTCAGTGCTGCAGGAGGGTTTGTAACGGATCATAGAGTGCGTCTGTCCACAGACTCCATTGATAGTCTCACATTCATAAAAATGAATCAGTTTTTAATCAGCACCTATCAAACACCTGATGCTGATGTAACTGATTGATTTTTCTATGGATGTGGGATCCCTTGAAGACGGCCTATGCTGAGTGACTATCCTATTCCTCCTCAGTCTTGATGATGCTAGCTTCCAACTAGGGTTGTCCCGATACCGATACTAGTATCGGTATCGGCACCGATACCGAGCATTTGCCCAAGTACTTGTACTCGGGCAAATGCCCCCGATGCTTTCCCCGATACCTGGAAGACAGCTGTGATCAGCGCGTGGGGGAGTTACAAGATTCTCCCCCAGCGGCTTTCACCAGCTTTAGTGACATACAGCGGTGATCGCTCACAGCTGACTGTCACTGCATCCTCCTCCGTGCCCCCTCCGTTCCTCTGTGCTTCTCCGCTGTCCCCTTCGTTCCTCTCTCCTTATCTGTCCCCTCCGTTCTGCTCTCCTTATCTGTCCCCTGCATTCCTCTCTCCTTATCTGTCCCCTCCGTTCTCCCCCTCCGTTCCTCCGTCCCCCTCCTCCTTCCTTTGTGTATGGAGAGAGTCAGCTGACTCTGTCCATTCACATAACTGAAACATTGTAATCTTCTGTGATTACAATGTGTCAGTTTATGAATGGAGGGAAGCTGCTGTCCTCTCTCCATTCATTCTCAGTGCAGCTGACGCTGCAGAGAAAGGGACTGGGGAATCTCTATCCTCTGTCTCTTTCTCTGTCTCAAGGGGGAGATATCAGAGGTCTGTTAAGACCCCTGATATCTCACCAAAGCCCCCAAAAGGGCTGATTAAAAAAAAAAAACAATAAAGAATAAAAAAATATTATTGGAAAAAATAAAAATTGTAAAAAAAAACAAAAAAAAACCACACACACATGCAACGTTCACCCCCCCCCAAAAAAATAGCAAAAAAAAAAACTGTCACGTGACATTAAAAAAAAGTATCGGTAATCGGTATCGGCGAGTACTTGAAAAAAAGTATCGGTACTTGTACTCGGTCCTAAAAAAGTGGTATCGGGACAACCCTACTTCCAACAATATTTTTGGTTTAGGGCACCACCACCATTGCCTAAGGCCCAATTTTTCTGTCCCTGTTTAAGAGGGGCATTTAATTACAATTTTTGATCTAATATTTCACAGCATGGCCTGTTCCCGTGCCCAACAAGAGTATCTGTGAGGGGTTACAGTGTTGTGGCACTACCACCACCACCAAAGGCCCAATTTTTCTGTCCCTGTTTAAGAGGGGCATTTAATTACAATTTTTGATCTAATATTTCACAGCAGGGCCTGTTCCTGCACCCAACAAGAGTATGTGTGAGGGGTTACAGTGTTGTGGCACCACCACCACCACCAAAGGTCCAATTTTTCTGCCCTGATCAACAGGGGCATGTAATTACAATTTTTGATCTAATATTTTACAGCAGGGCCCATTCCTGCGTCCACCAAGAGTAACTGTGAGGACTTATAGTGTTGTGGCACCACCACCACCCAAGGCCCAATTTTTCTGCCCCTGTTTAACAGGGGCATGTAATTACAATTCTAGAGCTAATATTTCACAGCAGGGCCTGTTCCTGCACCCACCAAGAGTAACTGTGAGGGCTTACAGTGTTGTGGCACCATCACCACCAAAGGCCCAATTTTTCTGCCACTGTTTAACAGGGGCATGTAATTACAATTTTTGATATAGTATTTCACAGCAGGGCCCGTTCCTGCACTCCCCAAGAGTAACTGTGAGGGGTTACAGTGTTCTGGTACCACCAACACCTAAGGCCCAATTTTCTGCAGAGTATATAGGGCAGGCCATATAGTATATATACTTCTGTTCAGAGTATATAGTGCCTGGGGGACCCCCACGCCATTTTTTCTTAAAATTTGGGTGCGGGGTTCCCCTTAATATCCATACCAGACTCAAAGGGCCTGGTAATGGACTTGGGGGGGGGGCATGCAGTTTTTCTCAATGATTTTCATCTATATTGCCGGGACCCGACAATACAGTACATTACAGCCGCATGCAGTTTTAAATAACTTTTTTCCTTTAGAAATTTCATTTTGCTGTGGTATTGTTCTAAACACAGGAAAACTGCGCCACTGTACCACTGTACAAGTATACTATAGACACCCCCAGGCACGATATTCAAAGGAATATTTCATTTTTATTGTTTCGCTTTAAGCATTATTAAAATCACTGCTCCCGAAAAAATGGTCGTTTTAAAACTTTTTTTGCATTGATACATGTCCCCTGAGGACCCGGGTCCCCCAATACTTTTTATGGCAACGACTTGCATATAAGCCTTTAAAATTAGCACTTTTGAATTTTCACGTTCGTGTCCCATAGACTTTAATGGTGTTCGCTTGCTCTAACAAACTTTTTGCCTGTTTGCATGTTCTGCTGCGAAATGAACCGGGGGGTGTTCGGCTCATCCCTAGTGCCGACACAGCATAGCTGCCCCTGGAAAATAAGTAGATGTAAACATTACACAAATGACACTGTAAATCATAAACAGATCCAATTTTTGTAGAGCAAAGTACTTGTTTTACCTTTTTTTCACCCGGTGTGGCATTTCAGTGCTACATATTGTAT
Source organism: Lithobates septentrionalis (assembly GCA_037952835.1). Taxonomy (NCBI): domain Eukaryota; kingdom Metazoa; phylum Chordata; class Amphibia; order Anura; family Ranidae; genus Lithobates; species Lithobates septentrionalis. Next base: position 1,264,724 of record JBBDGP010000820.1, read on the forward strand.
ATGCTTAAGCCACTTTGTAGTCACTTCCTGACTACATGAATGCACTCCAAGAATGGCTGCATGATATTTCTCAGGACAACAGTAGACCCGGTCTACATAATGTACAGTATGTTGAAATGGCAATTTAAACCCTCAAGTGGAAGCCTATCACAAGGTGACAATGCAGCAGAGCATAGCTGGGAAATAGGGATAGATAGTTGTTATCCTTTACCAGGAAGTGCCTGGTAAAGCAAACACCTGTTTTTAAGGATTGCTTGGTATTATTTTAAGGAAAGTTGTTAACAATTAGGGATGGCCCTGATGTACGAGCCGTTCGCCGAATACGAACATTATGGGGCATTCGCGGCAAATTCGACCGCCACGGAACGCCCTATAATGCACTGCGAGATTGTAGTGCATTGACGTCTGATGATTGGCCAAAGCATGCACCTGACCTGCATGCTTTGGCCAATCACAGCACGCTCTGCTGTGAGAGCGATGATTGGCTAAAGGCAAGGTGCCTTTGGGCAATCATGGCTCAGGGGGGTAAGTTTACACCCCACACTATATAAGGCTGCTTACACGGTGGCCATATATAGTGTTATGCTAATGATTGAGAGAACGTTAGCTAGAGGCAGGTTAGTTAGTGGGGTGCGGGCAGTTTAATATATATATATATATATATATATATATATATATATATATATATATATATAGTCAGTGTAGTGTAGACTATATATACAGTGCAGGGCAGTGAATTAATATATATACCATATATAGTGTTATGCTAATGATTGAGAGAACGTTAGCTAGAGGCAGGTTAGTTAGTGGGGTGCGCGCAGTTTAATATATATATATATATATATATATATATATATATATAGTCAGTGTAGTGTAGACTATATATACAGTGCAGGGCAGTGAATTAATATATATACTGTATATATGTATATATATATATATAAATATACTCCGCATATATATTATATATATATATACACACACAACATACATACACAATGCAGGCAGTCTAATATATATATATATATATGTATATATATATATATACACACAGCGTAGTCAGTGTAGAATATATACTGTATACACAGTGCAGTCCGTGTACATTATATAATACAGTGTATTGAAGTGGTTAAGCGGAACCCTATGGCAGAATTAAGAAAAAAAACGACATGGGTCCCTCCCAGTCCATACCAGGCCCTTTTAAAGGGGATTTTAAGGGGAACTCCACACCAATTTTTTTTTTAAAACAGCGTGGGATCCCCCCAAAATCCATATTAGGCCCTATGGGTCTGGCATAGATATTAAGGGGAGCTCCATGCCAAAAATGTAAAAAAAAATTGGCATGGGGTCCCCCCAAAATTCATACCAGACCCTTATCCGAGCAAGCAGCCCTGCAGGCCAGGATAGAGGGGATGAGCGAGCGTCCCCCTCCTGAACCATACCAAGCCACTTGCCCTCAACATGGAGAGGGTGCTTTGGGGTCCCCCCAAAGCACTTTGTCCCCATGTTGATGGGGATAAGGGCCTCATCCCCACAACCCTAGTCCGGTGGTTGTGGGTGTCTGCAGGCGGAGGGCTTATCGGTATCTGGAAGCCCCCTTTACCAAGTGGGCCCCCAGATCCCGCACCCCCTATGTGAATGGTTTGAGTTACATTGTGCCCCTACCCATTTACCAAAAAAATTGTCAAAAAGTAAAAACCACAAAAGACAGTTTTGGACAATTCCTGATGCAACTGGATGACCCTGCCCCCTTTGACGGCACATGATGTAAGAAGGGGTGGGGTCACCCAGTAACATCAATGGGTGGCCTCCCCTGAAGGCTGAGTATCTTCATTTTTTTTTTAATTTTCGAGACCGTCGGGTGGCGTGATTGAAGATGGATGGACATTGTGGGACACTTTTTTTCATATAAAGTGTCCCACAAAGTGAGACCCCACCCCTTCTGACATCATGTGCCATCAGAGGGGGGGGGGCGGGGTCATCCAGTTGCATCAGGAATTGTCAAAAACTGTCTTTTGTGGTTTTTACGTTTTGACACAATGTACCCCATACCCATTCACATAGGGGGGGAGAGATCTGGTGGCCCCCTTGTTAAAGAGGGCTTCCAGATTCCAATAAGCCCCCCACCTGCAAACCCCCACAACCACCAGGCAAGGGTTGCGGGGATGAGGCCCTTGTCCCATCAACATGGGACAAGGTGTTTTGGGGGGGACCCCAAAGCACATTCCCCATGTTGAGGGCATGTGTTCTGGTATGGTTCAGGAGTAGGGGGCGCTCACTCATCCCACCCATCCTGTCCTCCAGGCTGCATGCTCGGATAAGGATCTGGTGTGGATTTTGGGGGGACCTCATGCCAATTTTTTTTATTTTGGCATGGATTTCCACTTAATATCCATACCAGACCCAAAGGGTCTGGCAGACTAAGGGGACCCACCAGGCATGATATTTAAAGGAATATTTCATTTTTATTGTTTCACTTTAAGCATTATTAAAATCACTGCTCCTGAATAAACAGTCATTTTTTTAGAAACTTTTTTTGCAGTGATTTATGTCCCCTGAGGCAGTACCCGGGTCCCCATACACTTTTTATAGCAATAACTTGCTTATAAGCCTTTAAAATGAGCACTTTTGATTTTTCATGTTCGTGTCCCATAGACTTTAATAGGGTTCACATGTTCGCACAAAGTTTTTGCCTGTTTGCATGTTCTGGTGCGAACCGAACCAGGGGATGTTCGGCCTATCCCTATTAACAATATTAAAATTTACTTTGTTAAAGTTTATATGAGAGTTAAGTAATTTGTTTTATATATAAATTGTAACTGTTGCTTACTAGATTGTTTGACTAATAAATGCATTCTGTTTTCTGATAATCCCTGCATTATTGTTGTATTATCTGTGTAAGTGTTGATCTACCGGGCCACAGCATTTGACATGCTATTCTATTTTATGTTCAGTGGTTAGTTCAGTTCTGCTAACACCAGCACCAAACATGATGCAAAAACACAATTTAACTGCTTGATTGCATTATTTTTTTAAAACTACGCATTGCATTGGGTTTGCTGTGGCAAAATATTTTTACTGAGTTACATATTTTGAAATATTTTCTCAGAATGTACTATGTACATTGGAGCATTTTTAATTGTTCTGTGTATAGTGAATGATGAAGACACTACAGTTCCATGTTCTCAGTTAAGCCTCGTACACACGATTGGACTTTCCGCCAACAAAACCTACTGGCCTGTCCTGCATCCAGCGTTCTTTCGGAACGCACATTCAGTGCTGCTGGAGGCGTGGTAACCGATCACAGGGTGCATCTGTCCACCGACTCGGTCGATCGGCTGACCTTCATAAAAATGAATCAGTCTTGGATCACCACCAGCTACCAAGCACCTGATGCTGATGTAACCGAATAATTTTTTTTGAAATCTCAGATCCCTTCAAAGACTGCCTATGCTGATGCTGAGTGACTATCCCTGAGTAATTATCCTCTTCCTCCTCAATCATCACGCTGATAGCTTGTAAGAACATTTTTGGTTCTGGGCGCCACCACCAGTGCCTAAGGCACAATTTTTCAGCCCCTCTTTAACAGGGGCGTGTAATTACAATTTTTGATGTAATACTTTGCAGCAGGGCTCGTTCCTGCATTCCAACTAGAGTGTCTGTGAGGGGTTGCACTGTTGTGGCACCAGCACCAGTGCCTAAGGCCCAATTTTTCTGCCCCTGTCTAACAGGGGCGTGTAATTACAATTTTTGAAGCAATACTTTGCAGCAGGGCTCGTTCCTGCGTTCCAACTAGAGTGTCTGTGAGGGGTTGCAGTGTTGTGGCACCAGCACCAGTGCCTAAGGCCTAATTTTTTAGCTCCTGTTCAACAGGGGCATGTAATTACAATTCTTGATCTAATATTTCACAGCAGGGCCCTGTGAGGGCTTACAGTGTTGTGGCCACAGCAACACCTAAGGCCCAAATTTCTGCTGAGTATATAGGGCAGGACCCTACTTTCAAACATCTAACTTACAAACGACTCCTACTTGCAAACGGAAGGAGACAACAGGAAGTGAGATGAAATCTACCCCTAGGAAGGGAAATTCTCTCCTGTAAGAGTTAATATGGGAAAACAATTTCTCCTTTCCACTGATGCTTTCCAATCCTTGTTCCACAAATAAACCCAAATTTTCAAAAAACATTTTTCATTGGGACAAAAAAGTGAGGTGAAATCTTCTGAAGAGGAGGAAAGACAGCAAAACAAATGTCACAGGGGTGATAACCCTTCCCTATGTTTTCCAAAAAGCTTAAAAAAGATTTTTTGGCTGGAGCTAAACACGTTAAAAATGTACCCGTTCAAAATTACAAAGAGATTCTACTTAACAACAAACCTACAGTCCCTGTCTTGTTTGCACCGCCTGTATACTGCTGTTCAGAGTATATAGGGCCTTTCCTTATTTTAATTTGGGTGCGGGGTTCCCCTTAATATCCATACAGGACCCAAAGGGCCTGGTAATGGACTGGGGGGGTACCCATGCCGTTTGTCTCACTGATTTTCATCCATATTGCCATGACCCGACATGACATTAAACCCGCAAGCAGTTTTAAATGAGATTTTTTCCTTTAAAAATGACATTTGGTGCAGGGACTGTTCTAAACATGGGAAACACGCGTCACTTTACAGGCATACTATAGACACCCCCCAGGTACGATATTTAAAGGAATATTTCACTTTTTTTTTTTACTTTAAGCATCATTAAAATCACTGCTCCCGAAAAAACGTCCGTTTTTAAAAGTTTTTTTTGCATTGATACATGTCCCCTGGGGTAGGACCCGGGTCCCCAAACCCTTTTTAGGACAATACCATGCAAATTAGCCTTTAAAATGAGCACTTTTGATTTCGAACGTTCGAGTCCCATAGACGTCAATGGGGTTCTAACGTTCGTGCGAACTTTCGGTCCGTTCACGGGTTCTGGTGCGAACCGAACCGGGGGGTGTTCGGCTCATCCCTACTCAGCAGTTGTTCATATTCTGCTCGTCAGTCTTGCCTACTTAAGCTGTCTAGTCCAGAGGGTCTCTGCCTTAGCCTTGGTCAACATCACAAGAAACATCTCCTGCGTTCCTGTTTAAAGACTGGCTTTGCTAACATCCCTTCTGAATCCAGATCCTGCTTGCTGTTCCACTACTTTGATCACTGACTTCTGGCTTGGCTGACTATCCGTTCCGGTTACTGAACTCTGGCTATGTTTTGACTATGTTTGCTCTTTTTACTTTTATTATTAAACAAGTGTGATTTAACTGTACTTCTGTCTAATTTCATGGTTTATGACAGATGATGAGGTCACTGACTCTATTTGGGTGCCTGATAGAAGAGAGGAGGAGGAGGCACAACTCCAACGAGGCAGGATGTCCTCTAGGGGCAGCTTAAAAGCAGCCACCCTACTGCATCACACCGCAAAGCTCCGCAGGTGCAGAGCGCTGCTGACTCCTCGATGATTTTGAAAAGTTCCTTGGTGTGGGCCTTTTTTGACACGTGTGCAGCAGATTGCACCGTTGCTGTTTGCAACCTATGTCTGAAGCGGATCAAGCGTGGCCACAACAGCAGCCGCTTGGGCACCACATGCTTGACCAGACATATGACGACCTCCCATGCAGTCCATTAGCAACAGCACTTGAAAGACCCACATCAAAGAAAAAGGCAGACTCCATTAGCATCTGGGATCTCCAACCCCACTATGCATCCAGTCCTCTCAAAAACCTGCACTGAGAAGAATGAAGGTATAGCAATAGGTGTCCCAAGTACCTGAAGCCAATCTGCTAGCAGTACAACACCATCTGATTTTAGCAGGCAAATCTCCTACCCCAGTTGCTAAACCGTAAAAAGAAATTTGGTCCCACCCTTCCACATGCTCAGCGTCTGAATGCTAGCTTGGCCAAATTGATAGCACTGCAACTGCTGCCTTTACAGGTGGTAGACTCTGCCCCCTTTCGTGGATTTGTGGAATGTTCTGTACCTCAGTGGCAGGTTCCAAAACATCATTTCTTTTCACGGAAGTCCATTCCTGCTTTCTACCGGCATTTGAAAGGCAATGTTTTCGAATCGTTGGACAGGGCGGTCAACAGTAAGGTGCATATTACTGCTGACTCATGATCCAGCAGGCATGGGCAGGGATGTTACCTTTCCTTCATGGCGCACTGGGTAACTCTGCTGGCAGCTGGGAGGGATGCAGGACAGGGTTCAGTATTGTTGGAGCTTGTTCCGCCACCACGCCTCCAAAATGCTAGTGGTGATTCTGCCACAGCACTCTCCTCCACCCCCTCCTCTTCTTCTTCCTCTATGGCCTCTTCTGCAGATTTGTTCTCTGAACCAGCGGTGCTCCATAAGCGTTCAAGGGGCTACGCAAGCACTCAGGCAAAAACATGCCGTGCGGTGCTTGAGTTGGTCTGCTTAGGAGACAGGAACCACACTGGGGCAGAGATTCTGTCAGCTCTGCAGGGGCAGGCTCAGAGGTGGTTGATGCCACACCAGCTTCAGCCAGAAATGGTTGTATGAGATAATGGCACCAATCTTCTCTCCGCCCTCCGACAGGGACACTCGACCCATGTTCCATGTTTGGCACACGTCCTGAATTTGGTGGTGCAGCGGTTCTTGAGCAGGTACCCAGGCTTACAGGATCTCCTGAGGCAGGTCAGAAAAGTCTGTGGTCATTTCCGACAATCATACAATGCCAGTGCTCAGCTGGCTGACATTCAAAGGGAATGCAACCTGCCCACCAACTGCCTCATTTGTGACATGCCCACCAGGTAGAACTCAACTTTGGCAATGCTGCAGCAACTGCACATGCAGCAGAGGGCCATCAATGAGTACCTGCATGAGTATGGCACCAGGACAGGGTCAGGGGAGCTTGGCTTCTTTTGGCCATGCCAGTGGCTACTGATTAAGGATGCATGCAATGTCCTGTCACCATTTGAGGAGGCCACAAGGATGGTGAGCAGCAACAATGCATGCATCAGTGATATTGTCCCTCTTGTCTTCCTGTTGGAGCACACGCTTCCTGGAATAATAGACAGGGCACTTGAGACAGAACAGCGGGAGGAAGAGGAGGACTTCCTTACCTCTTAAGGCCCCCTTTATCCAGATAGTAATCCTGCGGGCCCGCCAAACACACATTAAGAAGAGGAGGAGGAGGATTGTGTCAGCATGGACTTGGAGGATAACACTCAGCAGCAGTCTTCAAGGGAAAGTTTTCAGTCCTCAGAAATCCAAGGAGTTGTATGTGGCTGGGAGGAGGTTGTTATGGATCATGTGATCCTTAGTGACCCAGAGGACTCAGAATCGGATGCCTCTGCAAACTTATGCTGCGTGGCTTCCCTAATTCTGCAAAGGACCCTAGGATTTCTGGTATCAAGGAGAGGGATCATTACTGGCTGGCAACCCTTCCTGATCCATGTTACAAGGGTAAGGTTGCAGAACTCATCCTGCCTTCACAGAGGGAGCAGAGGATGAAACATCTTCAGGAGGCTTCAAAGAAACGTTTGTGCAATGCATTTCCAGACCCTGGGAGGTTACAATTTCCTGGTGCTGGATAGGGATGAGCTTCGAGTTCGAGTCGAACTCATGTTCGACTCGAACATTGGCTGTTCGCGAGTTCGCCGAACAGCGAACAATTTGGGGTGTTCGCGGCAAATTCGAATGCCGCGGAACACCCTTTAAAAGTCTATGGGAGAAATCAAAAGTGCTAATTTTAAAGGCTTATATGCAAGTTATTGTCATAAAAAGTGTTTGGGGACCTGGGTCCTGCCCCAGGGGACATGGATCAATGCAAAAAAAAGTTTAAAAACGGCCGTTTTTTCAGGAGCAGTGATTTTAATAATGCTTAAAGTCAAACAATAAAAGTGTAATATCCCTTTAAATTTCGTACCTGGGGGGTGTCTATAGTATGCCTGTAAAGGGGCGCATGTTTCCTGTGTTTAGAACAGTCTGACAGCAAAATGACATTTCGAAGGAAAAAAAGCCATTTAAAACTACCCGCGGCTATTGCATTGCCGACAATACACATAGAAGTTCATTGATAAAAACGGCATGGGAATTCCCCACAGGGCAACCCCGAACCAAAATTTAAAAAAAAAAATGACGTGGGAGACTCCCTAAATTCCATACCAGGCCCTTCAGGTATGGTATGGATATTAAGGGGAACCCCGGCCAAAATGTTTTTAAAAAATGACGTGGGGTTCCCCCTAAATTTTGGATTTTAAGGGGAACTCCGCGCCAAAAAAAAAAAAAAACTGCGTGGGGTCCCCCCAAAAATCCATACCAGACCCTTATCCGAGCACGCAACCTGGCAGGCCGCAGGAAAAGAGGGGGGCGAGAGTGCGGGCCCCCCCCTCCTGAACCGTACCAGGCCACATGCCCTCAACATTGGGAGGGTGCTTTGGGGTAGCCCCCCAAAACACCTTGTCCCCATGTTGATGAGGACAAGGGCCTCATACTCACAACCCTGGCCGGTGGTTGTGGGGGTCTGCGGGCGGGGGGCTTATCGGAATCTGGAAGCCCCCTTTAACAAGGGGACCCCCAGATCCTGGCCCCCCCCTGTGTGAAATGGTAAGGGGGTACTTACCCCTACCATTTCACTAAAAAACTGTCAAAAATGTTAAAAATGACAAGAGACAGTTTTTGACAATTCCTTTATTTAAATGCTTCTTCTTTCTTCCTTCATCTTTTTCTGGTTCTTCTGGCTCTTCTGGACCTTCCTCCGGCGTTCTCGTCCAGCATCTCCTCCGCGGTGTCTTCTATCTTCTTCTCCTCGGGCCGCTCCGCACCCATGGCATGGAGGGGAGGCTCCCGCTCTTCTCTTCATCTTATTCTTCATCCTCTTCTCTTCTTCCTTCTTCTCTTCTTCTCTTCTTCGTCTTCTTCTCCGGGCTGCTCCGCATCCATGCTGTCATGGAGGGAGGCTCCCGCTGTGTGACGGCGTCTCTTCGTCTGACGGCTCTTAAATAACGGGGGGCGGGGCCACCCGGTGACCCCGCCCCCCTCTGACGCACGGGACATGACGGGACTTCCCTGTGGCATTCCCCGTGACGTCACAGGGAAGTCCCGTCAAGTCACCGTGCGTCAGAGGGGGGCGGGTTCACCGGGTGGCCCCACCCCCCGTTATTTAAGAGCCGTCAGACGAAGAGACGCCGTCACACAGCGGGAGCCTCCCTCCATGACAGCATGGATGCGGAGCGGCCCGGAGAAGAAAATGAAGAAGAGAAGAAGAGAAGAAGAGAAGAAGGAAGAAGAGAAGAGGATGAAGAAGAAGATGAAGAGAAGAGCGGGAGCCTCCCCCCATGCCATGGGTGCGGAGCGGCCCGAGGAGAAGAAGATAGAAGACGCCGCGGAGGAGATGCTGGACGAGAACGCCGGAGGAAGAACCAGAAGAGCCAGAAGAAGAAGAAGATGAAGGAAGAAGCATTTAAATAAAGGAATTGTCAAAAAGTGTCTCTTGTCATTTTTAACATTTTTGACAGTTTTTTAGTGAAATGGTAGGGGTAAGTACCCCCTTACCATTTCACACGGGGGGGGGCAGGATCTGGGGGTCCCCTTGTTAAAGGGGGCTTCCAGATTCCGATAAGCCCCCTGCCCGCAGACCCCCACAACCACTGGCCAGGGTTGTGGGGATGAGGCCCTTGTCCTCATCAACATGGGGACAAGGTGTTTTGGGGGGCTACCCCAAAGCACCCTCCCAATGTTGAGGGCATGTGGCCTGGTATGGTTCAGGAGGGGGGCCGCGCTCTCGTCCCCCCCTCTTTTCCTGCGGCCTGCCAGGTTGCGTGCTCGGATAAGGGTCTGGTATGGATTTTCGGGGAACCCCACGCCGTTTTTTTTTTTTTTGGCGCGGGGTTCCCCTTAAAATCCATACCAGACCTGAAGGGTCTGGTATGAAATTTAGGGGGAACCCCACGTCATTTTTTTTTAAATTTTGGCCGGGGTTCCCCTTAATATCCATACCAGACCTAAAGGGCCTTGTATGGAATTTAGGGGGACTCCCACGTCATTTTTTTTTTAAATTTTGGTTCGGGTTTCCCTGTGGGGAATTCCCATGCCGTTTTTATCAATGAACTTCTATGTGTATTGTCGGCAATGCAATAGCCACGGGTAGTTTTAAATGTTTTTTCCTTCGAAATGTCATTTTGCTGTCAGACTGTTCTAAACACAGGAAACATGCGCCCCTTTACAGGCATACTATAGACACCCCCCAGGTACGAAATTTAAAGGAATATTACACTTTTATTGTTTGACTTTAAGCATTATTAAAATCACTGCTCCTGAAAAAACGTCCGTTTTTAAAACTTTTTTTTGCATTGATCCATGTCCCCTGGGGCAGGACCCGGGTCCCTAAACACTTTTTATGACAATAACTTGCATATAAGCCTTTAAAATTAGCACTTTTGATTATTCATGTTCGTGTCCCATAGACTTTAACGGTGTTCGTGTGTTCGAGCGAACTTTTTTCCTGTTCGCATGTTCTGGTGCGAACCGAACAGGGGGGTGTTCGGCTCATCCCTAGTGCTGGACAACGTGTTGCTGAGCCTTCATTCAGTCAGAGGAAGAGCAGTGGAGAAGGTGGCCGGCTGACCGATGTATTTAGACAATTTTTCAGTCCTCAGTGCCAAGGTCTGATCGTTCAAGCAACCATCGCTAGCGTCTGCATTACATGGTGCAGGAATATCTAGGGGCAAGAGCAGATTTAGAGACCTTTCCAACAGACCATCCACTGGGTTACTGGATCTTGAGGATGGACCACTGGCCAGAACTTGCCTAAAATGCAATTGAGATACTGGCCTGTCCTGCATCCAGCATTATTTCTGAATGGACATTCAGTGCTGCAGGAGGGTTTGTAATGGATCATAGAGTGCGTCTGTCCACAGACTCCGTTGATAGTCTCACATTCATAAAAATGAATCAGTTTTGAATCAGCACCTATCAAACACCTGATGCTGATGTAACTGATTGATTTTTCTATGGATGTGGGATCCCTTGAAGACGGCCTATGCTGAGTGACTATCCTATTCCTCCTCAGTAGGGATGAGCCGAACACCCCCCGGTTCGGTTCGCACCAGAACCCGCGAACGGACCGCAAGTTCGCACGAACGTTAGAACCCCATTGACGTCTATGGGACTCGAACGTTCGAAATCAAAAGTGCTCATTTTAAAGGCTAATTTGCATGGTATTGTCCTAAAAAGGGTGTGGGGACCCGGGTCCTACCCCAGGGGACATGTATCAATGCAAAAAAAACTTTTAAAAACGGCCGTTTTTTCGGGAGCAGTGATTTTAATGATGCTTAAAGTAAAAAAAAAAAAAGTGAAATATTCCTTTAAATATCGTACCTGGCGGGTGTCTATAGTATGCCTGTAAAGTGACGCGTGTTTCCCATGTTTAGAACAGTCCCTGCACCAAATGTCATTTTTAAAGGAAAAAATCTCATTTAAAACTGCTTGCGGGTTTAATGTCATGTCGGGTCCTGCCAATATGGATGAAAATCAGTGAGACAAACGGCATGGGTACCCCCCAGTCCATTACCAGGCCCTTTGGGTCTTGTATGGATATTAAGGGGAACTCCGCACCCAAATTAAAATAAGGAAAGGTCCCTATATACTCTGAACAGCAGTATACAGGCGGTGCAAACAAGACAGGGACTGTAGGTTTGTTGTTAAGTAGAATCTGTTTGTAATTTTGAACATTTTTAACGTGTTTAGCTCCAGCCAAAAAATCTTTTCTAAGCTTTTTGGAAAACATAGGGAAGGGTTATCACCCCTGTGACATTTGTTTTGCGTCTTTCCTCCTCTTCAGAAGATTTCACCTCACTTTTTTGTCCCAATGAAAAATGTTTTTTGAAAATTTGGGTTTTTTTGTGGAACAAGGATTGGAAAGCATCAGTGGAAAGGAGAAATTGTTTTCCCATATTAACTCTTACATGAGAGAATTTCCCTTCCTAGGGGTAGATTTCATCTCACTTCCTGTTGTCTCCTTCCGTTTGCAAGTAGGAGTCGTTTGTAAGTTAGATGTTTGAAAGTAGGGTCCTGCCCTATATACTCAGCAGAAATTTGGGCCTTAGGTGTTGCTGTGGCCAAAACACTGTAAGCCCTCACAGGGCCCTGCTGTGAAATATTAGATCAAGAATTGTAATTACATGCCCCTGTTGAACAGGAGCTGAAAAATTAGGCCTTAGGCACTGGTGCTGGTGCCACAACACTGCAACCCCTCACAGACACTCTAGTTGGAACGCAGGAACGAGCCCTGCTGCAAAGTATTGCATCAAAAATTGTAATTACACGCCCCTGTTAGACAGGGGCAGAAAAATTGGGCCTTAGGCACTGGTGCTGGTGCCACAACACTGCAACCCCTCACAGACACTCTAGTTGGAACGCAGGAACGAGCCCTGCTGCAAAGTATTGCATCAAAAATTGTAATTACACGCCCCTGTTAGACAGGGGCAGAAAAATTGGGCCTTAGGCACTGGTGCTGGTGCCACAACACTGCAACCCCTCACAGACACTCTAGTTGGAATGCAGGAACGAGCCGTGCTGCAAAGTATTACATCAAAAATTGTAATTACACGCCCCTGTTATACAGGGGCTGAAAAATTGTGCCTTAGGCACTGGTGGTGGCGCCCAGAACCAAAAATGTTCTTACAAGCTATCAGCGTGATGATTGAGGAGGAAGAGGATAATTACTCAGGGATAGTCACTCAGCATCAGCATAGGCAGTCTTTGAAGGGATCTGAAAAAAATTATTCAGTTACATCAGCATCAGGTGCTTGGTAGCTGGTGGTGATCCAAGACTGATTCATTTTTATGAAGGTCAGCCGATCGACCGAGTCAGTGGACAGACGCACCCTGTGATCGGTTACCACGCCTCCAGCAGCACTGAATGTGCGTTCCGAAAGAACGCTGGATGCAGGACAGGCCAGTAGCTCAATTGCATACTGTGCAAGCTCTGGCCAGTGATCCATCCTCAAGACCCAGTAACCCAGAGGATTTTCGGTGGGAAAGGTGTCCAAGTCTGATCTTGCCCCTAGGTATTCCTGCACCATGTAAAACAGACGCTGGCGATGGTTGCTGGAACCGATCATACCTTGGGGCTGCGGACCAAAAAATTGTCTGAACGCATCGGTCAGACGGCCACCTTCTCCACCGCTCCTTCTTTGACTGACCGAAGCCTCAGCAACACGTTGTCCAGAAACAGGAGTTTGTAACCTCCCAGTCTCTGGGAACGCGTTGCACAGACCTTTCTGCAAGGCCTCCCGAAGATGTTTCATCCTCTGCTCCCTCTGCGATGGCAAGATAAGGTCCGCAACCTTACCCTTGTAACGTGGATCAAGGAGGGTTGCCAGCCAGTATTGGTCCTTCTCCTTGATACCACGAATACGAGGATCCTTACGCAGGCTTTGCAGGATCAGGGAGGCCATGCAGCGTAGGTTTGCTGAGGCATTCGGTCCGGAGTCCTCTGGGTCACTAAGGACAACAACGTCCGCAGCCACCTCCTCCCAGCCACGTACAAGTCCATGTGTTCCTTGGGACTGATCCCTTAAAGACTGCTGATGCTGAGTGCCAGGCTCCACCTCCATACTGACACAATCTTCCTCCTCCTCCTCCTCCTCCTCCTCGTCCTCTTCCTGTGTGATCGGCGGGCACGCAGGAACACTGTCTGGATAAAGGGGGCCTTGAGAGCTAAGGAAGTCCTCCTCTTCCTGCCTCTGTTCTGCCTCAAGTGCCCTGTCCATTATTCCACGCAGCGTGTGCTCCAACAGGTGGACAAGGGGGACAGTGTCACTGATGCATGCACTGTCAGTGCTCACCATCCTCGTGGCCTCCTCGAATGGTGACAGGACAGTGCATGCATCCCTGATCATGGCCCACTGGCGTGGGGAAAAAAAACCAAGGTCCCCTGACCCTGTCCTGGTGCCATAGTCGCACAGGTACTCATTTATGGCCCTCTGCTGCGTGTGCAGCCGCTGCAGCATGGCCAATGTCGAGTTCCACCTGGTGGGCATGTCACAGATTAGGCGGTTCTTGGGCAGGTTAAACTCCTTTTGGAGGTCCGTCAGCCGAGCACTGGCATTATATGACCGGCGGAAATGCACACAGACTTTCCTGGCCTGCCTCAGGACATCCTGTAAGCCCGGGTACCTGCCCAAGAACCGCTGCACCACCAAGTTAAGGACGTGAGCCAAACAGGGCACATGGGTCAGTTGTCCCTGTCGGAGGGCAGAGAGGAGGTTGGTGCCATTGTCGCAAACCACCATTCCTGCCTTAAGTTGGCGTGGCGTCAACCACCTCTGAACCTGCCCCTGCAGAGCTGACAGAACCTCTGCCCCAGTGTGGCTCCTGTCCCCCAAGCACACCAGCTCAAGCACCGCATGGCATCTTTTGGCCTGCGTACTTGCGTAGCCCCTTGAACGCCTACGGAGCACCGCTGGTTCCGAGGAAGAGGCCATGGAGGAAGAAGAAGAGGAGGGGGTGGAGGAGAGAGGTGTGTCACAATCAGCATTTTGGAGGCGTGGTGGCGGAACAACCTCCAACACTACTGCACCTTGTCCTGCATCCTTCCCAGCTGCCAGCAGAGTCACCCAATGCGCCGTGAAACTTAAGTAACGTCCCTGTCCATGCCTGCTGGACCATGAGTCAGCGGTAATATGCACCTTACCGCTGACCGCCCTGTCCAGCGAGGCATGGACATTGCCTTCCACATGCCGGTAGAGAGCTGGAATCGCCTTCCGTGAGAAAAAGTGGCGTTTGGGTACCTGCCACTGAGGAACCGCACATTCCACAAACTCACGGAAGGGGGCAGAGTCTACCAACTGAAAAGGCAGCAGTTGAAGTGCTAGCAATTTTGCCAAGCTAGCATTCAACCGCTGGGCATGTGGATGGCTGGGAGCAAACTTCTTTCGGCGGTGCAGCAGCTGGGGCAGGGAAATTTGCCTGGTACAATCTGGCGTCGGTGTACCAAAAGCAGATTGCCCACAAGTACTTGGCTGTGACACACCTAATTCTACACCTTCATTCCTCTCACTGCAGGTCTCAGAGAGGACTGAAGGTCTAGTGGGGTTGGAAATCTCAGCTGATGAGGAGCAAGGAGAGATCCTCTTTGTTCTTTGGTGTGGGTCTTTTAGATATGCTTGCCAACGAACTGCATGGCAGGTCAACATATGTCTGGTCAAGCATGTGGTACCCAAGCGGGAGATGTTTTGGCCACGCGAGATACGCTTGAGACATATGTTGCAAATAGCAGCGGTGCGATCTGATGCACTCGTCTCAAAAAAGGCCCACACCAAAGAACTTTTTGAATAACGCGCAGAGACTGCAGCGCCCTGCACATGTGGAGCTTTGGGGTGTGATGCAGTCAATGTGCTGCCCTTAGGCTGGCCCCTGGAGGGCATCCTGCCTCGTTGGTGATGTGCCGCCTCCTCCTCCTCCTCCTCCTCCTCTCTCCTATCAGGCACCCACGTTGAGTCAGTGACCTCATCATCCCCTCCCTCCTCATCACTGGAGCAAACCTGGCAGTATGCTGCAGCAGGGGGAGCATGACTGCCAGATTGCTGTCCTTCTTGGGCACCCCCTCTGTCCGTGCTCATGTTACTGCCTTCATCGAGCTCAGTATCATCATCAGAGCCTTCCAAACGCTGGGCATCCTCCTGGAGCATGTACCCAACACTGTGGTCAAACAGTTCGAGGGAATCCTCATGAGGACATGGTGGAGCTAGGGAAGGAGTCACTGATGACATTGAGCTGAGGGAAGAGGCCGCTGCTTTGCCAGACAAAGCACCCTGGGCATGGGTGAGAGAGGATGAGGAGGATGAGGACGGCTTGGTCATCCACTCGACCAAGTTTTCCGCATGTTGCGGCTCAACACGGCCAGCTGCCGAAAAAAAGGCCAAGCGTGTCCCATGGCCACGTGCTGATGAGGATGCACCGTCTCCACGACCAGCACTAGACACAGAGCCTGCTTGCCCTCTCTTATTGGCTTGTGACTGTCTGCCTCTCCTTCTTGGCCTTCCAGACATACTAATGGCCTGTAGCTGCACTAAGCTGGGATAGAACACCTGTAATTTTCTTCAGGTAGCTTTATATACTGTAACCAGACAAGCCTGCCTGTCAGTAGGAAGATAACAGGAACGGATCTAGCTGAACACTGTGAGCAGGACGCACTGACTGCACTAAATGTAAATAGCAGGAACGGATCTAGCTGAACACTGTGAGCAGGACGCACTGACTGCACTAAATGTAAATAGCAGGAACAGATCTAGCTGAACACTGTGAGCAGGACGCACTGCACTAAATGTAAATAGCAGGAACGGATCTAGCTGAACACTGTGAGCAGGACGCACTGACTGCACTAAATGTAAATAGCAGGAACGGATCTAGCGGAACACTGTGAGCAGGACGCACTGCACTAAATGTAAATAGCAGGAACGGATCTAGCTGAACACTGTGAGCAGGACGCACTGCACTAAATGTAAATAGCAGGAACGGATCTAGCTGAACACTGTGAGCAGGACGCACTGCACTAAATGTAAATAGCAGGAACGGATCTAGCTGAACACTGTGAGCAGGACGCACTGACTGCACTAAATGTAAATAGCAGGAACAGATCTAGCTGAACACTGTGAGCAGGACGCACTGCACTAAATGTAAATAGCAGGAACGGATCTAGCTGAACACTGTGAGCAGGACGCACTGACTGCACTAAATGTAAATAGCAGGAACGGATCTAGCTGAACACTGTGAGCAGGACGCACTGCACTAAATGTAAATAGCAGGAACGGATCTAGCTGAACACTGTGAGCAGGACGCACTGCACTAAATGTAAATAGCAGGAACGGATCTAGCTGAACACTGTGAGCAGGACGCACTGCACTAAATGTAAATAGCAGGAACGGATCTAGCTGAACACTGTGAGCAGGACGCACTGACTGCACTAAATGTAAATAGCAGGAACAGATCTAGCTGAACACTGTGAGCAGGACGCACTGCACTAAATGTAAATAGCAGGAACGGATCTAGCTGAACACTGTGAGCAGGACGCACTGACTGCACTAAATGTAAATAGCAGGAACGGATCTAGCTGAACACTGTGAGCAGGACGCACTGCACTAAATGTAAATAGCAGGAACGGATCTAGCTGAACACTGTGAGCAGGACGCACTGCACTAAATGTAAATAGCAGGAACGGATCTAGCTGAACACTGTGAGCAGGACGCACTGCACTAAATGTAAATAGCAGGAACGGATCTAGCTGAACACTGTGAGCAGGACGCACTGACTGCACTAAATGTAAATAGCAGGAATGGATCTAGCTGAACACTGTGAGCAGGACGCACTGCACTAAATGTAAATAGCAGGAACGGATCTAGCTGAACACTGTGAGCAGGACGCACTGACTGCACTAAATGTAAATAGCAGGAACGGATCTAGCTGAACACTGTGAGCAGGACGCACTGCACTAAATGTAAATAGCAGGAACGGATCTAGCTGAACACTGTGAGCAGGACGCACTGCACTAAATGTAAATAGCAGGAACGGATCTAGCTGAACACTGTGAGCAGGATGCACTGCACTAAATGTAAATAGCAGGAACGGATCTAGCTGAACACTGTGAGCAGGACGCACTGACTGCACTAAATGTAAATAGCAGGAACAGATCTAGCTGAACACTGTGAGCAGGACGCACTGCACTAAATGTAAATAGCAGGAACGGATCTAGCTGAACACTGTGAGCAGGACGCACTGACTGCACTAAATGTAAATAGCAGGAACGGATCTAGCTGAACACTGTGAGCAGGACGCACTGCACTAAATGTAAATAGCAGGAACGGATCTAGCTGAACACTGTGAGCAGGACGCACTGCACTAAATGTAAATAGCAGGAACGGATCTAGCTGAACACTGTGAGCAGGACGCACTGCACTAAATGTAAATAGCAGGAACGGATCTAGCTGAACACTGTGAGCAGGACGCACTGCACTAAATGTAAATAGCAGGAACGGATCTAGCTGAACACTGTGAGCAGGACGCACTGCACTAAATGTAAATAGCAGGAACGGATCTAGCTGAACACTGTGAGCAGGACGCACTGACTGCACTAAATGTAAATAGCAGGAACGGATCTAGCTGAACACTGTGAGCAGGACGCACTGCACTAAATGTAAATAGCAGGAACGGATCTAGCTGAACACTGTGAGCAGGACGCACTGCACTAAATGTAAAGAGCAGGAACAGATCTAGCTGAACACTGTGAGCAGGACGCACTGCACTAAATGTAAAGAGCAGGAACAGATCTAGCCTAATCTAGCTCTCAAATCAAATGACACTGTCTGTCTCTCTCTCTATCAGCACACCGGAACACACTACACAGGGCCGCCGTGCAGGCGGCCTTATATAGTGTGGGGCGTGTACTAAATCCCCTGAGCCATAATTGGCCAAAGCCACCCTGGCTTTGGCCAATTACAGCTCTCTCTACTGACGGCGCTGTGATTGGCCAAGCATGCGGGTCATAGTGCATGCTTGGCCAATCATCAGCCAGCAATGCACTGCGATGCCGCAGTGAATTATGGGCCGTGACGCGCCACACGAATTTGGCGCGAACGGCCCATAACGTTCGCAATTCGACGGACGGTCGAACAGCCGATGTTCGAGTCGAACATGGGTTCGACTCGAACACGAAGCTCATCCCTACTCCTCAGTCTTGATGATGCTAGCTTCCAACTAGGGTTGTCCCGATACCGATACTAGTATCGGTATCGGCACCGATACCGAGCATTTGCCCAAGTACTTGTACTCGGGCAAATGCCCCCGATGCTTCCCCCGATACCTGGAAGACAGCTGTGATCGGCGCGTGGGGGAGTTACAAGATTCTCCCCCAGCGGCTTTCACCAGCTTTAGTGACATACAGCGGTGATCGCTCACAGCTGACTGTCACTGCATCCTCCTCCGTGCCCCCTCCGTTCCTCTGTGCTTCTCCGCTGTCCCCTTCGTTCCTTTCTCCTTATCTGTCCCCTCCGTTCTGCTCTCCTTATCTGTCCCCTTCGTTCTGCTCTCCTTATCTGTCCCCTGCATTCCTCTCTCCTTATCTGTCCCCTCCGTTCTCCCCCTCCGTTCCTCCGTCCCCCTCCTCCTTCCTTTGTGTATGGAGAGAGTCAGCTGACTCTGTCCATTCACATAACTGAAACATTGTAATCTTCTGTGATTACAATGTGTCAGTTTATGAATGGAGGGAAGCTGCTGTCTTCTCTCCATTCATTCTCAGTGCAGCTGACGCTGCAGAGAAAGGGACTGGGGAATCTCTATCCTCTGTCTCTTTCTCTGTCTCAAGGGGGAGATATCAGAGGTCTGTTAAGACCCCTGATATCTCACCAAAGCCCCCCAAAAGGGCTGATTAAAAAAAAAAACAATAAAGAATAAAAAAATATTATTGGAAAAAATAAAAATTGTAAAAAAAAAACAAAAAAAACCACACACACATGCAACGTTCACCCCCCCCAAAAAAATAGCAAAAAAAAAAACTGTCACGTGACATTAAAAAAAAGTATCGGTAATCGGTATCGGCGAGTACTTGAAAAAAAGTATCGGTACTTGTACTCGGTCCTAAAAAAGTGGTATCGGGACAACCCTACTTCCAACAATATTTTTGGTTTAGGGCACCACCACCATTGCCTAAGGCCCAATTTTTCTGTCCCTGTTTAAGAGGGGCATTTAATTACAATTTTTGATCTAATATTTCACAGCATGGCCTGTTCCCGTGCCCAACAAGAGTATCTGTGAGGGGTTACAGTGTTGTGGCACTACCACCACCACCAAAGGCCCAATTTTTCTGTCCCTGTTTAAGAGGGGCATTTAATTACAATTTTTGATCTAATATTTCACAGCAGGGCCTGTTCCTGCACCCAACAAGAGTATGTGTGAGGGGTTACAGTGTTGTGGCACCACCACCACCACCAAAGGTTAAATTTTTCTGCCCTGATTAACAGGGGCATGTAATTACAATTTTTGATCTAATATTTTACAGCAGGGCCCATTCCTGCGTCCACCAAGAGTAACTGTGAGGACTTATAGTGTTGTGGCACCACCACCACCCAAGGCCCAATTTTTCTGCCCCTGTTTAACAGGGGCATGTAATTACAATTCTAGAGCTAATATTTCACAGCAGGGCCTGTTCCTGCACCCACCAAGAGTAACTGTGAGGGCTTACAGTGTTGTGGCACCATCACCACCAAAGGCCCAATTTTTCTGCCACTGTTTAACAGGGGCATGTAATTACAATTTTTGATATAGTATTTCACAGCAGGGCCCGTTCCTGCACTCCCCAAGAGTAACTGTGAGGGGTTACAGTGTTCTGGTACCACCAACACCTAAGGCCCAATTTTCTGCAGAGTATATGGGGCAGGCCATATAGTATATATACTTCTGTTCAGAGTATATAGTGCCTGGGGGACCCCCACGCCATTTTTTCTTAAAATTTGGGTGCGGGGTTCCCCTTAATATCCATACCAGACTCAAAGGGCCTGGTAATGGACTTGGGGGGGGGGGGGCATGCAGTTTTTCTCAATGATTTTCATCTATATTGCCGGGACCCGACAATACAGTACATTACAGCCGCATGCAGTTTTAAATAACTTTTTTCCTTTAGAAATTTCATTTTGCTGTGGTATTGTTCTAAACACAGGAAAACTGCGCCACTGTACCACTGTACAAGTATACTATAGACACCCCCAGGCACGATATTCAAAGGAATATTTCATTTTTATTGTTTCACTTTAAGCATTATTAAAATCACTGCTCCCGAAAAAATGGTCGTTTTAAAACTTTTTTTGCATTGATACATGTCCCCTGAGGACCCGGGTCCCCCAATACTTTTTATGGCAACGACTTGCATATAAGCCTTTAAAATTAGCACTTTTGAATTTTCACGTTCGTGTCCCATAGACTTTAATGGTGTTCGCTTGCTCTAACAAACTTTTTGCCTGTTTGCATGTTCTGCTGCGAAACGAACCGGGGGGTGTTCGGCTCATCCCTAGTGCCGACACAGCATAGCTGCCCCTGGAAAATAAGTAGATGTAAACATTACACAAATGACACTGTGAATCATAAACAGATCCAATTTTTGTAGAGCAAAGTACTTGTTTTACCTTTTTTTCACCCAGTGTGGCATTTCAGTGCTACATATTGTATATGCTTAAGCCACTTTGTAGTCACTTCCTGACTACATGAATGCACTCCAAGAATGGCTGCATGATATTTCTCAGGACAACAGTAGACCCGGTCTACATAATGTACAGTATGTTGAAATGGCAATTTAAACCCTCAAGTGGAAGCCTATCACAAGGTGACAATGCAGCACAGCATAGCTGGGAAATAGGGATAGATAGTTGTTATCCTTTACCAGGAAGTGCCTGGTAAAGCAAACACCTGTTTTTAAGGATTGCTTAGTATTATTTTAAGGAAAGTTGTTAAAAATTATGGATGGCCCTGATGTACGAGCCGTTCGCCAAATACAAACATTATGGGGCATTCGCGGCAAATTCGACCGCCACGGAACGCCCTATAATGCACTGCGAGATTGTAGTGCATTGACGTCTGATGATTGGCCAAAGCATGCACCTGACCTGCATGCTTTGGCCAATCACAGCACGCTCTGCTGTGAGAGCGATGATTGGCTAAAGGCAAGGTGCCTTTGGGCAATCATGGCTCAGGGGGCTAAGTTTACACCCCACACTATATAAGGCTGCTTACACGGTGGCCATATATAGTGTTATGCTAATGATTGAGAGAACGTTAGCTAGAGGCAGGTTAGTTAGTGGGGTGCGGGCAGTTTAATATATATATATATATATATATATATATATATATATATATATATATATATATATATATATATATAGTCAGTGTAGTGTAGACTATATATACAGTGCAGGGCAGTGAATTAATATATATACCATATATAGTGTTATGCTAATGATTGAGAGAACGTTAGCTAGAGGCAGGTTAGTTAGTGGGGTGCGCGCAGTTTAATATATATATATATATATATATATATATATATATATATATAGTCAGTGTAGTGTAGACTATATATACAGTGCAGGGCAGTGAATTAATATATATACTGTATATATATATATATATATATATATATATATATATATATATATATATATATATATATATATATATATAAAAATATACTCCGCATATATATTATATATATTATATATATATATATACACACACAACATACATACACAATGCAGGCAGTCTAATATATATATATATATGTATATATATATATATACACACAGTGTAGTCAGTGTAGAATATATACTGTATACACAGTGCAGTCCGTGTACATTATATAATACAGTGTATTGAAGTGGTTAAGCGGAACCCTATGGCAGAATTAAGAAAAAAAACGACATGGGTCCCTCCCAGTCCATACCAGGCCCTTTTAAAGGGGATTTTAAGGGGAACTCCACACCAATTTTTTTTTTTAAAACAGCGTGGGATCCCCCCAAGATCCATATCAGGCCCTATGGGTCTGGCATAGATATTAAGGGGAGCTCCATGCCAAAAATGTAAAAAAATGTAAAAAAAAAATTGGCATGGGGTCCCCCCAAAATTCATACCAGACCCTTATCCGAGTAAGCAGCCCTGCAGGCCAGGATAGAGGGGATGAGCGAGTGTCCCCCTCCTGAACCATACCAAGCCACTTGCCCTCAACATGGGGAGGGTGCTTTGGGGTCCCCCCAAAGCACTTTGTCCCCATGTTGATGGGGATAAGGGCCTCATCCCCACAACCCTTGTCCGGTGGTTGTGGGTGTCTGCAGGCGGAGGGCTTATCGGTATCTGGAAGCCCCCTTTACCAAGTTGGCCCCCAGATCCCGCACCCCCTACGTGAATGGTTTGAGTTACATTGTGCCCCTACCCATTTACCAAAAAAATTGTCAAAAAGTAAAAACCACAAAAGACAGTTTTGGACAATTCCTGATGCAACTGGATGACCCTGCCCCCTTTGACGGCACATGATGTAAGAAGGGGTGGGGTCACCCAGTAAAATCAATGGGTGGCCTCCCCTGAAGGCTGAGTACTTTCATTTTTTTTTTAATTTTCGAGACCGTTGGGTGGCGTGATTGAAGATGGATGGACATTGTGGGACACTTTTTTTCATATAAAGTGTCCCACAAAGTGAGACCCCACCCCTTCTGACATCATGTGCCATCAGAGGGGGGGGGGCGGGGTCATCCAGTTGCATCAGGAATTGTCAAAAACTGTCTTTTGTGGTTTTTACGTTTTGACACAATGTACCCCATACCCATTCACATAGGGGGGGAGAGATCTGGTGGCCCCCTTGTTAAAGAGGGCTTCCAGATTCCAATAAGCCCCCCACCCGCAAACCCCCACAACCACCAGGCAAGGGTTGCGGGGATGAGGCCCTTGTCCCATCAACATGGGACAAGGTGTTTTGGGGGGGACCCCAAAGCACATTCCCCATGTTGAGGGCATGTGTTCTGGTATGGTTCAGGAGTAGGGGGCGCTCACTCATTCCACCCATCCTGTCCTCCAGGCTGCATGCTCGGATAAGGATCTGGTGTGGATTTTGGGGGGACCTCATGCCAATTTTTTTTATTTTGGCATGGATTTCCACTTAATATCCATACCAGACCCAAAGGGTCTGGCAGACTAAGGGGACCCACCAGGCATTATATTTAAAGGAATATTTCATTTTTATTGTTTCACTTTAAGCATTATTAAAATCACTGCTCCTGAATAAACAGTCATTTTTTTAGAAACTTTTTTTGCAGTGATTTATGTCCCCTGAGGCAGTACCCGGGTCCCCATACACTTTTTATAGCAATAACTTGCTTATAAGCCTTTAAAATGAGCACTTTTGATTTTTCATGTTCGTGTCCCATAGACTTTAATAGGGTTCACATGTTCACACAAAGTTTTTGCCTGTTCTGGTGCGAACCGAACCAGGGGATGTTCGGCCTATCCCTATTAACAATATTAAAATTTACTTTGTTAAAGTTTATATGAGAGTTAAGTAATTTGTTTTATATATAAATTGTAACTGTTGCTTACTAGATTGTTTGACTAATAAATGCATTCTGTTTTCTGATAATCCCTGCATTATTGTTGTATTATCTGTGTAAGTGTTGATCTACCGGGCCACAGCATTTGACATGCTATTCTATTTTATGTTCAGTGGTTAGTTCAGTTCTGCTAACACCAGCACCAAACATGATGCAAAAACACAATTTAACTGCTTGATTGCATTATTTTTTTTAAATTACGCATTGCATTGGGTTTGCTGTGGCAAAATATTTTTACTGAGTTACATATTTTGAAATATTTTCTCAGAATGTACTATGTACATTGGAGCATTTTTAATTGTTCTGTGTATAGTGAATGATGAAGACTAGGGATGAGCTTCGTGTTCGAGTCGAACCCATGTTCGACTCGAACATCGGCTGTTCGACCGTCCGTCGAATTGCGAACGATATGGGCCGTTCGCGCCAAATTCGTGTGGCGCGTCACGGCCCATAATTCACTGCGGCATCGCAGTGCATTGCTGGCTGATGATTGGCCAAGCATGCACTATGACCCGCATGCTTGGCCAATCACAGCGCCGTCAGTAGAGAGAGCTGTAATTGGCCAAAGCCAGGGTGGCTTTGGCCAATTATGGCTCAGGGGATTTAGTACACGCCCCACACTATATAAGGCCGCCTGCACGGCGGCCCTGTGTAGTGTGTGTTCCGGTGTGCTGAGAGATAGAGAGAGAGAGAGACAGTGTCATTTGATTTGAGTTAGATAGATTAGGCAGAACAGTCAGTCAGTTAGCTGCACTTACAGTGTATTGTGTATATATATGCATCCCAGGTGTTGCATATATATATATACACTGTATTCAGTTTAGCTAGATCCGTTCCTGTTATCTTCTATCTAGACTATTTACATTTAGTGCAGTGCGTCCTGCTCACAGTGTTCAGCTAGATCCGTTCCTGTTATCTTCTAGACTATTTACATTTAGTGCAGTGCGTCCTGCTCACAGTGTTCAGCTAGATCCGTTCCTGCTATTTACATTTAGTGCAGTGCGTCCTGCTCACAGTGTTCAGCTAGATCCGTTCCTGCTATTTACATTTAGTGCAGTGCGTCCTGCTCACAGTGGTCAGCTAGATCCGTTCCTGCTATTTACATTTAGTGCAGTGCGTCCTGCTCACAGTGTTCAGCTAGATCCGTTCCTGCTATTTACATTTAGTGCAGTGCGTCCTGCTCACAGTGTTCAGCTAGATCCGTTCCTGTTATTTACATTTAGTGCAGTGCGTCCTGCTCACAGTGTTCAGCTAGATCCGTTCCTGCTATTTACATTTAGTGCAGTGCGTCCTGCTCACAGTGTTCAGCTAGATCCGTTCCTGCTATTTACATTTAGTGCAGTGCGTCCTGCTCACAGTGTTCAGCTAGATCCGTTCCTGCTATTTACATTTAGTGCAGTGCGTCCTGCTCACAGTGTTCAGCTAGATCCGTTCCTGTTATCTTCTAGACTATTTACATTTAGTGCAGTGCGTCCTGCTCACAGTGTTCAGCTAGATAGGTTCCTGTTATTTACATTTAGTGCAGTGCGTCCTGCTCACAGTGTTCAGCTAGATCCGTTCCTGTTATCTTCTAGACTATTTACATTTAGTGCAGTGCGTCCTGCTCACAGTGTTCAGCTAGATAGGTTCCTGTTATTTACATTTAGTGCAGTGCGTCCTGCTCACAGTGTTCAGCTAGATCCGTTCCTGCTATTTACATTTAGTGCAGTGCGTCCTGCTCACAGTGTTCAGCTAGATCCGTTCCTGCTATTTACATTTAGTGCAGTGCGTCCTGCTCACAGTGTTCAGCTAGATCCGTTCCTGCTATTTACATTTAGTGCAGTGCGTCCTGCTCACAGTGTTCAGCTAGATCCGTTCCTGTTATCTTCTAGACTATTTACATTTAGTGCAGTGCGTCCTGCTCACAGTGTTCAGCTAGATAGGTTCCTGTTATTTACATTTAGTGCAGTGCGTCCTGCTCACAGTGTTCAGCTAGATCCGTTCCTGTTATCTTCTAGACTATTTACATTTAGTGCAGTGCGTCCTGCTCACAGTGTTCAGCTAGATAGGTTCCTGTTATTTACATTTAGTGCAGTGCGTCCTGCTCACAGTGTTCAGCTAGATCCGTTCCTGCTATTTACATTTAGTGCAGTGCGTCCTGCTCACAGTGTTCAGCTAGATCCGTTCCTGCTATTTACATTTAGTGCAGTGCGTCCTGCTCACAGTGTTCAGCTAGATCCGTTCCTGCTATTTACATTTAGTGCAGTGCGTCCTGCTCACAGTGTTCAGCTAGATCCGTTCCTGTTATCTTCTAGACTATTTACATTTAGTGCAGTGCGTCCTGCTCACAGTGTTCAGCTAGATCCGTTCCTGTTATCTTCTAGACTATTTACATTTAGTGCAGTGCGTCCTGCTCATAGTGTTCAGCTAGATCCGTTCCTGTTATCTTCTAGACTATTTACATTTAGTGCAGTGCGTCCTGCTCACAGTGTTCAGCTAGATCCGTTCCTGTTATCTTCCTACTGACAGGCAGGCTTGTCTGGTTACAGTATATAAAGCTACCTGAAGAAAATTACAGGTGTTCTATTTGATCCTATTAGTACCACGGTCAGGCAGCTAGACTATTTACATTTAGTACAGTGCGTCCTGCTCACAGTGTTCAGCTAGATCCGTTCCTGTTATCTTCCTACTGACAGGCAGGCTTGTCTGGTTACAGTATATAAAGCTACCTGAAGAAAATTACAGGTGTTCTATTTGATCCTATTAGTACCACGGTCAGGCAGCTAAACTATTTACATTTAGTACAGTGCGTCCTGCTCACAGTGTTCAGCTAGATCCGTTCCTGTTATCTTCCTACTGACAGGCAGGCTTGTCTGGTTACAGTATATAAAGCTACCTGAAGAAAATTACAGGTGTTCTATTTGATCCTATTAGTACCACGGTCAGGCAGCTAGACTATTTACATTTAGTACAGTGCATCCTGCTCACAGTGTTCAGCTAGATCCGTTACTGTTATCTTCCTACTGACAGGCAGGCTTGTCTGGTTACAGTATATAAAGCTACCTGAAGAAAATTACAGGTGTTCTATTAGATCCTATTAGTACCACGGTCAGGCAGCTAAACTATTTACATTTAGTACAGTGCGTCCTGCTCACAGTGTTCAGCTAGATCCGTTCCTGTTATCTTCCTACTGACAGGCAGGCTTGTCTGGTTACAGTATATAAAGCTACCTGAAGAAAATTACAGGTGTTCTATCCCAGCTTAGTGCAGCTACAGGCCATTAGTATGTCTGGAAGGCCAAGAAGGAGAGGCAGACAGTCACAAGCCAATAAGAGAGGGCAAGCAGGCTCTGTGTCTAGTGCTGGTCGTGGAAACGGTGCATCCTCATCAGCACGTGGCCATGGGACACGCTTGGCCTTTTTTTCGGCAGCTGGCCGTGTTGAGCCGCAACATGCGGAAGACTTGGTCGAGTGGATGACCAAGCCGTCCTCATCCTCCTCATCCTCTCTCACCCATGCCCAGGGTGCTTTGTCTGGCAAAGCAGCGGCCTCTTCCCTCAGCTCAATGTCATCAGTGACTCCTTCCCTAGCTCCACCATGTCCTCCTGAGGATTCCCTCGAACTGTTTGACCACAGTGTTGGGTACATGCTCCAGGAGGATGCCCAGCGTTTGGAAGGCTCTGATGATGATACTGAGCTCGATGAAGGCAGTAACATGAGCACGGACAGAGGGGGTGCCCAAGAAGGACAGCAATCTGGCAGTCATGCTCCCCCTGCTGCAGCATACTGCCAGGTTTGCTCCAGTGATGAGGAGGGAGGGGATGATGAGGTCACTGACTCAACGTGGGTGCCTGATAGGAGAGAGGAGGAGGAGGAGGAGGAGGAGGAGGCGGCACATCACCAACGAGGCAGGATGCCCTCCAGGGGCCAGCCTAAGGGCAGCACATTGACTGCATCACACCCCAAAGCTCCACATGTGCAGGGCGCTGCAGTCTCTGCGCGTTATTCAAAAAGTTCTTTGGTGTGGGCCTTTTTTGAGACGAGTGCATCAGATCGCACCGCTGCTATTTGCAACATATGTCTCAAGCGTATCTCGCGTGGCCAAAACATCTCCCGCTTGGGTACCACATGCTTGACCAGACATATGTTGACCTGCCATGCAGTTCGTTGGCAAGCGTATCTAAAAGACCCACACCAAAGAACAAAGAGGATCTCTCCTTGCTCCTCATCAGCTGAGATTTCCAACCCCACTAGACCTTCAGTCCTCTCTGAGACCTGCAGTGAGAGGAATGAAGGTGTAGAATTAGGTGTGTCACAGCCAAGTACTTGTGGGCAATCTGCTTTTGGTACACCGACGTCAGATTGTACCAGGCAAATTTCCCTGCCCCAGCTGCTGCGCCGCCAAAAGAAGTTTGCTCCCAGCCATCCACATGCCCAGCGGTTGAATGCTAGCTTGGCAAAATTGCTAGCACTTCAACTGCTGCCTTTTCAGTTGGTAGACTCTGCCCCCTTCCGTGAGTTTGTGGAATGTGCGGTTCCTCAGTGGCAGGTACCCAAACGCCACTTTTTCTCACGGAAGGCGATTCCGGCTCTCTACCGGCATGTGGAAGGCAATGTCCATGCCTCGCTGGACAGGGCGGTCAGCGGTAAGGTGCATATTACCGCTGACTCATGGTCCAGCAGGCATGGACAGGGACGTTACCTAAGTTTCACGGCGCATTGGGTAACTCTGCTGGCAGCTGGGAAGGATGCAGGACAAGGTGCAGTAGTGTTGGAGGTTGTTCCGCCACCACGCCTCCAAAATGCTGATTGTGACACACCTCTCTCCTCCACCCCCTCCTCTTCTTCTTCCTCCATGGCCTCTTCCTCGGAACCAGCGGTGCTCCGTAGGCGTTCAAGGGGCTACACAAGTACGCAGGCCAAAAGATGCCATGCGGTGCTTGAGCTGGTGTGCTTGGGGGACAGGAGCCACACTGGGGCAGAGGTTCTGTCAGCTCTGCAGGGGCAGGTTCAGAGGTGGTTGACGCCACGCCAACTTAAGGCAGGAATGGTGGTTTGCGACAATGGCACCAACCTCCTCTCTGCCCTCCGACAGGGACAAATGACCCATGTGCCCTGTTTGGCTCACGTCCTTAACTTGGTGGTGCAGCGGTTCTTGGGCAGGTACCCGGGCTTACAGGATGTCCTGAGGCAGGCCAGGAAAGTCTGTGTGCATTTCCGCCGGTCATATAATGCCAGTGCTCGGCTGACGGACCTCCAAAAGGAGTTTAACCTGCCCAAGAACCGCCTAATCTGTGACATGCCCACCAGGTGGAACTCAACGTTGGCCATGCTGCAGCGGCTGCACACGCAGCAGAGGGCCATCAATGAGTACCTGTGCGACTATGGCACCAGGACAGGGTCAGGGGAGCTTGGTTTTTTTTCCCCACGCCAGTGGGCCATGATCAGGGATGCATGCACTGTCCTGTCACCATTCGAGGAGGCCACGAGGATGGTGAGCACTGACAGTGCATGCATCAGTGACACTGTCCCCCTTGTCCACCTGTTGGAGCACACGCTGCGTGGAATAATGGACAGGGCACTTGAGGCAGAACAGAGGCAGGAAGAGGAGGACTTCCTTAGTTCTCAAGGCCCCCTTTATCCAGACAGTGTTCCTGCGTGCCCGCCGATCACACAGGAAGAGGACGAGGAGGAGGAGGAGGAAGATTGTGTCAGTATGGAGGTGGAGCCTGGCACTCAGCATCAGCAGCAGTCTTTAAGGGATCAGTCCCAAGGAACACATGGACTTGTACGTGGCTGGGAGGAGGTGGCTGCGGACGTTGTTGTCCTTAGTGACCCAGAGGACTCCGGACCGAATGCCTCAGCAAACCTACGCTGCATGGCCTCCCTGATCCTGCAAAGCCTGCGTAAGGATCCTCGTATTCGTGGTATCAAGGAGAAGGACCAATACTGGCTGGCAACCCTCCTTGATCCACGTTACAAGGGTAAGGTTGCGGACCTTATCTTGCCATCGCAGAGGGAGCAGAGGATGAAACATCTTCGGGAGGCCTTGCAGAAAGGTCTGTGCAACGCGTTCCCAGAGACTGGGAGGTTACAAACTCCTGTTTCTGGACAACGTGTTGCTGAGGCTTCGGTCAGTCAAAGAAGGAGCGGTGGAGAAGGTGGCCGTCTGACCGATGCGTTCAGACAATTTTTTGGTCCGCAGCCCCAAGGTATGATCGGTTCCAGCAACCATCGCCAGCGTCTGTTTTACATGGTGCAGGAATACCTAGGGGCAAGATCAGACTTGGACACCTTTCCCACCGAAAATCCTCTGGGTTACTGGGTCTTGAGGATGGATCACTGGCCAGAGCTTGCACAGTATGCAATTGAGCTACTGGCCTGTCCTGCATCCAGCGTTCTTTCGGAACGCACATTCAGTGCTGCTGGAGGCGTGGTAACCGATCACAGGGTGCGTCTGTCCACCGACTCGGTCGATCGGCTGACCTTCATAAAAATGAATCAGTCTTGGATCACCACCAGCTACCAAGCACCTTATGCTGATGTAACCGAATAATTTTTTTTGAAATCTCAGATCCCTTCAAAGACTGCCTATGCTGATGCTGAGTGACTATCCCTGAGTAATTATCCTCTTCCTCCTCAATCATCACGCTGATAGCTTGTAAGAACATTTTTGGTTCTGGGCGCCACCACCAGTGCCTAAGGCACAATTTTTCAGCCCCTGTTTAACAGGGGCGTGTAATTACAATTTTTGATGTAATACTTTGCAGCAGGGCTCGTTCCTGCATTCCAACTAGAGTGTCTGTGAGGGGTTGCAGTGTTGTGGCACCAGCACCAGTGCCTAAGGCCCAATTTTTCTGCCCCTGTCTAACAGGGGCGTGTAATTACAATTTTTGATGCAATACTTTGCAGCAGGGCTAGTTCCTGCGTTCCAACTAGAGTGTCTGTGAGGGGTTGCAGTGTTGTGGCACCAGCACCAGTGCCTAAGGCCCAATTTTTCTGCCCCTGTCTAACAGGGGCGTGTAATTACAATTTTTGATGCAATACTTTGCAGCAGGGCTCGTTCCTGCGTTCCAACTAGAGTGTCTGTGAGGGGTTGCAGTGTTGTGGCACCAGCACCAGTGCCTAAGGCCCAATTTTTCTGCCCCTGTCTAACAGGGTCGTGTAATTACAAGTTTTGAAGCAATACTTTGCAGCAGGGCTCGTTCCTGCGTTCCAACTAGAGTGTCTGTGAGGGGTTGCAGTGTTGTGGCACCAGCACCAGTGCCTAAGGCCTAATTTTTCAGCTCCTGTTCAACAGGGGCATGTAATTACAATTCTTGATCTAATATTTCACAGCAGGGCCCTGTGAGGGCTTACAGTGTTGTGGCCACAGCAACACCTAAGGCCCAAATTTCTGCTGAGTATATAGGGCAGGACCCTACTTTCAAACATCTAACTTACAAATGACTCCTACTTGCAAACGGAAGGAGACAACAGGAAGTGAGATGAAATCTACCCCTAGGAAGGGAAATTCTCTCCTGTAAGAGTTAATATGGGAAAACAATTTCTCCTTTCCACTGATGCTTTCCAATCCTTGTTCCACAAAAAAACCCAAATTTTCAAAAAACATTTTTCATTGGGACAAAAAAGTGAGGTGAAATCTTCTGAAGAGGAGGAAAGACAGCAAAACAAATGTCACAGGGGTGATAACCCTTCCCTATGTTTTCCAAAAAGCTTAGAAAAGATTTTTTGGCTGGAGCTAAACACGTTAAAAATGTTCAAAATTACAAACAGATTCTACTTAACAACAAACCTACAGTCCCTGTCTTGTTTGCACCGCCTGTATACTGCTGTTCAGAGTATATAGGGCCTGGTGGCCCCACACCTTTCCTTATTTTAATTTGGGTGCGGGGTTCCCCTTAATATCCATACAAGACCCAAAGGGCCTGGTAATGGACTGGGGGATACCCATGCCGTTTGTCTCACTGATTTTCATCCATATTGCCATGACCCGACATGACATTAAACCCGCAAGCAGTTTTAAATGAGATTTTTTCCTTTAAAAATGACATTTGGTGCAGGGACTGTTCTAAACATGGGAAACACGCGTCACTTTACAGGCATACTATAGACACCCCCCAGGTACGATATTTAAAGGAATATTTCCCTTTTTTTTTTTTACTTTAAGCATCATTAAAATCACTGCTCCCGAAAAAACGGCCGTTTTTAAAAGTTTTTTTTGCATTGATACATGTCCCCTGGGGTAGGACCCGGGTCCCCAAACCCTTTTTAGGACAATACCATGCAAATTAGCCTTTAAAATGAGCACTTTTGATTTCGAACGTTCGAGTCCCATAGACGTCAATGGGGTTCTAATGTTCGTGCGAACTTTCGGTCCGTTCGCGGGTTCTGGTGCGAACCGAACCGGGGGGTGTTCGGCTCATCCCTAATGAAGACACTACAGTTCCATGTTCTCAGTTAAGCCTCGTACACACGATTGGACTTTCCGCCAACAAAACCGCGGACTTTTGTCCGAAGGACGTTGGCCTACAAAACGTTGCATACAAACGGCAAGTAATTTTTGGCCAACAAATACAAACATAATAACGTACTACGTTGTTTTTCAGCTCTTTAGTGCCACCCTTTGGGCTCCTTCTGGTAATTAGTAGAAGTTTGGTGAGTGTTGATTTGCGCTTTTCATTTCACAGTTTTCAGTTTGTTTCTGAACGGCCGTTCGTCAACCAGCCATGTTGCGGAATCGGAGGAGATAATGTGTTATTTATTATTGGCCTTGGAGTTATTGCTTTGACATTATTTTTTGGGTTGAATAATGGTTTGATATGGTATATTATCTATATTTTTGGATGCATAGAATGCACTTTTTGGTTAAGTTCTATTGGTATATAGCATGTCTAATTTTATTTGTTTTCTTTTTTTAATGTACAATAAAAACATTGTGGAGAATAATACTTGGCTATGTGTTTTACTTCAAATGACAGTTTGGGAGTATTATTATTATTATTATTATTATACATGTTTTATATTGCGCCAACAGTTTGCGCAGCGCTTAACAAAATGAAGGCAGACATTACAGTTACATTACAATTTGGTACAAGAGGAATCAGAGGGCCCTGCTCGTTAGAGCTTACAATCGAAAAAAGAAGGGTCAATTGATACAAAAGGTAATAGCTGTGGGGGATGAGCTGATGGAGGAAGTAAAACAGTGTTAGTTAGAAGCAGGATAGGCTTCTTTAAAGAGAAGGGTTTTCAGGGATCGTCTAAAGATGGATAGATTAGGGGACAGTCGGACAGATTGGGGTAGGGAGTTCCAAAGGATGGAAGAAGCTCTGGAGAAATCCTGAAGGCGAGCATGGAAGGAGGTGACAAGGGAGCTAGAGAGCAGGAGGTCTTGGGAGGACCGAAGAGAGCGGCCTGGTTGGTATTTTGGGACTAGGTTAGTGATGTAGCTGGGGGCAGAGTTTTGGATGGCTTTATAAATTATTGTTAGTACTTTGAATTTTATTTGTTGGGTGAGTGGAAGCCAGTGGAGGGATTGGCAGAGAGGGGTGGAGGACACTGAATGGTTGGTAAGGTGGATGAGTCTTGCAGCGGCATTCATTATGGACTGAAGGGGGGATAGTCTTTGTAAAGGTAATCCAATGAGGAGGGAGTTGTCGAGGCGAGAGATAACCAGGGAGTGAACTATAAGCTTGGTGGTGTCATTAGTTAAAAAGGGGCGTATTCTGGAAATGTTGCGGAGGCTAAGGCGGCATGGTTTGGACAGGGATTGTATGTGGGCCTGAAAGGACAGTTCAGACTCTTTGTAGGCAGTTACATTTAAAAAAATACAATGTAAAATTAACAAGGGACACCGACATAGTTGTATCTTTGATCTTAAAAACTACGTGATAATGGTGTTGTGGTAACTTGCCGAAATAAAAAAAAAAGCATAATAATATTATTCTTGATATCAATAGAAAAAAAAAACCTTCGAAAATTAGTTTGCAATATCTCCATCAGTATCACCAGCAAAGCAGCTTCATTATTATCCCATTAAAGAAGAAGAGAATTGTGCGCTGCATTTAGAAATTTCATAATTTGCCACATCACGAATGTTAATTCTCCATTACGAACGCTAGTTTACAAGACCGACCGCTTCTGGCTCGTCTTTGCTTCCGAGCATGCGTGTTTGTACTTTGGACTTTTGTCCTTGTGTACACACGCTCGGAATATCCGACAACAGACATTTGTCCGCGGTAAATTTTAAATCCTGCGATTCAACATTTGTCCACAGAAAATCTGACAACAATTGTCCGATGACTTTCCGCCAACAGCCTGTCATCACACATTTCCCATCAGAAAATCCGATTGTGTGTATGAGGCTTAAGTCTTGTGTTAAGTCAAATAATTTGTTAGCAGAGAATACAGAATACAGATGAGAAAACAAATTCTGCGCTATTTGAGCTTTGACCTGAATTGTGACAATTCTCTGCAAAACATTCTGTGTAAAATGCAAAAATATTTAATAAATTAGTAGTTCCTGAGGATTTTTGATGAGGCCTACCATGCCCCCATGGGCCTCTTCACCCTTTACTAAAACAATTAAGGGGGTACAAAAGGATTGTGGGGAATACCACCTGCAATTTTCTAAGTGCCATTGAAGATGCACACTTCTTTTAATGTTGCTCATAGCCTTGATGTCGCTCAGTCACAGAATGCTTTGGATGCTGCTGTCACTTGGCATATTCAGCCACAAGCAATGCATTTCGTGAATTGTCCATGTATGCTAACATCTGTCACAACTGTTTATTGCCATTAATGCCCAAGACCAGCATGCATCACACTCATATTTACAGTGCATTTGTTAATTACCAGTGTGCACAACAAGCTGTCACCAGTGCTTTGCATGTCTAGTTACAGTGTTTGACTGAGATCCAGAGTTAAGCCGCGTACACACGAGTGGACTTTACGGCAGACTTTGCCCGGCGGACGGGATTTCGTCTGACAATTCGATCATGTGTGGGCTCCAGCGGACTTTGTTTGCTCAAAAGTTGGACGGACTTAGATTTGAAACATGTTTTAAATCTATCCGTCGAACTCGAGTCCGGTCGAAAAGTCCGCACGTCTGTATGCTAGTTCGACGGACAAAAAGCCACGCTAGGGCAGCTATTGGCTACTGGCTATGAACTTCCTTATTTTAGTCCGGTCGTACGTCATCACGTACGAATTCGACAGACTTTGGTGGATTGTGTGTAGGAAAGTCCGTTCATTCAGAAAGTCCGTCGTAAAGTACGTCGAAAAGTCCGCCGGGCAAAGTCTGCCGTAAAGTCCGACAGTGTGTATGCGGCATTAGTTTCCTGGTACAGCAACCCAGTGTACTGGGAAATCAATTACTTACCTTTTTATTTTGCAGTTGCTTGCTAGATTTCAACATATCGTATGTAGCACATTAGATAACCAAAGAAGCAAATTGTAAGCTTCACAGACAAAAACATGGCACATGAGAGTTTGAAGGTCCCACTTGAATAAGCTTACAATATAGGAGGTCAGGGAAAATCCAAAAGGTTATTGAAATGGCAGTTGCTGGAGACAATGGTAATTGCATTTTAATGAACAGGTAGGTTAGAGGGGAGTATGAATAGACAAGTTTGTAGGTGGAGTCTAGTAAGAAAAATGAAGGACACTCAATTAATTTACTGTAGTACAGTAGATTCTTTATTTAAACATTGTGCATATTACACGGGGCAGTCCAGAACAGTACAAATCTTGTAAGAGCATCAGCAACACATATCACTGATAAAGACTGACAGAGTCACATCCAGACCCAGTGCCATTTAGCAATGAAATCTTTAGGAACACACAGAATGAAATTCCAACAAAAATATATTTGGGCTCAGTGCCTCATGGGTTCCAAAGGTATAGTACATGCAGGTCATGTAGAGAGTGTATGGGAATCAGAACCCTTAAGCTGGAAAGTGTAACCCCAAGCAGTAGGGTATTAGCAATGGGCTGCACAATGTGAAGGTTTGAATAATATAAACTTCCTCATAAACCCCCCCCCCCCCTCGTTTGTAGAAACAAGGGAACAAAAAAAAGAAACTGGAACAAAAGCTTGGGGATTCAAGGTCCTGAGACTGAAAGAAAGAGAAAAAAGGCTGTTGGAACCAAAGTTTAAAAAACAGGGTGGGGATATATGTGGAATTAAAAAAAAGATAGGGGGGTTCCCTGCTCTATCATCTCCACCCCTCTTGAGCGAGACCAGTCTGCGATGTCAGGGAATGGTGTTTGGCTGTTGAAGCATAGGGGTTCATCCGGAACATGAAGTGGTAGGTATTAAAACCTGATACTGAGAGGAGCATGTGTAGCCCATCCATGGCAGCCAGGTATCTTCAAATGTCTCTTCCCTGTTATATAGCATAGCAGTTAGGATCTACATTGATCTAATTTCATTCAACCTGGAAAACTAGTGAGTCATGATCAGAGGGGACATTTGCTTCCACAGGTAAGGGATTTAGGCCTGATTCACACCTATGCATTGTAGTGCTTTTTGCATTTTGCAGATTTGCTCTACAGAACGTGTTCCATAGGAAACCATGTTAAATGGGCTGTAGTGCAAATCTGCAAAATGAAAAAAGCACTAAAAATGAATCCAGCCTCCGGCCCGGGCCACATTCAGTAAATGAACAGTACGTTTTTGTAGCGATGTAGGTGTACAGAATTGAGATGCAGTACGTAGACCAATGGGGTTTGTACCTAAGTCAACTGAAGTCAATTGAAAAAACAGATTCTTGACTCTTCTAGGACATTCCTAGAAAATATGTAAGAGTGTGCCAGGTTATTTATAACATCTCCAGCACATCTTGGAGACTTGGGGATAAAATGTGTTTAGCAGCACTGGGACCTGGTACCAATTGGACTGCAGTTTGTATCCTTGTTCTTGAAAACAATTTGCAATTGAAGATTTATGTGTCAGTCAGATAGCCCTTGTTATTTGCTTCTTAGAAAGGAAAAATTGTAGGTCTGCTTTAAAGTTGCATATGGAATGAGACACATAGTCTACCATGGGTACATTTAGCATTTTGTACAGTATAGATATAAGGTGGGGTGTGAACTCCTGTTTGTACATAAATGTTCGAATGGAGTCAGAGGTTTGCTGTATGTGGAAGCCTGGATTTGGGATTGATTGCAGGAAATGGCATAGTTGATATGCAGACCAAGAGTCCAGCTGGGGCTGTACTAAGACAGCAATATCTTGTAGCAGCTTGTAGGGGCACCCATCCCTGTTGGGTTCTAAAGTGCATACATCCAGTCTGTCCCATCTCTGCTAGGCGTCGGTACCACTTTTTTCCCATGCCTGATAAGAACTCAGGATTCGATAACATTGGAGGTAATGGAGAGGCAAAGGGAGACAATGCTTTTGGAGAAAACTTTGATGGACAAATGTCTGCACAGCAAATTTTAAGTCCAAATGTAGACCAAACATTCAGTTCATTCCTACTGGGGAGAGGCAATTATGACAACCTGCTATCTCTAATGCCCTGTACACACGGTCTGACTTTCCGACGGAATATGTGCGATCAGAGCTTGTTGTCGGAAATTCCGACCAAGTGTGGGCTTCATCTGACTTTTTCCATCAGAATTTCCGACACACAAAGTTTGAGAGCAGGCTATAAAATTTTCCGACAACAAAATCCGTTCATGTAAATTCCGACCGTGTGTGGACAATTCCGACGCACAAAGTGCCACGCATGCTCAGAAAAAATTAAGAGACAAAAGCTATTGGCTACTGCCCTGTTTATAGACCCAACGTATGTGTTTTACGTCACCGCGTTCAGAACGATCGGATTTTCCAACAACTTTGTACGACCGTGTGTATGCAAAACAAGTTTGAGCTAACATCCGTCAGAAAAAATCAATGGATTTTGTTGTCGGAATGTCCAATCAATGTCCGATCGTGTGTTCATGTGTACAGGGCATAAGACTGTTTGAAGTGCAACCTTTGTATTAAAAAAGGTATTTTGGTTGGCTACAGTAAGTCTCATAAAGGTTACAGAATTCTTCATCCAGACACCAAAAAGGTAACATCCAGCAATAGGATTATTATTATTGAAAAAACTAATCTGTTAAAAGCCTCATGGGGTAATACAATAAGCATTGTCTGAACAACAACTTCAGCAAGTAGTCCCACAAGTACTGCAGGAAATGGTGTCTTCTGAACAGTTATGCCCTGTGCACACGACGGTTTTGCCGTTTGAATAAACTCTGAAGGTTTTTACGATGGAGTTCCGACGGAATTCCGCTCATGTTGTCTTGCATACACACGGTCACACCAGTGGCGGCCCGTCCATAGGGGGCGCCTGGGGGGCGCCTGGGCGCCGCCTCCCCCCTTCTCCAGGCAGCAAAAAAGTAAAAAATAAATAAAAAAAGAAAAGAAAAAAAAAAAGGTCCTTAAGTGCACTGTGTTCGGACGCCGGATACAGTGTGACGCCGGACACAGTGCACTTATAGGAAGTGCCACGTCTATGCAATCACGAGATTGCAGACGTGGCGCTGCATTTGCGGGCATTTAGCCCGCCTTGGGGCGTTTTCTGAGGCGCCAAGTAGCTTCCGCCCGGCCATAGTAACACATACTACAGGCTCCGGGCGGAAGCTACTTGGCACTTCAGATTTGATTGACATCTGCCCTGAGTCAGATGTCACTTCCTGCCTCTCTCTTTCATTGCGCCCGAGAGAGGAAACAGGAAGAATGCTGCTGCCAGTGTGAGGAGGACACCGCAGGAGACTGAAGGTAAGTACCGCTGTGTGGAGAATGGGGGGGACACATGCTGTGGGGGGCTCTGATGGGGGACACATGCTGTGGGGGGCTCTGATGGGGGACACATGCTGTGGGGGGCTCTGATGGGGGACACATGCTGTGGGGGGCTCTGATGGGGGACACATGCTGTGGGATGCTCTGAAGGGGGACACATGCTGTGGGGGGCCCTGATGGGGGACACATGCTGTGGGGGGCCCTGATGGGGGACACATGCTGTGGGGGGCTCTGATGGGGGACACATGCTGTGGGGGGCTCTGATGGGGGACACATGCTGTGGGGGGCTCTGATGGGGGACACATGCTGTGGGGGGCTCTGATGGGGGACACATGCTGTGGGGGGCTCTGATGGGGGACACATGCTGTGGGATGCTCTGATGGGGGACACATGCTGTGGGGGGCC
The DNA here is from genome assembly GCA_037952835.1 of Lithobates septentrionalis. Lineage (NCBI taxonomy): Eukaryota > Metazoa > Chordata > Amphibia > Anura > Ranidae > Lithobates > Lithobates septentrionalis. The sequence goes on from JBBDGP010000820.1 coordinate 1,304,013, forward strand.
CTGATGGGGGACACATGCTGTGGGGGGCCCTGATGGGGGACACATGCTGTGGGGGGCTCTGATGGGGGACACATGCTGTGGGGGGCTCTGATGGGGGACACATGCTGTGGGGGGCTCTGATGGGGGACACATGCTGTGGGGAGCCCTGATAGGGGACACATGCTGTGGGGGGCCCTGATGGGGGACACATGCTGTGGGGGGCTCTGATGGGGGACACCTGCTGTGGGGGGCTCTGATGGGGGACACATGCTGTGGGGGGCTCTGATGGGGGACACATGCTGTGGGGGGCCTGATGGGGGACACATTCTGTGGGGGGCTCTGATGGGGGACACCTGCTGTGGGGGGCTCTGATGGGGGACACATGCTGTGGGGGGCTCTGATGGGGGGCACATGCTGTGGGGGGCTCTGATGGGGGACACATGCTGTGGGGGCTCTGATGGGGGACACATGCTGTGGGGGGCTCTGATGGGGACACCTGCTGTGGGGGGCTCTGATGGGGGACTCCTGTTTTGGGGGGACTCTGATGGGGACACCTGCTGTGGGGGGACTCTGATTGAGACACCTGCTTTGGGGGACACCTGCTCTTGGGGGCTCTGATGGGGGACACCTGCTGTGGGGGACTCTGATGGGGACACCTGCTGTGGGGGGCTCTGATGGGGGACACATGCTGTGGGGGGCTCTGATGGGGGACACATGCTGTGGGGGGCTCTGATGGGGGACACATGCTGTGGGGGGCTCTGATGGGGGACACATGCTGTGGGGGGCTCTGATGGGGGACACATGCTGTGGGGGGCTCTGATGGGGACACCTGCTGTGGGGGGCTCTGATGGGGGACTCCTGTTTTGGGGGACTCTGATGGGGACACCTGCTGTGGGGGGACTCTGATTGAGACACCTGCTTTGGGGGACACCTGCTCTTGGGGGCTCTGATGGGGGACACCTGCTGTGGGGGGACTCTGATGGGGGACACCTGCTGTGGGGGGCTCTGATGGGGGACACCTGCTGTGGGGGGACTTTGATGGGGGACACCTGCTGTGGGGGGCTCTGGTGGGGGGCTCTGATAGGGGACTCTGATGGGGGACACCTGCTGTGGGGGGCTTTGATAGGGGACACCTGCTGTGGGGGGCTATGGTGGGGGGCTCTGATAGGGGACTCTGATGGGGGACACCCGCTGTGGGGGGACTCTGATGGGGACACCCGCTGTGGGGGGATGCTGATGGGGACACCTGCTGTGGGGGGGCTCTGATGGGGGACTCCTGTTTTGGGGGGACTCCGATGGGGGACACCTGCTGTGGGGGGACTCTGATGGGGGACACCTGCTGTGGGGGGACTCTGATGGGGGACACCTGCTGTGGGGGGACTCTGATGGGGGACACCTGCTGTGGGGGGACTCTGATGGGGGACACCTGCTGTGGGGGGACTCTGATGGGGGACACCTGCTGTGGGGGGACTCTGATGGGGGACACCTGCTGTGGGGGGCTCTGATGGGGGACACCTGCTGTGGGGGGCTTTGATAGGGGACACCTGCTGTGGGGGACTCTGATGGGGGACACCTGCTGTGGGGGGACTTTGATGGGGACACCTGCTGTGGGGGGACTGTGATGGGGACACCTGCTGTGGGGGACACCTGCTGTGGGGGGCTCTAAAGGGAACACCTGCTGTTGGGGGCTCTGATGGGGGACACCTGCTGTGGGGGACACATGCTGTGTGGGGACACTGATGGCAACTCTGATGTAAGGGGACAGAGGCTGTATTTGGGGGGGCAGAGGGTGTATTTGGGTGGGACAGAGGCTGCATTTTATGTGACAGAGGCTGTATTTGGGGGGGACAGAGGCTGCATTTGGGGGGACAGAGGCTGCATTTGGGGGGACAGAGGCTGCATTTTATGTGACAGAGGCTGCATTTTATGTGACAGAGGCTGCGTTTGATGTGACAGAGGCTGCATTTGATGTGACACAGGCTGCATGTAAGGACGGACTGCTGGGGACACCTGATGGCATCTGGTTGTAGGCGACGTGGCTAGTGACACACTCGGGGCTCCCACTGATTCTGCATTATGGTGAGTTGAATGATTTCATTTTATATTACAATGTAACAATAGAAACAACGCGCTTCAATCATCCTGACACCATAACAACCATGGTGCCGGGATGATTGAAACGCTAACACCAGGTGTTTGGAGTATCTTTATCTGATGATTGTTAAACTTTGTAGAATACACATTTCTATTGTTGTGTAGGATCTAGGCCTGCTGTCCCTCTCTCCCTCTCCCTCCATCCCTCGTTCATCTCAGACGCTAACCACACCACCTTAGAGCCACGCCCACTATTTTGCTGAAACCACGCCCATTTTTACCAAGTGGGAGGGGTCAAAAAGGAAGGGTGGGGTCTGGCGCCCCCCCATCCTAAAACTTCACCAGCCGCCACTGGGTCACACCAAATTCCAACCGTCCAGAATGCGGTGACGTACAACACGTACGATGGAACTTGAAAACAGAAGTTCAATAGCCAGTAGCCAATAGCTTCCGTCTCGTACCTGCTTCAGAGCATGCGTTGTTTTGGGTGCGTCAGAACAGCATACAGACGAGCGGTTTTTCCGATAGCAATTTGTTCCGTCTGAAAAATATAGAACATGTTCTCTAAGTCCGTCTGAATTTTCGACAGAAAAAGTCAGATGGGGCATACACATGGTCGGAATATACGATGAAAAACTCCCATCGGACTCTTTCTGTTGGAAATTCAGCTTGTGTGTACACGGCATAAGAGGCTACACTGCCTGCAACTCAGTCAGAATATCTGAAAAATTCGAAAAAAAGCAACCCAGTTAGGCAGTTTTCATATATGGTTCATACAATGCCACAACCTGAGTCAGCACTAATGAAAGAAATGCAATAGCTACTGTTCACCAGAAACAAATGTGGATTAAAGCTGTAGATGAATTGATTACATCTGTTAACCCGCTCCAAAATAGAATGTAAAAGTGTGAGCACATCAGTGGAAATATGTACAGAGAATGGGGTGATTGGCGCTACCCTACTATGGTGCTAAGTGGTTTGTCAAGAAGCAGTATAAATTATTATACTGGACTCCTTACACCAGATCAAAAGTGAGCGTGCTCCCACATGGGAGTATACTAAGTGAATAGTGAAAAAGTCAGTTCTTAAATAGAAAGTGTATATATCTCTAATCTAAGAAGTGAGTAGTGTTAAAAAATGTAAGTACATGCTAACTCCGATTAGCTATGATTCAACCAAATACAAAAAATGAAAATAAATTAAAGTATAAATATAAGAACTGTATAACACAAGGTGCAAAGGTGTCCAGGGGTATACACACCCTAACATACAAGTGCTAAGTGTGTGAACATACCCCACTTGTTACAGTGTAATAAATCCACAATTTGGGCATAAATGTGTTAAGTGTCCAATCTGATAACCCAAAACTTGATAAAAAAAAAAACCATAAAGTGAAAAAAACAAAAATTATAATATACGTAGTCCCAAAAAGTTCAGTGTTCCATATATAAAGTGACTTCCGTGCACGGCAAATGATGTGACTGTAGTGATCCCCCAATGCGTCCCCACTCACCGGACGTAGTTACCCCTGCAGGGGTAATAGGCATATAGTGGGTGGTTTTGAATGGGTCTCCTCCTTAGTAGCTGTACCAGCCCCTCAGTTCCACCATCAGGCTTGTATCCCTATTCAGTCAAGGATCCGGGGTATGTGCTATTCAGGGCTTCCCAGGGCATCCTCCATCAGCAAGCGGCAGAGTCCTCACAGATAAAACAAGGGGCTCCCATAGTGCAGTATTTAAAATGAAGTTTATTAAATTAAATTAAAAGCACAACAAACGCTGGAAAACAAGAGCGAGGGACCGTGGTGGGAATGGTAAGCAGGGAGCCGGTCCGTGGCGTGCGTAACATCTGCGTTCCAAGCCCTGTCTTCCGGGTATGACGTAAGAGCGTGACTCTGCCTTACACGTTTCGTCATAGGACATTCTCAAAGGCGGTGCCATCACTCCACGCCCTACATCTCATAAGGACGAGCGGACTCAGCAGTGCCAACCCCCATCTGTATGCAACCAATGAGCGATTAGCAGCGGCCAAGGATATGGGCGGCCAGACTATCAGTCCTTCATACTAAATTAGCTTAAGCCCGTTTATCCATAAGAGATAACAGACATTAACATAGAGGGGGTTTAACAGGCATGATACATAAACAGACATAAATGGGGCCCACAAGATACAATAACACACCATAAAGGTGAATCCGCTGAGAGATACTAATTTGTTAGACACAAATAATTTAAAATACGGTTAAAAAATAATATATGTAAAAAATGTTTTTATATATAAAAGATTATATATAAAAGGAAAAAAGGGAAAAAAAACGGCCAAGTGATTAAGTTGGGTACTACATCCAAACCCGATGCATTAATAAAGGCTGAAGTGTTGGCAGCCAATCCTGTGTGTGGAATAGGGTGTGGAATAGAGGTGTATCTGGAAGAGTGTGCATAAAGCAAATAAATCGAGTGATGGAAAGGTCCCAACACCACCTTTGCCGGTTCAGGGTCAGGTTAATTTAAACAAGAATAAAAAATATACTATTAAAATCTACCACCACTAATTAGTAATCAGTGAGGATCACCCCTATGGTAAGTTATAATCAGCAAATGGGGACATATGATGAAATGAGGGGGAACAGTTAATAAAATGGAGGTGCACCATTATACGGCAACTGCAAGCATGTATACATGTATAGAGAGAGGGAACCATACAAGCCTAGCCTTTCTCCCCCTACACATGCAGTATCCCCAATGGCCCATCTTCCAGATACCCCACCCATTGTCTCACTGTACCAACACTGCCAAATAGCCATTTAAAATCACATGTTACAATGGGTGTGGTCCCCAGATGCTCAAAAATCTGAAGAGTGCTAAAAATCAAATGGGGGAGGGGGAGAGGTGGTTATTGGTTGTGTTATAAAGAGGGAGCATTCTATAGGGCAATTAACACTATATGTGGATAACCATGGGATGGCTAGACACAGTACTGGTTAGTGAGCTGATTTCCTATGCCCACCCATCCCAACGTATTGATTTGTGTGGTACCTAGTGGGTGTCATAAAGATTACCCCTAGTGACTATCCTCTCAGTTACAGCCTATGAATCATATGCTAATCCCTACATACGGTACCAGTTGTATGCTCGTTAGGCATTTTAAGGGTTTGCTATAAAACAGTTCAGGTCAATGTCTAAATTCAATCTCTTAGGAGCAAGGGATCCCAGCTGGTATATGTTTCTGGATACTAAAGTTTCTCTATTGCCCCCACTCCAATGTTCCTGTACTGAATCAATCCCATAAAAGATGAGCCCACTTGGATACCTGTGGTGGACCTCATCAAAATGTCTTGATAAGTTGTGATTGGGGAAGCCTGTTCTTATATTTTTGATATGCTCACGTATACGAACAAAGAGAGGGCGGGTGGTTCTGCCCACATACTGAAGATGGCAAAGACATTCTATAATGTATGTGACGTGTGTGCTCCGGCATGTAATTAGTTGCTTAATACGGTATACTTTATGGTCAGTAAGTGATTTAAAAGAGGTCCTCTTTCTCGGTTGTCTTTTACTGACCTTACAAGGTAAGCATCTTTGGCACCTATAGAACCCCTTAAGACCAGGAAGAATTTTAATCGGTTTAGGGGGATCTATAGTGTTATGTACTAGATGGTTCCTCAAAGTGGGTGCCTTTCTATATACAAATTTGGGTTTTGTGGGCAAGATTTTAGATAGAACACGATCTTCTTTCAATATCAGCCAGTAGATAGAGTGTCCCCTACTTTAAAGATCTCCAGATCTAGGTAGTCTATCTTTTGATGGCTCCATTTGCCTGTGAATGTAATTCCGTAACTGTTCATGTTTAAAACCTTCAAGGAATTTGGTAAAACTATCTGGTGTTCCATCCCATAATATGATCAAAGCATCTATGTATCTTCTGTACATCTTGATTTGGGGGATATTTCTACCACATGTTCATAAATAAGTTCGCTACGTTTGGAGCATAGCGAGCTCCCATTGCGACACCTTTTATTTGTACATAGTACTCCTTATTGTACCAGAAATAATTACATTCCATGGCGAGTTTGAGGCCTTCTAGAATATAATTAATCTGTTGTTGCTTCATCCCTGTATCACCATGTAATGCTTTTTCCACTCCCAGAAGGCCATCTTTTTGTTCGATACTAGTATACAGTGAATTGAAATCTATTGTGGCAAGCACCCAGTGTTCTACACCCTTTATATTCTGGAGCTCTTGGATAAGTTGCATACTGTCCCATAAGTAAGATTTGCCTTTTTGTACCAGTGGTTTAAGGTATTTGTCCAGGTACTCCCCAAGTCTGGAGAACACCGAATTTATTCCACTAATAATGGGTCTCCCTGGAGGTTTATCCAATCTTTTATGAATCTTGGGTGTATAATATATCACTGGTGTCTTGGTGGAGTTTGAGACAAGATATTCCACTTCTTTAGGATTTAAAATACCCTTATTTTTCCCTTTCTCTACATAGTTCTTCAATTATTTCTCATACTTTTTCTTGGGATTGCCTGTCAACTTCTTATAGGTGTTTTCTGTGTTCAATAAATGAGTAATTTCTTCTTGGTAATCTTTCTTATTCAAGATTACCAGTCCTCCCCCTTTGTCTGCAGGCCATATTACCACCTCATGCTTGCTTCCTATTTCCTTAATAGTTTTCTAAATGTTATGTGTTTTCTTGTTACTTGTCCCCAATGATCTGATATCCTCCTTTACCATCTTCTTTTTTTTTTTTTTTCAAAAGGTTTATTGAAGATCAGTATCATACAATGTAAGAAAAAAAATTCCCATGTACATAGAAAATTGGCATAGAAAGTAGCCTGTAACAGTTATTGCCATGTCTATACAGAAATTAAAGCACCTATAAATTGTGGTAGTACCAAATTTGCCAGCCTTTGTTTTGAACAGTAAGGTGTGAGTCAATCAGCAGTGACAAACCAATAGGGGGACGGTACGGTCGGGAGGCTACCCACCCAGAAGGTGATCAAAGAAGATACTAGCCTAATACTATCCGGTGTGGTGACCGCTCTTTCTCCCCTGGGTTCCCAGAGGCCCCACCCCAATGGGCTCTTACTGTGGGGACATCTGGGGTGATCCCTGGGGTAAGAAATCTATGTACCAACTCCCTGTAATATAGGAGACGGATCTCCCTGGGGGGTAGAACTCCAACCCGACCATCCATTCCCTGCTTAGAAAAAATCAAAATACGTTAAACATAAGCCACAAAAAAGAAAAGACCAAATACTTCAGAAGTGCTTGTACAAAAAAGACTGTTCGTCTGATGAGGAACGGGCAGAGTGCCCCGATAGAGAAGAGAAGAAACGTGAGAAAATGAGGGTAAGGTTAGAGAAGTGTAGGTCAGAGAGGAGGGGAAAGGTTCCGAGATGTATTCTCCACACCAGGCAGGATTGAGATACCACAATGCGTGGCCCATGGTTCCCAAGTAGTGTTAAACCTCTCAATCTTATCAGTAAGTTTTGCCACTATCAGCTCTTGTGCCATTATCCAAGAGATTTTCCTTTTGCAAGCCTGAAAGGAGACCGAAGGCTTCTTCCAGGCTTTTGCCAAAGTAATCTTGGCTCCCACAAGTATGAAGAAGGAAAGGGCTTGTAGACGTTTAGTCAGATTAGGAATGTGTTGATTAAGCAGTGCTATCGTCAGACTGGGAGCGATTATTTCACCCGTCAATGTACTAATGGTGCGGAAAATTCTCTTCCAGAAGGATCTGATGCGGGGGCAAGTCCACCATATATGAAACATAGAGCCTTCTAGCTCACATCCTCTAAAACAGATTGGGGATGTTCCCGAGTAAATTATTGCCAGTCTGGAGGGAACATAGTACCATCTATTCATTACTTTTAAGCTGGCTTCCATTAAGGATACATTGCATATACCTTTGGATGAGCGTAGGGAAGCTCTAAACCAATCAGATGCGTTCCAGGAGCAGCCCGTGTCCTCTTCCCAGGCCCGTGCATAAGATGGTTTTTCCAAGTTCGATTGAAGTGCTGCATAAATTAGAGAGATTCCGCCCCTCTGGTTCGTGGAGTCAGAGCACCATTGCTCGTAAGGAGTAATATAGGGAGGGTCCTTCCTGGTAGACCAAATAGTGTGTAAATAGTGGGAAATTTGTGTGAATCTGAATTTTTCGGAATCCGGCATGCCTAGATTTTTCTTACAGTGGGCCAAGGTAATCGGACCCTTTGAGGACAGGAAGTGCCCTATGCGGTAAAGGCCCTTGTCTGTCCACCAGCGGAACGCCTTTATATTAAGTCCCGGTGGGAACTTTGGGTTGTGAAATAGGTGAGCCAAGGGTCTCAGGCTGGAAATCAAAGAGTGATTTGTATAAAGCTTAGTACCTAAAGCTATCGAGTGTGACAGGGTGGGGGCCAATATGGCTGGCCTACTTCTGGTGTCTGACCACAGGAGGTAATCAATAGTGTTAAGAGGGATCGCTTTCCTCTCCATTGAAACCCAATCCGGTTTGTAGTTACTGGAGTAAATGATTGACAGTTGTGCTAATTGTGCCGCCTGGTAGTAACCCCACAGGTCTGGCAGTCCCAGTCCCCCCTGAGATTTTAAGCGTACTAAAGTGCGAGAAGGACATCTGTAACCCTTGCCCCCCCAAACAAAGCGTGTTATGTCGGACTGGAAGCTGCCTAGGAAGTGCTTCCGGATGGGAATCGGAAGGGAACGAAAAAGATATAATAGGCGTGGGAGGAGTGTCATCTTAACCGCATGTATCCTACCTAGCCAGGATAGACCACCCCTTGACCACTTTGTCAACTCTGCTCTGCATTTATTAATCATGGGCGGGTAATTAGCTTTGAAAAGATTGTTTATATGTGATGTTAGTTTGATCCCTAGATAAGGGAGAGCATCTGGAGCCCAGGAGAAGTCGAAGTTATTCGAGAGGAGTGTGAGAGAGTCATTAGGGACTGTGATATTTAGGGCCATGGATTTAGTCATATTGACTTCCAGTCCCGAAATCGCGGTGAACTCTTTCAGCGTCCTATAAATCATGGGCGTAGAGATTAATGGGGAGGTAATATACAGAAGAAGGTCATCTGCATAGAGTGCACACTTGTGTTCCTGGCCCCCACACATCACCCCCTTTATGTCAGGATTCGATCTGATCGCTATGGCCAGCGTTTCAATGGCCATAGCGAATAGGAGGGGGGAGAGAGGGCATCCCTGTCTGGTACCCCTGTTGATACTAAAAGAAGATGAGTATCTGCCCATCAGACGTACTTGTGCTGAAGGGTTAGAGTAAAGTGTATTAATTAAATTCAGAAAGTGAGAACCAAAACCCCATCTCCGTAGGATACCAGACAGGTAAGCCCAGTCCACCGAGTCAAAAGCCTTGTTCAAGTCAATCGAAAGGAGAAAGCCTTTCTGGGGGGGTCCCCCGTCCCACTGTGATCGCAGAAGAGAGATAATGTCTATGGAGCGGCGAATCTGGTCGGGGCCTTGCCTCCCAGGGATAAATCCCACCTGATCTCCATGTATATATAGTGGTATGAAGCTCGCTATTCTGTTTGCTAGGATCTTAGTCATGATTTTGATATCATTATTTATTAACGAGATGGGTCGATAGTTGCCCACCTCGCTGGCGTCCTTGCCCGGTTTTGGTATAACTGAGATATATGCCGAGTTAAGGTCAGCATCAAGAAGAGACCCTTCCCGAAGCGCATTAAAGAGTTTCTTCAGATGGGGGGCTAGAGAAGCGCCAAACTTCTTATAGTAACCGTTTGAAAAGCCGTCTGGGCCTGGTAAAGAACCTACCTTTAATGATTTGATTGTATCTAGTATTTCCTGATTGGAGAAAGGAGCCTCCAGGAGGTCCCTGTGTTCGGATGACAAGGTAGGTAGTGTCAGGGAGTCCAAGAAAGTATGCTGAGTGCTTTGGGTGGGGGAGGATTTCGGTTTGTAGAGTTCGGAATAGAATTTATGGAAAGCTGTCATGATCTTTTCGGGATTTTGAGTAAGGTCCCCCGAGGATACTTTAATTTTCGGGAATGCTAAGGAGCGGGGTCTGGGGCTCAGTTTGACTGCTAGTTTAGATCCTATTTTATCTTTTTGCGTGTAAAGTTTAGCCCCCGTCCATCTAAGGTGATTTTCGGCAGCCGTGGTCAACTGGAGGTTTAGGAGGGTTCTGGCCTTATCCAAGTCTACCAATGATTCAGGCGAGGGGTTATGTTTATGTGCCTTCAAAGCTTTATGGTATTCCTCTGTCAGTCTTATTGTGTCTATTCTGTGTTCGGCTTTAAGTTTGGAAGACATCTGGATCAACTTCCCTCTAATTACTGACTTGTGTGCCGCCCATACTGTTACCGGGGAGACCTCACCGGTCGCATTAATTTGGAAATATTCTTTGATGGCCTCTTCCAATAAGGAGCATTGTACCGGGTCACTCAAGAGTGATTCCTGCAGGCGCCAGCGAGGCGGGCCCCCTGCCCCCCCCGACCTCTGCATGAGGAGAGTCACCATTGAATGATCTGACAAGGGGGTATCTATTATCCTAGATCTCCTGATTAGGGGAATAGACGCTGACCGAGAGAAAATGTGGTCTATCCTGGCGTAGGAATTATGCGGTGCTGAAAAGTGGGTATAATCTCTTTTACGTGGGTTAGTTTCCCTCCAGGCATCAATCAGTCCCTCCTCATAAAGCAGCTTTGCAATTTTAACGCTTTGTTTGGAGGGGCGTCTAGAAGTCGTCCTATTCCCAGCAGATTTGTCAATAGAAGAGTCGAATGCCGTGTTCGAGTCTCCCCCAACAATGATCCTGCCTCGTAGGTGGGGTTTTATTTTGTGTAGTAGTGTTTCAAAGAAGTTTTTTTGTCCCTTATTAGGAGAGTAGTAGGAGACAAACGTGTAGAGTTCACCGTCTATATGGCCAGACACCAGAATATATCGGCCTTGAGGGTCAGTTATTATTGCTGATTGTGAGATGTTGATGTGTTTGGCAAAGCAGATGGCCACTCCTTTAGTTTTATTTTCACCGGAAGCTAAAAAAAATTGTGGGAAGCGTTGGTGGAGAAAGGAGGGCTTATAAGTAGAAGGGAAATGGGTCTCCTGAAAGAGTAATACATCTGCATGCATGGTGTGATATAATTGGAACAGTTTCCTACGTTTAACGGGGGAATTGAGTCCCTGTGTGTTATGGGATAATATGTAAAGGGAGGGGGAAGGACCATGCGTGTCAGCCATGAACCAGAGGGGGTGCCCCTATAATGAGAATTTTTGACTTACCCCATGCGGGCAGGGATATCAAGTCAAGCAGCCACACGAACCCATGGAAAAGATAATCTAGACCTGCGGTGAGAGGGCACGAGTCCATCCGGAACCTTGGAGAGCTCAGATGAGCAAAGAGAAGTAAAGAGAAGGGAGGAAGAAGATGAGAGAAGAAGAGAGGCAAAAAAAATATTATGTTAGGCAGAGGTATATGTATAGCAATCCAGTACATTCCCTGATAACCATGAGCCTTAGGGTCCTTGGACCCCTTCCCACCCCTGGGTTGAAGTGGGCTAGCCACCTCAACCCTCAAATCCTGAGAGGACCAGAAACCCCTACTATGGGGATCTGGAAAGGAAACCAGGTACACCTACTGTGGACCTGGAATCCGCTGGAGGCGTGCTGGGTCCACCACAGCCCCGACGCCTAACATATAAATGAACAACTAAAGGCCAAACGGAGGCCTATGCTATGTAGTGCCCTTAACAACCTAATAACAGGTATAGTGCAACTGAAAAATATTTGAGTCACCGGGTGTGAATAAAAAGGTAAATAATGAAATAAAATAAAATAAAGGAAAAACCCCCCCCACAACCTAAAACCTGCCAGATCGGCAACCCGATCCCCAGCTCTCAAGGCTGGGAACCCGGGAGCGCCGACCTACCAAAAGCTAGTCATAGACGAGTGGGTCCTATGTGATTCACCCTTTTCGCCTCTCGCGAAGTGTCCCTCGCCAGCCGCGCGAAGGGGGAACCAGAAACTCTAGGGGAGATGAGGAATAAGTATAAGTATATGAAAAATAAATAAAAACATAAACCAACTTAGATCTCCCATGACCTGTTTGGGAGTCCCTTAATGTGTAAAAGAACGACGCCTACCCTAGAGCGTCTAACCGCGCTAGAGAGGCCTAAATGCATAAACTAGAGTTTCAGAAAATGGAAGGAAAGAAAACTAGGGGGGACTGTAGGAGAGTACTGCCCCCATCCCTTCCCCTCAGCAATGTCCGACCCCAGTGGGTGTAGGTAACAACCATTCTGATATGAACTTGGATTAATGCCGCGTACACACGGTCAGACTTTTCGTCTACAAAAGTCCAACGGACGCTGACGGACTAAAGCTGGCTGGTAATCCGATCGTGTGTGGGCTTCTCCGGACTTTCAACGTACTTTTTTAGCCTCAAATCCGACGTACTTTAGATTTGAAACATGCTTCAAATCTTTACGTCGTAACTACGACGGACCCCGAAATCCGCTCGTCTGTGTGCTAGTCCGACGGACAAAAAGCCACGCTAGGGCACCTATTGGCTACTGGCTATGAACTTCCTTATTTTAGTCCAGTGTACGTCATCACGTACGAATCCGTCGGACTTTTGTGTGGTCGTGTGTAGGCAAGTCCGTTCGTTAGAAAGTATGCCGCAAGTCCGCCGCAAGTCCGCCGAAAGTCTGCCGGAAGTCTGTCGGACAGGCTGTCTGACTTTTGTAGACGAAAAGTCCGACCGTGTGTACGCGGCATAAGTCCCCCGCTTGGATAGAGATGGTGAAGATCACGGTTCAAAGGGGGCCCTCTAGTGAGGGGCTAGTCCCGGAAGTCCTAAGGGACATCTGTGGCCAGACTGAGGGGAGTAAAGGAAAGTCTCCATACAGTAAGAGAAGTGATGTCAGGGCATTTTCTTTTGATCGCTTGTAGCTTGATTGAAGCCAAGTGGGTTGCAGCTGGTGGAGGCCTTTTAGATGATGATGAGGATCCCTTTGTTGACTTGGAGCTGGTGGGTTCCTGCTCAATTAGGCCCAGGTGCAGAAACAGGCGTTCCCCTTCAGCAAACGATGAGAAGGCATGGCTCTTATTTCTGTAGGAGAAATTTAAACGGAGCGGAAAAGACCATCTGTATGTAATTTCTTTTTCCATCAAAATCTGCAGGAGTGGTTTCAGTGCTCGCCTCTTCTGTACTGTGTATGGCGATAAATCCGCAAACACCTGGATTTTATGGCCAAGAAGCATGAGGTTATCAGATAGCCTAGACCTTTTCATGACCTCCTCCTTCACCGAATAAAAATGTGGTTTCACTATGATGTCTCGAGGGAGGCCATCCGAGAGGGGAGGTTGAAGAGCTCTGTGGGCCCTGTCTAATTCCAAATGGTGTTCAGGGATACCTGAGATAAGAGCCTGGAGCAGGGATTTTACAGCAGCCTGCACGTCCTTTTCAGACTCAGGGAGCCCCCTGAGTCTAAAGTTATAACGTCTGGACCTATTCTCAAGGTCATCGATCTTTGCCAACGCCACTTCTAGCTGGTCCTGGACGTCCTGAATTCTGGCTGAATTCTGGTTAATCCTTGCGACTGATTGATCTGTCTTCTTTTCTATAGTGTCCATTCGCAAACCTATTTGCTGCAGGTCAGCATGGATGGATGATGTAATTTGGGCTGCATTTGCTGCTAAACTTTTAGAGAGCAGATGAGAGAACGCTGTCATCATGGAGGGGAAATCATTAGGGGCTGGGATGGGAGCCATTTCCTCGCTCACTGACAGGAGCATGCCTGTGTGCGGATCTAGCTGGGGTGTGGAGGGGAGACCGTCATTCAGTCTGTTTAAAAGGGACTCCGTGGATGCAGGGGAAGCAGCCCATTCCCGGGGGGGAGAGGAGATACCTGGAGATTGCGGTGGTGGCAAGTCTTGATCCGCTATAGATGCCTCAGCTTCCTCCGCGCTGAGAAGGCCTCTGGCCGCCATCTTAGCATAGCTGAGGGGAGCGGCAGCCGAGGCCATCCGTTCGCTCAGGTTCCTCCTCGCTTGCGCCGCGGACATCGGGTGAATCCCTGATGTCTCCCCTACCCGATCCACCCGGTGACAGGATCGTGGGGTCGTTTTGCGGGCTCCGGCGGCGATCACAGGGCTGTGGTGGAGCGGAGCTCTAGCAGGCAGTGGCCATCTTGCGAGCTACCGCGCATGCACCAGCCTTTACCATCTTCTTAAATGCACCCATGCATTGATTTCCTGGCGTTTTCGGGTTGAAGATGGAATTATTTCTGAGGTTTGTCTGTATGTACTCTGAGTCTTCTCTTCTCCCCTACGGGCAGGAGAGATCTACACCCCGTAATGGGCATGGTTATCTACATATAGTGTTAATTGCCCTATAGAACACTGGAAATAAAAGGTGATATAGGGCGCACAGGACTAGCGTAGTCCAAATGATGTCTCTATTAAGGATCGGCAGTCCAAAAATGAACGGGAGAGGTGTAGGTAGGAAGGGATGGAAGGATGGTGATCTTCAGCAAAAAGGGCTGCAACTTTAAAAGACTTGAAGCAGGGTCTAAAATGACATAAAAACAAACAAAGGCGCCTCTAAGTGCAGAAGATAAACAATTTTAATACCCCAACTGGGTTAAAAACACTTACAAAATTGAAGTAAAAAGCAGGCACATCGTGGGTAAGGCTGCATTGGAAGAGGTCACGATCAGAGGAAGCCTACAGGAGGATGGATGTAGTCACTGTCAGCAGCGATGTAAAACACAGGGAACAGCTGTGGAGCCGGCGTCGTCAGCGTGTGAGGGCTGCGAACCCGGAAGTGATGTCATCCGCTGGGTGGCTCTGTGACCAGCCTGAACCGCAAACGAAAGGCCAGAGAGGGGATGTGATGTCATCAGTGAGGGACGCGTTTCAGAACCGTCATTCGTTCCTTTCTCAACCTCGGATTGCACTGATGGCTGGGGAGGATATATACAAGCACACTGGCAGTGGATTGGCCGGGGGGCGGGGACAACTAGATTAAATAAGCACACTGGCAGTGGATTGGCCGGGGGGTGGGGACAACAAGGTTAAATAACAATAGATCTAGTAAATACATGTGAATATAGACACACACCTGCAATAACATGCTAAGAACCAAAAGGAACAATAGAAGAAAATAAAATCAAGGATGGTGATGTTAAAGATTAAAAACGGTCTGTATAACAATCGAAGAAAATAAAATCAAGGATGGTGATGTTAAAGATTAAAAACGATAGAACGCTCCCTCTTTATAACACAACCAAAAACCACCTCTCCCCCTCCCCCATTTGATTTTTATCCCTCTTCAGATTTTTGAGCATCTGGGGACCACACCCATTGTAACATGTGATTTTAAATGGCTATTTGGCAGTGTTGGTACAGTGAGACAATGGGTGGGGTATCTGGAAGATGGGCCATTGGGGATACTGCATGTGTAGGGAGAGAAAGGCTAGGCTTGTATGGTTGCCTCTCTCTATACATGTACACATCCATGCAGATGCCGTATAATGGTGCACCTCCATTTTATTAACTGTTCCCCCTCATTTCATCATATGTCCTCATTTGCTGATTATAACTTATCATAGGGGTGATCCTCACTGATTACTAATTAGTGGTGGTAGATTTTAATAGTATATTTTTTATCCTTGCTTAAATTAACCTGACCCTGAACCGGCAATGGTGGTGTTGGGACCCTTCCATCACTTGATTTATTTGCTTTATGCACACTTTTCCAGATACACCTCTATTCCACACCCTAGTCAGTACTTATTATATCTTCATACGGGGACATACACAAGTAAAAATAAAAACCTAGTAATAGGTCATCTTCCTTGGCCTGAGACACAATACCTAGTAGACTACCTTTTTTTAGCCCCTTTAATAGTAGCTTAGGGTGATTGCCTATAGGATGTGAGGCATCTAATTTTACATGCATTTTTGCGGCTGTACCTTGAGCATACACAGGATTGGCTGCCAACACTTCAGCCTTTATTAATGCATCGGGTTTGGATGTAGTACCCAACTTAACCACTTGGCCGTTTTTTTTTCGTTTTTTCCCTTTTTTCCTTTTATATATAATCTTTTATATATAAAAACATTTTTTTACATATATTATTTTTTAACCTTATTTTAAATTATTTGTGTCTAACAAATTAGTATCTCTCAGCGG
This sequence comes from Lithobates septentrionalis, assembly GCA_037952835.1. NCBI lineage: Eukaryota > Metazoa > Chordata > Amphibia > Anura > Ranidae > Lithobates > Lithobates septentrionalis. The sequence continues at coordinate 1,320,271 of JBBDGP010000820.1, forward strand.
ATTCACCTATATAGTGTGTTATTGTATCTCGTGTGCCCCATTTATGTCTGTTTATGTATCATGCCTGTTAAACCCCCTCTATGTTAATATCTGTTATCTTTTATGGACAAACGGACTTAAGCTAATTAAGTATGAAGGGCTGCTAGTCTGGCCGCCCATATCCTTGGCCGCTGCTAATCGCTCATTGGTTGCATACAGATGGGGGTTGGCACTGCTGAGTCCGCTCTTCCTTATGAGACGTAGGGCATGGAGTGATGGCACCGCCTTTGAGAATGTCCTATGATGAAACGCGTAAGACAGAGCCATGCTCTTACGTCATACCCAGAATACAGGGCTTGGAACGCAGATGGTACACACGCCACGGACCAGCTCCCTGTTTATCATTCCCACCACGGTTCCTCGCTCTTGTTTGCCAGCGTTTGTTTTGCTTTTAACTTAGTTTAATAAACTTCATTTTAAATACTGCACTATGGGAGCCCCTTGTTTTATCTGTGAGGACTCTGCTGTTTGCTGATGGAGGATGCCCTGGGAAGCCCTGAATAGCACATACCCCGGATCCTTGACTGAATAGGGATACAAGCCTGATGGAGGAACAGATGGGCCGGTACAGCTACTAAGGAGGAGACCCATTCAAAACCACCCACTATATGCCTATTACCCCTGCAGGGGTAACTACGTCCGGTGAGTGGGGACCCATTGGGGGATCACTACAGTCACATCATTTGCCGTGCACGGAAGTCACTTTATATATGGAACACTGAACTTTTTGGGACTACGTATATTATAAATTTTGGTTTTTTCATCTTATGTTTTTTTTTTTTTGATCAAGTTTTGGTTTATCAGATTGGACACTTAACACATTTATGCCCAAATTGTGGATTTATTACACTGTAACCAGTGGGGTATGTTCACACACTTAGCGCTTGTATGTTGGGGTGGGGATACCCCTGGACACCTTTGCACCTTGTGTTATACAGTTCTTCTATTTATACTTTAATTTATTTTCATTTTTTGTATTTGGTTGAATCATAGTTAATCAGAGTTAGCATGTACTTACATTTTTTAACACTACTCACTTCTTAGATTGGAGATATATACACTTTCTATTTAAGAACTGACTTTTTCACTATTCACTTAGTATACTCCCACGTGGGAGCACACTCACTTTTGATCTGGTGTAAGGAGTTCAGTATAATAATTTGTACTGCTTCTTGACAAACCACTTAGCACCATATTAGGGTAGCGCCAATCACCCCATTCTCTGTACATACCTCTGTAAGTTCCCTCGGGAACCCAAAAAGGGTGGGCAGCAACCCACACTATCCTAAGCGCGGAATCCATGTTAAATTTACATCATTGGAAATAGCTTACCTAAAACTGATATGAGAAGATTTTTTACCTCCTTTTCTTTTTATGAGGAGGTAAGTAAAACCTTGGACAGAGGGGTGGCTGTGGAAGTGGTATGCATGGATTTTGTAAAAGTATTTGGCACAGTTCCCCACACACTACTAATGTGTAAGGTAAAATCTACAGGCTTGGAAAGATCAGTTTATAAATGGATGGAAAACTGGCCAGAGAGTAGTAGTATTGTTAATGATTCTACCTAACAATGGACAGTAGTATTGGGGGGACTTTCCCACATTGCAGCCATTGCATATTGCATATTCACGTGTCAGTGCTGCCATATCACTTCTCTGCAAATGTGTTTAGTTAAACCACTACCAAAGTCAAAGTTTGAAGAGTTCTGAAAGAAGATGGGACTTACAGTTGACGATTAGGGAGCATGTTAGCATGTTGTTTATACAGACATACAGTAGGAACCATTTTCACATATTAAACTGGGATTTGTTATTTGCACTGGGTGGCAATGTAATGGTAAAATTATGTTTATGCAGGGTTAATTAATTGTTCATTGTAAATGTCACTGCAGAACACAGTTGTGATAAAGGGGCCAGCAAAAGGATACACAGTGCTCACTGAGGGACCAAGAATCCAACACCCTCTGAAATGTGTTATATGAATAGGATTCTTCAGGCCCCACAGATGTTATTTACGTAAGAAACGTGTTTTCTAGCTTTTAACTTTGCTTCAATGCTGACCAAAATTTTGATTTTGTGCAGGCCACCTTTCTCAAAGCACACCACCCTTGGCCAGAGCTCCGAATCCTATGGAGAGTCTCATTTCATAATTACAAGTTTCTCCTCTATATGATTTGCACCCAAGCCCTGTGTCATTATTTAGCTGATTGGTAATACTGCATTTAATTTTGTAATACTACATTTTTAATATGTATCTTTCAGGTGACTGTTTAAAAAAAGATAACCTTCACATATTGCTTTGTGGACTGTAAACTTTCCAATAGCTGTAATTATTTCCATCTTGCTTTCAAGTGAACACATTTTTATCTATGGTTACATGTGTTTCAGAGTCAAAGCACCAGGTAATATATAAAAAGGAGCCCTCTTTGGAGTGAAAAGCAGATTTGTTATCTGAAGAATATCACTCATTTTTTAGTGATCGTTGGGTATCATTGCAGATCCTGCTACAGGAGCATTTTCCATGTTTACGCTTTCTTGCACATGTGTTCATCCACAATTTGCCATTAAATATTGTGACATAATCAAAGGTGAGGTGATTAGGGATGCTACATCTCGCATGCTTTAATATGTGGGAAATTAGGGTGGAATCTGGTCCAGGTTTTCTGGCCCCCCTTGGCAGTGTAGGATCCCAGATTCCCACTTGTGACCAGCAGCAGGTGGTATAAATAAGGAAGGTCTGGAGCAAGAGGTTGCTTTGGCCTGGGACTCAGGGAAGCTAATACCTGAGAGAGCTACATGTGGAGATTGCTCTGTAAGATGAAGGAAAAGGTTTGCAAAAGGTTTGTTTTTTATTGGGTGACTGAGAAGCCCCTCACCTGTGATTTAGGAACCTGGGAACCTGTACTGTTTAGTTTGTGCCTGGATGGCAAGGATTTATTTGTTTGTTTTCTGTGCAACCTTTTAAATTAAACTGTTTTATTTGTTATAAGTAAATTATTAGTTATATTAAGTTTTATTTTATTTTTTTTATTTATTTGTATTTTTTTTAGTCTATACCTCTTATAAAGCCCTGCAAGTGCTAGGCATGGCATCAGCGTAGACTTTATAGCTATGTAATTAAACATAATTTGTTCTATAATGGATTTCTATATCTACTTTCAGGGCCAGTTCACACCAGATGCAGTTCTGTGCGCTTTTTTTCTGCACTAAAAATGCATGCACAGTGTTTTCCATGTATTCCATTGGCTCTAGTTCACACCAGTGCAGTCAGTTATAGTCAGTTTCGGGTGCAGAAACTGACCGGAAACTGACTGCATTGGTGTGAACTAGAGCCATTGGAATACATGAAAAACACTGTGCATGCATTTTCAGAACCAGTACACACCACATGCAGTCCAGTGCATTTTTGTTCTGCATCAAAAATGCATGGAAAGTAGGTTATATGGTTTCCAATGGCACAGTTGACACCAGTGCAGTCAGTTCCAGGGCTTTTCAGTTCCAGAAAAAAAAAGTAGAACATGCTACATCTTTCCTGCACTGGACTGCACTGGAACGCAGTAAAATGCATGAAAAACGCACTGGACCACAAAAAAATGCACTGGACCCTAGTATAGTAAAAAAAAAAAAGAGAAAAAAAAAGAGCCTGGAATGCATCCGGAAATGCATAAAAAACGCGCATGCAGAAACGCATCCGGAATTGATCTGGAGTGCATTTTTGTGGTGTGAACTGGCCCCTAGTGCAGAAAAAAAGTGCACGGAACTGCATCTGGTGTGAACTGACCCTCACACTTCCTTTGCAGTTTCGCTTGTGTATTTAAATACAATTTGATCATCACCTGCGATCAGGGATATATTTGTTTAAACATACAAAGAAAAACTACTGGAACTGTGAAGCTCATAAGAAATTAAATTGTCAAAAAGATTAAAATAAATCATAATATTATTATTTGCTAATTTAAAATATTAATGCACTAACGTATTAAAATAATAAATCACTATACTATAGTATGTGCACTTTATAAACCTCTTCTCAATGGATTTTTAAATTGATTGAAATTCCCTCTGTTCATTCAGTTTGTATAATCCCTGTCCTACGAACACATGCTAAATACCTTCTACTACAATGCGTGTCCTCAGCAGACGCGTTTCACACTATTGTGCTTACATACTTTTAAATATCCCATCCTTAGCAATTGGCTACGAGTATTTAACATTGCAACCCCAGAAGCATTCCCTAGTGCTCCTATCATTACAATATCATTCCAAACCTTGCATAACTTTTATGACAAAACTTCAGGCTCCAGAGCAGAAACTGCCTGCCTCTAAAGCAAACCATTGCCAATATGAAATTACCTGCTATGTTTACCTGGTAATCCCAGCATGTTGTCTATTACTGCCTTTCTCTGTAAATCAATTGCAGCGTCAAGAAGCCAAAGGCTTTGGAAAAATAATGAGGAACTACAGTGCTAATGTGTTGGGTGAAAAAAAGAAAATGGAACATGATGGGAGGCAGCACCGCTACAATATTTAGGTCCTGAAGAAGCTAAAGGCTTACCTGCTATTACTTATATTGCTGCATTATTAGACACAACATAATTTTTTATGATGAGATCTCAGTCTTCAGACTAGAAATTGGAAACGTTTTATCCACTAAACTCCATATTATATCAACTATAAAAAAATAAAAAAATAAATAAAAATTTTGACTAAATGCATAAACATATTTTTACATAGGGGACATGGACTTATAAATATAACATATGCTTAACACTTTCACCTAGTGGCAGAACTCCTAAAGATGGCCTACTTCAGTATAGGAGAATGGTTGTTGCACGTATGTCTGTGTAAACATCATGCTAACACTGGAATATCTAGATAAGTACAGGCATGCTGGTAAGGCAGCCGTATGGCTGTAGCAAAGTGACATTCCCAAGTAAGAGCAAAGACTAAAAATTCATAACCCAACTGCATCAGCCATGTGACTTTATTTTTGAAGTGCCACATCCCCAAATGCAATATAATACCAAAACCTAGATAATGGATAAGGCACTACAAAAAGATTAATTTACAAGGTAAAATACATCGATTTTATTTATTGTGCAAAATTGAAAAAAATAACCGAGAGGGTTCATTACATAAAACATACAATCAAATATCACATAATTATAATGATTATCACAAAAAAATATATACAATTATGTTTACGACTGTTTGCAAAATGGCCCCAGACTATTTATAACAAATTATAGCAATGAAAGCAAGGGATACTGTTAGAAAAAAACTGTGCAAAGTCTGTGATGCTACACCAGTGCAGTGGGGAACTGAGAAGCTGTCACAGGAACACCTCAAGAGCACCCACCCTTTCCACCCAACTCCAACATTCATAGAAGTCATACTACAACTTCTTTGAATGAAATAAAATCTACAAATGGAGGAATGGCAGCTTATTGAAAGGTCTGCTCCACTAATCATAGATCATTTTCATTCATAGAAGCTGTATTGTGGTTTCTATGGATGGAGAAGTTGAACAGAAAGGACAGGCATAACTGTCACTATCTGTGACAGCACCTAAATTCTATTAATCCCCATCACAGCAGAGGATTGTGGTGGTGGTGGTGGGGTCATCGGAGAAGGAAGATTACAACTGAACTAAAAGATGGAAGCACAAGTAACACCACGCACTGTAGGTAGGTAATGCTCTTTTTGCTTATTTTGTATTTTTTTTTTTCTCAGGTAAATGGAGGCTTTTAACTGAGCAAGCCCTTTATTCAATGTAAAGGGATGCCACAATTTTGTTTTTTAAATTGTAAAAAATTAAAGTTTCACCCAAGCAGATAAAATCCCCCAAACAATTTTTTGGGCCCCCCTACATCCACATGTATGCACTGTAACATGGGGGATCATTAGCTCTAGTGGTAGATGGGTTATCAAGTGATTCACATCAGTCAGCACTTCAGTTTTAGGGCATGGCAGCCTATTTTTTATAAAAAAGGCAAATTGAAAGTCTGTAACATATAGGGGTTCCCACACAGGGGATCTTCTCCAGTAAATACAAATAAACGGAAAATGCAAGCCCGTCTAGATCTTAAGCTCTCACCCAGCTTTAGTTGCAGTACCTCTGCTCTTTATGCTTGTGACCAAGACCATAGGTTTTTCCATGCAGACGGCTTCACTCTAGTACCCACATCTCTAGCCTTAGTCCTCAGACCGCTATCTGTGTCTTTCAGACACACATACTTTGGCTCCCACATGCAGCCTCTCTGACTCCTGGAGACCTACTGTCTCCAACTGGGAGCCCTGAGGTATTCCTATACCTCCATTATAAGGGCTGTAGGTACCTGAGCACACACCCTGCTGGTCCTCCACAAAACCTGGACACTGGGTTGGAGATTCCATCCCACCCAAGACACTATGGAATCTCTCACCTACAGAGCCCCATCCAGGTTTACCAAAACCTGGAGAAAGCTGCAAAAGCAGTTTTCTCTACTCCACATCTATGCTCTGTAGTCCTGCACTGAGCCAATGTACACACCCTGTGTCCTTTAAGTTACCAATTTCACAATGACAGCATCTCATACTTTCACAGCATGTACGAATATGAACCCACTCTTCGCAGGCGCCTACCCACGAAAACGCTGGTTGTGATGCACATGTTTTATATCGCAGCCGATGCCAGAGTGAGAGTACCAGACCTCCTTAATAGTAAACTAATGACCTATAGGGAGTTTTTAAATTATCGCCTATGGAAAAGATAGGGTATTGAAGTTTTTTAACATTTCATGGGCACACACAAATTTAAGGTTTGACATGTTGGGTATATATTTACTTGGTGCAACCTCATATTTTATATTTTACAAAATAAATTGGGTAATGTATTGTATTGTGTTTTTTATGTGCTCTAAAATTAACTTTAGTGTATTTTTTACTGAAATTTTGTGTATCCTAGACCTTTGTGGTAATATCGTGTAACAAAATTGGAACTGACACTATTTTATTCTCTAGAGTTTTTCCTTTCAGAAAATATATAATGTGTGTAAAAAAAATGCAAAAAATGGCAGTGGAAGTGTTAAAAGCTCTTTTGCTGCTTGTTACAAATATATAAATATGTTAATGTCTCTAGTCTGGGCACAGGTGTACTTTAGAGCAGTTATCTAACATACGTTTTAATTATGAAGCTATTTATTATTGTGTAACTTATGAACACTGACATTCAACATGGTGTGCTCTACAACATACAACTCAGTAGTGCTATTGGTATGTTTTCTGTTCCTTATGAAATGTAAAAATACACAGCTGTTCCAGTGTTAAAACATATGGAGCAAAAATTTATTTTACTGCACCACCCCCACTATTCCCAGCCCAGCATGGCAGCGGAAATTAGTACAATTGTCAAGAATAATCACAGTGGATCATATCAAAAGAAAGACATCACTGCAAGAAAAAAAAACAATAGCAAAATGTCTTAGATAAAGGCATTGATGCATAATGCATTACACACAATGTAATGAAGGGCTATGTTGTGTACTACTTTTTTGAAATATGTATTTTTGCTATGCTTTATGGACTTGTGCAAACAATTTCAACTCAATAAAGTTGAAATTTCGAAAAAGGCATTGATGAGTAAAAAAAACAAAACATTCATATCCACATACAGGGAGAATTTAGAATGCCGAGCAACTCCTGATGCTTGCAAATATTTTATATCTTTGTAACATGTAATGTAAAAATTGAATAATGGGCTGCAGTGTTGGTGTATTCCAGTCTATATGCTCCCTTCCTCAGCTCACCTGTGTAGGAGACCTCAACAGTAAATCATGCTTTACATACACCGGACACTTATATAAGAGCTCTAAGGCCACGTACACACGATCAGAAATTCTGCCAGCAAAAGTTGAATGTGAGCTTTTGGTCAGAAATTCCAACCGTGTGTATGCTCCATCGGACTTTTGCTGGCAGAATTCCAGCCAGCAAAAGATTGAGAGCAGGTTCTCTATTTTTCGGTCGGAAAAAGTTCCTATCTGAAAATGCGTTCGTCTGTATGCAATTTGGACGCGCAAAAATCACGCATGCTCGGAAACAATTTGACGCATGCTCGGAAGCATTGAACTTCATTTTCTCGGCTCATCGTAGTGTTGTACATCAACGCGTTCTTGACGGTCGAGAGTTCAGAGAGTTGTGTGACCGTGTGTATGCAAGGCAAGCTTGAGCGGAGCTCATGTGTATGCGGCATAAGAGGAAAGCTGACCATACTAAGTTCAACTTTTATTCAAAAGTAGAAAAAACATTTATCAAAACATTTTATTTTTCCATCATTAAGACAGCTAAATTTGATGAAAATCCCTTAAAAGTTTGTCCAGACCTGCCATTTGAAAGGAATCCCAGACATATTAAACAGGTTTTATTGTAATATGTACTATTTTTACCAAGTAAAAACCACATTTACAGTTAGAAAAAGGGGTTTCTTTTAAACAAAATTTCACATCATGACAGTCTAAAACAAACATTGATTTCACCCCACTGACCATTAGAAAATCGAACAAGCATTTGGAAAGCAAATATTTTTGAACTAATTCTACTGGTGTGTGGCCAGATTTAAGCTAATCATACAAAAAAAAGAATCATCAAAAGCAAAATAAACTCTGTGCAAATAACATAAATGAAATCTTCAGTGACTGCTAAGTAATATTCACATAAAAATGTGTATCAAACAAATATATACATTATAGTAAAAGTACAAATGTGCACTGAGTCTTTAAATAAACCAAAAATTCTCCCAATGTATTGCTGTCTCTTTCCACAATTTTGTAATTTTTCAACAAAAAAAAATTCTTCAACTTAAAAGTGATATTTCACTCTCTGCGTCTTCCGATGATTTCCACCACCATTCTTGTGTTGCCCTCATTTCAGGATATAGACCTATCAAAATAATTGGGTCTAACGGCATGTTTTTCCATTAAAGGTTGCTGGCTCCACTCCTCCCCTCCTAATGTTTCCTCCATGGGGACAATATGTTGGCTGGCTCAAAGACAAAGAGATGAGTTTATTGCGCATATGAAATATAAATCCATTTATAAGAATAAAGCAAGCAACTCACATGTATTTGTGCACTTTCCTGGTGCACTATAGTAAAATCGTGTGGTATCCACATAAACAAGCTTTGCTATCGGCATTGACAAGTAAGACAGACGGGACACTTCCTATTCTGACGGATTTGTAGTTTTGTCCTGATTGTCTTGTGATATAAACATTTCTGCTAGTCAGTAAAATAATGCTATTTTCTGAAAGACCAAAACCTTTTTCAGGTTATCTTTACTGTCTCCTCGATCAGCTTAAATTATTTAAAATGATGATTCTGCTAAATGTACCGTCCATTGAGGAAGTTGGAGGAATAGATGTGACATAGGAAGCTGAATCACTAAACAGGGAAGATGAATTGCCTAATCAGAAGCTTTGTGCTTCTACTGTCTGGCTGTGCAGTGAGGATGATCTGAGGAATAAAGACTGTCTACGACAAATGTCGGTGCCAGTTAAAGACAGGTACATGAATTTATTGGATGTACCCTGAACACACCAGTCCTGAGTGCAAGTTTAGTCCTAGGGATGAGCCTAACACCCCCCCGTTCGGTTCGCAGCGGAACATGCAAACAGGCAAAAAATTTGTGCGAACACCGTTAAAGCCAATGGGACACGAATGTGAAAAATCAAAAGAGCTAATTTTAAAGGCAAAAGGGGACATGTATCAATGCAAAAAAAGTTTTAAAAACGGCCGTTTTTTCAGGAGCAGTGATTTTAATAATGCTTAAAATGAAACCATAAAAATGAAATATTTTTTTCATGCCTGGGGGGGGGTCTCCTTAGTCTGCCTGTAAAGTAGCGCATTTTTCCTGTGTTAATAACAGTACCACAGCAAAATGACAATTCTAAAGTAAAAAATGTTATTTAAAACTGCTCGTGGCTGTAATGTATTGTCGGATCCTGGCAATATAGATAAAAAATCATTGAAAAAAACAGCGTGAGTCCCCCCAGTCCATTACCAGGCCCTTGGGTCTGGTATGAATATTAAAGGGAACCCCGCACCAAAAGAAAAAAAATGACATGGGTCCCCCCAAAATCCATACCAGGCATTTCAGGTCTGGTATAGATTTTAAGGGGAACCCATACCAAAAAAAATGGCATGGGGTCCCCCCAAAATCCATACCAGACACTTATCCGAGCACGCAACCTGGCAGGCCACAGGAAAAGGGGGGGACACCCCCCTCCTGAACCGTACCAGGCGACATGCCCTTAACATGGGAAGGGTGCTTTGGGGTCCCCCAAAAGCACCTTGTCTCCATGTTGATGAGGACAAGGGCCGGCCTCTTCCCCACAACCCTTGCCTGGTGGTTTTGGGGGTCTGAGGGCAGGGGGCTTATTGGAATCTGGAAGCCCCCTTTTACAAGGGAGCCCCCAGATCCCAGACCCCCCCTATGTGAATGGGTATCGGGTACATTGTACCCCTACACATTTGTCAAAAAAGTAAAAAAATTTAAAAAATGTTGGCACAGGGTTCCCCTTAAAACCCATACCAGACCTGAAGGGCCTGGTATGGATTTTAGGGGGGACCCCCATGCTGTTTTTAAAAAAAAAAATGGCACAGAGTTCCCCTTAAAATCTATACCAGACCCAAAGGGCCTGGTAATGGACTGGGGGGGGGACCACACGCCATTTTTTTCTATGATTTGTATGTATATTGCCGGTATCTCACATTCATTTCATTATGTACGGCCGCTATGTAAGCAGCCTTACATAGTGTGGGCGTGGACTTAGCCACCTGAACCATGATTGGCCAAAGGCACCCTGCCTTTGGCCAATCATGGCTCTCACAGCAGAGGTCGCTGTGATTGGCCAAAGCAGGTCAGGTGCATGCTTTGGCCAATCAGCAGCCATCAATGCACTGTGATCTAACAGTGCATTGACGGTCTCATGGTGCATTATGGGGCGTTCCGCGGACGCTCAAATTTCCCATGAATGCCCCATAATGTTCTAAATTCGGTGAACACCCAATGTTCGGGTCGAACTTACGCTCCACTCGAACATCGGGCTCATCCCTGTTCAGTCCCAGTAGCACAGTCAAACATCAAAATGTTTTTAATTGCTAAGATATTGTTCACTAGCTCCATTATGTTACTGCCTAAGAAATTCCTATCATTACCCAAATATAGCCTTGACAATATTTGTGTAATGACATCAGCCAAGCATTCTGTTTTGGGCTGGAAAATATCCTGGCCAGCAGTTGAATAGGGTCGTGAATGAGTCATTGTTTGCCAGGAAGCCACCAGCATCCTAGCAACAAGAAGCACTGTGGAGGAAGTTGTCACATTCATGACAGCTTCCTGAAACATATATGCCCCTTTCTGAGGACTGGTGTCTCTCTGTACACTGACTCAAAGTTAGTATTCATTACCGCCAGCTCTCTAATACATAAACCGATAAGAAATTATTTTTGAATCTGCTGCAGCCATAGTGACAGATTCTTAAAGTGAAACAAACAGGTCAGACCCGAACATGGAACAAAATTGGAATAAAGCTAACCTTAATTAGGCACAGTCCATTTTCAAGAGCCTATTCCACATGAATAGTGTTGTAAATGATTTATCAAATTCCCCTGAATCCTTGTAAATTAAACTTGGTGTATAAATTAGTTTGGTGTACAAAATAAACAATCCAAAAACTATATGTATATTAGCCTTCCTTTTATTTCGCTGTTTAACTGAAGAGTTAATTTGGGTCTTCTGCCTTTTTTTCCTACAACTCTTGCAACACCAAGGATAAGGAAACTTTTCAAAAAATAAATACAAACTTTCTCCATTAGTAGTATACAATTGTATACTATATGTGAAATTGTGTCACTGGTGCAAAATTAAATATATTGAATAAATTAATAACTAAATGTGTTATTTTAAATGTTGGGTCTGCTGCAATCTCAAATTTCCCACCAACGGTAAGGGATGTACAATGTGGTAATTTTAGTGGATGACTGCGCCAACCCTCATCATGCATCTTCAGGAAGCTTCCTGAAGATGCATGATTGGATGCAAAACGCATAAAGGCTTCTGGGTAACGCCAACGTCACGTCCTGTCCCCGCATGAGAATGAGGCTAGCAACGCACGTCGGTTCCCATAGATGGAGCAGCGTACTATATCATGTGAGTGCAATACTTTTTAAACAGTTTCTAAGATTCCCTTAAAGTAGAAACACCAAGGAGTGATCACTGACTTAATGGTTGGGAAACCCCTGGCATACTCTGCTATACTCTGATTAGGAGTGGCTGATCCAGGCTTAAACAAGGTTTTTTTGATATTGGAAGTCCATTTTGGAAGGCTGTGGTGTAGCACGGATTGGTAGAAGTTACACACAGCATCGTGGTTTGCTCAGGAGGGTCTGATCACCCATCTTTGATAAAAGCACAGGGACTTTCTTTCCATTTCTTTATACATGTCTTTGGGACTTTTTGCATTTATAGTTTCTATGGCTCAAATATGAATTTTCACAGAATTTATATAATAGGATGTAATCTTTCACTGTCACAGAAATATTTTCTTGGTAGTAATTTGGTTAAGGGTTGGGGCAGTCATCCACTAAAATTAACAAATTGTATACTATAGACTAGCACACCCTTTTTTTGTCAATCCAGGGTAAAGAAACGCGTAATTGCTCTACTTTCTAAACTTATAATATAAGTTCCTTATCCTACAGGTACAATTGCACATAAGGGAACATAAAACTGAAGAGAGCATACTTGCAAAAAATACTATTTAATGTGTACAGGATGCAAACTACTTTAATAATGGCCTGTTATTATTAATAGTACCAGTATCAATTGGTTGTAAAAGTTTCCATAATATATTGTTTAGGTAAATTAAAAAATGTAATTAATAATAATTAACACTATTAAGGTCCTATCCTTTAATACATTTGTCATTAATAATGTACCAAAAAAAACGCATGTATACAAGTGGTTTCACATGTCCTTGTTAAAGTGATTGTAAAGGCTTGTGTGTTTTTTTTAAAATAACAAACATGTTATACTTACCTCCTCTGTGCAGTTGGTTTTGCACAGAGCAGCTGCTCCTAGTCCCTCCCTCCTTTGAGTGCCCCTCAGCCAGCAGCTTGCTAAAGGGATCACCCAAGTTGAGTCAGAGCTACGTGTGTCCATTCAGACACGGAGCCCCGACCTGGCCCGCCCCCTCTCTCCCCTGATTGGCTGACTTTGATTGACAGCCGTGGGAGCCAATAGCGCCGCTGCTCTGTCTCAGGCAAATTGAAGATTCCAAAGTGTTGTATAGACTAGGCTGGGATATAGGTCCGGAATCAATGGCATTGTAAACATCAATATTGGTCATATGCCATCCCAACAGGAAAGGAAGGCCATCCTGACCACCGTATTAATCAGGAAGATAAACGGTGGACAACAAGAAGGAAACCCTACATGGGGGGTTTGCCCTGGTGTCCAGGATGCGGCCCATAACGTGAAAGGGGACATTCAAGCAACTACCATGAAGTACCCTCTACTGAATAAACATTGTTCCCACAGCATCAAACATCTCCCATATGCAATATAAGAAAAAATAAATAAAAATTAGGGGGGGGGGGTAGTGGACATTTTCGCAACCATAGTAGTACTCGAGACCGCACACACTGGCTGACACCATTATGTAGACGAAAATAAGTTCTGAGATCACCACTCAAAGATCAGGAGGACACTCCAAAACCAGGGTCAGTCAATCTCAAGAGGTCAACATCCGTGCTGGATGAAACATAGTCTAGAATCATGGTATGTTCCCGCCATGCCGCCCGTATCATGCGGAACCTCTCTAGAGTACCCTGCAGGTTGCCACCCACTCCTCTGCATCCATAACCTTCTTAAGATAAGAAAGGGTGCTAGCAGTCCCACTCATTGCTCTTTTTATAATCCCTCCCAAACAGCGACTCTTTCAAAAGTTGCGAGGTAAGCTTCCACATTGACAGGTGTCATCTTCTGCAGGAAATAGCTGCCATGCACCATTTTCTGTTCCATTGACAACGGACCTGCAGACCCCTTCTTTAATTCCACCAGGGCCTCCAAAAACTGTCGATTCGCCTCCTGCTGCACTGCAGTGGCCTTTGCGATCTGGTGGTTGGCTCCCTGCTGGGTCTCCGCAAAGTGGCGATTCACCTCCTGCTGTTGGCAGTTGGCCTCCTGCTGTTGGCGATTGGTTTCCTGCTGGGTTGCAGTGGCTTGCAGGAGGGCTTTTAACACCTCTTCCATCTTTCCACTTGTTCAGGAAGATGCCCGCATTCTCCACCATATGTCAGGGCTCAAAGGTTAGCTCAAAGGGGATCACCTTCCCTGGGAAAAAGGTAGTTCAAATGGCAGGTTTCTTAAAAATCAGACTTTTACCCAGTTTTATTTAAAAGGTTGCATGAAAATAACACAAACATAAACAGAAAATAAATCCTTGCCATCCAGGCACTAAATGAACATTGCAGGTTCCTAACTCACAGGTGAAGGGCTTCTCCCAGTCACCCACAAAACAAAGATAATGCAAACCTTTTCTCTTACAAAGTAAACTTCACATAAGCAGCTCTCTCAGGGTTTTGGCTTCCAAAGCCAAGGGCAATTCTTTGCTCCAGTCCTGCTTTATGTATACCACCTGTTGGTGGACACAAGTGGACCGCAAAATCTGGTCTGGAACCAACCCTGCCAAGGTGGCTGGTAAAACTTAGACCAAATTCCACCTTAGTTGTCAGCAAATGAATGCATGCGAGGTGAAGCATTACATCCATCAATAACCTATCACCTTGCCTTTCATAATGTTACTATATATATATGTATGCATGTATATGTATGTATTTGTGTGTGTATAATTGGGAAGTTTTACTCGTTTTTTTTTTTTTTGTACTAACCAGTGTGCTACCCTTACTCATACGTGTTTGCCATACATAGATTTTCTTTTTGTGCACATTTGATTAAATTCAATTTACAATAATTAACTTGCTATTTACTTTATGGATTAATATACTGTCGATTAACAGCCTTGACCTGTTGAACCCACAAGTTTTTTTGTTTTTTTTGTTTTTGTATAAAAAGGTAGAGATTTTTTTACACACTACAGATGGAGGTCAAAGTCAACAAGATATCTGTCAACATGACTTGTAAAATCTCTGCATACAAATGCATCAACTGAGAATAATAAAATGCTTGCTGATCCTTCAATTATAAGACTTTACCCAGCAACATAAGGACAAATTACCCATCAGCAGTGATTAGGAGCATACAATAACTAACAGGTTTAAGGATACCGTTGTACATTTTTTTCATGCCAGACTTACGGAGCACACTGTACATTCTGGAGTCAAATTATGGTCCAAGATTGCATAAAACATCTTTCCCGAAGTTACTATCTGAATAGAAACTTGATGATTTAAGAGAGTTCTGCACATAAATGAATTGTGGTAAGCATTAAAAATGGCATATAGGGGGGGCGTGACCGGAAGCCGCTCTGGATGGCAGCCTGATCCCTCTGCTCTCTCTCAGCCCGGGAAATAACGGCGTATAGGGGACACTACACAGCACTCATATGGGCAAATCTAGGACCACCAGATCCGCGGCAGCCAGGGGATCATCCTTACCCCCTCCGGGAACCTCCTCGGACCTCCGGTCCTTCTTTCCGCCGACGGACATGCCACAGACCGGAACAGCCAAGATGGCGCCGGATCCCCCTGCGGCCTACATTCAGAGCTCCGCCCGGACCTCTCCAACGCCGCACTCACCACAGCGGACATCAACAGACTCCGGACCTGCTCCGCTGGGCAATACAACCGGACCCCGCAATCCGGGAGCGGTGAGTCCCCCCTCCAGATCCCCGCCTCATGAGGCAACACAGCATGGCCCCCAGCAGTACACACAGTGCTCGGAAGCGTTCCCTCGCTTGCTGAGAACAGCATCAGACCCCTGTCTGCACGGCACTGAACCGGACTCCCCAACCTCCTCAGTCTTCTCTGTGGACTTTCCGGCTTTGCCGGTCCCCATGCACCCAGCTAGTGGCGTCCCTCCGGAACCTGCTGCATGCTCGGCACTCCACAGCCACGCAGAGCCTGCTTCACCACCACCAAAGGCCCAAAAACTAGCGCTCCCACAGGCGCTGGGCTTGCCCAGAGACTGGACAGCACCACAGACCACTTATGCCCAAAAAATGAGCCTACCCGATCCCCGCTTTCAGAGGATGGATACAACAGGGGCCACCCCACCTGCCCAGCCTCCAACCTGGAGTGAACCCTGGGACTCCCCACCGGGAACAGCGCACCAGGCCTTGGGCCTCACCACATCAGGCCCCCCACCTTTACCACCCCGCACACCCCCGGCGCAGTGGTCCACACTACCGGAGCACCCCTAACCAGCACCCCCACAATGGCAAACATATTTGCAAGCGATCCCCACTAAAGAGGACTTCCGACAGCTAATAGAGGATGTAAAGTCCACGTGTCGCTCGGAAATACAAGTGCTCCAGTCAGGCCTTAAACACCTAGCTGACAGAGTGGAAATGGCTGAAGAAGAGATCCAGGAGACCAAGCTGGCAGTCCACAGAACCCAACTCCAGGGGGCAGACCACCACACCATGTTAAGAGATATGCAGCGTCACATGGAAGACTTGGACAACAGGGGGCGCAGGAACAACATACGGGTGAGAGGAATTCCAGAAGTTGAAGGCCCAGAAGACATTCAACATACTCTACAAGATGTGTTTAACAATCTCGTGGGTGAACCCGTTACTAAGTTCATAGAAATGGACAGAGCCCACCGAGCCTTGCGACCCAAGAATGCCACTACACAACCAAGAGACATTATCTGCAGGATTAACTCCTACCCCCTAAAAGAGGACATTATGCGACAAGCTCGCTTAGCACGCAGAGTGACTTACAAAAATGCTCAGGTGCAGCTATACCCTGATCTCTCATGGATCACACTACAGAAGCGAAGACTTCTTCAACCACTACTACGCATTTTACAAGAAGAAAATATCCCCTACCGCTGGGGTTTCCCCTTCAGCCTTACAGCCAAAAATCAAGGCAAATCTGCTATCCTACGTTACCCGGAGGACCTACAAGCCTTCTGCAATACAGTGGGAATATCCGTCCCCCGTCTTCCAGAATGGGACCTGATCACCAATCCACCCGCACCACCCGCAACCTGGCAGAAGGTTTCCTCATCCAACAGATCTCGAAACAAAGATGCCTCACGCAAGAGTACCAAGCACGGAAATGGCTGACTTCAGATGTCCCAACAACATCTTGAGGATGCTTACCAATGGCCTCTTTGACCACCAGATACTACTGGTGGATTTGCCCTGGACATTATAGTTTACTTAGTCCCCCCCTTATTACGCCTTAAGTTTACATTTCAGTTTACAAGATGGGCACATCTCCGCGGAGATTTGAGAGAGTAGGAGGTATCACTTTTGACCACCCCCCCTGGTTAGCTGATAGCAGTTGTAGCTATTTTACAGTTCGTGTTTTCTATGACCAAATTAGGGCTCCCTTGCATCCACCCGACGGGTCCGTCTGGGCCACAGTTGGGAGGATCCTTGGAATCCCGTACAGACCTAGGCCTTTTTGCCTCTCAAGGTCGTTTGTTAATGGATCGAATTTATACCTGTTTGATTTGTACTAATCACGTGTTTCTCTTTCTTCTTCTCTCCTTCCTTTTCCCCCTCCTTTTTACTCGTCTCCCCCCCCCCCCACCTATCCGACATCATGTGACTCAACGGATAACCCATGGAATCCACCCGGCTCTTCCCTCGAGGTATGTGCACAGCCAACCCACCGCCTTCTGAACATCCTCTCCACATCAGGTAAGACATCTACCCCCCCCAAACTGACACCATGGCTAAGATCTTATCTTTAAACGTTCACGGCCTAAATTCCGATAAAAAGAGACATCTGGCGATGAGGGAATTTAAACAATCTGGGGCAGATATTGTTTTTGTCCAGGAAACACACTTTGATAAGGGGGGCTCATTTTCATTCGCTTCCAAACATTTCCCCCAAATATACCACTCTTCATGCCCACATAAACGAGCAGGGGTCGCCATCCTCATTAAAAATGGATCTCCCTTTAAATGTATGGCACAATATAGCGATCCATATGGCCACTTTGTCATCCTTCAAGGACAGTGGCAAAAACAGGCACTCACTCTCTGCACCCTCTATGCCCCCAATATTAAACAATATAACTTCCTGACTAAAGTTTTTACCCGACTCTTTAAATCTGAACATGAGATATTAGTAGTGGGGGGCGACTTTAACCTAACCCACTCCACAACTGCGGATCGCCAGGTGGTGAGCCCCAGGACAATACCGGCTCGTGCCCTGAGGGACTCGAAGCTATTCCGCAGACTCTCTAGACGTTATGCTCTCTTTGATGCCTGGAGGGCTCTCCACCCTGGCGACCGGCAATACACGTTCTACTCAGCCCCCCACCAAATACATTCACGCATCGATTATTTCTTTGTAAATAATATTGCACTTAGACATACAAAAGAAGCACAGATATTACCGATCTCATGGTCTGACCATGCACCTATCTCACTTAAGTTGGAACTAGGTTCCACTACCTGTAGGCCATACAATTGGAAACTAAACACATTCCTCCTTCAGCACGTCCCATCGAAAACAGAATTAATATCCACTTTAACTCACTATTTCGCAGAAAACACCCCTGACATATCTACATCCACACTATGGGAAGCCCACAAGGCCGTGATCCGAGGCAGATGCATGGCACTGTCCTCTGCTATGAAAAAAGATGCTCTGGCCACAAAACTTCAAACCGAAAAAGAACTTAGGGCTTTAGAAAACCAACTACAACGGTCCCCAACTCTAACCCTCCTTAAAAAAGTCTTAAAACTGCAAACAACCCTGAGCGATTTGGCAATGGGGCGGGTGGAAAAAGCCATCATCAGACTAAGACAACTATACTATGATAAAGGCAACAAAGCACATTCCTTACTAGCGAAAAAACTACGTGATAATTCCCACACATCCACACCACACCAAATTAAGAATAAATTAGGCTCCCTACTATCCCACCCCAAAGACATCGCTGATACCTTTGCAGACTACTATCAGGACCTCTACAATAATCCTACTATCCCTAGTAATCCCGCCCCCCCAGACCTCCTCCACCGAATGCAGC
Organism: Lithobates septentrionalis; assembly: GCA_037952835.1. Classification (NCBI taxonomy): domain Eukaryota; kingdom Metazoa; phylum Chordata; class Amphibia; order Anura; family Ranidae; genus Lithobates; species Lithobates septentrionalis. The sequence goes on from JBBDGP010000820.1 coordinate 1,339,523, forward strand.
GCTATTTGGCGGAGAGTGGAGTCCCACAGCTCCAAACTTCTGACCTGGCAACTCTAAACATGCCGATCACTGAAGAGGAAATAGAACAGACTATAAAAACTCTCCCGTCACGCAAGGCCCCCGGACCAGACGGGCTACCCTACGAATATTACAAAGCCGTCCTCCCCATCCTCTTACCACATATGTGCAAACTCTTCAATGCCTTTTACCGAGACTCCCCCATCCCGTCAGACATGCAGCGCTCATTTATCACTCTGATCCCTAAACCAGAAAAAGACCCTACCCTATGTGCCAACTATAGACCCATTGCCCTGCTGAACTCAGACCTAAAAATTTTCACTAAACTACTATCACTACGGTTGAACATGATTCTCCCATCCCTAATTCACAAGGACCAGGTGGGCTTTGTCCCCCTTAGGCAGGCAGGGGATAACACTAGGAAGGTGATTGACCTGGTAGATGTGGCGAATAGGGAGAAAACGGCGGCTCTGCTACTCAGCCTGGATGCCGAAAAGGCCTTTGACCGACTTGGGTGGCCCTTCCTGTTCGCCCCATTACAACACGTGGGATTTCGGGGTCCATTCCTGAGAGCCATAAAACACCTCTATACAAATCCCTCTTCACAGGTCAGAACTCCCTTTGCCATTTCCCCAGCTTTCTCGATAACTAACGGCACACGCCAAGGATGCCCATTATCACCCCTACTATTCGCACTATGTGTCGAACCCCTGGCGGCCTCTATTCGAGGCAATCAGGACATTAGGGGGATCTCTGTTAGAGGTCGGGAATACAAGATCTCGTTGTTCGCGGACGACGTGATCCTCACCCTAACCCAACCCAGAGTCTCCCTGCCAAATTTACACGCAGAACTGGACAAATACGGAGCCCTGTCGGGCTATAAAATTAACACCTCTAAGTCAGAGGCCCTCCCAATCAACATCGCGGATACGGAAACGACACATCTGAAAGCAAACTTCACATATCACTGGAAAACCACTTCCTTGAAATACCTAGGGGTACATATCACTACAAAATTCAACACTTTATACCAAGAAAACTTCCCCCCCATATACCGTTCCATCAGAGCCCTACTGACATCCTGGAAAAAACACCACATTTCCCTGCTAGGTCGGATCGCGTCGATCAAGATGACAATCCTCCCAAAACTGCTCTACCTTTTCCAAACCCTACCCGTCCCTGTCCCCCGCAACCACCTGAGTAAACTGCAATCTGACCTTTTTTAAATTCACCTGGAACTACAAAAGACATAGGGTCCCTCGGTCGGTGATGATGGCGGCACGCTCAGATGGAGGTCTCGCGTTCCCCAATCTCATTAAATATTACCAAGCCACCCAACTGCGAGCTATAACCTCCTGGTTTACTCAACGGTCCTATAATAGGTGGACAGAGATTGAAAAAATATGGTTAGCCCCAACCCACCCTAATAATCTACTATGGAACGCGAGGGCAGAGGTCCCCCCTGAGCGCTTACTGGGAGCCGTGTCCCATCTTCGCCGACTGTGGAACAAAATATCACATGAACATGAGTTGTCCTCAGAAAAATCGGTCCTAACATCCTTTATCTGCAACCCCAAAATCCCAGACAGCCTCACTCGCCAGATGTCTCACCCGTGGTCGTCACGGAACCTTTTCCACTATGGACACATAGTAGACCCTAGAACCCGCAGGCTATTGCCCTACTCTGATCTCCAGACCAAATATGGCCTTCCGCGTCAAGCCTTCTACAGCTACCTGCAAATACGCCATTATGCCCTGTCCATAACGTCTGACCTACAGTTCTCCCCTCCAACGCCTTTCGAAAACCTGATTATGGGAGGTACAGCCCAGAAGGGCCTAATCTCTGATATTTACAAAATAATAAATGCCCACCCATTAGAAACCAAGGGTAAGCATGCTTACATGATCAAGTGGGGAAAAAGCCCTCGAGGAGGAACTTCCCATGGAGCAATGGCAGACGATATGGACCCAGGCGGCAAAAAGCTCCCTTTGTACACTATACAAAGAAAACGCTTATAAAATCATCCTATACTGGTATGACTCCGGATACCCTCCACGCCATATACCCCTCCAGTTCCGACCGCTGCTGGCGCTGTCAGAAAGAAAAGGGAACACTCCTTCACATATATTGGAGCTGTCCATTGATCACCCCCTATTGGGCTGAGGTCCACCAATTGCTGACCGGTCTTTTGGAAGTACAGGTCCCCATGACTCCCAAGTCCTTCCTCCTAGGAGTCCTACAACTAAAAATCCCTAAGCCATACAAAAAATTAATGCGCCATATTCTCACAGCGGCAAGATGTCTTGTCGCCCTACATTGGAAAAAAACTTCCCTCCCCACTCCTGAAGCCCTATACGCCAGGATTAAAGATGTGGAGTTGATGGAGCAGATGACGGCCAGAATACAGGACAGGCTGGAAGCACATAATAAAGTATGGGAGCTGTGGCACCTCCGAGAGGACCCACCTTGAACAAGTAAACAAGTCACTGTAACAACCACCTCCCCCCCTCCTTTACCTTTCTTCTCTTCTCCCCCCTCTTTTTATCTTTTTTTCCTTTTTTTTTTCTCTTTGCATTAAATGTTTTAATGACTTATACGGTTTTGAACAGTAGTGTGGAAAGGATGCGAGGGAGTATCACATATATGACCTCCATTACATGCTCCCCTTCCTCCCCTTTTCTTTTTTTTTTTTTTTTTTTTTTTTTTTAATTTTTATTACTCATTGCATATTATGTAATCTTGTAATACAAATACAACAATAAAATGTTATTTGGCAAAAATGGCATATATATAATGCAATCTGTCATTAGCACTGACAGAGCTGTTTTGTTTTTTCTTAGTCTCGAAGTAAAACTTCAGCTCCAGGAGAATTTACCCCCTTCCTGACCAGGCCATTTTTTTTGCGATACGGCACTGCGTTGCTTTAACTGACAATTGCGCTGTCGTGCGACGCTGTACCCAAACAAAATTTACATCCTTTTTTCCCCACAAATAAAGCTTTGGTGGTATTTTATCACCTCCTGTGGTTTTTATTTTTTGCGCAATAAACAATAGAGCGATAATTTTGAAAAAAACACAATGTGGGTTATTTACTAAAGACAAATCCACTCTGCACTACAAGTGCACTTGAAAGTGCACTGAATGTGCACTTGAAAGTGCACTGAATGTGCACTTGGAAGTGCAGTCGCTGTAGATCTGAGGGGGACATGCAAGGAAAGTAAAAAACAGCATTTTAGCCTGCACATGATTGGATGATAAAATCAGCAGAGCTTCCCCTAATTTCAGATCTTCCCCTCAGATCTACAACGACTGCACTTCCAAGTGCACTTTCAGTGCACTTGTAATGCAGAGTGGATTTGCCTTTAGTAAATAACCCTCAATATCTTTTACTTTTTGCTAGAATAAATATTCCAATTTAAAAAAAAAATGTTTTCCTCAGTTTAGGCCGATATGTATTCTTCTACAGTACATATTTTTGGTAAAAAAAAGAAAGAAAAAACCGCAATAAGCGTATATTGATTGGTTTGCGCAAAAGTTATAACATCTACAAAATAGGGGATAGATTTATGGCATTTTTATAATTTTTTTTTTTTTACTCGTAATGGCGGCGATCAGCGATTTTTATCAGACTGCGATATTGCGGTGGACAAATCGGACACTTATGACACATTTTTGGGACCAGTGGCATTTATACAGTGATCAGTGCTAAAAAAATGCACTGATTACTGTATAAATGTCACTGGCAGGGAATGGGTTAACACTAGGGGACAATCAAGGGGTTAACTGTGGGGGGATGGGACTGACTAGGGGAGGAGAGAGATCGGTGTTCCTACTTGGTAGGAACACCGATCTCTCTCCTCTCCCCTGACAGAACCAGGATTTGTGTGTTTACATACACAGATCCCGGTTCTCGTTCTGTCACGAGCGATCGTGGGTTCTTGGCGGTCATCGCGCCCGCCGGGCACTCACATCGGCTACGGAGATACGCATGTGCCTCCTAAAGAGCCAACATACAGCTACAGCGGAGCCATCCTGCTGCAGTGTAACTGCGGTGGCTGGTCGGGAACAGGTTAATTTATAACCTGTTGATCCTGCTAGTAAATCCGTGTTTTAATTCCTATAGCAGGGTGACAACGCTGTTCATTTCGGTTAGCAATAAATAAAAATAAGGTTTTCAGCTCTAATTGCAGAAACATGTTTCAAGTAGCTTGAGACGTTTATGTTTTCTTTTATTGACAGAATACGGAACTGCTCATATATATCAAATCACTTGCACATACAAGGTTGTATTTTATATTAAGGTTTACCTTCTAAGATTTCCAGGTCCCAGACAAACTAGAAAAAGGAGTCTGTTTTAAGCTAGGTGATAGTAAATAGCAAAGCTGGCACCCACTCTGCTCCCCCATTCTCAGCTTTGTGCCACTGCCCACCCAACCTGAATGTAGACCCAAAAGTTATAAACACTATTTTGTGCATTTTAGGGGTGAGCAGGATTTGTTCCTAAATACAATAAGGCACCAGATTGTTTTTACAGTTTCATAGTCAACACCTCTACATTTTCAGTCCTTAAATGATAGTTTAAAGTTGTTATCCATTAAACAATTCTAAAATGATTACACTCCAACTAATAGTAAGCTAAATTTGTTTCTGATTTTGTAAATCACTCTCTGAAGACCTCCAAAGAGACTTTTTAAAACCAAATCACCAAAAACACCAATAGGTAGTGTGATATTTGGGGATTTGCTGAGATGCAAGACACCAAAATATGTGTCACAAAACATAGTCTTTTTTGAGTTGGCAGGTTTGTCTTCAACTACATAAAATAAGCATTAACTGTGCTTCTTAGGGCAATTCAACTAAGTTGTGCTCTGTTTTCACCTGGTTGGTGAATTTTAAATTCTCATCTCTCCAACTTTTTCTTTGACTTCTAAAGGGCCTTGTTATTAGGCCAATAACTTACCCTGTCCAGTTAGGATTAGTACTAACATTCATAAGTTCCTTACCTGGTAATGTTACTGAGCAGTTATAGCATTGTGCCAACTTTGCATATTGTAGGTGCTCCTTAACCAACTGCATTACTTTTCAATCCATTTATGTATCTGGGAAACATACTCTAAAACACTTTTGTTGGGGAAGACTCATTCCCCCAAGTCTCTTTTACCAGGTCAAGCAGGCACCGGCCGAGGACCAATCTGAAAGAGGAGAACTCCAGCACCTCATTTATAGCAAATATGATTGCTGTGCAAAGGCAGTCCCAATTCTATTTCATATCCTTTGTACCGTGTGTTTAACTCAGTGGATGGTATACACAATTATGCAAATGCTTGATTTGGAACAATTTGTGCACTGCTGCCATGACTCTTGATATAAACAGTGTGCCCTGGTATATGTAAATCTTCTTAGAAAGACCTGTCTGAGACAACATTTAAAATAATTCACAAGCTATAGCTTTGCTTTAACCGGTTCAATACAGGGCAATTTCACCCCCTTCCTTCCCGGCCAATTTTTAGTTTTCAGCGCTGTCGCACTTTAAACGTCAATTGCGCGGTCGTGCGACGTTGTACCCAAAAAAAAATTGACGTCCTTTTTTCATCACAAATAGAGCTTTCTTTTGGTGGTATTTGATCGCCTCTGCGGTTTTTATTTTTTGCGCTATAAACAAAAGAAGAGCGACAATTTTGAAAAAAACACAATATATTTTACTTCTTGCTATAATAAATATCCCAATTTTTTTTTAAAAAACAAATTTTTTCCTCAGTTTTGGCCGATACGTATTCTTCTACATATTTTTGGTAAAAAAAAATCGCAATAAGCGTATATTGATTGGTTTGCGCAAAAGTTATAGCGTCTACAAAATAGGGGATAGATTTATGGCATTTAAAAAAAAAAATGTATTTATTTTTTTAGCGGCGATCGCGATTTTTTTTCGTGACTGCGACATTATGGCGGACACATCGGACACTTTTGACACATTTTTGGGACCATTCACATTTATACAGCGATCAATGCTATACAATTGCATTGATTACTGTGTAAATGTGACAGGCAGTGAAGGGGTTAACCACTAGGGGGCGGGGAGGGGTTAATATGTTTCCTAGGGAGTGATTACTAACTGAAGGGGGAGGGGACGCTCAAGGGGAGGAGACCGATCAGTGTTCCTCCGTTCTGGGAACACAGATCGCTCTCCTCTGAGCTGACAGGCTGTGGATCTGTGTGTTTACACACACAGATCCACATGCCGGCCCGGTTAATGGGCAATCACGGGTGCCCGGCGGACATCGCGGCCGCCGGGCACACGCACCTGGTCCCGAGCAACGCGGCGGGCGCGCGCGCCCCCTAGGCGGCCGGGAATCCCAGGACGTCATATGACGCCCACCTAGGATGGGAGATCCCATCTGTGGACGTCATATGACTATGGGCCGGTACTGAAGTGGTTAAGGATGAGCCGAACAACCCCCGGTTTGGTTCGAACCAGTACTTGCGAACAGGCAAAACATTTGTGTGAACACGCGAACACCGTTAAAGTCTATAGGACATGAAAAATCAAAAGTGCTACTTTTAAAGGCATATATGCATGTTCTTGCCATTAAGTGTTTGGGGACCCGGGTCCTGCCCCGGGGGGACATGTATCAATGCAAAAAAAAGTTTTAAAAAAAGGCAATTTTTTCAGGAGCAGTGATTTAATAATCCTTAAAGTGAAACAATAAAAGTGAAATATTCCTTTAAATATCATGTCTGGGGGTGTCCTTAGTATGCCTGTAAAGTAGTGCATCTTTCCCGTGTTTAGAACAATATCACAGCAAAATTACATTTCTAAAGGAAATAACGTAATTTAAAACTGCTTGCGGCTGTAATGAATTGTCGGATCCCGGCAATATAGATAAAAATCATTGGAAAAAACAGCATGGGTTCCCCCCCAGTCCATTACCAGGTCCTTTGGGTCTGGTATGAATATTAAGGGGAACCCCACACCAAAATTGAAAAAAAAACTGTGTGGGGTCGCCCAAAAAACCATACCAGGCTCTCCAGGTCTAGTATGGATATTAAGGGGAACCCTGCTCCAAAACCCATACCAGACGGTATGGATTTTAAGAGGAACCCCGCACCAAAATTTAAAAAATGGTGTGGTGATCCCCCCCCCCAAAATCCATACCAGACGCTTATCTGAGCATGCAACCTGGCAGGACACAGGAAAAGTGGGGGGGAGGGAGAGCACCCCCCCTGAACTGTACCAGGCCACATGCCCTCAACATGGGGAGGGAGTTTTGGGGTCCCCCAAAAACACCTTGTCCCCATGTTGATGGGGACAAGGGCCTCTTCCCCCACAACCCCTGCCTGGTGGTTGTGGGGGTCTACGGGCAGGGGGCTTATCAGACCTGAAGGGCCTGGTATGGATTTTGTGGTGGACCCCACACAATTTTTTTTTTTTACTTTTGGCACAGGGTTCCCCTTAATATCCATACCAGACCCAAAGGGCCTGGCAATGGACTGGGGGGAACCCATGCCGTTTTTTTCAATGATTTTTATGTATATTGCCGGTATCCGGCAATACATTACAGCTGCGTGCAGTTTTAAATGACATTTTTTCCTTTACAAATGTAATTTTGCTGCTCTCATTCATAAAACTATGTACGGCTGCCGTGTGAGCAGCCTTACATAGTGTGGGGCGTGGGCCCCCTGAGCCGTGATTGCCCAACGGCACTTTGCCTTTGGCCAATCATGGCTCTCACAGCAGAGCACGCTGTGATTGGCCAAGGCATGTAGGTCAGATACATGCTTTGGCCAATCAGCAGCCGTCAATGCACTACAATCTCGCACCTCCTCGCACTGCAATCTGCCCACATCCTCCACCAAAATGTTTGCCACAAAACTTAGTCTTTTTTGTGACCTTTGCAGATATGTTTTCAGCTGCATACAATAAACATAAACAGTGCTTCTTGTGGCATCTTAGTGTAGCACTAACCCCCGAAGGAGCTGCTGATTTATATCGGGCTGTTACCGTCACCCCTTTACCTGTAGTTTCACCAATATCAGAACTTAGAGTCCATGTTGAGCTTTGTATCCGATAATGTAGGCACCAGTCACTTTAGTATTTTCCAATGCTTTAATAGGAAATAACTGGAAGAAGTAGCAGGAAAGAGGTAAAAGAAGAGTTTCAGGAAAGTTCAAATACCTTTTTGTTTAGATCATTGAGGGATTGGAGATCTTAGAGACAATTAAACCTTCAGTCCAAAGATTTTTTTGCCCACCCGGATAAGTCTCTCTCACTAACCTAGCAGCCGGAATGGCACACGAACAAAAGTCTCTGCCACAGATTTTAAATGAACAAATTTGTTATACGATCCTTTGCCACAGGATGTAGTGTTAGATGAACAGCGACACAGTACCAGAACTTTTAAGCTGACCCAGCAGTACTTGTGTGGTAGATTAGATTAAGATGCATCCTCCAATTGAGTCACCAGGCCCCTCTCGAGATGCCAGCCTTCCGCATGGTCCTCTCCAAAGACGTGTCTTCCCCTGGGTCTTCTCAATTGTCCGGCTTCTTCCCGCAGGACAGACAGCACAGGACCATCTCCGCAGCAGTAGGCCCCAGACAGGCTTCTGGGCCTACTTGCATGGCTGCAGCATCGCAGCCCTCCGGCCTGGAGGGCCACGAGGTAGAACTTTCCATCACATACCTTTAGGCCAGGAGGGCCAGCAGGTGAAAGACCAAGAAAAATGGCGTCTGCCCCTAAGTACCCTTCTCCCAGAAAACACAGCAGCGGACCACCTCTGCCGAGTTGCCTCCGAGAAAGAAGAGCACTCAATATACCTCAGCTTGCTGCTTTTCCAACACTGACCTATGGTGACAACGACACCTACAGGTGACCGTGTGGAACTGCACGCAACACAGCCAATGCTGGAACAGAGGCTAATTTAGCCATAGATTAAATTTGAACTATGTACAGAACCACTAAATTTACATATAAGGGGTAGATTAGAAATCTACCAGCACTACATTAGTAAAGTCTTAAACACAAAAGATGCTGGCTTACTTTAGTAGTATAATGTCCATAAAGCAAACAAAAGTTCAAATACATTAAACAGCAACAGCATCAATCTCACCCGGCAATGCAGGAAAGGAATCCCTTCTTGTTAATGCTAAACTCAGGCCAGTCTACGCACACCTGACCTCCTCCTTCTCTCTATTTCTTTTTCATTTTCCCAGTTCATAACCCTGTATTGGCTTTTAAAGGGCCCAGCTCCAAAATCAAGGAAATAGATACTTTCCATCCAAGATATATCCCTTCAGACCGGCACAGCAGTATTTCTTCTTATGTTATGCATTGAGTTGTCCGCAGCTACTTCCATAAAATACTAATCACACTGGTTATCACACATTTAATTATGCTCTTTGTAATGCACTGTCTCTACGGTAGCATTTTAATTGTATCATTATATTGTATTTTTATATATATGCTGGTTTACTCTATTCATATAGTATAGTAGCATACCAGTATTGTGTACTAATTTGATTCAGATAAATTGGCCTAAAGTGCATGTTCAGCCAAATATTTTTTTTTGTTTTGGATAGAGTGGAGAAGGCTTCAAACCCCCCTGGGTTTTTACAAATTTTCAGATTTTGCCTCACTTACAGCCCCAGTGACAAGGATTAGACAAGAAAGGAAATGCGATACAATCAGAAACACAGACAAAACCCATATTAGCTTTCTTGGTTATTTTCTCTGCTACAGATTTATCCTACTGTCTGCCTGGCGAAACTGTTGGTACTTTAACAATAAAGTGAGCATAAATCTCTCCAATAGGGATGAGCTTCGTGTTCGAGTCGAACCCATGTTCGACTCGAACATCGGCTGTTCGACCGTCCGTCGAATTGCGAACGTTATGGGCCGTTCGCGCCAAATTCGTGTGGCGCGTCACGGCCCATAATTCACTGCGGCATCGCAGTGCATTGCTGGCTGATGATTGGCCAAGCATGCACTATGACCCGCATGCTTGGCCAATCACAGCGCCGTCAGTAGAGAGAGCTGTAATTGGCCAAAGCCAGGGTGGCTTTGGCCAATTATGGCTCAGGGGATTTAGTACACGCCCCACACTATATAAGGCCGCCTGCACGGCGGCCCTGTGTAGTGTGTTCCGGTGTGCTGATAGAGAGAGAGACAGACAGTGTCATTTGATTTGAGAGCTAGATTAGGCTAGATCTGTTCCTGCTCTTTACATTTAGTGCAGTGCGTCCTGCTCACAGTGTTCAGCTAGATCTGTTCCTGCTCTTTACATTTAGTGCAGTGCGTCCTGCTCACAGTGTTCAGCTAGATCCGTTCCTGCTATTTACATTTAGTGCAGTGCGTCCTGCTCACAGTGTTCAGCTAGATCTGTTCCTGCTATTTACATTTAGTGCAGTCAGTGCGTCCTGCTCACAGTGTTCAGCTAGATCTGTTCCTGCTATTTACATTTAGTGCAGTGCGTCCTGCTCACAGTGTTCAGCTAGATCCGTTCCTGCTATTTACATTTAGTGCAGTCAGTGCGTCCTGCTCACAGTGTTCAGCTAGATCCGTTCCTGCTATTTACATTTAGTGCAGTCAGTGCGTCCTGCTCACAGTGTTCAGCTAGATCCGTTCCTGCTATTTACATTTAGTGCAGTGCGTCCTGCTCACAGTGTTCAGCTAGATCCGTTCCTGCTATTTACATTTAGTGCAGTGCGTCCTGCTCACAGTGTTCAGCTAGATCCGTTCCTGCTATTTACATTTAGTGCAGTGCGTCCTGCTCACAGTGTTCAGCTAGATCCGTTCCTGCTATTTACATTTAGTGCAGTCAGTGCGTCCTGCTCACAGTGTTCAGCTAGATCCGTTCCTGCTATTTACATTTTAGTGCAGTGCGTCCTGCTCACAGTGTTCAGCTAGATCCGTTCCTGCTATTTACATTTAGTGCAGTGCGTCCTGTTCACAGTGTTCAGCTAGATCCGTTCCTGCTATTTACATTTAGTGCAGTGCGTCCTGCTCACAGTGTTCAGCTAGATCCGTTCCTGCTATTTACATTTAGTGCAGTGCGTCCTGCTCACAGTGTTCAGCTAGATCCGTTCCTGCTATTTACATTTAGTGCAGTGCGTCCTGCTCACAGTGTTCAGCTAGATCCGTTCCTGCTATTTACATTTAGTGCAGTGCGTCCTGCTCACAGTGTTCAGCTAGATCCGTTCCTGCTATTTACATTTAGTGCAGTGCGTCCTGCTCACAGTGTTCAGCTAGATCCGTTCCTGCTATTTACATTTAGTGCAGTCAGTGCGTCCTGCTCACAGTGTTCAGCTAGATCCGTTCCTGCTATTTACATTTAGTGCAGTCAGTGCGTCCTGCTCACAGTGTTCAGCTAGATCCGTTCCTGCTATTTACATTTAGTGCAGTGCGTCCTGCTCACAGTGTTCAGCTAGATCCGTTCCTGCTATTTACATTTAGTGCAGTGCGTCCTGCTCACAGTGTTCAGCTAGATCCGTTCCTGCTATTTACATTTAGTGCAGTGCGTCCTGCTCACAGTGTTCAGCTAGATCCGTTCCTGCTATTTACATTTAGTGCAGTCAGTGCGTCCTGCTCACAGTGTTCAGCTAGATCCGTTCCTGCTATTTACATTTAGTGCAGTGCGTCCTGCTCAGTGTTCAGCTAGATCCGTTCCTGCTATTTACATTTAGTGCAGTGCGTCCTGCTCACAGTGTTCAGCTAGATCCGTTCCTGCTATTTACATTTAGTGCAGTGCGTCCTGCTCAGTGTTCAGCTAGATCCGTTCCTGCTATTTACATTTAGTGCAGTGCGTCCTGCTCACAGTGTTCAGCTAGATCCGTTCCTGTTATCTTCCTACTGACAGGCAGGCTTGTCTGGTTACAGTATATAAAGCTACCTGAAGAAAATTACAGGTGTTCTATCCCAGCTTAGTGCAGCTACAGGCCATTAGTATGTCTGGAAGGCCAAGAAGGAGAGGCAGACAGTCACAAGCCAATAAGAGAGGGCAAGCAGGCTCTGTGTCTAGTGCTGGTCGTGGAGACGGTGCATCCTCATCAGCACATGGCCATGGGACACGCTTGGCCTTTTTTTCGGCAGCTGGCCGTGTTGAGCCGCAACATGCAGAAAACTTGGTCGAGTGGATGACCAAGCCGTCCTCATCCTCCTCATCCTCTCTCACCCATGCCCAGGGTGCTTTGTCTGGCAAAGCAGCGGCCTCTTCCCTCAGCTCAATGTCATCAGTGACTCCTTCTCTAGCTCCACCATGTCCTCATGAGGATTCCCTCGAACTGTTTGACCACAGTGTTGGGTACATGCTCCAGGAGGATGCCCAGCGTTTGGAAGGCTCTGATGATGATACTGAGCTCGATGAAGGCAGTAACATGAGCACGGACAGAGGGGGTGCCCAAGAAGGACAGCAATCTGGCAGTCATGCTCCCCCTGCTGCAGCATACTGCCAGGTTTGCTCCAGTGATGAGGAGGGAGGGGATGATGAGGTCACTGACTCAACGTGGGTGCCTGATAGGAGAGAGGAGGAGGAGGCGGCACATCACCAACGAGGCAGGATGCCCTCCAGGGGCCAGCCTAAGGGCAGCACATTGACTGCATCACACCCCAAAGCTCCACATGTGCAGGGCGCTGCAGTCTCTGCGCGTTATTCAAAAAGTTCTTTGGTGTGGGCCTTTTTTGAGACGAGTGCATCAGATCGCACCGCTGCGATTTGCAACATATGTCTCAAGCGTATCTCGCGTGGCCAAAACATCTCCCGCTTGGGTACCACATGCTTGACCAGACATATGTTGACCTGCCATGCAGTTCGTTGGCAAGCATATCTAAAAGACCCACACCAAAGAACAAAGAGGATCTCTCCTTGCTCCTCATCAGCTGAGATTTCCAACCCCACTAGACCTTCAGTCCTCTCTGAGACCTGCAGTGAGAGGAATGAAGGTGTAGAATTAGGTGTGTCACAGCCAAGTACTTGTGGGCAATCTGCTTTTGGTACACCGACGCCAGATTGTACCAGGCAAATTTCCCTGCCCCAGCTGCTGCACCGCCGAAAGAAGTTTGCTCCCAGCCATCCACATGCCCAGCGGTTGAATGCTAGCTTGGCAAAATTGCTAGCACTTCAACTGCTGCCTTTTCAGTTGGTAGACTCTGCCCCCTTCCGTGAGTTTGTGGAATGTGCGGTTCCTCAGTGGCAGGTACCCAAACGCCACTTTTTCTCACGGAAGGCGATTCCAGCTCTCTACCGGCATGTGGAAGGCAATGTCCATGCCTCGCTGGACAGGGCGGTCAGCGGTAAGGTGCATATTACCGCTGACTCATGGTCCAGCAGGCATGGACAGGGACGTTACTTAAGTTTCACGGCGCATTGGGTGACTCTGCTGGCAGCTGGGAAGGATGCAGGACAAGGTGCAGTAGTGTTGGAGGTTGTTCCGCCACCACGCCTCCAAAATGCTGATTGTGACACACCTCTCTCCTCCACCCCCTCCTCTTCTTCTTCCTCCATGGCCTCTTCCTCGGAACCAGCGGTGCTCCGTAGGCGTTCAAGGGGCTACGCAAGTACGCAGGCCAAAAGATGCCATGCGGTGCTTGAGCTGGTGTGCTTGGGGGACAGGAGCCACACTGGGGCAGAGGTTCTGTCAGCTCTGCAGGGGCAGGTTCAGAGGTGGTTGACGCCACGCCAACTTAAGGCAGGAATGGTGGTTTGCGACAATGGCACCAACCTCCTCTCTGCCCTCCGACAGGGACAACTGACCCATGTGCCCTGTTTGGCTCACGTCCTTAACTTGGTGGTGCAGCGGTTCTTGGGCAGGTACCCGGGCTTACAGGATGTCCTGAGGCAGGCCAGGAAAGTCTGTGTGCATTTCCGCCGGTCATATAATGCCAGTGCTCGGCTGACGGACCTCCAAAAGGAGTTTAACCTGCCCAAGAACCGCCTAATCTGTGACATGCCCACCAGGTGGAACTCGACATTGGCCATGCTGCAGCGGCTGCACACGCAGCAGAGGGCCATAAATGAGTACCTGTGCGACTATGGCACCAGGACAGGGTCAGGGGACCTTGGTTTTTTTTCCCCACGCCAGTGGGCCATGATCAGGGATGCATGCACTGTCCTGTCACCATTCGAGGAGGCCACGAGGATGGTGAGCACTGACAGTGCATGCATCAGTGACACTGTCCCCCTTGTCCACCTGTTGGAGCACATGCTGCGTGGAATAATGGACAGGGCACTTGAGGCAGAACAGAGGCAGGAAGAGGAGGACTTCCTTAGCTCTCAAGGCCCCCTTTATCCAGACAGTGTTCCTGCGTGCCCGCCGATCACACAGGAAGAGGACGAGGAGGAGGAGGAGGAGGAAGATTGTGTCAGTATGGAGGTGGAGCCTGGCACTCAGCATCAGCAGTCTTTAAGGGATCAGTCCCAAGGAACACATGGACTTGTACGTGGCTGGGAGGAGGTGGCTGCGGACGTTGTTGTCCTTAGTGACCCAGAGGACTCCGGACCGAATGCCTCAGCAAACCTACGCTGCATGGCCTCCCTGATCCTGCAAAGCCTGCGTAAGGATCCTCGTATTCGTGGTATCAAGGAGAAGGACCAATACTGGCTGGCAACCCTCCTTGATCCACGTTACAAGGGTAAGGTTGCGGACCTTATCTTGCCATCGCAGAGGGAGCAGAGGATGAAACATCTTCGGGAGGCCTTGCAGAAAGGTCTGTGCAACGCGTTCCCAGAGACTGGGAGGTTACAAACTCCTGTTTCTGGACAACGTGTTGCTGAGGCTTCGGTCAGTCAAAGAAGGAGCGGTGGAGAAGGTGGCCGTCTGACCGATGCGTTCAGACAATTTTTTGGTCCGCAGCCCCAAGGTATGATCGGTTCCAGCAACCATCGCCAGCGTCTGTTTTACATGGTGCAGGAATACCTAGGGGCAAGATCAGACTTGGACACCTTTCCCACCGAAAATCCTCTGGGTTACTGGGTCTTGAGGATGGATCACTGGCCAGAGCTTGCACAGTATGCTATTGAGCTACTGGCCTGTCCTGCATCCAGCGTTCTTTCGGAACGCACATTCAGTGCTGCTGGAGGCGTGGTAACCGATCACAGGGTGCGTCTGTCCACTGACTCGGTCGATCGGCTGACCTTCATAAAAATGAATCAGTCTTGGATCACCACCAGCTACCAAGCACCTGATGCTGATGTAACTGAATAATTTTTTTCAGATCCCTTCAAAGACTGCCTATGCTGATGCTGAGTGACTATCCCTGAGTAATTATCCTCTTCCTCCTCAATCATCACGCTGATAGCTTGTAAGAACATTTTTGGTTCTGGGCGCCACCACCAGTGCCTAAGGCACAATTTTTCAGCCCCTGTATAACAGGGGCGTGTAATTACAATGTTTGATGTAATACTTTGCAGCAGGGCTCGTTCCTGCATTCCAACTAGAGTGTCTGTGAGGGGTTGCAGTGTTGTGGCACCAGCACCAGTGCCTAAGGCCCAATTTTTCTGCCCCTGTCTAACAGGGGCGTGTAATTACAATTTTTGATGCAATACTTTGCAGCAGGGTTCGTTCCTGCGTTCCAACTAGAGTGTCTGTGAGGGGTTGCAGTGTTGTGGCACCAGCACCAGTGCCTAAGGCCTAATTTTTCAGCTCCTGTTCAACAGGGGCATGTAATTACAATTCTTGATCTAATATTTCACAGCAGGGCCCTGTGAGGGCTTACAGTGTTTTGGCCACAGCAACACCTAAGGCCCTAATTTCTGCTGAGTATATAGGGCAGGACCCTACTTTCAAACATCTAACTTACAAACGACTCCTACTTGCAAACGGAAGGAGACAACAGGAAGTGAGATGAAATCTACCCCTAGGAAGGGAAATTCTCTCATGTAAGAGTTAATATGGGAAAACAATTTCTCCTTTCCACTGATGCTTTCCAATCCTTGTTCCACAAAAAAACCCAAATTTTCAAAAAACATTTTTCATTGGGACAAAAAAGTGAGGTGAAATCTTCTGAAGAGGAGGAAAGACGCAAAACAAATGTCACAGGGGTGATAACCCTTCCCTATGTTTTCCAAAAAGCTTAGAAAAGATTTTTTGGCTGGAGCTAAACACGTTAAAAATGTTCAAAATTACAAACAGATTCTACTTAACAACAAACCTACAGTCCCTGTCTTGTTTGCACCGCCTGTATACTGCTGTTCAGAGTATATAGGGACCTTTCCTTATTTTAATTTGGGTGCGGGGTTCCCCTTAATATCCATACAAGACCCAAAGGGCCTGGTAATG
This sequence comes from Lithobates septentrionalis, assembly GCA_037952835.1. Lineage (NCBI taxonomy): Eukaryota > Metazoa > Chordata > Amphibia > Anura > Ranidae > Lithobates > Lithobates septentrionalis. The sequence goes on from JBBDGP010000820.1 coordinate 1,355,809, forward strand.
GACTGGGGGGTACCCATGCCGTTTGTCTCACTGATTTTCATCCATATTGCCAGGACCCGACATGACATTAAACCCGCAAGCAGTTTTAAATGAGATTTTTTCCTTTAAAAATGACATTTGGTGCAGGGACTGTTCTAAACATGGGAAACACGCGTCACTTTACAGGCATACTATAGACACCCCCCAGGTACGATATTTAAAGGAATATTTCACTTTTTTTTTTTTTACTTTAAGCATCATTAAAATCACTGCTCCCGAAAAAACGGCCGTTTTTAAAAGTTTTTTTTGCATTGATACATGTCCCCTGGGGTAGGACCCGGGTCCCCACACCCTTTTTAGGACAATACCATGCAAATTAGCCTTTAAAATGAGCACTTTTGATTTCAAACGTTCGAGTCCCATAGACGTCAATGGGGTTCTAACGTTCGTGCGAACTTGCGGTCCGTTCGCGGGTTCTGGTGCGAACCGAACCGGGGGGTGTTCGGCTCATCCCTACTCTCCAACTTCCAAAAGCAGTAAAATTTAATAGGGGTCCTAATTCTATTCCATTCTATCAAAACCAAAACATTTTTGGCTAGACATACACTTTATTGTTAGAAATAACATTGTCTCTACTATCACTGTAGTAACAAGTTTGAAAGGATGGGTTTCATTTTTGCGCTTCCTGATGTGGAGGGGCAAGCCCATGCCAGGGTCCAGATTTTTGGGGCCACATGCACATTAGTAATGGAGGTGTGTGCTGGTTTCATAGTAGTTTTTAGGATTAGAGGTCAGGGCCCCACCCTTCCGAGGGGGTCAGAGTGTGTTGAGAGCAGAGAGAGTCTGTGAGAGATGGAGCAGAAGAGAGTTGCAGGATAAGAAACCAGCTGCGAGAGGCACAGCGGTTGGTGCACGAGCACCGAGGATGTGTTTGATGGCCAGGAGGACCAAAGATACTAAGTGTGAGCAGTAAAGATGCAAAGAGAGCCAGGAGGCTGAATACTCCTTTGTTTATTTGATGGTGAAAGCCCCTGTATGGGCAACTGATATTCTGTTTGTGGAACTTTTCTTTTGTTTAAATAAAAGTTGGCAGAAAAAGCCCTGAAAATACACTTCTGGTGTTGAGTAAAATCACTGTTTTTCACTACTAAACCCCCAAGTTGTCACACTGCATTTAACCACTTACCAACCGGGCCATAGCCGAATGATGGCTACAGCGTGGTCGGATAACTCTGGGAAGGCGTATTATGAATTCCCAGAATCGTGCTCCCGCTTGCCCCCTGGGGCGCACACTCGGGAATGTCCGTGACCGCTGGTCAATGACATCGACCCTTTACCACGTGATCGCTCCGTCCAATGATGGAGAGTTCAGTTGTCAACAAGCTGGCGCATGCCCAGTTCAACTCTTCCCCTCTCTGTGCCGATCAGTACAGTGTGTGAGGAGAGGGGAGAGATCAAGTGCAGCAGCACTGTGGGCTGGATCTGAAGTGCCCAGAGTGATGATCTGTGCCAATTCCTGCCTCATTCATCCTCATTCATGCTCATCCATCCCCATCCATGGCTCATTCATACTCATCCATGGCTGATCCATTCCCATCCATGGCTCATCCATCCCCATCCATGGCTCATTTAGGCCTCATTCAGGCTCATCCACGCCACATCAGTGATCATCCGTGCCACATCCATGCTACATCAGTGCTGACGCATGCCACATCAGTGATCACTTGTGCCACATCCATGCCACATCAGTGCTGATGCATGCCACATCAGTTCTTATCCGTGCCACATCAATGATCATCGATGCCACATCAGTGATAGTCAAAAGTGACTCTGTATGCAAAAATTGAACAAAAAGGTCCAGATGGCCGCACTCCAATGAAAACGATTTCTTTATTGTTATAATAAATCCATGCAGCAAGGATAAAACCACTGGCGCGTTTCACACCGTTACAGCAGGTGCTATTAAAAAGCACCTGCTGTAACGGTGTGAAACGTGTCAGTGGTTTTATCCTTGCTGCATGGATTTATTATAACAATAAAGAAATCGTTCTCATTGGAGTGCGGCCATCCGGACCTCTTTGTTTCAAACTGACTCTATAGTTGGTGCTGGGACAGGTATCACTGGCAAGTAAAAAGATATTATCTATCGGTGTGGGGCCCAGTGAAGTAAATTGGCCTTCGGTCATGAGGGGTGCTAACTCACAAATTTTGACAGCATGCTGTTCCACCATTCTGCCAGCAAGCTAAATTCAATCAAGGTGCATCAAAACAATAGATTTCCAAAGTCTTGAAGTTCCTTTTCTTTAAAAAGCAGTCACAACATGAAAAGAAAAGCCTGTTTCCTACCAGCATGCTTGCTCTCTGTGTGGAAACAATGGTCTCTCTGTAGCGTTGCATGCAGAGTCAAAGCTAGAGCTCTTCATTTAGCAGGGAGCTTTACTTATTACAGAGCTATAAGGGGCTACTTTCTAAAGAAAACAAACTATAGGACCCTGTACACATTTTCTTTTGATGCAGTTGGAATGTATTTAGCTTATTTAAGCTGTAAGTTTAGTTAGGCTTTAAGTGTCCTTCCTTCTACTGGAAAAGAGCACTACACACAATATCACTGTAGATCTATATTATACCACAGTAGAAGAATAGACCTTGCAAAAGAATTGCTAGCATTTTAAAGATTTCGCCCAGGACAGAACAAATTATGTTAGGATGGCAAACTAGAGAAGCTCAGGAAACACCTGAACTCTGGTCTCCTCTGATGACTATGAACTTGGAAGTGGTCAGCTTTAACCGCTTCAATATCAGACACTTTTATCCCCTTACTGCCTAGGCCAAGTTTCAGCTTTCAGCACTGTCACACTTTGAATGACAATTGCACTGTCATGCAACGCTGTACCCATATGACATTTTTATCCTTTTTTTTCACACAAATAGCTTTCTTTTGGTGGTATTTAGGGATGAGCCGAACACCCCCCGGTTCGGTTCGCACCAGAACCCGCGAACGGACCGAAAGTTCGCACGAACGTTAGAACCCCATTGACGTCTATGGGACTCGAACGTTCGAAATCAAAAGTGCTCATTTTAAAGGCTAATTTGCATGGTATTGTCCTAAAAAGGGTTTGGGGACCCGGGTCCTACCCCAGGGGACATGTATCAATGCAAAAAAAACTTTTAAAAACGGACGTTTTTTCGGGAGCAGTGATTTTAATGATGCTTAAAGTAAAAAAAAAAAAAGTGAAATATTCCTTTAAATATCGTACCTGGGGGGTGTCTATAGTATGCCTGTAAAGTGACGCGTGTTTCCCATGTTTAGAACAGTCCCTGCACCAAATGTCATTTTTAAAGGAAAAAATCTCATTTAAAACTGCTTGCGGGTTTAATGTCATGTCGGGTCATGGCAATATGGATGAAAATCAGTGAGACAAACGGCATGGGTACCCCCCCAGTCCATTACCAGGCCCTTTGGGTCCTGTATGGATATTAAGGGGAACCCCGCACCCAAATTAAAATAAGGAAAGGCCCTATATACTCTGAACAGCAGTATACAGGCGGTGCAAACAAGACAGGGACTGTAGGTTTGTTGTTAAGTAGAATCTCTTTGTAATTTTGAAGGGGTACATTTTTAACGTGTTTAGCTCCAGCCAAAAAATCTTTTTTAAGCTTTTTGGAAAACATAGGGAAGGGTTATCACCCCTGTGACATTTGTTTTGCTGTCTTTCCTCCTCTTCAGAAGATTTCACCTCACTTTTTGTCCCAATGAAAAATGTTTTTTGAAAATTTGGGTTTTTTTGTGGAACAAGGATTGGAAAGCATCAGTGGAAAGGAGAAATTTTTTTCCCATATTAACTCTTACAGGAGAGAATTTCCCTTCCTAGGGGTAGATTTCATCTCACTTCCTGTTGTCTCCTTCCGTTTGCAAGTAGGAGTCGTTTGTAAGTTAGATGTTTGAAAGTAGGGTCCTGCCCTATATACTCAGCAGAAATTTGGGCCTTAGGTGTTGCTGTGGCCACAACACTGTAAGCCCTCACAGGGCCCTGCTGTGAAATATTAGATCAAAAATTGTAATTACACGCCCCTGTTAAACAGGGGCTGAAAAATTGTGCCTTAGGCACTGGTGGTGGCGCCCAGAACCAAAAATGTTCTTACAAGCTATCAGCGTGATGATTGAGGAGGAAGAGGATAATTACTCAGGGATAGTCACTCAGCATCAGCATAGGCAGTCTTTGAAGGGATCTGAGATTTCAAAAAAAATTATTCAGTTACATCAGCATAAGGTGCTTGGTAGCTGGTGGTGATCCAAGACTGATTCATTTTTATGAAGGTCAGCCGATCGACCGAGTCGGTGGACAGACGCACCCTGTGATCGGTTACCACGCCTCCAGCAGCACTGAATGTGCGTTCCGAAAGAACGCTGGATGCAGGACAGGCCAGTAGCTCAATTGCATACTGTGCAAGCTCTGGCCAGTCATCCATCCTCAAGACCCAGTAACCCAGAGGATTTTCGGTGGGAAAGGTGTCCAAGTCTGATCTTGCCCCTAGGTATTCCTGCACCATGTAAAACAGACGCTGGCGATGGTTGCTGGAACCGATCATACCTTGGGGCTGCGGACCAAAAAATTGTCTGAACGCATCGGTCAGACGGCCACCTTCTCCACCGCTCCTTCTTTGACTGACCGAAGCCTCAGCAACACGTTGTCCAGAAACAGGAGTTTGTAACCTCCCAGTCTCTGGGAACGCGTTGCACAGACCTTTCTGCAAGGCCTCCCGAAGATGTTTCATCCTCTGCTCCCTCTGCGATGGCAAGATAAGGTCCGCAACCTTACCCTTGTAACGTGGATCAAGGAGGGTTGCCAGCCAGTATTGGTCCTTTTCCTTGATACCACGAATACGAGGATCCTTACGCAGGCTTTGCAGGATCAGGGAGGCCATGCAGCGTAGGTTTGCTGAGGCATTCGGTCCGGAGTCCTCTGGGTCACTAAGGACAACAACGTCCGCAGCCACCTCCTCCCAGCCACGTACAAGTCCATGTGTTCCTTGGGACTGATCCCTTAAAGACTGCTGCTGATGCTGAGTGCCAGGCTCCACCTCCATACTGACACAATCTTCCTCCTCCTCCTCCTCCTCCTCCTCCTCCTCCTCCTCCTCCTCCTCCTCGTCCTCTTCCTGTGTGATCGGTGGGCACGCAGGAACACTGTCTGGATAAAGGGGGCCTTGAGAGCTAAGGAAGTCCTCCTCTTCCTGCCTCTGTTCTGCCTCAAGTGCCCTGTCCATTATTCCACGCAGCGTGTGCTCCAACAGGTGGACAAGGGGGACAGTGTCACTGATGCATGCACTGTCAGTGCTCACCATCCTCGTGGCCTCCTCGAATGGTGACAGGACAGTGCATGCATCCCTGATCATGGCCCACTGGCGTGGGGAAAAAAAAACAAGCTCCCCTGACCCTGTCCTGGTGCCATAGTCGCACAGGTACTCATTGATGGCCCTCTGCTGCGTGTGCAGCCGCTGCAGCATGGCCAACGTTGAGTTCCACCTGGTGGGCATGTCACAGATTAGGCGGTTCTTGGGCAGGTTAAACTCCTTTTGGATTTCCGTCAGCCGAGCACTGGCATTATATGACCGGCGGAAATGCACACAGACTTTCCTGGCCTGCCTCAGGACATCCTGTAAGCCCGGGTACCTGCCCAAGAACCGCTGCACCACCAAGTTAAGGACGTGAGCCAAACAGGGCACATGGGTCAGTTGTCCCTGTTGGAGGGCAGAGAGGAGGTTGGTGCCATTGTCGCAAACCACCATTCCTGCCTTAAGGTGGCGTCAACCACCTCTGAACCTGCCCCTGCAGAGCGGACAGAACCTCTGCCCCAGTGTGGCTCCTGTCCCCCAAGCACACCAGCTCAAGCACCGCATGGCATCTTTTGGCCTGCGTACTTGCGTAGCCCCTTGAACGCCTACGGAGCACCGCTGGTTCCGAGGAAGAGGCCATGGAGGAAGAAGAAGAGGAGGGGGTGGAGGAGAGAGGTGTGTCACAATCAGCATTTTGGAGGCGTGGTGGCGGAACAACCTCCAACACTACTGCACCTTGTCCTGCATCCTTCCCAGCTGCCAGCAGAGTCACCCAATGCGCCGTGAAACTTGGGTAACGTACCTGTCCATGCCTGCTGGACCATGAGTCAGCGGTAATATGCACCTTACCGCTGACCGCCCTGTCCAGCGAGGCATGGACATTGCCTTCCACATGCCGGTAGAGAGCCGGAATCGCCTTCCGTGAGAAAAAGTGGCGTTTGGGTACCTGCCACTGAGGAACCGCACATTCCACAAACTCACGGAAGGGGGCAGAGTCTACCAACTGAAAAGGCAGCAGTTGAAGTGCTAGCAATTTTGCCAAGCTAGCATTCAACCGCTGGGCATGTGGATGGCTGGGAGCAAACTTCTTTCGGCGGTGCAGCAGCTGGGGCAGGGAAATTTGCCTGGTACAATCTGACGTCGGTGTACCAAAAGCAGATTGCCCACAAGTACTTGGCTGTGACACACCTAATTCTACACCTTCATTCCTCTCACTGCAGGTCTCAGAGAGGACTGAAGGTCTAGTGGGGTTGGAAATCTCAGCTGATGAGGAGCAAGGAGAGATCCTCTTTGTTCTTTGGTGTGGGTCTTTTAGATACGCTTGCCAACGAACTGCATGGCAGGTCAACATATGTCTGGTCAAGCATGTGGTGCCCAAGCGGGAGATGTTTTGGCCACGCGAGATACACTTGAGACATATGTTGCAAATAGCAGCGGTGCGATCTGATGCACTCGTCTCAAAAAAGGCCCACACCAAAGAACTTTTTGAATAACGCGCAGAGACTGCAGCGCCCTGCACATGTGGAGCTTTGGGGTGTGATGCAGTCAATGTGCTGCCCTTAGGCTGGCCCCTGGAGGGCATCCTGCCTCATTGGTGATGTGCCGCCTCCTCCTCCTCCTCCTCCTCCTCTCTCCTATCAGGCACCCACGTTGAGTCAGTGACCTCATCATCCCCTCCCTCCTCATCACTGGAGCAAACCTGGCAGTATGCTGCAGCAGGGGGAGCATGACTGCCAGATTGCTGTCCTTCTTGGGCACCCCCTCTGTCCGTGCTCATGTTACTGCCTTCATCAAGCTCAGTATCATCATCAGAGCCTTCCAAACGCTGGGCATCCTCCTGGAGCATGTACCCAACACTGTGGTCAAACAGTTCGAGGGAATCCTCAGGAGGACATGGTGGAGCTAGGGAAGGAGTCACTGATGACATTGAGCTGAGGGAAGAGGCCGCTGCTTTGCCAGACAAAGCACCCTGGGCATGGGTGAGAGAGGATGAGGAGGATGAGGACGGCTTGGTCATCCACTCGACCAAGTCTTCCGCATGTTGCGGCTCAACACGGCCAGCTGCCGAAAAAAAGGCCAAGCGTGTCCCATGGCCACGTGCTGATGAGGATGCACCGTCTCCATGACCAGCACTAGACACAGAGCCTGCTTGCCCTCTCTTATTGGCTTGTGACTGTCTGCCTCTCCTTCTTGGCCTTCCAGACATACTAATGGCCTGTAGCTGCACTAAGCTGGGATAGAACACCTGTAATTTTCTTCAGGTAGCTTTATATACTGTAACCAGACAAGCCTGCCTGTCAGTAGGAAGATAACAGGAACGGATCTAGCTGAACACTGTGAGCAGGACGCACTGCACTAAATGTAAATAGCAGGAACGGATCTAGCTGAACACTGTGAGCAGGACGCACTGACTGCACTAAATGTAAATAGCAGGAACAGATCTAGCTGAACACTGTGAGCAGGACGCACTGCACTAAATGTAAATAGCAGGAACGGATCTAGCTGAACACTGTGAGCAGGACGCACTGACTGCACTAAATGTAAATAGCAGGAACGGATCTAGCTGAACACTGTGAGCAGGACGCACTGCACTAAATGTAAATAGCAGGAACGGATCTAGCTGAACACTGTGAGCAGGACGCACTGACTGCACTAAATGTAAATAGCAGGAACGGATCTAGCTGAACACTGTGAGCAGGACGCACTGCACTAAATGTAAATAGCAGGAACGGATCTAGCTGAACACTGTGAGCAGGACGCACTGGCTGCACTAAATGTAAATAGCAGGAACGGATCTAGCTGAACACTGTGAGCAGGACGCACTGCACTAAATGTAAATAGCAGGAACAGATCTAGCTGAACACTGTGAGCAGGACGCACTGCACTAAATGTAAATAGCAGGAACGGATCTAGCTGAACACTGTGAGCAGGACGCACTGCACTAAATGTAAATAGCAGGAACGGATCTAGCTGAACACTGTGAGCAGGACGCACTGCACTAAATGTAAATAGCAGGAACGGATCTAGCTGAACACTGTGAGCAGGACGCACTGCACTAAATGTAAATAGCAGGAGCGGATCTAGCTGAACACTGTGAGCAGGACGCACTGACTGCACTAAATGTAAATAGCAGGAACGGATCTAGCTGAACACTGTGAGCAGGACGCACTGCACTAAATGTAAATAGCAGGAACAGATCTAGCTGAACACTGTGAGCAGGACGCACTGCACTAAATGTAAATAGCAGGAACGGATCTAGCTGAACACTGTGAGCAGGACGCACTGCACTAAATGTAAATAGCAGGAACGGATCTAGCTGAACACTGTGAGCAGGACGCACTGCACTAAATGTAAATAGCAGGAACGGATCTAGCTGAACACTGTGAGCAGGACGCACTGACTGCACTAAATGTAAATAGCAGGAACAGATCTAGCTGAACACTGTGAGCAGGACGCACTGCACTAAATGTAAATAGCAGGAACGGATCTAGCTGAACACTGTGAGCAGGACGCACTGACTGCACTAAATGTAAATAGCAGGAACGGATCTAGCTGAACACTGTGAGCAGGACGCACTGCACTAAATGTAAATAGCAGGAACAGATCTAGCTGAACACTGTGAGCAGGACGCACTGCACTAAATGTAAATAGCAGGAACGGATCTAGCTGAACACTGTGAGCAGGACGCACTGACTGCACTAAATGTAAATAGCAGGAACGGATCTAGCTGAACACTGTGAGCAGGACGCACTGCACTAAATGTAAATAGCAGGAACAGATCTAGCTGAACACTGTGAGCAGGACGCACTGCACTAAATGTAAATAGCAGGAACAGATCTAGCTGAACACTGTGAGCAGGACGCACTGCACTAAATGTAAATAGCAGGAACGGATCTAGCTGAACACTGTGAGCAGGACGCACTGCACTAAATGTAAATAGCAGGAACAGATCTAGCTGAACACTATGAGCAGGACGCACTGCACTAAATGTAAATAGCAGGAACGGATCTAGCTGAACACTGTGAGCAGGACGCACTGCACCAAATGTAAATAGTCTAGATAGAAGATAACAGGAACGGATCTAGCTAAACTGAATACAGGGTATATATATATATGCAACACCAGGGATGCATATATATACACAATACACTGTAAGTGCAGCTAACTGACTTACTGTTCTGCCTAATCTATCTAACTCAAATCAAATGACACTGTCTGTCTCTCTCTCTATCTCTCAGCACACCGGAACACACACTACACAGGGCCGCCGTGCAGGCAGCCTTATATAGTGTGGGGCGTGTACTAAATCCCCTGAGCCATAATTGGCCAAAGCCACCCTGGCTTTGGCCAATTACAGCTCTCTCTACTGACGGCGCTGTGATTGGCCAAGCATGCGGGTCATAGTGCATGCTTGGCCAATCATCAGCCAGCAATGCACTGCGATGCCGCAGTGAATTATGGGCCGTGACGCGCCACACGAATTTGGCGCAAACGGCCCATATCGTTCGCAATTCGACGGACGGTCGAACAGCCGATGTTCGAGTCGAACATGGGTTCGACTCGAACACGAAGCTCATCCCTAGTGGTATTTAATCACTGCTGGGTTTTTTATTTTTTGTAATATAAAAGAAAAAATACAGAAAATTTTGAAAAACAGGTAGTTTTTCTTCGTTTCTGTTACAGAATTTTGCTAATAAATAATCTTTCTTCATAAATTTAGGCCAAAATATATACTGCTACATTTCTTTGGTGAAAATAACCCAAATCACTGTATATTTATTAGTCTATAGGAAAGTTATAGAAAGTCCACAAACTATGGTATATACAGTACTGTATATCTGAAAATCGATCAATCCTGATGCACTGACAGCCTCATTTCTTGAGGCCTGAAAATGCCAGGACAATACAAAAACTCCCCAAATGTCCCCATTTTGAAAAGTAGACAGTCCAAGGTATTTAGTAAAAGGTATGGTGAGTTTTTTGAAGTTGTCAGTTTTTCCCATTTTTTTTTTTTTTCATCAGAAGTTACATTCAGTTAACAGTCAATTCATTTCAGGGGTTCAAAAGGTCCCCCTTTATCAGGCCTTGGTAAATGTTGTGGACAAAGTTTATATTGGACTGGTGAATGTGAAGTAATCCCAAAAATTAGTATAGAGGTTAACCACTAGCCTACCGCCCACCATCATATGACGGCCGGACGGTAAGCCTATTGTTCTGAGTGGGCGTCATATGACGTCCACCGTTTAAACAGGGCATGCGCGCGATCGTGAGCACGTAGCCCTGTACTGTCGGTGGCGGCGTGTCACCGAGACACCGCTCGTCACCGACAGGGGTGAACAGCCACTGGGCATGGCTGTTTACCACGTGATCGGCCGTGATGAAGTCACGGCTGATCACTAATGGTACATCCCGCATTGCACGGCGCATGCGCGCGATCGTGAGCGCGCTGCGCGTGCACGTCGGTGGCGGCGTGTTCCCCGGGAACACTGCTCGTCACCGACGATAGTTTACAGCCATTGGCCAGTACTGTGTACCATGTGATCGGCTGTGATCCATTCACAGCCGATCACTAAGTGTAAACAAAGAGCTGTCACTAACTGTTACTAGCCCTTCTCTCCTCACACACCGTTTCCAGTGTGAGGAGAGAAGAGCCAGGAGCAGTGAGTTACAGATCTTTGTATTTGTAGTGTCTGCACCAACACCACTTCTGTCCCATCGCCCCCCCCAATTGTCATCTGTCACCCAACAGTCACCCCATAAAAAGTGCACCTGTCACATAGAGACTGCCATTAGTGACCATCAGCGGTGCCCTGTCACCCACCAGTGACCGTGCCCTGTCACCCGTCACCCATCAGTGACCTGCCCTGTCACCCGTCACCCATCAGTGACCTGCCCTGTCACCCGTCACCCATCAGTGACCTGCCCTGTCACCCGTCACCCATCAGTGACCTGCCCTGTCACCCGTCACCCACCAGTGACCGTGCCCTGTCACCCGTCACCCACCAGTGACCATTAGCGGTGCACCCGTCACCCATCAGTGACCGTCGCCTGTCAACAATCTGTGACTATCACCTGTCACCGTCCGTGGCCTGTCACCCATCAGTGACCGGGCCCTCTCACCCGTCACCCATCAGTGACTGTGCCCTGTCACCCATCAGTGACCATCAGCGGTGCACCTGTTACCCATCAGTGACCGTTGCCTGTCAACTATCTGTGACCATCGCCCATCACACCATCACCTCTCAGTGAACGTCACCTGCCACCCATCGCACAGCCCATCAGTGACCGTCACCTGCCACCCATCTGTCACCCGTCGCACAGCTACCCGCCACACAGCCATGTCCAAAAGAGGATATACAAGTGAGGAGGCGTTCCAGATCCTCTCTATGACTGATGAGAGCACCGGGGAGCTCTCATCAGAGTCCCATTCTGATTCCGAATCAAATTCGGCATTTGAGCCGATCGAGAGTAGCAGTGGTTCGGATGAAGAATGGGTCCCTCCTAAAAGGGCACGACACTCTGGAACCCAGGAAGCCGCAAGCAACCGGGATTATATTCCCAGTACCAGCTCTGCCGCCAGAAATAGGCCCCAGGAAGAAAGGCCCAGTACCAGTGCTGCCGCCAGCAATAGGCCCCAGGAACAAAGGCCCAGTACCAGTGCTGCCACCAGAGATGGGCCCCGCGCACAAATGCCCAGTACCAGTGCTGCCACATCACACCCGAGTTCCAGCACAGCAAATTCCACTCCCCCAACTACTGGAGTGTCACGTCCCCCAAGAGCCAGGGCCGCTACCTATATGCCAGATGGTCTTGCCAACCCAACATGGCTGCCTTCCAACTCGGGATCACCAAATATTCCCCCTTTCACAGCACAGCCAGGTGTGCAGGCCAACACCCAAAATTTTACAGAGATCAATTTTTTTCACCTGTTTTTGCCCGACACTTTGCTGCAGTTCATTGTGGACCAGACAAATTTGTATGCCCAGCAGTATATTGCCAGCAACCCCCAATCATCTTATGCCCGTCCGTTTGAGTGGAGAGATTTGAATATGGAGGAGTTCAAATTGTTTTTGGGCCTCACCCTAAATATGGGGCTTACAAAAAAAAATGAAGGACATACCTATTGGTCCACCCACCCCATCCACCATATGCCCATGTATTCTGCCGCTATGTGCAGGTCCCGATATGAGATGATTATGAGATTCTTTCATTTTAACGACAACACCCAGTGCCCTCCCAACAATCATCCAAATTCGGATAAGCTATACAAGATTCGCCCACTAATAAATTCATTTTCCCAACGATTTGCAGAACTTTATGTCCCCGAGAAGAATATATGTGTGGATGAGTCCCTGGTACCATTTTCAGGCCGGCTAGGAATAAAACAGTATATTCCTAGCAAAAAGGCCAAATATGGAGTCAAATTTTACAAGCTGTGTGAGAGAGCCACGGGATATCTATATGCATTCCGCATATATGAGGGAAGAGATTCCCAGCTCCAGCCCCCTGAGTGCCCAGCCTACATGGGCACAAATGGAAAAATCGTATGGGATCTGGCTTACCCACTTCTAAAAAAAGGCTATCATATATACCTGGACAACTTTTATACCAGCCTGCCCCTTTTCAGACACCTATATATTGAAAAAACCCTGGCCTGCGGAACTTCAAGAAAAAATAGGAAGGGCTTCCCACAATCCATTGTGAACAAAAGGCTGAAAAAGGGGGAAAGAGCAACACTGAGATGTAATGAAGTGCTGGCCTTGAGGTGGAAGGATAAGAGGGATGTGCACATGATGTCCACCATTCATGATGACACTGCAGTTGTAGTTCAGCGAAGACGAGGTCCCATTGAAAAACCGACATGTGTCCAAGACTATAATCTCTACATGGGGGGGGGTGGATTTCAATGACCAAATGATTCAGCCCTATTTGTCAATAAGGAGGTCCCGATTCTGGTATAAGAAGGTAGCAATATATCTAATCCATTTGGCCATTTACAATTCCTACATAATCTACACAAAATCCACAGAAAGCCCCGCCTCCTTCCTAAAATTCATAGAAGAAGTAGTCACGTCCCTCATCTATCCACAAAGACCCCTCCCAGAATTACCTCGTTCTGATGCTGTTAGCCGACTTCATGAATGGCACTTCCCGTACAACATTCCACCATCGGAAGCAGGCCGAAGACGACAAAAAAAATGTCGTGTGTGCAGCAGAAGAGGTTTTCGAAAAGATACCAGCTACCATTGTCCCCAGTGTCCCTCCCAACCTGGCCTTTGCATTGGTGAATGCTTCGAACTGTATCATACATCCCCAAGTTATTAGCCCATATTTTCCCCATTTTCGCTGATCATTTTCCATGCTTCCCCAAATAACCATGCCACTGCCTTCAATGTGAACTGACCCTGGCCTGTTTTGACTATGCCTCTGCCCACCGTTTGGACTGCTTGCTCGTGAACTGACCCTAGCCTGTTTTGTGACTACTCTTCTGCCTACCGCTTGGACTGCTTGCACGTTAACTGACCCTGGCTTGTTTTATGGACTATGCTTTTGCCTACCGCTTGGACTGATCTGTTGCCCTGCTACTATAGTACACAGGGGTCTCACATATGTGAGGGGCTCCAGAATAGTTTTTCCGGATGGAGATAACAATTTTTTTTGTTTTCTCCCGGTTTTGTAATTTCCGGATTAGGGTCTGGAGTCCGGAGGCTTCATAGAGATTTGGGTGGGTCGAAGCCTCTACCCCTGTGCCCCTGTGCACAGGTCTTACCCAACTGCGGCCCTCAGCCTTCTGCTGACTTACTGCCATCATGCCTTTGCCTGCCGCATGAACGGACCACACATCTGCCTGCTACCTGGACTATGCAAATAATTCGCTGTAGCAAAAGGCAGTATGTTTATGAAGGGCTGGAGAGCGGTACAATAATGTGTGTCTGCAGGTAACAGTGTACCAGGACCAATATTATGGCTGTGCTGGCTGTCTCTGCCTGGACAATTCCTATGGACTGTGCTGTGCCGACTATAGACAATATTCCTGCCTGCTGCCTGGATAGTTATTGCTGTCGCTAAGCACATCCCTGACTGCTGCCTGGACCAGTGCTCTCTTCTGTGGACACTACTAAAAGCACAGGTAATACTTTTTTTTTATCCTTTCCGCAATAGAATTTATTTTGGATTGTAATTCTTGGTATGTACATGCTATGTGTTAGAAATATGTTTTGTTGTATGCATATGCTCTGTGAGAGAAATAACCAGTTAATATGAAAATTTTGAAAACAAAAAAAAAAAAAAATCTTCCTTTTGCAAAGAATTGTGGGAAAAAATTACACCTTAAAAAAACTAACCATGCTACTTACTTAATACCTTGGAATGTCTACTTTCTAAAAAGGGGTAATTTGGGGGGTATTTGTACTTTTCTGACTTGTTAGTACCTCAAGAAATGAGATTCACCTGATGTACTGAAGGCCTGATCAGATGTTTTCAATTTTCAGTGATTGGCACCATAGTTTGTAGACTCTATAACTTTCACAAAGACCAAATAATATACACTAATTTGGGTTATTTTTACCAAAGATATATAGCAGTATAAATTGTGGCCAAAATTTATGAAGAAAAATTACTAATTTGCTAAATTTTATGACAAAAACAAAGAAAAAGGCAATTTTTCACAAAATTTTTTTCTTTTTTTATTTATAGCACAAAAAATAAAAAACCCATTAGTGATTAAATACCACCAAAAGAAAGCTCTATTTGTGTGAAAAAAAAGGACACAAATTTCATTTGGGTACAGTGTTGCATGACTGAGTAATAGTCATTCAAAGTGTGAGAGCACCGAAAGCTGAAAATTGGTCTGGGCAGGAAGGGGGTTTAAGTGCCCTGTATTGAGGTGGTTAAAAAGATCTGTTTCTAAAGCGAGTTCACATTGTTCGGCCCTTTATTGCTTGCACATCATTTTGCACCCTTAGATACAAGCCGACCTCTGGCCATCATTCTTCAAAAATGGGCCTAAAAGCAATGTTCTCTTTGACCAGCACCATGAGGATAAATAGCACAGACAATCCAGCAACCTACCTTTCTTTTTTGCTATTTATAAGTTATCCTTGCCAGACCTTACATTATGTATTTTCAAGTGTGATTGTTTTAAATGTTAGGGCACTGTTGGAAAGTCAGCACTTTAAAATACATAAAACAAAAACAAACATTTAGAAACCCAGATGGTTTATGTTTTCAATCCTTCACATATTTGCAGTTTGACAGAAGCAAGCATAAAATCAATTATAACTGGAATAAATCAATGGCAACCTCGAGTGGCAGCTATGAAAATTACATTACTCTAGAGAGAGCCTAATATCTATCTTTTAGAATTTCCTGAGATTCCATGCCATGTTCCTTACCCAACATATGGGGCATTCGCAGGAAATTTGATATGGGGCATTTGCAGGAAATTTGAGTGCCGTGGAACGTCCCATAATGCACTGCTACTGCGAGATCGCAGTGCATTGCTGTATGATTGGCCAAAGCATGCACCTGACCTGCATTCTTTGGCCAATCACAGCGCGCTCTGCTGAGAGAGCCATAACTGGGCAAAGGCAGGGTGCCTTTGGTCAATCATGGCTCAGGGGGACTAAGTCCACGCCCCACACTATATAAGGCTGCTTACATATATACAGTCAGTCTAATATAAATATATATATATATATATACTCTGTATTTAGCATAGACTTTATATATATGTGTATATATATATGTGTATATATATATATATATATATATATGTGTGTGTGTGTGTATGTATATATATATATATGTATATATATATATATATATATATATATATATATATATATATATATATATATATATATATATATATATATATATATATATATATATATATATATATATATATATATGTGTATATATATGTGTATATATATATATATATATATATATATATATATGTGTGTGTGTGTATATATATATATATATATATATATATATATATATATATATTATGCCTGTATATATACTCTGCATTCAGTGTAGCCTATATATACAGTGCATTTGGTGGTGTATAGTTTCTAACAAACAGGGGCATGTAATTAAATGTTTGAAAAAATAGTTAAGCAGGGCCAGTTCCTGTGCCTAACAAGAGTAACTGTGAGGGGTTACAGTGTTCTGGCACCACCTAATCAAAGGCCCAATTTTTCTGCTCCTGTTTAACAGGGCCATGTAATTAAAATTTTTGATATAATATTTCACAGCAGGACCCATTCCTGCACCCAACAAGAGTAGCTGTGAGGGGTTACAGTGTCCTGGCACCACCAACACCTAAGGCCCAATTTTTCTGCAGAGTATATAGGGCAGGCCGTATAGTATATATATACTGCTGTTCAGAGTAAATGGTGCCTGGGGGCCTGGGGGACCCCCACACCATTTAAAAAAAAAAAATTGGTGTGGGGTTCCCCTTAACCTCCCTGGCAGTATTCCCGAGTCAGGCTCAGGGTGGAATTTCAGAACCAAAAGCGTTAACCCTGAGCCAGACTCGGGATCTCATCGCAGGATCCAGGAAGAGCTTACTTACTTGTCCCCTGGATCCTGTGATGTCTCCCCGTAGTGTGAGCGGTTCGGGGACGGAGAATGGCGCCAAATTCAAAAAGTGAAACACACACTATACATACAGTACACTGTAATCTTACAGATTACATTACTATGTGAAATTATTTCACCTCCCTTTTGTCCCTAGTGGTTTCTCCAGTGCCCTGCATGCAGTTTTATATTATAAAAACTGTTCTTTCTGCCTGGAAACTGGAGATTGTCCATAGCAACCAAAAACCATCCCTTTACATCAAAAGTGATTTTAGACCAGCTAGAAAACAGCGATAATAAATTAGACTCACTTGCAGAATTGAGCGATAGTGATTTCTGGGGAGACCCGTCATCAAACACTGAGAAGTAATGACAGTGACAATTCTGCAACTGAGAAAATTTCAGTGTTTTTGATTTGATTACATTATTGAATAATGTTTATTAATATTATATTATTATTTGGTATAATTACTTATAGTTATTTATTATATTATAATTTATGATTTCCTGTTTCAAACTTTATCATACCTACTAGACTCTTGTTTGGACAGATTTAAGTGAGTTATTCCTAAGAATTACAGGCCTACAATTTAAAATTTCCATGCAAAATAATTGTACTGCTTTCAGCATCAAAAATATGAAATAATCATACCTCCAGGGAGGTTAATATCCATACTAGACCTAAAGGGCCTGGTATGGATTTTTTTTGGGGGGGGGGGGGGTAACGTCCACGCCATTTTTTTTTAAATTTTTGGGCCTAGTAATGGACTGGGGGAACTTACGCCGTTTTTTTCCAAGATTTTTATCTATATTGCCGGAATCTGACAATACATTATAGCTGCGAGCAGTTTTAAATGACATTTTTTCCTTTAGAAATGTCATTTTGCTGTGCTACTGTTATAAACATAGTAAAGATGTGCTACTTTACAGGCAGACCAAGGAGATCCCCCAGGCATGATATTTAAAAGAATATTTTATTTTTATTGTTTTACTTTAAGCATTATTAAAATCACTGCTCCCGAAAAAACATACTTTTTTGCATTGATACATGTCCCTTGTGGCAGGACCCGGGTCCCCAAACACCTTTTATGGCAATAACTTGCATATAAGCCTTTCAAATTAGCAGTTTTGATTTTTCACGTTCACGTCCAATAGACTTTAACGGTGTTCACGCATTCACACAAATTTTTTGCCTATTCGCATGTTCTGCTGCAAACTGAAGTGGGCCAGTAGTGGGGGCAAGAACATGAGGGAAAGGTAGAAAACTGGACAGTTTTGTTTTCAGATGGCAGAACAATGAACCTTGGGATCATTACCAGTCTTGCCTTTCCGCTTTTGAAACCCCTCCCATGTCTACTCTACAGGATCGAGTTTGGGGCATTTCAGTGATCCTTATAGCTCCAAACTGGTCCGGGCTGTAGCATTCTGACCTGATCAAACCTCTGGAAGACACCATGTGGGCTTTCAGATCAACTAGATCTCTGATCCCAAGGACAAGTTTACCACCATACTTCACGTTTGCTAGCTTTAATGACATGGATGTTGAAACCCAGGTCTCTCTGATTTGGTATTTCCCATGGTGTTAAAAGCTGTGATGTCTACCTCCCTACTATGTCTACAAAGAGCTACTATTGCACATGGAAGGCTTATTTCCCCTGGTGCAAGGAAAGAAGGTTTCACACCAGGAAATGCTCAGTGGAAGAATCTTCCTGGAATTAGACATGGATCCGCATTTGGCCCTGAACATATTTAATAGGGAAAATCTCAGCCTACTCCTATTCCAAAGATCACTGGTCCCCTATTTATTGGTCAATACTTTTTACAAGATTCTCTCATGTGGCTCCTCCTGTACCGCTAAATGTGACTCTGTGGGAATTAAATATGGTTCTCCTGGTTCTTTAAAGACTAAATTTGAAACTATCAGGAATATTCCCATTTTGCACCAATTGCCACATGATCTGGAACTGTGATTCTGCCTGTGATTCCAAGTCCAAGTGTAAATAGAGCCTCATTGACATAGGATGCAAAACTGCTCAAATAAGTTTCTGCATTCAAAACCTTTGCTCCTGTGTCTAACAGCAGCAGAATATTGACATTAGTTTTTTTTACACAGTTTTGGCACAGTGACAGTTTAAAATGTATCCTATCCTTTCCAATTGTATGAATTTGCAGACCATTAGGTTACTGATCCACCTGCTTTAAAGGATAAGTTCACCTTTTTTAAAAAATATTAAATGCACATTTTTTTTGCAGGTAAAAAAATGTGCATTTATAATTTATTTTCTAAGGAGCCTGCAGAGCATTGCACAATCAGCAGATTGCCGGTGCAATCTCAGGCTCCTGCAGACTCTCAGCAAAGCTGTCTGCTCATACCCCATGCAGGCAGGCAGTTACCTGGTAGCAGGAAGATCAATGGACTGCAAGAGCAGCTCACTGAGAACTACAAGCCCTCAGCCGCAATGGCTGATGGTACTTGTAGGCATTAATTCATATGAAACTGTTAATGAATGACACAACCGTGTGGGCGGAGACCCACACAGCTGTACTGTTTTTAAAATAGGACAGCAGCTGCGAGGAGAGGATCACCCACCTGCTGTAACATGGATGGGGGATTTTGGGGAGAGGCTGCAGATGCTGGAATATGTTACAGGTTCTAAAAATGGGTGGAACATGTAACATGTCCCAAATGATATGAGCAGATGCACTTTAGGTGGTACAGCCACATTTAGCAAAGTGGTTCAATCTGTTACAGAACCTGCAGTGTTTGCCTTATTCAGGGTACAGCTTAATGCCTTGCTTATGGTGGTTGCAAGAAAAGGATAGCTGCGCTCAAAATAGTACAGATATAGTGATAAACAAATATCAAACCAATAAGTGAAATAATGGGTAATAGTCAATGGTTATAAGTCCAAAAAAATTGGTAAAAAACTCAAACAAAATGTGGAAAAAATGTGACAAATGCAGTATAATCCCCCACCACCATTGAGTGCTGATCACCATTAGGAATGCATGCTTACCAGAGGCAAGCAAAGAAACAGCTTGTGGCTATGACCCAGCCAAGGCCTTTATGTGGATATCAGAGATGGATCACACAAACTTTGACCAGAGACTCCGTGTGGCTGTCACCCACTAGGATGCATGGGAGTGGGTACCGAGTGTAAGCCGGGAAGACAAAAAGGAACCTCCCATAGTGTATTACCGTAATAAATTTATTAATAAGGAATAAGAGATGCACTTACAGAAAAACAAAGGTTAAAAGCATGTAAAGCCCGCCGGCTTGCGAGCGCCCCCCCGCTCGGAAGGTCTACCGCTATGACGTCAGTGCGTCCTGTCCGCCCGACGTATGTTTCGTCATGAATTGACATTGTCTGGGGCACGGGCGACGCACTGACGCATCACGTTAAATACACACCAACATTTAACCAAGCCTTGATCTAAGCTGAGGAACGAAGCGCAAACAAATAGACATGGAGGGCAGATATTATCTAGTCCTCCATGATGGATGTGGGCAAGATGATGGCAACAAAACATAAATAACTAAATATAGTGAGCGATGAAGCCACTATAAGTATATGAAGCAACTAAAAATCGAAACTGGAAATAAATAACAAAAAGGATATATGAACATGGAGGAAAACGGATCAAACTTAGTTAAGACTAGGAATCAGAGGGAGAAATTAATTAAATGGGTAAACATTGCTTCATAAGTTATGAAAAATAATAGAGAAAATGAACCAAAAAATTCTGCGCTGCCCACAACATCAGCAGCTAACACACCACATGGAAAAATGGTAAATGAAAACTAATAAAAAAAAGTGTAGCGCTAAAGGTTAATGTGCACAGTAGTCCATGCAAAACTGATCACTGAAAGGTCATATACATATAATGAATGGGTTAATGTCCACAGTCAATATCGACAAACATAGGCGACATGTCCAAACGTGATGGTGTGCATAGGTGAATAGTGTACACAGTCTATGTTGTTATAATGAAAGGAATGTCCATAAATGATGAGATATGAGTCTGTACACAATGGAACTCCCAAAAATTCTTGTAAACGGTGAAATAATATGCACATGTGAAAGGGACCACCACCGGATGTAAGAAAGGCTTACCAGATCGTTTGAACACACTAGGGCATACGCACTGTGTGTCAAACAGGCTTGATTTGCATCAAATAGACCCTGGTTAAAATCAAAAGAGGCAGCAGTGGGGACTGTCCCGACACGTTTCGTCTCCAAAGGACACCCCAGATGATGTCCTTTGGAGACAAAACGTCGGGACGGTCCCCACTGCTGCCTCTTTCGATTTTAAGCAGCGCTGTTTTTATACCTATCCATGTGAGTGGTTTTAAATAAATGTATTTTACTTTTATGGAATTACGCTATGGTCCATTTCTGTTTCCTCTTTGGTACTCTGCAATTGCCCGGTGAATTTTGAGCTTGGGTCTATTTCTGGCAACACAGTTCCTAAGATCCCATCTGGCTGTCGTTTATACACATCACCTTGACAGTACCACCCCAGGATCCATTTGATGCAAATCAAGCCTGTTTGACACATGCGTGCGTATGCCCTAGTGTGTTCAAACGATCTGGTAAGCCTTTCTAACATCCGGTGATGGTCCCTTTCACATGTGCATATTATTTCACCGTTTACAAGAATTTTTGGGAGTTCCATTGTGTACAGACTCGTATATCTCATCATTTATGGACATTCCTTTCATTATAACAACATAGACTGTGTACACTATTCACACCATCACGTTTAGACATGTTGCCTATGTTTGTCGATATTGACTGTGGACATTAACCCATTCATTATATGTATATGATCTTTCAGTGATAATTTTTGCATGGACTACTGTGCACATTAACCTTTAGCGCTACACATTTTTTTATTATGAAAAATAATAAATAATAATAAATATTGAATGCAAAATAAATAAATAATAAATATTAAATGGGGAAAAATGGGAATAAAAACATGAATGTCGAGGCGCATGCGCGGCAGCTCCATGGACGGTCGCTCGTTCTGAGAGCTCCGCTCCACTCCGGCCAGCATACACCGCCACAGCCACGAGAAGCGGCGGAACCTACACATCGGACCCCCCCCTTATCTCCCGGAGTCCTGGGGGACCCCCTCGCATGATCGGGGGCTCAGCAAGACGGGACCTTTCCCGATCCCTGGATCCCGGACCGCGGCCTACACGAAAATGGCGGCCGCTAGCGCCGCACGAGGCCCCATAAAGAATCCAGCGGCATCCCTGGAAGACTTCCCTCCTCTGCCTTCACATGCAGACAAGATAAACCCACCAACAGTGAGTAATCCCCTGGATAGGATATTTCCAGCATCCCCCACTGATTCTCTAGGATGTAGCCCTATGGAAGTTCCCCCCCCCCGACCCAGATGGAGGAGAGATGCTCCACATCCAGCCCCCAGCCTACCTCTCCTGGCCCTATCCCCACAGATTTCACAGACTTAATGGATACCTTTTCTAACATGCTCTCCAGAGGGTTAGCACTAAATGCCTCACAAATCACCACCACTATACAGGCAGACTTACAGCAATTGGGCGTTAGAATTGAGGCAATTGAATCAAAGACTGATCAAATCGCAGCAGTCGCCAACCAGAACACTGACAGGATCCAAGAATTACATGAACAACTGGACATGGCATACTCAAAACTCGATGACCTCGAGAATAGGTCTCGCAGATATAACTTTAGGCTAAGGGGACTTCCAGAATCGTTCAAAGACACAGATAAAATCGTTCGCTCATTCATCAAACACTTACTTCCGGACATTCCAGAATACAGATTGGAGTTAGACCGAGCCCACAGGGCCTTACAACCTCCGCGCCAGGACGGCTTGCCCAGAGACATAGTGGTTAAACCCCACTTCTTCAGAGTTAAAGAGGAGGTTATGCACAGAGCAAGAGAAACAGAAAATCTCTCCTTTCAAGGGCACCCGATCCAAATATTCGCAGATGGTCGTTCCCTTTTCGCCTCAACTTTGCCTACCTAAATAAATCATACAGCTTCACTAACTTTAGAGACGGAGAAAGGCTGCTGCTGCAACTGGGCCTTATTTCACACTCGCCAGCAGCACCACCTGCCGAGATGGACCCTAGAACTCCCCAATCAACAAAAAGACCACCACCCTCAAGTCCCATCCAACCCTTGTGGCACAAGCAACAGGCCAAGAGATCCAAAGATGGTCGCCCTCCATGAAGAACAGTTTACTATCAACAGAATCAACCCCCTTTTTACTCCCCAGGAACTCCTGCGGTAGTCTTTTGAAAATGGGACACTGACTTCCTTAACCCCCGTTTTCTCCTGGCAGAACCTTAGCCAGATTCGTTTTGAGATTTTTCCCCCCTCCCCCCCCCCCTCCCCCCCCCCCACCCTTTTTTCTTTTTTTTCTCCTCCCTGTTTTTTGTTTTTTTGATGCTGAGAAGTCTATGGTTCGCTTCATCTCTCCCAGGACTCCTTTTTAGCATGTTTTTTCAGGGTTTCAATTTTGGTATTATTTTTGGCGGTTTGGCCGGAGTGGCGGCACTTCGCCTCCACGAGTCTCTGAGTGGTATTTTCCCCCACTCAGAGACACTTCCATGACCCCATTTGGGGGGGGGGGTTTGTTCTAAGGGAAAACCTTGCAGGAGGCAAACACCCACCTTTCCATCCTGTAGGGGTTCTTGCAAGTTACTCAGTTTTAACCGAAATGTTTTCTTGGATATGGCTTTTGTTCTATATTGCTTTTGACATGTCTGGTCTCTCCCACCCAGGGTCAACCCTTCTTCATTTCCTCACCTCTCCCTCCCACCTATCCCCGGAGTCACTCAGGAGTCACACGAGGCAGTTGCTACTAGGAATCCCAGGAACTCAGGCCGTGGAGGATTGGACGCATGTACATATCTTGAAATCCCAGGTAAGCACTGGTTATGTGGGACGCTCATCCCCCCCTTCTGATCCATGCACTCTGACACACTGATGCCCCCCCCTTCCCTCTGTATTGCCACACACAATGTGCAGGGAATGAATTCTCCAGTCAAAAGACGCAAATTATTTAACCTATACAAATCACAAAAAATAGCAATTCTTTTATTACGAGAAACTCACTTCCCATCCTCATACAATCCCTCCTTCCTCCATGGCCACTACACTCAGTTTTTTCTCTCCAATGCTGACAATAAGACAAAAGGGGTTGCTATTTGCTTCGCAAAACATCTTAAATTTTCTCCCACAGATGTCATTAAAGACCAAGCGGGCAGGTTTCTTTTAGTAAAGGGCACGATTGAGGGATCAATGCACTCATTTATCTCTTACTATGCCCCGAATAAAGGCCAGGCTTCCTTCATCTCCACAATGATGTCCACACTAGGCCCAAAACTTGAGGGGAAGATCATAATGGGAGGAGACACAAATCTCCCTTTTGACATCTCACTGGACAAAGCGGGCTCTGGTCCTCCTCGTCCTAGAAAACCACCAAAACAAAGCACTAAAATAGCCTCCACACTGTGTTCCTTGGGCCTTGTGGACATCTGGAGGGAAATGAATCCTAAGGCCAGAGACTTCACTCATTATTCCGCCCCACACCACCTCTACACGAGAATCGACCACATTTTTATTCAATCACAAAACATTCCTAGAGCTCTCAAAGCAATTATCAGGGACTCCCCTATATCTGACCACTCAATGGTTGTCTTATATATGCAGCAATCCCCCGACCCGGGCAACAAATTTATATGGCGCCTCAATGAAGGGCTCCTCAGTGACCCAATACAATGTTCGATCATAGCAAAAGAGATACAGGAATACTTCCGTTTAAACGATACTGAAGAGGTCTCTCCGGAGACGCTGTGGGCTGCTCATAAGGCAGTACTCAGAGGAAAAATTATTAAAATCTCCACCAACCTTAAGAAGGAACGTACAGCTGATATCAATAACCTTTGGCTTAAATTCCAATCTTTGTGTAAAGCCCATAAGCGGAACCCCACCAAAGATTCTCTAGAGGCGCTGGAGAATGCGAGGACTTCTCTAAACCTGGCCCTTACCTCCGAAGCTGAGAAACAGCTCCGGTGGTCGGGTGCCCGCTTTTATCACCAAACTGGCAAAATAGGAACCAAATTAGCAGCCAAATTGTCACCAAAACCGAGATCGATCGCCTTCCCCAAAATTCGCACCCCATCAGGTGATCTCACCCAAAACCCAAAACGGATAATGGAAACATTCCACGATTTTTACACTTCACTATATAAAAAGGAAAAAGTATCATCTAATCATTCCATAGACAACCTACCCCTTCCCAAATTATCCCCGGCCCACTCGGAACTTCTAGAGGGTCCAATTACTGAACCCGAAGTGCTCGAGGTAATTAAACACCTGAAACAAAACTCAGCCCCGGGCCCGGATGGCTTCTCCGTTGGCTATTATAAAAAATTCGGTCCCATATTAACCCCGTACTTAGTCAGATTTTTTAATTCCCTCAGGTCTGATTCTCCCCTGGATAAAGCCCTAAATCTTGCCTTCATTTCGGTCATTCCGAAACCCGGCAAAGACACGACTATGGTTGCCAATTATCGCCCTATCTCCTTAATCAATAATGATTTAAAAATCTTAACTAAAGTTCTCTCCAACCGGCTAGCGTCCTGTATAGCTCTCTATGTTAATAAGGACCAGGTGGGCTTTATCCCGGGGAGACAAGGTCCTGACCAGATCAGGAGAGCAGTCGACATCATTTCTTTACTCAATTCTCAATGGGATGGGGGTCCCCCACAACATGGGTTTCTGTTGTCCGTTGACCTGCAGAAGGCCTTCGACACAGTTTCCTGGCCATACCTATTCCAGGTTCTAGATCGGTGGGGTTTTGGTCCACGATTCTTGAGCATCCTTAGGGCCCTGTACTCTGGCCCAAGTGCACAGGTCAGACTGCAGGGCTTTTACTCCGAGCCCCTTACTATAGAAAGAGGAACGAGACAGGGTTGCCCTCTATCCCCCCTTCTATTCGCCATAGCCATGGAATCCCTGGCTGTTGCGATTATCAACCATCCCGACATTAAAGGGGTGATGTATGGCAAACAGGAGCACAAATGTGCCCTTTTTGCGGATGATTTATTACTCTTCGTGACATCCCCTCTGATCTCCACTCCTAATATTTTCTCTTTACTTGATAAATTTGGCGACATATCGGGTCTGCGAGTCAATGTATCCAAATCCTCAGCCCTGAACATTACGGTCCCACCCAATACCCTAAGTAGCCTACAAAACCACTTTCCATTTTCATGGAATGAGGTCTCTCTCCCTTATCTAGGAATACACCTCACGGCAAGTATAGCCTCCCTCTATTCCTCCAACTACCCGGCCATACTCCGCAAATTGATATCGGACCTTTCCCACTGGGATAATCACAATCTATCCTGGCTGGGCCGTATTAATGCGGTCAAAATGACTCTCCTCCCACGCATTCTCTACTTATTCAGATACCAATCCAAAAATCGCAAGTACAACCACTCCATTCCAAAATCATAAAATTCATTTGGGGCCAGAAGGGAAGTCACTGCGCTCAAAATATCCTTTTCAGGTCTAAATCACAAGGGGGACTAGCACTTCCCAATATTTGGTGGTACTATCAAGCAGCCCAGTTAGCTCAAATCTCCGTCGTATACTCAAAAGGCCCGAAGCCTGATTGGGTCACAATGGAACGTCAAGCAGTCCCTCTCCACACAATTGACTTTTTGTTGTGGTCTCCTACTAAATCGAGACCGCCCATACTTGCCCCCACGTTGTCTCATTCTCTGGCCCTATGCGACCGACTTTATAAAAACTCCTCCTTGATTTCCTCCCTCAAACCCCTCACACATATTTTTCATAACCCTGACTTTCTGCCAGGAATGAACATATTAGCGTTTAGCTGGTGGCTGAATAAGGGATTACTCAGAATAGGGAACTATTTCTCCTCCTCAGGTCCTCTCACTCTGGCTTTCTGCACTAGCAAGCTGGAAATGCCTCAGGCTGAACGTTTTCGCTTTATGCAAATACAACATTTCCTTCATTCCCTCTGGCCAAATAAATCAATACCCCCCTCAATATCTAACTACGAGTCTTGGTGTGCGGGTGCAGTGGATCAGAGAGGGGGGATTTCCATCATATATGCACCTCTAGCATCAGTAGCGTCCAAGCCTCCATACGCCTTATCCTGGGAAAAGAACCTGGACCTCTTGTGGGATAGTGACCAATGGTTCACCTGCTTCCAGCGCTCTTTTAAAGGTATATTAAATGTTTCTCTCATGGAGGGGAGCATCAAGGTACTCATGAGGTGGTATAGGGTTCCCTCTCTTCTTGCAAAGATATACCATGATGCTTCCCCGCTGTGCTTTAGAGGATGTGGCCATATAGGGACAATGTTTCATGTATGGTGGGCTTGCCCCCGCATACGGAGTCTATGGAACAAAATTTTCTCGGTAATACGCAAAAT
Source organism: Lithobates septentrionalis (assembly GCA_037952835.1). Lineage (NCBI taxonomy): Eukaryota > Metazoa > Chordata > Amphibia > Anura > Ranidae > Lithobates > Lithobates septentrionalis. The sequence goes on from JBBDGP010000820.1 coordinate 1,383,187, forward strand.
GACCTCTGTTCATATACCCCAATCTCCAGAGATAGCTCTACTGAATATGAAAGTGGAAAAAGTAGATAAATATACACAGAAATTGATATTCTTCATCCTTCTGGGCGCCAAAATCACAATTGCCTCTTGTTGGAAAAAACGCAGGGTTTCTTTTGCAGCAGTGAAGCATAAAATATCCTGGATTATGGCGCAAGAGAAGATTGTTAGCATTATACAGGACAAAACTCGTGTTTTCGAATTAACCTGGGAACCTTGGGCTAATTTTTGCCATATCTCCTTGTGCCCTGGTGTTAGTTTACTAGGGCAACAGGCTCCCTGAGTGACTCCACGGATACTCCTCCTCCCCTGTGATTTTCCCCTCATCTCCCTCCCCCCCCTTATCCTGGTTCCCCTTCCCCTTTTCCTAAACTCCCTCAGTATCGCGGTTTTAAAGTAGCTGTAAGAAGTTGGACCTTGTCTCTTACCTATTAATACTTACCGGGAGAGTTTAAATAATACCTTAAGAATCCCCGGGCTTCATAAGGCTAGGGCATTTCTGTAACATGTAGCTCTCCTTCAGTTTGAGGATACGTAGCTAGGGTGGTTTGACCACTTGACAATAGAGACCTATGAAGTAGGGAATCCATTGTTCCTACAATGGAACAAAATTATTAGACGCCTCTGGTGGGGGAGGCTGGGACTGAGATTGAGGGTTCGGGAGGGTGGGGCGGTCCCTCGCCCACAGTGAGTCCCCATTTGGGGTGGGTGAAGAATAGCCTTGCCTGCTCCCTGAGCCCTTGAATATATAAGAGATCCTTCTTTTACATACCAGTGTTCCTCCCCTTCCGGCTCCGCTATAACCCTGCCTCCTCTTGTCTTATGACCCTGCGGTAGTTTCCTCTTATTTCGTTCGAGCAAATGTAACCTGCTATTCCAAGCTGATTCGCTAGTCTTGTTTTAAGAATTTTCATTAACGTGGCTTTATTTTAGTTCTCTCACTTATAAACCCCGCATTAGGAGGCTAAGCCTCAGATGTATTTGTACTTCTAATTTCCCTTCTACCTTTATTCCATGTAATGTTTGATGCAAATTTTGTGTCTGATATATTTTTATTATTAAGAATAAAAATTTATTGAAAGAAAAACATGAATGTCTCGATCCTGAAATCACATGGAGTTTACAATTCGTTGATACAGTGGGTGAAACATTTAAAAAATTAAAATATTAAAATATGAAAATTAGGTGGATGTAAAGTGAAATGGCCTAAGATTAGTAAGATTAAGAATTGTCTATAAAGGAATTTACATCCACATCTATGTTGAGACCAAATGGGTCTATGGATCCATGTCATTTCGAGTTGGGAAATACTCCTAGTGAGGGAACTGCCTCTCCAGTGTAGGCGGTATTTATCAATACCTTAAAAAATTGTTTTGGACGGATCTTTATTATGGCACTGAAGATAATGTCTGGATACAGAGTGCTTGGGCTTACAGGTAAAGCAATTTGCTTTTGGTTTACAGTTTTTGTCAGTTTTTGTACTTGAACAGGAACATCATTGCCATCTATGAGGCATAGCATATTATTAGCTTCCTAGACAGTTACTGTATGTCCATCTGCCCCCCCCCCCCCCCCCCAATCTACAGCTCTTGACAAAGTAAGTGTATCTGGCTCTATAAGCAGCCTTTCCCTTTTGGGTTTGAAGTAAAGATGGGTCGAACAGCCTCCTGTTCAGTTCGCACCAAAACTCCTGAAAAGAAGAAATTTTAGAACAGCGAACCCTATTAAAGTCTATAGGACCCGAACTTGTAAAATCAAAAGTCCCCATTTGAAGGCTTATATGCAAGTAACTGGCCATAAAAAGGGTGTGGGGTCCAGGTACTGCCCTGGGGGACATGTATAAATGCAATTTTTTTTTAAAGATCATTTTTACAGGAGCAGGGATTTTAATGATGCTTAAAGTGCAACAATGGGGGCGTGGCTTGGCAGCGGATGTAGTCATTCGCACGTCTTGTGAGCTCTGCCGAAAATCCGTTCAGAAATCCTGCAAATCATTGCTGTCCGCCCGAACTTGGCACTAGATTCCCCCCCGGTACACCAGCTACGCTCGCCTGCTCACAGCGATACTTTAGCATGGCTTCAAAACAACCCAGACGCGGCTCCACGGCCCGCTCCGCTCCGGACCACGAGGCCCAAGATGGCGGCGCAGCACTAAAGTCGGCTGCAGTGAAACACAGGGAGGCTGTGCAGAGGCTCTTCCCCCAGACCGACATGTGGGACTTACCAGAGCCGAAAGGCAATAGAGCAGAGAGTCGTAGTGGCTCACAATCGGAAGCAGATGACACTGTTCCCCTGGAAGACCCGCACGCTGCTCTGCTGCCCTGGGATACAGTGAGTACTTTACCTATGCCCCAAAGATCACATAAGGCCCAAGCCTCGAGCTCGCCTGAGCAGAAACTCACACTGAGGGATATCTTTTCTGCAGTTACATCCTGTAATCTCTCCATTACTGCACTTGCATCGGAGGTTAAAGGGATGAAGGCAGAGATGTCTTTCATGCGTCAGGATATGCAGAAATTAAGGGACCGAACCTCGACCACTGAGGGGCGTATTAGCACCATAGAGGATGAATGGGCCCCCATGCAAAGAGACACACATGCTCAACAATTAATGGTGGCCAAACATGATGCAAAACTCGATGATTTAGAAAACAGGCTTCACAGAAATAACGTCAGAGCTGTTGGCATCCCTGAAAAAATGGAAGGAAGGAATCTGGTCGATTTTATTGAAAAGTGGCTGTTGGAAAAATTTGGGAAAGACTCATTCTCCCCCATGTTTGCAGTGGAGCGGGCGCATCGTGTCCCGTCTAGGCCCTTGCCCCCAGGCAATACAGGGACAGAGACATAATTTTGTCAAAAGCACGTACCTTGGGAGATGCCCTGGTGATTGATAATTCCAAAATATCACTGTTCCCAGACTTTTCGGCTGAAGTACAAAAGCAGCGAGCACAGTTTAATGATATTAAAAAGAGACTTCGTTCTCTGGAATTACAATACTCCATGCTCTATCCGGCCCGTCTTTGCGTGGTAGCCAGGGAGGAGGTACATTTCTTTGAGAGGCCTGCGATGGTGGTGCAGTGGCTGGACAGAGAGGAAAGATCCTTACGAGAAGATCTGGGCAGACTGCGCAGAAATACCTGAAGATTAATGTTTTTTTCCCTTTATCTTTTTTTTTACTTATGTAATAATGGTGCAACTATTATCCGCATATAACAGATCTGATCACAAGATGGCAATTTTCCTTTCAAGGCGGAGGACACCGCTCGCAAAGATTGTCAGTTGTAGCTATGTTTATGCAGGTAAAACAAGGTTGCCTATTGGCTCTTCAAAGCCGGCTACTGAATTTAGCCCCCCAGTTGCGGGTCCCTCGTGGACATTACAGTTTTGGTTTTTTTCTCTTGTTTTTTTTATTTTCTGTTGCTTGGGACTCAGTTAATTCATTTGTCCTGGTACTGCCTAACCTATTCTCTTACAGGTCTAAGAATTTACACCAAAGACTGCCTAATGCTCACGGTCTTGATAGACAATATAATTGTGGTCATCTTAGGCATACTTTCTGTGCCTTTTACAACTTCACCTCATTTACATGTGCTTTAATGTTTTATGGCTAGACAGATAGTGCTTACTAGTTGGAATGTTAGGGGTCTGGGAGACAGAGTGAAACGCCTAGCTGTACTTCATATGCTTCAACGTATGGGAACTTCAGTAGTGTGTCTTCAGGAGACACATATTTCACCTAGTCAAGAAACCTCATTTTCTACCAAATTATTTGGCGCTCAGTTCCACTCTGTCTTCTCCTCCTATGCTAGAGGTGTCAGCATCCTGATAGGTAAAAATGTCAGCTTTACCCATTCACTATCACTTGTTGACCCTTATGGTCCTTATGTTTTTCTAGTATGCTCATTAGACGGTTTGCAATGCATTATCGGAAATATATATATACCGCCCCCTTTTTCGATAGAGGTCGTTAAGACACTGGCCTCCTTTCTCTCACAGCACCCAGGGATTCCAGCACTTATTGTTGGAGATTTTAACAATTATCTGGATGCTGATTTAGATAAGATGCCCGCAAAAGCCCCCTCGGGTGGGATGAGAGGGGGACAAACTTCCTTTGCTCGCCTCATTGTGGAGCTGGGGTTGAGGGATGTTTGGAGGATGAGCCACACACAAGTAAAATGTTATTCATGTTTTTCTGCTACACACAGGGGCTTCTCCAGGATTGATCTCGGTCTGGGTAATGATATGATGCTACCATTAGTAACCTCCACAAAATATGGAGAAAGAACTGTTTCTGATCACTCTCCCCTATGTATAGAGATTCTTACATCTGGCGTCTCCAAGAGGAGTTACTGGAAGCTCAACCCGTTTTGGTTGTCATTGTTTCCTATGCCTGACCCTATTTATGATAATTTAGAATTTTTTATTCGGTTTAACAAATCTTCATCTCGCCCTGGCATTTTTTGGGACACATTAAAAGCATTCTTGAGAGGTCAATTTATTAAATCTATTAATGCCATTAAGACCGAGACCAAGATATGGGAGCAAACTGTTTTGAACGAGGTTAAGAGGGCTGAATCTGCTTTTATTGAATCCCCTTCAGAAGGCACCGAGAAAACTTTTTTTGAGGCTCAACACATGGCCAAGCATCTGGTGTTAACTACTGCGGAAAAGAAAAGGTTTTTTCTTCAACAGAAATATTTTGAAGAGGGAGAAACCACAGGCCATATGCTTGCCATGATGATACGCTCAAAAAAAGGCTCATCTCACATAGAAGCAATCACTGACTCATCAGGTACTTTGGTTTCCTCCCATGCAGATATATTGTCCATGTTCAAGGATTTCTATGCTGATGTGTACTCCTCCTCTAAGGTCAAGCCCACCCTGACAGAAATTAATTCTTTTCTAGATCAATGCCAATTACCGCAGCTTCAGACTCAGGATGTAGCACAGTTGAACGCTCCCCTTAAGGCTGAGGAACTGTTGGAGGCATTGGTGCTTTCCTCTCCTGGTAAGTCTCCGGGCTCGGATGGCTTGCCGGCGGAGGTATACAAGCAGTACTCTGAAACATTATTATTACACTTAAAAGAAGTGTTTGAGGATGCCAAAAAAATAGGTAGTTTACCCCAATCTATGAATGAAGCAATTATTGTCCTTCTCCTTAAACCTGGTAAAGAGGCCCATCTCCCGGACTCATATAGACCCATATCGTTATTAACAACAGATGTAAAACTTCTAGCAAGGGTACTGGCCACAAGATTAGCTAAAGTAATCCATAAGGTGGTCCATAAAGACCAATCTGGGTTTATTCCATCGAGATCCACAGCCATTAACATAAGACGACTTTTTCTCAACCTCCGGATTCCTGTTGATAACCCAGGCAGAAGAGCAATACTGTCATTAGATGCCGCCAAGGCCTTCAACAGTGTTGAATGGCCTTATTTATGGGAAACTTTGCAGTGCTTTGGCTTAGGAGATAATTTCATTCAATGGGTTAAACTGTTGTACTCAGCCCCCACGGCTAGAATCCGCGTAAATGGTGATCTTTCAGATTTGTTTCCCCTTTTTAGGGGTACGAGACAGGGGTGTCCACTCTCACCCCTGCTATTTGCGCTAGCTCTTGAGCCACTGGCAGCGGTGGTAAGATCCTCACAGTCTATTGTGGGCTTTTTCAGAGGTCCAGTGTCCGATAAGATCATCCTTTACGCGGACGATACTTTCCTTTATCTGGGGGACGTGGAGGCAATACAGCACTTTGGTTCATTATCAGGATTCTCCATTAATTGGAGTAAATCCGTCATTCTTCCGGTGGACGAACCAACGATCACTTTGCCGGCCAATGCAGAGCCGCTTAAAGTGGTCTCCTCATTTAAATATTTAGGAATACAAGTATCGGTTAACCCAAACAAATATTTAGAGGATAACTTACTACCTCTTTTTAAAAGACTTCAAATGACATGCAGTACTTGGTGTAAACTCCCCTTATCAGTAATTGGTAGAATAAATTTAATTAAAAAGGTTTGTAGACCCCAACTTTTATACATTATGCACAATTCTCCGCAATGGATACCCCGCAGGTGGTTTAATCATGATGAGACATTGTTTAGATCCCTAATATTTAGGAAAAAAGTTGCTAGAATAGGTCTTTCCACCTTGCAGTATGGTAAAGATCGGGGAGGAGGTGTAGTTCCTAACCCTAAACTATATTTTTATGCCTCTCAACTACAACACTTGAGTGGTCTTGGGTTGCTGAGTGATTCTGACTCGATCGAAAGCATGTTGCGAACTGGAACACTAAAAGCATCAGTGCTAGCGAATCTGGAGGCAGGACTGTTACACTTGCCACAAACGGCACCCACCATCATTCTTCTGAAAAAACTATGGTCCACGGTCAAAACTACACTAAAAATTGTAGGCTTTTTAGCAGAAACCCCTCTGTGGAACAATCCGAATTTAGCAGAAGTTTATAAATTAGAGGGATTCCAAGTTTGGAAGAACGCCGGAATCCATAGTATATCTCAATTTAATCAGAACATATTAAAATCTTTTATGGAGCTGCAATCGGAATTTGGGCTTCCTAGACATCAATTTTACCGGTACCTTCAGTTACGACATGCTCTCCAGGCCCAGGGCCAGACATTTGTTCTCTCACTGGCCACTCATACCCTAATAAATGATATCTTCTTCGGACAGGAAAAAAAGGGCCTAATATCTCACATCTACTCACATTTGCTTTTAGCCATACAAGACATCACAACCTTACCATGTAGACGTAGATGGATAGAGGACCTGGGGGAGGTGAGGGAAGACACATGGGGCATATGCCTTCAGACAGGGCCATTAACTTCTGTTTCACAAACACATAGACTTTCACATTTATTCTTATTACATAGGGCTTACCGTACACCAATACAATTACATTGATGGGGTAGCAGAGGTTCTTCCCTGTGTCCTAAACGTTGCAGAGAGGAGGGATCACTGATCCATCTGATGTGGCGCTGCCCCAAGTTACATCGCTACTGGGGCGATGTTACCGAGGTAATTTCATCGGTGTTTCAAATTAGGGTCCCTCTGGACCCCCTGATATGTATCTTAGGAGCGATAGATGAAGAAATATACCCCCCTCCCATTAATATAGCAATAATCAGATTGCTATATCTGGCTCATAAGCTGGTGGCCAGATTTTGGCTATCATTAAATGTTCCAACCAAAAAACAATGGATAGAGCAGGTAAACTATATCCTCATCAGGGAACATTTAACATATCAGCATAGAAATGCCTCTCGGAAATTTAATTCCATATGGCAACCCTGGCTGGACACCCCGGGATTGGCACCCCCACAACTAATTATGCTCAGGTTATTTCAAGTTTAAGAGAGCACTGTTGACAAGTATAATATTTGGTGTATTCATATTTTGTTTTCATGAGATTGTACCTATTTGTGCAGACCAAGAACAAGGTTTATGGTTAGATGACCAGTTGGTCGTCTGTTAGCTGTGTTGGGTTGGAGAATTTCTACTCTCCTACACAACACGGTTTGTTGTTATATTAATGTAAGATTTATTTGATGCCACTGTTGTAATAATCCCCAATTACCTTAAACACACATAGACAAGATGACATTTATTGTTCTGATGTTACAACTCATACTGTGTCATTTTTAATAATTTGATGCGTGATATGTATTTTTGTCTTTGGTGGCTCAATAAAAGAATTTTCGGATTTAAAAAAAAAAAAAAAAAGTGCAACAATAAAAATGAAAAATTCCTCTAAATATAGTGCCGGGGGGGGGGGGGGGGGGTCCCCTTATTCTGCCTTTAAAGTAGAGTATCTGTAGCATGTATAAAACATGCTGCAGCAAAATTGACATTTTTAAAGAAAAAAATTAATGAAATGACATTTAAATTGCCGGCAATGCAATACCATTTCTGGCAATATAAAATGTTAAAAAGAACGGCGTGGGGCCCCCAAAATCCATACCAAACGCTTATCAGAGCATGCAGCCTGGCAGGTCAGGAAAGGGGGGGTGAGCGAGCAGCTTCCCCTCCTGAACCATACAAGGCCACATGCCCTGAACATGGGGGGGGTGGGTACTTTGGGGCGGGGGGTCTCTGCCCCCCCACCCCAAAGCACCTTATTCCCATGTTGATGGGGACAAGAGCCTCATCCCCACAACCCTGGGCTGTGGTTGAGGGGATCTGTTGGCAGGGAGCTTATTGGAATCTGAAAACCCCATTTAACAAGGGGGGCCTCCAGATCCTGCCCCCCCTATGTGAGTATGAGGTACCCATATACCTATTCACCAAAAAAGTGTCAAAAAGTAATAAAAACACAGAGACAGTTTTTGAAAATTCCTTTATTAAAAAATACAAAAAAACAGTGTCCCCCTGATGTAAATCACTCAGCAATCACATCAGTACCCCTACCTATTCACCAAAAAAGTGTAAAAAATTAATAAAAGCACCAACCTCTACGATGTTATCACAGCCATTAACCATTTCAGCCCTGGACCAATTGGCTGACAAAAGACCAGAGCACTTTTTTGCGATTCGGCACTGCGTCGCTTTAACTGACAATTGCGCAGTCATGCGAAATGGCTCCCAAACAAAATTGATGTCCTATTTTCCCCACAAATAGAGATTTCTTTTAGTGGTATTTGATCACCTCTGCGGTTTTTATTTTTTGCGCTATAAACAAAAAATTAGAGACAATTTTGAAAAAAACGCATTATTTTTTACTTTTTGCTATAATAACTATCCACAAAAAATATAAAAAAAAAAACATTTATTTTCCTCAGCTTAGGCCGATGCGTATTCTTTTACATATTTTTGGTAAAAAAAACTGCAATAAGCATTTATTGATTGGTTTGCGCAAAAGTTATAGCGTCTACAAAATAGGGGTTAGTTTTATGGCATTTTTATTAATAATTATTTCTTTACTAGTAATGGCGGCCATCAGCAATTTTTATCGGGACTGCGACATTATGGCGGACAGATCGGACACTTTTGGTGCTATTTTGGGACCATTCACATTTACACAGTGATCAGTGAGATTAAAAATGCATTGATTACTGTGTAAATGTGACTGGCAGTGAAGGGGTTAACCACTAGGGGCCCTGTAGAGGTTAAATGTGTCCTACATCAGCATTTCCCCATTCTTCCTCTTCCGTGAGATGATCGTGGGTATCCCCGCTGACATTGAGTCAGCGGGACCCACGATGACACTCATGGAGCTTGCAGCGGGCGGGTGTGCGCGCCCCCGTGCCTGCAAGCCGCTTCTTAAAGGGCAATGTTCAGGTACGTTAATATGCCTGTACGTGCCCTTCTGCCGACGTATATCGGTGTGAACCGGTCAGCAAGTGGTTAAGATTACTTACGAATATGAGCATTCTCTCTCATGAAGATCTGACACCCAGTCTAAATTTGATGCTGTATTCTGTATTCCTATTTATGTTAAATATTTCAATAAAAATTTTATTTATAAAGTAATAAAAACACACAGACAGTTTTTGACAATTCTATTACTAAAAAATAAAAAAACACAGTGTCCCCCGATGTAGAACCATCGTCAATCACAATGCCCGCACCGCCAGACCCGAAAAAGAAAAAAAGCAAGCACTGGTCCGTGATGACACAAGGGGGCGGTGCCACCATGTTACATCTCCAGGTGGCCCTGCCCTTACCTATATAAGATCTGCCAAATGGCAAGCCAGTCATTAGGCGGTTTGCCTTAGTTGATTCCGGGCTCTGGCTGTCACTGAAGAATCGGGTGCAGCAGCTCTGTGCATAGCGCTGTGTCATGCAGCTCGTGACACTCTCACTGAGTCTGCACTTGGTGAGGATTGTGTAGGTAGGGGCGGCCCTGCTCTGCCACCCCTCTCAACTCGCCGCCTGGGTCCCATGGACTAGGGATGAGCCGAACACCCCCGGTTCGGTTTGCACCAGAACCTGCGAACGGACCGAAAATTTGCATGAACGTTAGAACCCCATTGACTTCTATGGGACTCGAATGTTCAAAATCAAAAGTGCTCATTTTAAAGGCTAATTTGCATGGTATTGTCCTAAAAAGGGTTTGGGGACCCGGGTCCTACCCCAGGGGACATGTATCAATGCAAAAAAAACTTTTAAAAACGGCCGTTTTTTCGGGAGCAGTGATTTTAATGATGCTTAAAGTAAAAAAAAAAAGTGAAATATTCCTTTAAATATCGCTCCTGTGGGTGTCTATAGTATGCCTGTAAAGTGGCACGTGTTTACCGTGTTTAGAACAGTCCCTGCACCAAATGTCATTTTTAAAGGAAAAAATCTCATTTAAAACTGCTTGCGGGTTTAATGTCATGTCGGGTCCTGGCAATATGGATGAAAATCAGTGAGACAAACGGCATGGGTACCCCCCAGTCCATTACCAGGCCCTTTGGGTCTTGTATGGATATTAAGGGGAACCCCGCACCCAAATTAAAATAAGGAAAGGTGTGGGGCCACCAGGCCCTATATACTCTGAACAGCAGTATACAGGCGATGCAAACAAGACAGGGACTGTAGGTTTGTTGTTAAGTAGAATCTGTTTGTAATTTTGAACGGGTACATTTTTAACGTGTTTAGCTCCAGCCAAAAAATCTTTTTTAAGCTTTTTGGAAAACATAGGGAAGGGTTATCACCCCTGTGACATTTGTTTTGCTGTCTTTCCTCCTCTTCAGAAGATTTCACCTCACTTTTTGTCCCAATGACAAATGTTTTTTGAAAATTTGGGTTTTTTTGTGGAACAAGGATTGGAAAGCATCAGTGGAAAGGAGAAATGTGTTTCCCATATTAACTCTTACAGGAGAGAATTTCCCTTCCTAGGGGTAGATTTCATCTCACTTCCTGTTGTCTCCTTCCGTTTGCAAGTAGGAGTCATTTGTAAGTTAGATGTTTGAAAGTAGGGGCCTGCCCTATATACTCAGCAGAAATTTGGGCCTTAGGTGTTGTTGTGGTCACAACACTGTAAGCCCTCACAGGGCCCTGCTGTGAAATATTAGATCAAGAATTCTAATTACATGCCCCTGTTGAACAGGGGCAGAAAAACTGGGCCTTTGGTGGTGGTGGTGGTGGTGCTAGTGCCACAACACTGTAAGTCCTCACTCGCTCTTGGTGGGTGCAGAAATGGGCCCTGCTGTGAAATATTAGATCAAGAATTGTAATTACATACCCCTGTTGAACAGGGGCAGAAAAATTGGGCCTTTGGTGGTGGTGGTGCTGCTGGTGCCACAACACTGTAAGTCCTCACTCGCTCTCGGTGGGTGCAGAAATGGGCCCTGCTGTGAAATATTAGATAAAGAATTGTAATTACATGCCCCTGTTGAACAGGAGCTGAAAAATTAGGCCTTAGGCACTGGTGCTGGTGCCACAACACTGCATCCCCTCACAGACACTCTAGTTGGAACGCAGGAACGAGCCCTGCTGCAAAGTATTGCATCAAAAATTGTAATTACACGCCCCTGTTAGACAGGGGCTGAAAAATTGTGCCTTAGGCACTGGTGGTGGCGCCCAGAACCAAAAATGTTCTTACAAGCTATCAGCGTGATGATTGAGGAGGAAGAGGATAATTACTCAGGGATAGTCACTCAGCATCAGCATAGGCAGTCTTTGAAGGGATCTGAGATTTCAGAAAAAAATATTCGGTTACATCAGCATCAGGTGCTTGGTAGCTGGTGGTGATCCAAGACTGGTTCATTTTTATGAAGGTCAGTCGATCGACCGAGTCGGTGGACAGACGCACCCTGTGATCGGTTACCACGCCTCCAGCAGCACTGAATGTGCGTTCAGAAAGAACGCTGGATGCAGGACAGGCCAGTAGCTCAATTGCATACTGTGCAAGCTCTGGCCAGTGATCCATCCTCAAGACCCAGTAACCCAGAGGATTTTCGGTGGGAAAGGTGTCCAAATCTGATCTTGCCCCTAGGTATTCCTGCACCATGTAAAACAGACGCTGGCGATGGTTGCTAGAACCGATCATACCTTGGGGCTGCGGACCAAAAAATTGTCTGAACGCATCGGTCAGACGGCCACCTTCTCCACCGCTCCTTCTTTGACTGACCGAAGCCTCAGCAACACGTTGTCCAGAAACAGGAGTTTGTAACCTCCCAGTCTCTGGGAATGCGTTGCACAGACCTTTCTGCAAGGCCTCCCGAAGATGTTTCATCCTCTGCTCCCTCTGCGATGGCAAGATAAGGTCCACAACCTTACCCTTGTAACGTGGATCAAGGAGGATTGCCAGCCAATATTGGTCCTTCTCCTTGATACCACGAATACGAGGATCCTTACGCAGGCTTTGCAGGATCAGGAAGGCCATGCAGCGTAGGTTTGCTGAGGCATTTGGTCCGGAGTCCTCTGGGTCACTAAGGGCGACATGGTCCGCAGCCACCTCCTCCCAGCCACGTACAAGTCCATGTGTTTCTTGGGACTGATCCCTTAAAGACTGCTGCTGATGCTGAGTGCCAGGCTCCACCTCCATACTGACACAATCTTCCTCCTCCTCCTTCTCCTCCTCGTCCTCTTCCTGTGTGATCGGCAGGCACGCAGGAACACTGTCTGGGTAAAGGGGGCCTTGAGAGCTAAGGAAGTCCTCCTCTTCCGGCCTCTGTTCTGCCTCAAGTGCCCTGTCCTATATTCCACGCAGCATGTGCTCCAACAGGTGGACAAGGGGGACAGTGTCACTGATGCATGCACTGTCACTGCTCACCATCCTCGTGGCCTCCTCAAATGGTGACAGGACAGTGCATGCATCCCTGATCATGGCCCACTGGCATGGGGAAAAAAAACAAGCTCCCCTGACCCTGTCCTGGTGCCATAGTCGCACAGGTACTCATTGATGGCCCTCTGCTGCGTGTGCAGCCGCTGCAGCATGGCCAACGTTGAGTTCCACCTGGTGGGCATGTCACAGATTAGGCGGTTCTTGGGCAGGTTAAACTCCTTTTTGGAGGTCCGTCAGCCGAGCACTGGCATTATATGACCGGCGGAAATGCACACAGACTTTCCTGGTCTGCCTCAGGACATCCTGTAAGCCCGGGTACCTGCCCAAGAACCGCTGCACCACCAAGTTAAGGACGTGAGCCAAACAGGGCACATGGGTCATTTGTCCCTGTCGGAGGGCAGAGAGGAGGTTGGTGCCATTGTCGCAAACCACCATTCCTGCCTTAAGTTGGTGTGGTGTCAACCACCTCTGAACCTGCCCCTGCAGAGCTGACAGAACCTTTGCCCCAGTGTGGCTCCTGTCCCCCAAGCACACCAGCTCAAGCACCGCATGACATCTTTTGGCCTGCGTACTTGCATAGCCCCTTGAACGACTACGGAGCACCGCTGGCTCCGAGGACAAAGCACAGGAAGAGGCCATGGAGGAAGAAGAAGAGGAGGGGGTGGAGGAGAGAGGTGTGTCACAATTATTAGCATTTTGGAGGCGTGGTGGCGGAACAACCTCCAACACTACTGCACCTTGTCCTGCATCCTTCCCAGCTGCCAGCAGAGTCACCCAATGCGCCGTGAAACTTGGGTAACGTCCCTGTCCATGCCTGCTGGACCATGAGTCAGCGGTAATATGCACCTTACCGCTGACCGCCCTGTCCAGCGAGGCATGGACATTGCCTTCCACATGCCAGTAGAGCGCCGGAATCGCCTTCCATGAGAAAAAGTGGCGTTTGAGTACCTGCCACTGAGGAACCGCACATTCCACAAACTCACGGAAGGGGGCAGAGTCTACCAACTGAAAAGGCAGCAGTTGAAGTGCTAGCAATTTTGCCAAGCTAGCATTCAACCGCTGGGCATGTGGATGGCTGGGAGCAAACTTCTTTCGGCGGTGCAGCAGCTGGGGCAGGGAAATTTGCCTGGTACAATCTGACGTCGGTGTACCAAAAGCAGATTGCCCACAAGTACTTGGCTGTGACACACCTAATTCTACACCTTCATTCCTCTCAGTGCAGGTCTCAGAGAGGACTGAAGGTCTAGTGGGGTTGGAAATCTCAGCTGATGAGGAGCAAAGAGAGGTCCTCTTTGTTCTTTGGTGTGGGTCTTTTAGATACACTTGCCAACGAACTGCATGGCAGGTCAACATATGTCTGGTCAAGCATGTGGTACCCAAGCGGGAGATGTTTTGGCCACGCGAGATACGCTTGAGACATATGTTGCAAATAGCAGCGGTGCGATCTGATGCACTCGTCTCAAAAAAGGCCCACACCAAAGAACTTTTTGAATTACGCACAGAGACTTCAGCGCCCTGCACATGTGGAGCTTTGGGGTGTGATACAGTCAATGTGCTGCCCTTAGGCTGGCCCCTGGAGGGCATCCTGCCTCGTTGGTGATGTGCCGCCTCCTCCTCCTCTCTCCTATCAGGCACCGACGTTGAGTCAGTGACCTCATCATCCCCTCCCTCCTCATCACTGGAGCAAACCTGGCAGTATGCTGCAGCAGGGGGAGCATGACTGCCAGATTGCTGTCCTTCTTGGGCACCCCCTCTGTCCGTGCTCATGTTACTGCCTTCATCGAGCTCAGTATCATCATCAGAGCCTTCCAAATGCTGGGCATCCTCCTGGAGCATGTACCCAACACTGTGGTCAAACAGTTAGAGGGACTCCTCAGGAGGACATGGTGGGGCTAGGGAAGGAGTCACTGATGACATTGAGCCGAGGGAAGAGGCCGCTGCTTTGCCAGACAAAGTACCCTGGGCATGGGTGAGAGAGGATGAGTAGGATGAGGATGGCTTGGTCATCCACTCGATCAAGTCTTCCGCATGTCTGCTTGCCCTCTCTTATTGGCTTGTGACTGTCTGCCTCTCCTTCTTGGCCTTCCAGACATACTAATGGCCTGTAGCTGCACTAAGCTGGGATATATATATATATATATATATATATATATATATATATATATATATATATATACACACTGATACTGCAGCTAGCAAAATCAACTGCCTGCCTGTAGTATGAGAACACCACCAACCTTCTACAGGTAGCTTTAGCTGAACACTGTGAGGTGGACGCACCCCATTAACTTGTAGGTTTAGCTGAACGCTGTGAGCAGGACGCACTGCACTAACTGTAAATAGTCTAGCTGCCTGACTGTGGTACTAATAGGATCAAAAGAACACCAGTAATTTTCTTCAGGTAGCTGTATATACTGTAACAAGACAAGCCTGCCTGTCAGTAAGAAGTTAACAGGAACGGATCTAGCTGAACACTGTGAGCAGGACGCACTGCACTAACTGTAAATAGTCTAGCTGCCTGACTGTGGTACTAATAGGATCAAAAGAACACCAGTCATTTTCTTCAGGTAGCTGTATATACTGTAACAAGACAAGCCTGCCTGTCAGTAAGAAGTTAACAGGAACGGATCTAGCTGATCACTGTGAGCAGGACGCACTGCACTAACTGTAAATAGTCTAGCTGCCTGACTGTGGTACTAATAGGATCAAAAGAACACCAGTAATTTTCTTCAGGTAGCTGTATATACTGTAACAAGACAAGCCTGCCTGTCAGTAAGAAGTTAATAGGAACGGATCTAGCTGAACACTGTGAGCAGGACGCACTGCACTAACTGTAAATAGTCTAGCTGCCTGACTGTGGTACTAATAGGATCAAAAGAACACCAGTAATTTTCTTCAGGTAGCTGTATATACTGTAACAAGACAAGCCTGCCTGTCAGTAAGAAGTTAACAGGAATGGATCTAGCTGAACACTGTGAGCAGGACACACTGCACTAACTGTAAATAGTCTAGCTGCCTGACTGTGGTACTAATAGGATCAAAAGAACACCAGTAATTTTCTTCAGGTAGCTGTATATACTGTAACAAGACAAGCCTGCCTGTCAGTAGGAAGATAACAGGAATGGATCTAGCTAAACTGAATACAGTGTATATATATATATATATATGCAACACCTGGGATGCATATATATACACAATACTGTCAGAAAAGAGCCTGTCAACATCGGAAAGTTCCTGTGCGTTTGCGCGGCGGAGCCGCGCTTCGGCGCATGCGCGTTAGCCAAGTAGCGGCACACACGGGTTCACTACACGGCGTGACGGCGTAATGGCGTACGAACGTTCGCTCGTCAGCATCACGCCCCCTTTTCTGGCCTATATAAGGACTGACTTGTGCCCTGTTTAATTGCTGGTTTGTCTTTCAGCTTCCAGTGTTCCGTTCCTGTTTCCTGCTTCCTGTGTTTACCTGTTTGACCTGGATTTGCCTGACCTACCTTGTCTCTCTCCAGCACTTTGACCTCGGCTTGTTTAAAGGACTTTCCCACGATCTGCTTCCAGTGTTTGACCCTCTGCCTGTCTCCGGATTCTCCTGCCTTCTTGTGTATGACCCTGGCTTGTCTAAACGGACTTCTCTGCTGACATCTCCAATCCTCTACCTCTGGCTTGCCTTCAGGATTCCTCTACTATCTGCTGTGTTTGACCCTCGGCCTGCTCCAAGGACTTCCTCATCTGCCAGTCTCCAGTATAAGTTATCGGTCTGCATCATAGACTCTCCACCACTGGGTTTCCTGTGCCTGATCTCCTGCACTTCTCCCAGCTCCCCTTGTGTTGGCGGGTTAGAGCCCCGGCCGGATCTTCTTCTCCAGCTCCGGGTCAGAGCCTCCGTAGCTCTCATCACTGCGTGACTGAAGTCCTCCTCCCAAGAGCTTCCTGCCTGCAGGCGACCCATGCCTCTCTGTGCCCTACACCCTCTGTACCACTACCAGGGGTGTGGTGCGCTTAGCCGCAAGGGAAGCCACTCCCAGCATCTTGGCCTCGGTGAGTACCCGTGATAGTACAAACCAGCCCGATGTCTGAGGCCGACAGAGTGGGTTCCCCTCTCGAAGCTCTATGCCAGCAGGTAACGACCCTTACGCAAGCAGTCCAGAGGCTACAAGATGGCTATTTTCAACTAGAAGATCGTCTCCAGCACCTGGTGTTGTCTCCCGGGGATGCAACTTCCACATCCCCCAGTGGGGCCAGCTCTTCACAAGATCACTCCAGCACAGCTCCTGCAGTTGTTATGACTCTCCCAGAACCTAGGGTGCCCACACCCGAACGATTTTCCGGAAACCGGAAGAGGTTTAGAGCATTTAAGAACGCTTGCTTGTTATACCTGGCTCTCCAACCTAAGACTTTCAGCTCTGAGACAGTAAAAGTAGGGTTCATTATTTCCTTGTTGTCTGAAGAACCCCAAGCTTGGGCTCACAACCTCCTGGAGCAGAAAAGTCCCCTACTAAACTCAGTGGAAACCTTCTTTGAGTCCATGGGAAGATTATATGATGATCCCCAACGTATAGCCACGGCCGAGTCCATCTTACATACCTTAGTCCAGGGAAAAAGACCGGTGGAGGACTATACGGTCGAATTTCGGAAATGGTCAGGGGACACTGGATGGAATGAGGCGGCTCTCAAATACCAGTACCGCCAGGGACTCTCAGAGACTCTCAAAGATGAATTGGCACGTGTTGATTCTCCTTCCACCCTGGAGGAGTTGATCCAGCTAGCCATAAAATTAGACCGACGTCTACGGGAACGACGTGCTGAACGTCTTCAATCTCCTCAGCCTACATGGATGCTACCCAGGGTCCCCACAGGTCATCCTCTTCCTGCAGTCCCTTCCTCCTCTACCTTGGAGAGCGAGCCAATGCAACTGGGACTGATCCGGGCTCCACTTACACCTGATGAGAAACAACGCCGGCGGGAGGCCAATCTCTGCCTATACTGTGGAGGGTCAGGCCACTTTTTGCGCAACTGTCCTATAAGACCCAGTAAGTCCCAATTACAAACAGCTATGAACTTTCAAGTCAATGGTTCAAGTTCAACTCATCTTGTCCTTCCTGTCTCCCTACAGGTGGCAGGCGAGGAGATCCGGCTACCAGCCATTATTGATTCTGGCGCCTGCAGCTGCTTCCTAGATACATCCCTAGCTCGAAGTTTACGTATCCCTCTGCAAAACAATGACAAAGGCTCCAAATCCACCTGGCCGATGGATCATCCCCCTGTTCCGGGCCTGTTACCCAAGAAACTAAACCCACTCTCACCATCACAGATTCAGGACATCAAGAATTTCTGTGCTTTGACATCATCTGCTCCCCCATGTTCCCTATCATCCTGGGACTTCCATGGCTACAAGCTCACGACCCCCATATCAATTGGAGTGAGAAGAAGATCTCCTTCTCTTCGGCTTACTGCTCCCAGCACTGCTTCACCTCTGGTCCTGTCTGCACAGCTTCCTGTCTAACTGTCCAACCAGTGCCTGATCACCTTCAGCCCGTCCCTGCAGCCTACCGTGAATTCATGGACATTTTTGACAAAAGGAGAGCTGACAGTTTGCCTCCTCACCGACCATACGACTGTCCCATTGATCTCTTACCTGGCTCCGAGATTCCTTTTGGTCGTATATTCCCCCTATCAGAAAAGGAGTTGGAGGCTCTGCGGTCATACATCAACGAAAACCTGGAAAAGGGATTCATTCGTCCTTCCTCTTCTCCGGCTGGAGCGGGGATTTTCTTCGTTGAAAAAAAAGATGGTACATTAAGGCCTTGTGTGGACTACAGGGAAATCAACAAGATCACCATCAAGAACCGTTATCCGCTTCCCCTCATCCCAGAACTATTCCAACGGTTTCGAACCGCACGAGTTTTTTCTAAACTTGACCTAAGGGGCGCCTACAACTTGGTGCGGATACGCCCAGGGGATGAGTGGAAAACGGCTTTTAGGTCTAGATTCGGACATTTTGAATATCTAGTGATGCCTTTCGGTCTGTGCAATGCCCCAGCTACATTCCAACACCTAGTAAATGATATTTTTCGTGAATACCTAGATGACTTTGTGATTGTTTACCTTGACGATATTCTGATTTTCTCTACAACCATTGAGCAGCACCAAGTCCATGTGAAGAAGGTACTCACGATCCTCAGGAAGCACGGACTTTACCTAAAGGGAGAGAAATGCGAATTTGAAAAAACAGTGGTCCAATTCCTAGGGTTCATCATCTCCACTGAAGGGGTCTCAATGGACCCTCAGAAAGTGAAGTCTATCCAAGAATGGCCAGCCCCTACAGACAAAAAGGGGGTCCAACGATTTGTGGGTTTTGCCAACTTTTATCGCAGGTTCATAAAAGGATTTTCATCGATTATTTCTCCCATAACCCAACTGACTCGCCAGCAAAGCCGATTCCAGTGGTCCTCAGAAACTCAGGAAGCATTTGATAAACTGAAGAGTCTATTTACTTCTGCCCCGGTACTACTGCATCCAGACCCCGCTCTTCCTTATGTGTTGGAAGTAGACGCCTCAGAAACCGCTTTAGGAGCAATTCTATCCCAAAGACGAGGCCAGAAGGCCCTTCTTCATCCTGTGGCATTTGCCTCCCGGAAACTGTCCCCGCCAGAAAGGAACTATGACGTGGGGGAGCGTGAACTACTGGCCATCAAATTTGCTCTTGAGGAGTGGAGATATCTTTTGGAAGGTGCTTCTCACCCCATTATGATCTTCACAGATCACAAGAACCTGGAGTACCTTAGAACAGCAAAACGCCTCAGACCCCGGCAAGCCCGCTGGGCTTTGTTCTTCTCCAGGTTCAACTTTCACATTTCCTATCGGCCTGGTTCCAAGAATGGGAAAGCGGACGCCCTATCTCGGATGTTCCCAGAAACCTCTCAAACAGCAGAACCTGGTACTATTCTATCCTCACAGAATTTTCTTTGTTCAATCCAGCCAGATCTAAGAACTGCCATTGAACAGGCCTCCAGCCAATGCTTAAAACCTGAAGTACCCACACTGAGGAAACAGGATGGTTTACTATGGGCCCAAAACAAAATATTTGTTCCAGCACAAGTAAGACCCTTGGTACTAAAAACATTTCATGATAACAAATTTGCAGGACATTTCGGGGTACAAAAGACCTCGGAACTAATACATCGTTCATTCTGGTGGCCAGGGTGGAGTCAGGACTGTAAAAACTATGTAAATTCTTGTATTATTTGCCAACGCAACAAGGGATCCAATGCAAAAGCCTGGGGTCTATTGAGACCATTACCCATTCCGGAGCAACCCTGGAAAGAAGTGGCCATGGACTTTATCGTTGACCTACCACCTGCTGAGGGATTCTCCACCATTCTGGTAGTAGTCGACCGCCTTTCAAAAATGGCCCATTTCTTACCCATGAAGGGCACACCCTCTGCCTCAGATACCGCGGATATATTCATCAAGGAGGTGGTTAGGCTACATGGAGTACCCGTTAGCATTGTGTCTGACAGAGGGGTCCAGTTCACCTCAAAATTTTGGAGAGATCTTTGTAAATCCCTGGAAATCAAGGTATGCCTTTCCTCAGCATATCATGCTCAAAGTAATGGCCAAACAGAAAGGACGAACCAAACGCTGGAACAGTATCTGCGCTGTTTCTGCTCATGCTCTCAGGACAACTGGGTTTCACTCCTCCCCTGTGCAGAATTTGCCTACAATAATTCCATACATACAGCAACCAATCAAACTCCTTTCTGGGCTAATTATGGATTTCACCCCTCTTTTTTGCCTAATGCTTTTTCAGAAGTATCAGTTCCTGCGGTGCAAGACCGAATAAATTCCATTCAAGCCAATTTTCAAATAATTCAGGAAACTATGAAGAAGGCTCAGGACAGCTACAAGAAATACTATGACAGAGGGAGGAGGAGCAACCCAATTTTCAAGATTGGGGATGAAGTCTGGCTATCTGCAACAAACCTCAAACTTTCTTGTCCTTCACGCAAATTAGGTCCAAAATTTATTGGTCCCTTCAAGATAAAGAGAGTAGTAAACCCCGTGGCCTTTGAACTCTCTTTACCCAGCTCTTACAGAATTCATCCTGTCTTTCATACTTCCCTTCTGAAACCAGTAACTCCCAGTTCTTTCCCAGGAAGGGAGGAGTTGCCACCTCCTCCAATTAATATTGAAGGCGAAGATGAATTCGAGGTTGAGGCTATAATGGACTGTAGAAGGAGGGGGGGTCATATCCAGTACCTGGTCAAGTGGAAGGGGTACCCCCCAGAAGATAATTCTTGGGAACCCTCCTCCAATATACACGCCCCACGGTTAATACAAACATTCCACAAGAAATATCCGGGAGTACTGGCCAGATTGGGCACCCGGAGGTTGCCCGTTGGGGGGGGGCACTGTCAGAAAAGAGCCTGTCAACATCGGAAAGTTCCTGTGCGTTTGCGCGGCGGAGCCGCGCTTCGGCGCATGCGCGTTAGCCAAGTAGCGGCACACACGGGTTCACCACACGGCGTGACGGCGTAATGGCGTACGAACGTTCGCTCGTCAGCATCACGCCCCCTTTTCTGGCCTATATAAGGACTGACTTGTGCCCTGTTTAATTGCTGGTTTGTCTTTCAGCTTCCAGTGTTCCGTTCCTGTTTCCTGCTTCCTGTGTTTACCTGTTTGACCTGGATTTGCCTGACCTACCTTGTCTCTCCAGCACTTTGACCTCGGCTTGTTTAAAGGACTTTCCCACGATCTGCTTCCAGTGTTTGACCCTCTGCCTGTCTCCGGATTCTCCTGCTGACATCTCCAATCCTCTACCTCTGGCTTGCCTTCAGGATTCCTCTACTATCTGCTGTGTTTGACCCTCGGCCTGCTCCAAGGACTTCCTCATCTGCCAGTCTCCAGTATAAGTTATCGGTCTGCATCATAGACTCTCCACCACTGGGTTTCCTGTGCCTGATCTCCTGCACTTCTCCCAGCTCCCCTTGTGTTGGCGGGTTAGAGCCCCGGCCGGGTCTTCTTCTCCAGCTCCGGGTCAGAGCCTCCGTAGCTCTCATCACTGCGTGACTGAAGTCCTCCTCCCAAGAGCTTCCTGCCTGCAGGTGACCCGTGCCTCTCTGTGCCCTACACCCTCTGTACCACTACCAGGGGTGTGGTGCGCTTAGCCGCAAGGGAAGCCACTCCCAGCATCTCGGCCTCGGTGAGTACCCGTGATAAATACACTGTAAGTGCAGCTAACTGACTGACTATTCTGCCTAATCTATCTAACTCAAATCAAATGTCACTGTCTGTCTCTCTCTCTCTCTCAATGAACGCCGGAACACACACTACACAGGGCCGCCGTGCACGCGGCCTTATATAGTGTGGGGCGTGTACTAAATCCCCTGAGCCATAATTGGCCAAAGCCTCCTTGGCTTTGGCCAAATACGGCTCTCTGTTCAGGCGGCGCTGTGATTGGCCAAGCATGCGGGTCAGAGTGCATGCTTGGCCAATCATCAGCCAGCAATGCACTGCGATGCCGCAGTGAATTATGGGCCGTGATGCGCCACACGAATTTGGCGCGAACTGCCCATATCGTTCGCAAATCGGCGAACGACCGAACAGCCGATGTTCGAGTCGAACATGGGTTCGACTCGAACACGAAGCTCATCCCTACCATGGACCCACTGGGACCCATGGTAGGACCGGCCCTGGGGTCTGGTATGGATTTTAAGAAAGTACCCCTCTTCATTTTTCTTTTTTTTTAAATTTAATTTTGGCTGCAGGGCTTGGTATGGATTGGGGGGACCCCATTGACAGCTGATGATTCATTGGTTGTTAAGGACACCACGGCCGGCTTCCCAGCCTGCTCCTTAACAACCAGCTACTCAGCGCACAGTGCATTGCAGAGTGTTCGGTGGGGCGAACATCCGCCAAACGCCATGCTAATTCGGATGTTTGCCGAATGGGCGAACAGGCAATGTTCAGGCCAAACATTTGCTTTGGACCAAGCCGTTTGCCCAACTCTAGCTTGGGGTCTTTTGCTCATTGTCTCAGGTCAGCTCATTCAGGATGTTGCTCATTGTCTCAGCTCAGCAACATAGTAACAAATAGATTCTATTATCGGGCAGTAATATTGGACCAAATGAAAGCCTGGTTTGAACCAGAATCTGCTAAACTTTGTGTGCAAATCGAAGAGTCCATTTTAAGCAATAGAGACTTACCCTCCCTACTTTTAGCCAAATTAACAAAAATACCATTAAATTGCCCAAATTTCCCTTCAATAGCAGTGACCCTTTCTGCGTGGCAAAAATTACATACTTCCACTGACCCTACAACTAAAATACGTCAAGAACATAATATAAGGTTTGAAAAAATAACAACAAATACAACTGTACCAGAACAAGAGGATTGACCATATATTGATTGGTTATAAGGCATCCATTTATAAGGTTAAGCATCATCTGGGAACCTTGAGGTCCATGGTGACCATTGTACAGTGAAGGAATTTAAAGTGTTAGATTGAATAGCAAAGTGTCTTTCATAAGAATGTTGAGTTTTAACCCTTTGTACAACTTCATCGGTGTTAGGGGCTAAGGAATTTTTCCATTTTGCTGTAATTGTCAGATGGGCCACAATAATAATATGAGTTATTATGCTCCTGAGTTGGGTTGGTACTTTCTTTATGGTGAGGTTAAGAAGGGCTAGTTGGGGATTAGGTTTAATAAAAAAGCCTGTTATAGAAGAAATTAATTTAAAGACTGTGTACCAAAAGCTGAGTATATTTTTACATTCCCACAATATGTGAATAATGCTGCCCTTTGCACCATATTGTGTCAAATTCCATTGTGAGAAGCTTCATACAGATATTTTCTGAGTTTTGTGCCAAAATAGTTATTCCAGAGAAACCAAACTGTTTGACAGAGAAACTAGATCCCATTTCAGTGTGAGTGTTGTCTTTGTATTCCAGGATTCAAAGAAAATGAGCATCTAAGGCTTATTACACAAATGATGTGATTTGCAACACATAATTTTTGATGGATAACTGCATCTTTAGTAATATTAGATCTTTTGTCCAATGATGGACACATCTGCTATGTTTTGATTCATGGGAGATTCAGCAAATTCCTCAAAAAGATTGGAAATTGTGGAGCCTTATACTAATTCCACAGAAGTCAAAGCAAATCTAGAAAATTAATTTAGGAAGAGGCGTAACTGGGATTGAGAAAGACCGTTGTCATCCTTGCATACCCCAAGAAAAGAAATTAACACCTAAGCCTATTCATTGTATATGTAGCGCGCACCTACTTTTAGGTAGGTGACCTTTTTGTTAGTTTATAGTGTCAGGTAAATTTAGACAGGCTTTTGCTATTACAGCAGGCCTGTTCTTGTTTATTTCTCATTTGAGTGGCAGGTAGTTTGTATGCTAGTCTCGGCCAATCATTAATTTGCTTGGTAATGAACAGGACTCTCATATAAAAGCCAGGTCTCATGATCAGTCAGGGGTTTTTTTTTGAGAGTTTTCTGGAGTCGAGCGTGGAGAAGCCAGCCTGGTTCGCGGAGGGGTTTCCCCTCCGGGGAGCCAATGGAGCTCCCCCTTGCGAGAAGGGTGGGGAACCGGTCTCCATGGAGGAAGAGACGACACCTTACAGCATGTAGTCGCTGGTGTCATTGGCCGCCCCTGCGGGGAAGGGAGCGGGCCATAAAGAAGGAAAAGGAACTAAGAATCATTGCGGGAGAAGTAGCAACAAAGCGGAATGAAACTGGGCGATTGATCGTTTATGAGGGACACATGGACTATTGATCACGTGAGTGAAGGCCCAAGGGAAGGGTACTGCCAGAGGCTGAGGGATGTTGGTACGCAAGTCAGTGAGACAGGTGGTGATGGCCTGTGACTTTGGGTTCAGAAATGCCCCGGGATTCCAATCAGTCGGGCGGGAGAAGTTATTCAGAGTGACTCTTTCTCGGCTCAACCTGGAAGTACCATGTAGATGGGAAGTAGTGGTAAAAAGGTAGCGGTGAAGCTGCAAGCGCACATATAGAGATACGGACTGTTCTTGAAAAGTCATGCAGATGAAGATGTTATTAAGAGTGACTCTATCAATTATTCTCTATCAAATCTACTTCCAGCTTCCCTGATTGAAGAATTATCCGCAAATGATTCTAGTTTTCCCATAAGAGACAGCGAGAAGATGATAATGTAACAAAAGAGCATCTCAAAAGAAGTCCTTCTCCCATCCCAGTTCATGTTAATTAATAAAGCAAGAGAACAAGTATTATGGACTGTGTTTCTAAATTTATGGGCTGCGATGAGTTGGGTGGTAAACGTGAATTACGGATATAACAATTATTCAGCCGCTCCTTCGGGGGGAGGGCTTCATGTGGGTGCTCGTCAGGGATATCTGTTTCACGTTTGCCGCTAACCATCTCCCATAGCAACGAAGTCTGCGTTTCACTAACTGCTGCCAAGATAGTCTGCAGTATAACAGTACCTGCCACCAGGGGTCGCTGGGGAGGACTTTGAAAATGTGCAGCTACAGTTCCTCACGCACTGAACCAACAAGTGGGGGGTGGAGCCACGCCCCAGAGGAAAAGTTTTCAGTGTTCAGCGTGCCACGCACCAGAGCGAGACAGGCGGAGGAAGATGGCGGAAGGTGTTGGGAAAACGCTTGCCATGCAGCGGTTATCTGATTTGCAGGATCGGGTTCTGATTGACACCGGTGTTCGGTTGGAGCTAACCGGAGGACTGGCGTTGGGAGAGATTGACGGAGTGGAGAGGCTATGTATGCTATGTCCCGGATGTTGGAGGCCTACGGTTGGAGTTACCGCCTGGGCTCAGTTTGGACATTGTGGTATCCAGTTAACGCGATTGGGACCTGTTCAACAAGAGGTCAGATACTATTCTGCTAACATTGCAACAGGGAAGGGTGTGGCCGGATGTGATCGCGGCAGGACGTGTCTTCTGAGAGCTCCGGCTTCCATCCGTTCAATCTATGCTGTTTGCGCCTGACCGACTAGCTATCACTTACTGTAAGTGTGACCATGACCTGGGGGAAAGGCCCAGGAGTGTAAAGATGCCCTCGGCAACAAAGAAGCAAGCCAAGCAGAATTCAGAGCCACTGTCAGGTCAGAGGCAGCTGCACTCACAGGAAAGCATGGCGACTGGCTCCTCCCACGCCATCTTGGTTCCTGTGTCTGCAGCACAGCGCGCTCAGACACAGGCAGTAAAGATGACACAGCGTGAGCCTCCATCACCAAAGGCTCCGGAGATCCCTTCCTCACTGTCGCAGGCGATTGAAGTGGATACCGGTGCCATCACAAGACCAATCCTGGAAGCCATAGCGGCCTCAAAAACGGAACTTGTTAGCCGTATAGACTGACTGGCGTCGGAATGCAATCTTATCCGCCATGACCTAGATACGATCAGGGGCAGGCTGACGATGGCGGAGGATCGAATCTCTGAGGTGGAGGATGTCTCCCACTCTCAGAGCCCACAATTAAATGAGCTGAAAGACATGGTCCAGGCACTACAGCACAGAGCAGACGACGTGGAAGACCGCCAATGCAGAAACAATTTAAGAGTGGTGGGACTCCCTGAGGGGGTGGAGAGGTCAGCCCCGTCAACTTTTGCTGAGCAGTTCTTTAAAACGCTATTATCTCTGGGTGACCTCCCCCCAACCTATGTGGCAGAGAGAGCACATAGAGTCCCCACGGGAGCAAGACCGTTAGGTGCCCCACCTCATCCATTCTTGGTCCGGTTCCTAAATTACAAGGATAGGGACATGTTGTTGGCTGAAGCGAGGAAACATCAGGACCTCAAATATGAAAACGCTCATATTATGCTGTTTTCTGACTTCTCAACGGAGACTCAATGCAGACGGCGATCCTTCACTGATGTAAAGAGACGGTTCAGAGAAAAAGAGCTGAAATACAGCATGTTATATCCAAGTCGTCTCCAGGTTCAATACAAAGGTTCGGTGAAGTTTTTTGACACACCACAAGAGGCATGCGATTGGCTGGATACAAGCCCATGAAGGTTCTCTCTGCAAGATGGTTCTGCAATTTGGTTTCTGTTTATTTGTCCTTTTTCTTTTTGTTATTTTTGAATTGGTCACTGTCTCCCCTCTATTTGATGCACTATGATTTCTAAAAACCCAGGTCTCATGACTGCATAGGGGCTGGTATTCTGTGGTAGCTCTGATCTGCTGTCAGAGTATAATACAAGTTTTTTCAATCTGACAGTAAGCGCCCCAGAGGGAAATGCTTTTCACGCTCAGCACGTAGTGCTCTGGGTTTCCCACGTTGTGATGGGAGTTTCATCTCCATGCTAAATTCATTTACGCAGTTAAGATACACGTATTGTTGTTATAAATGGTCAGGTGCAAGCTTTCCCTTTAACCACTTGCTGCCCGCCCGCCGTCATATGATGGCGGGACGGTGCAGCTGTTATCCTGGGCCGCCGCGATGTCCGCTGGGCACCCGCGATTGCCCGGTAACCGAGCAGGACCGTGGTTCTGTGTGTGTAAACACACAGATCTACGTCCTGTCAGATGGGAGGAGACCGATGGTGTGTTCCTTGTACAGAGGAACACCGATCGGTCTCCTCCCCTTGTGAATCCCCTCCCCACACAGTTAGAATCACTCCCTAGCAACACATTAACCCCTACAGCGCCCCCTCCTGGTTAACCCCTTCATTGCCAGTCCCATTTATACAGTAATCAATGCATTCTTATAGCACGGATCGCTGTATAAATGTGAATGGTCCCAAAAATGTGTCAAAATTGTCCGATGTGTCCGCCGCAATATCGCAGTCACAATAAAAATCGCAGATCGCCGCCATTACTAGTAAAAAAAAAATAATAATAAAAATGCTATAAATCTATCCCCTTATTTTGTAGACGCTATAACTTTTGCGCAAACCAATAAATATACGCTTATTGCGATATTTTCTACCAAAAATATATAGAAGAATAGGTATCGGCCTAAAATGAGGAAAAAATTAGTTTTAAAAAAAAAATTAAAAATTGGATACTTATTATAGCAAAAAGTAAAAAATATTGTGTTTTTTCAAACTTGTCACTCTTGTTTTGTTTATAGCACAAGAAATAAAAACCGCAAAGGTGATCAAATACCACCAAAAGAAAGCTCTATTAGTGGGGAAAAAATGATAAAAATTTCATTTGGGTACAGTGTAGTATGACTGCGCAATTGTTATTCAAAATGCGACAGCGCTGAAAGCTGAAAATTGGCTTGGGCAGGAAGGGGGTGAAAATGCCCTGTATGGAAGTAGTTAAACAGACTACTGCTGGAGACTCTGGTGAAGTTCTCGGGAATTTTTTATAACATCATATGCCGAACTTTCAATTCGCAAGGTGGAACTCTCTCAGGTTGGTTTGTTATCGGGATCAAGCTGCATACTGGACAATTTTTCTTTTTCGTTTTAAATTTTTGTTTTGTTTAGTTACAGTTTCTGGTATGATAGCAGGGGGGGAGTTTTGTTAGACCACTGCCACGGGTCTTATTTAAACTATGCACATTTGTCTCTGATAATGCACATGTCCTCATATGGGGCATTTCCGCCTATCTTTTCTCACTCACAATTTATCCTGAAGGTCCTATGGTATGTTAAATTTTCTAATGGATAGTAGAATCAAAATTCTGTAATGGAATTTCAGAGGTTTGAATAATAAGTTTAAAAGAGCTGCGGTTTTTCAATACCTTAGGCAGATGAAACCACATATCGTCCTCCTGCAGGAGACCCACTTGGAGGGTAGCAAAATTTTATCTCTACGCAAACATTGGATCCAGAGGGCGATGCATTCCACATATTCCACTTATGCAAGAGGAGTGTCTATATTGATAAGTAAAGCAATAGCATGTACAATCCATCAGGTGATTTCTGACCCGGGGGGTCGATATGTGGTGGTCTCTTTAGAAATATGTAATCATAAACTCCTCTTGGTCAATATATACTTACCTCCTCCTTTCCAGGTAAAACTACTATATGATTTAATGGTGACGTTGACTCCATTCCTTCATATTCCTATGCTCCTTATGGGAGATTATAATGCCATTCTGGACGGGGTACTGGATTCCTCCAACGCCACCAGGGCGGCCTTGGTGAACCTCTGCTCCTGGGTAACTATGGCAGGTATGACAGAAATATGGAGATGGAAACATCCAGATACTATTTCATAGTCTCACTCACTTCATATCTCTCATCTTCCACACACAGGTCCTCAGCAAGGATTGATTTAGCTTTTGGAAATACCATCCTCCTAAAACATGTATGTGCCTCAGAATATTTATCAGGTGGGGTCTCCGACCACAACCCTCTTATGCTTACGATTGCTTTCCCCTCGGGGGCAAAAAAAGGGTGTTGGAAACTGTCGCCAGGATGGTTACTAGAGGAGCAAGTATTTACCCACCTGCAAAACTCGATAGATGCTTATTGGAAGCCAAATGAGGGTTCGGTTAATCCCACTGTAGAATGGGATGCCTTTAAGACCGTAGTGAGGGGGGAGTGCATTTCTGCAACCGGGTCGGCCAAAAAGTATCAGAATCATGAGGGTGAGTTTCTCCTGGCCAAAAAACGGGAGGCTGCACGGCTTCATGCGGGCTCTCCTTCAGAAGATGGGTATATATCCTTGTTAGAAACTAGACGCTCAGTTGATATACATTTTAAAACATTAGCCAGCAATGAGGTCAGGCAGAGGGTAGAGACCATTTTTGCTGAGGGAGATAAGGCCAATCTGGTTGCGGAACAAAAGACGCCGATTAGTATTCCGGTTGTGAGGGTGGAAACCTCTTTACTGAACCGACAGATATCCTAGAGGAATTTGTACGTTTCTATTCACGGTTGTAATCACCCATACCTCCTTAAAACTTACTAGAATTAACTGAGTTACTGCAAAATTTGTCCATGCCAAAATTGTCAGAAGAAGATGCTGCAGCCTCAGAAGAACCTATCTCTGTCCTGGAAGAAGAGGCAGCCATACTAGCTTTTCCCCCTCAGAAGGCACCGGGCCCGGATGGGTTCCCTGCAGACTTCTAAAAGGCATACTTGTCTCAGTTGGCCCCTCGATTGACTAAACTTTTTACATACTGTTGGGAACAGGGAGCTTTGCCAGAGTCAATGATGGAGGCATATATGGTGCTCCTCCTGAAGCCGGACAAGGATCCCAAAGAATGTTCCTCATATAGACCTATTGCTTTGCTAAATATGGATCTGAAGATTCTTGCCAAGGTTTTAGCATTACGGGTGGCAAAGGTCATCTCCACTGTGGTGGATATTGATCAAACGGGTTTTATGCCTGGCATGTCCACGGATACGAATTTGAGAAGACTTTTCACTCATCTCCAATTAGACATCTCTGAGTCTCCAGCTAAAGTCATTGTCTCCATAGAAATTGAAAAAGCTTTTGACACAGTAGATTGGTCTTACTTGCATAGGGTGTTGGAGGCTTTAGGTTTCGGACCTGTATTTTGTCGCTGGATAGCGATGTTATACAGAGACCCCCGGACGGCAATCAAGTTGGGCTTGACGGTCTCTGATTTCTTTAAAATCGGTAGGGGTACTAGGCTGGGTGTCCGCTCTCCCCATTTATTTTTGCAATAATGATGGAGCCTATTGCTAGGGCGCTAAGACAATCCAGTGAGGTAGAAGGGATTCAAGTGGGAACAATTAAAGAATGTGTAGCGCTTTATGCGGACAACTTGCTCCCATTCCTCTGAGGCCCGGGGCCTTCTCTTACAGCTGCTCTCAAGATTATGGACAAATTTGCCACCTATTCAGGATTACGGGTGAATTGGAGCAAGTCGTCTATATTGCTGCTGGGTCCAGGGGCACAGGCCAGGAGAGTTGATGCTCTTCCATTACAATGGGTTTCCTCTATCACTTATTTAGGGGTTAAAATCACGGCCAATATACACGACTATATGAAACTAAACTGCCTTCCGTTGGTGACTAGATTAAAGCAAAAGACCCAAATATGGAAGAAGTTACCACTTTCACTATTAGGGAGAGTTAGTTTGATAAAAAAAAATCTTATCTGTTATTTTGTACTTTTTACGCCACTCCCCCACATGGATCCCAAAGGCTTTTTGTGACACCCTTAATGGAATAATAGGATCTTTCATCTGGTATCCAAAGTCACCCAGAATTAACATAAAAACCCTTCAGGAACTGTGGGGGCAGGGAGGGTTGGCACTCCCAGACTGGCATAAATATTATCTGGCTGGTCAGATGGTGTTTGCCAGACGTTGGCAGATGCTGGAGACTCTGCTAATGTATTAGAAGCGGCACATATGGGTTCGTATGAAACCCTGAGATTGGCCCTTTACAAAGGTCCAAAATCCAACTAGGCTTTCGCGCATATATCCGTCCGCCGATGGCAAATGTTGGAGATGTGCGCATTCCCAGCGGATGCAGAACACATCTTCTGGGGGTGCCCAGCAATAAATATTTTTTGGACGGAGGTCACAAATTGTCAGAGGTGCTCAGCATTCCAGTACCTTTGACTCCTCGGGTCTGTCTCATTAGTTTAGTAGAAGAAGTGGTACCTTCTTTAGCACATCGCACGTTACTGAATGTAGGTTTATTCTATGGCAGAAAAGCTATACTGTTACGGTGGAAAAACTCAGCTGCACCCACAATTTCTTTATGGAAGGGTTTAATCAACTCAGTAATCCCCCTATATAAAGCTACTTATAGAGCCAGAGGTTGTCCAAAAAAATTTACAAAAGTATGGCAAGCATGGCTGGACGCATCGGTAACTGTGGGCTAAACTCATAAACAAATGTAGGTCAGAAGCAGTGTTTTAGTTGAGTGGGAATTGCCAGGCTAATTGGTGCTTTGTCTCATCTCAGGTTTCTCTGCTTTCTGATATATATTCCTGTAGACAAAGAGAGATGACTAAGCTGTGTATACAGAGGACAGTGCACAATCATTTTGCAAATATATACAGATATTCATATCTTAATAAATTCTTGAGGTTGTGGCGGTTGGTCGGGACAGGGAGGGGGGGGGGTGGGGGCAAAGGGGAGTAGTTGAACTATGTTAGTTCTTCAATGTTTGGGCCCTGCGTGGCCAAATCGAGGACGGGTATGTTGCCCATCTGGTTTGGGTTATGTACAATGTATTCTTTTCAATGCAAAAATTCAATAAAAAGATTGTTTAAAAAACAAAACAAAACATTGCAACAGGACTTTGTCTGCCGCAAGAACAGGTGATTCAGAAGGCCGGAGAGGGTCGTGTATCGCGTGCAGCAGCAGTGGAGGAGCTACCATCTGATTCGGCTGAATCAGAGCCACCAGAAGATCAGGTAGGATCTAATGGAAAAGCCTGCAGCCTGGCTGGGAACCCAGGGACTGTTGAAGTTGTTGCCCAGTCTTTGGAAGAAACCCCTGAGGAGCCGGTTAGCAGTAAGCCCTTTGATTTGCCCGTCCGGAAGGAGCCTAAGTTACAGGAGGGGGATCCCTCGGGTGAGCCGGACAGGGTAGACAGAGGCCGGGCTGTGGATTGGGCATCACCACAGATTTTGCAAAAATATGGATCTATGGACAATCTGTTCGCGTGGTCATCTCCAGAAGAGTTTGATTCAAGTAGTGAGGAGAAATATTTTCTGGAAAGTTCAACTTCAGTGGAGGCTTCCACAGGAGTGTCAGGAAAGTTGTCTGGAACAATTAAAACTCCAGTACCCCAGTTTAATGTTTTGAGTACTACTCTTCCTACTAGGACAGTTACGTTTCAACAATGGGTCAGCAGAGCTACTGACGCATGTGTTTTGCCTCGTGGAGGAAAGGCTAAAGACTTGCCTAGACTCTCAAGATTCCAAAGAGAGGTTCAGAGAAAAGTGTCTCAGGAGTGGGGCTTTGACTACCCCTATGTTCCAGAACATATTATGGAAATTATTGAAGGTTCCTGGGAAGCATGGGAGGACGAACTTGTGTAGGGTTATCTCCACGTTCCTAAGCCAAAAAGGACACCCGGCAGTGAGGTTTGGGTCTGATTTTAAAGACATTCACCGCAAATTGAGACTTGGAAGAGCAATCCACAAGGATAGAGTATTGGTGGTAAAAGGCCGGACAGAATACCTGTAGCTACTCTATCTCGATGAGAGGACCAGGGGACAGATGGAAAAGGTTGCCTCCTGCGGAGATGGGAGGTGAGGACGTAGTGCCCGTCACGGAGGGAGGAGCTCCAGAGTGTCAGCCGGACGTTGAAGCGGGGAGAGACGAGTAACAGAAACTGCGGGATTCTGACCCCCTTGTCTTCCCGCCTCCCCTGCACGCCCCTCCCGGCTGAATGAAAACCCCCAAAGTTTGTAAGTATCCTTGCCCCATGAGAAGGGGGAAGGAACACAAATAAAGAAGTGCAGAAACTAAAGGTAACTAAGTAAAGAAACGCTTACACAGTGATGACATGCATGTACCTGTAACTGTCTGGGACTTATTTAAAACCTACACTCACAGCTGGCAACCAAGGTTTGATCGTTCAATATATAGTACTGAACAGGAGCACAATCATAGAAGAGCAGCCAAGTAAAAGTGAAAATAAGCCAGCTACACATAGAATAAAAGGATGGTCTCAACAGTATTAATGTGTATATAACGGCAACAGCACGGGATACATCCTGAGTTTTTTTTTTTTTTTGTAGTCGGGTAACTGAGGTTTAATTGACCAGTTCACAATATTGGTATGAATTAAAAGCATTGAGGAGCGATCAAGCAAAAATGAAAACAAGTCTTGAACAGCGTTAAGGTGGATGTGCTTTAAACTGGGCAGATATGCTAGAGATTTTTTCCTGTACAGACTGGAGCTAAGGTGCGTCTGATTGGTATACGGATTTGAGCATATTCACAAACTTAGAAGACCGGTTAAGCAAAGTGGTAACAAGTTAAGTTACAATCAAAGTGAAAGGACAGTCTAAACAACATTTGTGGTATATGAGCGTCTGACTGTAAGGGATTTATATGGGACTATTCTGAAGGACTGGTAGTCTTGCAGGGCTGCTCAACACACCCCACTAAGCACATGTGCAAATGTAGAGAAACGGTTAAGCAATAGTGACAACAAACAAAATCACATTTAAAGTAAAAAAGAGAGGGATGAGTCTGTCATTTAATCCTATCAGGGGAAAGATCATCTGAAATCATAGTCAAAACATTCTGTAAACGGTTGGACTGTGTATGTTAGTGGAAATAGGAAATAAGAAGGGGAGACAAACAAGCTGTACCCAGATAAGGGAATGATTTTTTTAAACAGGTTTTGGCGCTTGTCTTCCCCTTATCTTGTTCCCTCTCTCCCCCCCCCTTATCCTCTACGCCCCTTCCTATCTCGACTACGAGTCTAGTCCCCCCTGCCCCTGTAGTGGAGGGAGGATAGGAAACTAAGGCTGGGTAAGCGAATAAGAGGAATAAAAAAGAGAGATAAAATGAGTAAAAGTACAACTAAAGTAACAAGGGGGAATACCCCTAAGTCCCCGAAAGATAAAGCAGCTGTTAGCACGTTAAAACAATATATGACACAAGGAGCCAGTCCAAGGAATATGGATGCTGAGAGACAAGGTCAAACTAAAGCAGAAAAAAAAAAGGGAGCTGACAAAAAAACAGGAGAGACCCCAGAACATTCCAGAGAAGACCTTTCAACGGAAGGGGAACATCACCTCAGTGGTGCTGAAGGTGGATCATCAGGGACCCTCCCATTAACAAAAGGAGAGATGAGTGAAATGCTTCTGAGAATGGAAAATTCGATAAAGACAGACATTAAAAACCTGAAAGGAGATCTGGGGAACATATAGGAAAGAGTGGAAAATACTGAAAGACCTACAGAAGAACAAAAACAAGAATTAGAAACCCTCAGACAGCAAATCAAAAGAACACAACAAAATCAGAAAATAATATTTATATAGACTGGAAGATCAGGAGAATATGAGCAGACGAACATCAGGATCCACGCAGTCCCAGAAAAAGAGGGAGAAGATCTGAAGAAAATGATTATCACAATATTAGGGCCCCTGACAGATAGAGGAGGGGAGGACTCCCTTAAGATAGAGAGAGTACATCGAGTAGGATATGTCTGTGATTTTAAGACAGAACGACCGAGGGATATAGTAGTTAGATTTAGATTCTACGAAGATAAATGGGAAATCTGGAAGAACTTAAGAGGAAGACCACCTCTGTTATTCGAGGGAGTGGAAATCCAGATTTATGCGGACTTGGCTCAAGAAACTCTAACAAGAAGACGATCACTTAAACCCCTACTAGAAACAATGAGATTACAAAATATCAAATATAACTGTAGCTTTCCGGCTTGCCTGAATGGACATAAGGGAGGGAGGTCTGCAAGACTACGATTCCCGGAAGATCTAGAAGAATTCTGCAAAAGACTAGATATACAGGTTCCGGATTTACCAGGCTGGACAATAGAAGACTAAGGGGACTTTAGAAAGGGGGTAGTCCATACAGGACTGGGAAGCAAAGTAGATTTTTGGCTGGGGGAGGGGTGTGGTGGGAGGGGGGGGGGGAAGGGAGATCGTAGAAAAATGATTATGAGACTGTAATAAAGAAAGTACAGAGGCCGGTTGGACCACCCCACTCCAACATCCAACTTGAGGAATGGGGCGGAGAGGAACACTCGGAACTCCACCTTAGGATATAGGGACTCAGAAAGGGTTTGGATGGAGACCCTTAATGATCTAGGGGGCATTATGGGGCAAAATCGGGGGGGAGGGTGGAGACATAAGGTGCAAGTGTATTAAAAAAGCAGGAATAACTCGGTATAAGCTAGAGGTGCAGGCCAAACAGGAATTGGATGAAAATGACAACACTTAAATTTTTAACATATAATGTAAAGGGTCTAAACTCACCCTCTAAAAGATATAAAATACTAAAAGAACTGAAGGGATATGGCGCAGGAGTAGTAGCATTACAAGAGACTCATTTGACATGAGTGGAATATTAGATTATGGTCTAAGGATTTCCCGATTTGGTATTTTCCGGAGATACAATCTCCAATAGATCAAGAGGAGTGGCAATAGGATTGGCGAAAGATGTACGATTCAAATTAGAAGATAGGATGCAGGATCCGGAGGGGAGATTCCTCTTTTTAAAGGGAATACTGGGGGAATTAGAATGTACCTTTGCAAACATATATGCCCCTAATAAAAATTCAGCAAAATTCCTGATAGGCACATTGGAGAAATTAATAAACTTTAGGAAAGGGGGACTGATAGTAATGGGAGATTTTAATGTCTGCCTAGAGCCTATGGTGGATAGTATGTTCAGGGTACAGGGGACTAGGGATGAGCTTCGTGTTCGAGTCGAACCCATGTTCGACTCGAACATCGGCTGTTCGACCGTCCGTCGAATTGCGAACGTTATGGGCCGTTCGCGCCAAATTCGTGTGGCGCGTCACGGCCCATAATTCACTGCGGCATCGCAGTGCATTGCTGGCTGATGATTGGCCAAGCATGCACTATGACCCGCATGCTTGGCCAATCACAGCGCCGTCAGTAGAGAGAGCTGTAATTGGCCAAAGCCAGGGTGGCTTTGGCCAATTATGGCTCAGGGGATTTAGTACACGCCCCACACTATATAAGGCCGCCTGCACGGCGGCCCTGTGTAGTGTGTTCCGGTGTGCTGAGAGATAGAGAGAGAGACAGACAGTGTCATTTGATTTGAGTTAGATAGATTAGGCAGAACAGTCAGTCAGTTAGCTGCACTTACAGTGTATTTTGTATATATATGCATCCCAGGTGTTGCATATATATATATATATACACTGTATTCAGTTTAGCTAGATCCGTTCCTGTTATCTTCTATCTAGACTATTTACATTTGGTGCAGTGCGTCCTGCTCACAGTGTTCAGCTAGATCCGTTCCTGCTATTTACATTTAGTGCAGTCAGTGCGTCCTGCTCACAGTGTTCAGCTAGATCCGTTCCTGCTATTTACATTTAGTGCAGTGCGTCCTGCTCACAGTGTTCAGCTAGATCTGTTCCTGCTATTTACATTTAGTGCAGTGCGTCCTGCTCAGTGTTCAGCTAGATCCGTTCCTGCTATTTACATTTAGTGCAGTGCGTCCTGCTCACAGTGTTCAGCTAGATCCGTTCCTGCTATTTACATTTAGTGCAGTGCGTCCTGCTCACAGTGTTCAGCTAGATCTGTTCCTGCTATTTACATTTAGTGCAGTGCGTCCTGCTCAGTGTTCAGCTAGATCCGTTCCTGCTATTTACATTTAGTGCAGTGCGTCCTGCTCACAGTGTTCAGCTAGATCCGTTCCTGCTATTTACATTTAGTGCAGTGCGTCCTGCTCACAGTGTTCAGCTAGATCCGTTCCTGCTATTTACATTTAGTGCAGTGCGTCCTGCTCTCAGTGTTCAGCTAGATCCGTTCCTGCTATTTACATTTAGTGCAGTCAGTGCGTCCTGCTCACAGTGTTCAGCTAGATCCGTTCCTGCTATTTACATTTAGTGCAGTGCGTCCTGCTCACAGTGTTCAGCTAGATCTGTTCCTGCTATTTACATTTAGTGCAGTGCGTCCTGCTCACAGTGTTCAGCTAGATCCGTTCCTGCTATTTACATTTAGTGCAGTGCGTCCTGCTCACAGTGTTCAGCTAGATCCGTTCCTGCTATTTACATTTAGTGCAGTCAGTGCGTCCTGCTCACAGTGTTCAGCTAGATCTGTTCCTGCTATTTACATTTAGTGCAGTGCGTCCTGCTCACAGTGTTCAGCTAGATCCGTTCCTGCTATTTACATTTAGTGCAGTGCGTCCTGCTCACAGTGTTCAGCTAGATCCGTTCCTGCTATTTACATTTAGTGCAGTGCGTCCTGCTCACAGTGTTCAGCTAGATCTGTTCCTGCTATTTACATTTAGTGCAGTGCGTCCTGCTCAGTGTTCAGCTAGATCCGTTCCTGCTATTTACATTTAGTGCAGTGCGTCCTGCTCACAGTGTTCAGCTAGATCCGTTCCTGCTATTTACATTTAGTGCAGTGCGTCCTGCTCACAGTGTTCAGCTAGATCCGTTCCTGCTATTTACATTTAGTGCAGTGCGTCCTGCTCTCAGTGTTCAGCTAGATCCGTTCCTGCTATTTACATTTAGTGCAGTCAGTGCGTCCTGCTCACAGTGTTCAGCTAGATCCGTTCCTGCTATTTACATTTAGTGCAGTGCGTCCTGCTCACAGTGTTCAGCTAGATCTGTTCCTGCTATTTACATTTAGTGCAGTGCGTCCTGCTCACAGTGTTCAGCTAGATCCGTTCCTGCTATTTACATTTAGTGCAGTGCGTCCTGCTCACAGTGTTCAGCTAGATCCGTTCCTGCTATTTACATTTAGTGCAGTCAGTGCGTCCTGCTCACAGTGTTCAGCTAGATCTGTTCCTGCTATTTACATTTAGTGCAGTGCGTCCTGCTCACAGTGTTCAGCTAGATCCGTTCCTGCTATTTACATTTAGTGCAGTGCGTCCTGCTCACAGTGTTTAGCTAGATCTGTTCCTGCTATTTACATTTAGTGCAGTCAGTGCGTCCTGCTCACAGTGTTCAGCTAGATCCGTTCCTGCTATTTACATTTAGTGCAGTGCGTCCTGCTCACAGTGTTCAGCTAGATCTGTTCCTGCTATTTACATTTAGTGCAGTCAGTGCGTCCTGCTCACAGTGTTCAGCTAGATCCGTTCCAGCTATTTACATTTAGTGCAGTGCGTCCTGCTCACAGTGTTCAGCTAGATCCGTTCCTGTTATCTTCCTACTGACAGGCAGGCTTGTCTGGTTACAGTATATAAAGCTACCTGAAGAAAATTACAGGTGTTCTATCCCAGCTTAGTGCAGCTACAGGCCATTAGTATGTCTGGAAGGCCAAGAAGGAGAGGCAGACAGTTACAAGCCAATAAGAGAGGGCAAGCAGGCTCTGTGTCTAGTGCTGGTCGTGGAGACGGTGCATCCTCATCAGCACGTGGCCATGGGACACGCTTGGCCTTTTTTTCGGCAGCTGGCCGTGTTGAGCCGCAACATGCGGAAGACTTGGTCGAGTGGATGACCAAGCCGTCCTCATCCTCCTCATCCTCTCTCACCCATGCCCAGGGTGCTTTGTCTGGCAAAGCAGCGGCCTCTTCCCTCAGCTCAATGTCATCAGTGACTCCTTCCCTAGCTCCACCATGTCCTCCTGAGGATTCCCTCGAACTGTTTGACCACAGTGTTGGGTACATGCTCCAGGAGGATGCCCAGCGTTTGGAAGGCTCTGATGATGATACTGAGCTCGATGAAGGCAGTAACATGAGCACGGACAGAGGGGGTGCCCAAGAAGGACAGCAATCTGGCAGTCATGCTCCCCCTGCTGCAGCATACTGCCAGGTTTGCTCCAGTGATGAGGAGGGAGGGGATGATGAGGTCACTGACTCAACGTGGGTGCCTGATAGGAGAGAGGAGGAGGAGGAGGAGGAGGAGGAGGCGGCACATCACCAACGAGGCAGGATGCCCTCCAGGGGCCAGCCTAAGGGCAGCACATTGACTGCATCACACCCCAAAGCTCCACATGTGCAGGGCGCTGCAGTCTCTGCGCGTTATTCAAAAAGTTATTTGGTGTGGGCCTTTTTTGAGACGAGTGCATCAGATCGCACCGCTGCTATTTGCAACATATGTCTCAAGCGTATCTCGCGTGGCCAAAACATCTCCCGCTTGGGTACCACATGCTTGACCAGACATATGTTGACCTGCCATGCAGTTCGTTGGCAAGCGTATTTAAAAGACCCACACCAAAGAACAAAGAGGATCTCTCCTTGCTCCTCATCAGCTGAGATTTCCAACCCCACTAGACCTTCAGTCCTCTCTGAGACCTGCAGTGAGAGGAATGAAGGTGTAGAATTAGGTGTGTCACAGCCAAGTACTTGTGGGCAATCTGCTTTTGGTACACCGACGTCAGATTGTACCAGGCAAATTTCCCTGCCCCAGCTGCTGCACCGCCGAAAGAAGTTTGCTCCCAGCCATCCACATGCCCAGCGGTTGAATGCTAGCTTGGCAAAATTGCTAGCACTTCAACTGCTGCCTTTTCAGTTGGTAGACTCTGCCCCCTTCCGTGAGTTTGTGGAATGTGCGGTTCCTCAGTGGCAGGTACTCAAACGCCACTTTTTCTCATGGAAGGCGATTCCGGCGCTCTACCGGCATGTGGAAGGCAATGTCCATGCCTCGCTGGACAGGGCGGTCAGCGATAAGGTGCATATTACCGCTGACTCATGGTCCAGCAGGCATGGACAGGGACGTTACCCAAGTTTCACGGCGCATTGGGTGACTCTGCTGGCAGCTGGGAAGGATGCAGGACAAGGTGCAGTAGTGTTGGAGGTTGTTCCGCCACCACGCCTCCAAAATGCTGATTGTGACACACCTCTCTCCTCCACCCCCTCCTCTTCTTCTTCCTCCATGGCCTCTTCCTCGGAACCAGCGGTGCTCCGTAGGCGTTCAAGGGGCTACGCAAGTACGCAGGCCAAAAGATGCCATGCGGTGCTTGAGCTGGTGTGCTTGGGGGACAGGAGCCACACTGGGGCAGAGGTTCTGTCAGCTCTGCAGGGGCAGGTTCAGAGGTGGTTGACGCCACGCCAACTTAAGGCAGGAATGGTGGTTTGCGACAATGGCACCAACCTCCTCTCTGCCCTCCGACAGGGACAACTGACCCATGTGCCCTGTTTGGCTCACGTCCTTAACTTGGTGGTGCAGCGGTTCTTGGGCAGGTACCCGGGCTTACAGGATGTCCTGAGGCAGGCCAGGAAAGTCTGTGTGCATTTCCGCCGGTCATATAATGCCAGTGCTCGGCTGACGGACCTCCAAAAGGAGTTTAACCTGCCCAAGAACCGCCTAATCTGTGACATGCCCACCAGGTGGAACTCAACGTTGGCCATGCTGCAGCGGCTGCACACGCAGCAGAGGGCCATCAATGAGTACCTGTGCGACTATGGCACCAGGACAGGGTCAGGGGAGCTTGTTTTTTTTTCCCCACGCCAGTGGGCCATGATCAGGGATGCATGCACTGTCCTGTCACCATTCGAGGAGGCCACGAGGATGGTGAGCACTGACAGTGCATGCATCAGTGACACTGTCCCCCTTGTCCACCTGTTGGAGCACACGCTGCGTGGAATAATGGACAGGGCACTTGAGGCAGAACAGAGGCAGGAAGAGGAGGACTTCCTTAGCTCTCAAGGCCCCCTTTATCCAGACAGTGTTCCTGCGTGCCCGCCGATCACACAGGAAGAGGACGAGGAGGAGGAGGAGGAGGAGGAGGAGGAAGAATGTGTCAGTATGGAGGTGGAGCCTGGCACTCAGCATCAGCAGTCTTTAAGGGATCAGTCCCAAGGAACACATGGACTTGTACGTGGCTGGGAGGAGGTGGCTGCGGACGTTGTTGTCCTTAGTGACCCAGAGGACTCCGGACCGAATGCCTCAGCAAACCTACGCTGCATGGCCTCCCTGATCCTGCAAAGCCTGCGTAAGGATCCTCGTATTCGTGGTATCAAGGAGAAGGACCAATACTGGCTGGCTACCCTCCTTGATCCACGTTACAAGGGTAAGGTTGCGGACCTTATCTTGCCATCGCAGAGGGAGCAGAGGATGAAACATCTTCGGGAGGCCTTGCAGAAAGGTCTGTGCAACGCGTTCCCAGAGACTGGGAGGTTACAAACTCCTGTTTCTGGACAACGTGTTGCTGAGGCTTCGGTCAGTCAAAGAAGGAGCGGTGGAGAAGGTGGCCGTCTGGCCGATGCGTTCAGACAATTTTTTGGTCCGCAGCCCCAAGGTATGATCGGTTCCAGCAACCATCGCCAGCGTCTGTTTTACATGGTGCAGGAATACCTAGGGGCAAGATCAGACTTGGACACCTTTCCCACCGAAAATCCTCTGGGTTACTGGGTCTTGAGGATGGATCACTGGCCAGAGCTTGCACAGTATGCAATTGAGCTACTGGCCTGTCCTGCATCCAGCGTTCTTTCGGAACGCACATTCAGTGCTGCTGGAGGCGTGGTAACCGATCACAGGGTGCGTCTGTCCACCGACTCGGTCGATCGGCTGACCTTCATAAAAATGAATCAGTCTTGGATCACCACCAGCTACCAAGCACCTGATGCTGATGTAACTGAATAATTTTTTTCAGATCCCTTCAAAGACTGCCTATGCTGATGCTGAGTGACTATCCCTGAGTAATTATCCTCTTCCTCCTCAATCATCACGCTGATAGCTTGTAAGAACATTTTTGGTTCTGGGCGCCACCACCAGTGCCTAAGGCACAATTTATCAGCCCCTGTTTAACAGGGGCGTGTAATTACAATTTTTGATGTAATACTTTGCAGCAGGGCTCGTTCCTGCATTCCAACTAGAGTGTCTGTGAGGGGTTGCAGTGTTGTGGCACCAGCACCAGTGCCTAAGGCCTAATTTTTCAGCTCCTGTTCAACAGGGGCATGTAATTACAATTCTTGATCTAATATTTCACAGCAGGGCCCTGTGAGGGCTTACAGTGTTGTGGCCACAGCAACACCTAAGGCCCAAATTTCTGCTGAGTATATAGGGCAGGACCCTACTTTCAAACATCTAACTTACAAACGACTCCTACTTGCAAACGGAAGGAGACAACAGGAAGTGAGATGAAATCTACCCCTAGGAAGGGAAATTCTCTCCTGTAAGAGTTAATATGGGAAAACAATTTCTCCTTTCCACTGATGCTTTCCAATCCTTGTTCCACAAAAAAACCCAAATTTTCAAAAAAACATTTTTCATTGGGACAAAAAAGTGAGGTGAAATCTTCTGAAGAGGAGGAAAGACAGCAAAACAAATGTCACAGGGGTGATAACCCTTCCCTATGTTTTCCAAAAAGCTTAAAAAAGATTTTTTGGCTGGAGCTAAACACGTTAAAAATGTACCCGTTCAAAATTACAAAGAGATTCTACTTAACAACAAACCTACAGTCCCTGTCTTGTTTGCACCGCCTGTATACTGCTGTTCAGAGTATATAGGACCTGGTGGCCCCACACCTTTCCTTATTTTAATTTGGGTGCGGGGTTCCCCTTAATATCCATACAAGACCCAAAGGGCCTGGTAATGGACTGGGGGGTACCCATGCTGTTTGTCTCACTGATTTTCATCCATATTGCCATGACCCGACATTACATTAAACCCGCAAGCAGTTTTAAATGAGATTTTTTCCTTTAAAAATGACATTTGGTGCAGGGACTGTTCTAAACATGGGAAACACGCGTCACTTTACAGGCATACTATAGACACCCCCCAGGTACGATATTTAAAGGAATATTTCACTTTTTTTTTTTACTTTAAGCATCATTAAAATCACTGCTCCCGAAAAAACGGCCGTTTTTAAAAGTTTTTTTTGCATTGATACATGTCCCCTGGGGTAGGACCCGGGTCCCCAAACCCTTTTTCGGACAATACCATGCAAATTAGCCTTTAAAATGAGCACTTTTGATTTCGAACGTTCGAGTCCCATAGACGTCAATGGGGTTCTAACGTTCGTGCGAACTTTCGGTCCGTTCGCGGGTTCTGGTGCGAACCGAACCGGGGGGTGTTCGGCTCATCCCTACAGGGGACGAATAACGCACAGCTAAGAAGAGTTAGACAGAAGATCTATAAGAACCAATTGGTAGATATTTGGAGGATTATGAATGGTAAATCAAAAGACTATATGTTTTACTCCCCTGTACACCAGACGTACTCTAGGATAGATTACATACTGATAGAACATGGATTCCTGGAAAGGGTAGTAGACGCAAAAATAGGAATCACTACACTGTCAGACCATTCCCCCGTAGAAATGGAAATGTGAATATCCCAAACCCAGAGACAATCCCCCCTATGGAGATTAAACGAGGACTTATTACAAGATGGGGAGGTGGCTCAAAGAGTGAAAGAGGAACTCAAACATTACTTTAAGACAAATGAAACAGGAGATATCTCAGGGGCTGAGGTATGGGAGGCACATAAGGTGTATATAAGGGGAATACTAATAAAAGAAGGAGCTAGGAAGAAAAAAGAAAGGAAAAACAGAATGGGAAACCTTACAAAAGAAATATTTAATATAGAACAAGAACACAAAACACAGAGAGGTCCCCAAAAGGAAATATACCAAAGGCTG
This sequence comes from Lithobates septentrionalis, assembly GCA_037952835.1. Classification (NCBI taxonomy): domain Eukaryota; kingdom Metazoa; phylum Chordata; class Amphibia; order Anura; family Ranidae; genus Lithobates; species Lithobates septentrionalis. The sequence continues at coordinate 1,427,043 of JBBDGP010000820.1, forward strand.
ATAAACAAACGTGAAGAACTAAAAAGCTTGATAGACCAAGAAACAAAGGAAAATTTCTTCCTAATAGCGAAAGAAAGATATCACTGTGGGGATAAAGCAGGGAAACATCTGGCAAGAATGCTTAGGAAAAAAAAAACTTGTAACTTCATAGGTAAGATACAGTCCAAACAGGGATTAATGGTATATGAGACAAAAGAAATAGGGGAAACCTTCAAAAACTATTATAAAGATCTGTATGCAGGGGAACAGAACGGGTGGCAGATAAAATAAAAAAATAAAAAGATAAGTGAATTCTTAAAGAATGCAGGGATCCCTAAGATCTTGTAGAATGCCAGAGAGTCCTTAGAGAAATCAATTACGGAAGAAGAGGTAAAGGAAGCACTATCAGATACAGCTCAAGGGAAAAGCCCAGGGCCAGACGGATTCACCTCATACTACTACAAAAAATTTAAGGATATCCTGATACCCAAGATGTGTCAGTATATGAATGGGCTGGGAGAGGACTTCGAGCTGAGTAGGGAAGCGCTATCGGCTATGATTACGGTAATCCCAAAGGAAGGAAAGGATGCGACCCTATGTTATAGCTATAGACCAATATCGCTACTAAATGCAGATACAAAGATCTTTGCAAAAATATTAGCAAAGAGGATGAAAGGACTAATGAATACACTGGTCCATCCTGACCAAGTGGGATTCATAGCAAGAAGGGAAGGGAGGGATCATGGGGTGAGAACCTTGCTTCTGATCCAGAAGTTAAAGGAGGACGGACCCCCGGGTTTACTTCTGTCGAGTGACGCCAAGAAGGCATTCGACAGAGTAGACTGGGGGTTCATGTTTCAAACATTAGATAAAATGGGAATAGGTCCAAGGATGATGAAAAAGATAAAAACCTTATATAGACAACCAAGAGCAGCAATTAAGATCAATGGATCACTCTCAGATTTTTTTGAGATGAAGAGAGGGACAAGACAAAGGTGCCCGTTGTCCCCCCTTCTCTTCATCCTAACGCTAGAGCCGCTCCTCGCAACAATTCGCAACAATCCAGACATTATAGGATTTAGGGTGGGTAGTGAAGAGCACAAATTGTCAGCATTTGCTGACGACGTACTCTTTTATATAACCAACCCCGAGAGTACATTGCCAAACCTGATTGGAACGCTTAAGCAATATGGATAGATAGCAAATTTTAAAATTAATATGGGGAAATCAGAAATCCTGAACATAAACATGAGTAAACTAGAAGAAGAAAAGTTGAAGGAGTATCAATTTACATGGAAAAAAGAAATAAAATATTTGGGAATAAAATTAGCTAACTCCCTTGAGAAAATATATAAAAGAAACTATATCCCACTATTAGATGAGATCAAGAAGGAAGGAAGAAATCTTCAGACTAGACCAATATCCTGGATAGGACGTATAAATGCCATAAAAATGACCGTTCTCCCAAAGATCACATACAAACTCCAAATGTTACCCATCAGATTACCATCGTACTACCTTAGAAAGCTTAAAACATTACTAACAAACATCATATGGAAAAATAAAAAGCCGAGAGTTTCCTTAAAGATATTAAAACAAGGGAAAAAAAGAGGGGGTCTGGCGGTACCAGATATTATAAAATACTATAAAGCAATAATTGTATCAAGAGCGATAGAATGGGCAAGGGACAATCAAGAAAAAAGATGGGTAAACATAGAAAAATTTTACAGTAAGGCACAGTTAGGAGCAATTATTTGGAACCCCCCTCACCACAGAATGATAGATGAAAAAACACATGTGTTAACACGGGTGGTATTAAAGATGTGGGACACAATTTATAGACAATTAAATAAAACATATAATTCACATTTAATAAGATTAAAAGATAACGAGTATTTTGCCCCAGGGAAAATAAGTGTAGGGGGGAATTGGATAAAAAAAGTTAAGGTTGAACTTAGAGAGATTATAGATAAAGGGAAAATCAGGACACTTCACGAGTTGGAACAGAACACAGAAATTTGGGTGATCAATGTATGGAGGTACTCACAATTAGAGCGGTTCGTGAAGAAGTTACCACAGCCAATAAGATCAGGAGAGGAACTGACGGGGCTAGAAAAGTTATGCACCTCAGAAATCACAAAAAACACTATCTCAAAACTATATAAATTATTGTTAATAGAGGAAGAAACAGAGGTACCTACATTCATTAAACAATGGGAAAAGGATTTGGGGACACAAAGATTTAAGCACGATTAAAAAGATTTTGAACCTTGACCCACAGTTCGGCAGTAGATACAAAAACAGCTGAGATGAATTATAAATGCTTAGTAAGGTGGTACGCAACACTAGACAGGACCAGCAAATATCAAAAAGAGAAGTCGGCGGATTGTTGGAGAGGGTGTAAGGAGGTTGGCACAATGACACACTTATGGTGGAAATGCCCGATTATTCAAAAGTATTGGGAAAAGATCTTAGCAATTATTAAAGAAATTACTGAAAGGGAGGTAAAAAAAGATCCATGGACGGTGCTCTTCCACAGTATTGACGGAAATGAGATGCAATATAAGGCCTCACTAATACCACACTTAATAAACGCAGCAAAAAGGTTAATTCCTAAAAATTGGTTGGCAAAAGAAAGCCCACAGATATGGGAGTGGATAAATGCCGTGGAGGAAACCTATATCTGGACAGGATCCTTAGCAATAGGGAAAAGAAAGAGGGGGGAGAAGACAAATGGAAGTGTTGGAGAGAGTTCAAAAAATCATGGAGTTATGCAGAGAAAATCAGGATCCAGCAGAAGGAAGGGGTTTTGCACAAGGGTTGGGGGGGGGGGGAAGGAATAGATTAAATAATTACGGGGTATGATCAAGAGAGATAATACAATAAAGGTTGAATTTTTTTATATTAGTTTTATAAGGGAGAAGGAATGAGAAGGTTATGTATTGATGAGTGGAATATATAATTTGTAGGCGATTCCCTCCTATTTTTCTCTTTTATACTGTTATGAAAATTCTCCACAGTGATGTGAAAGATGAAAAAAGAGACGTATATGAATGGAAAAGTTGATTCTGGTCTCGCCCTACAAGAAACTGAGTGGCAAAAAAAAAAAAGAAAAAAAAAAAAAGGAAAAGGTTGCCTGACCCGAGGTGCTATTTGTGAGCAGGATTGTTGGAAGTGCATTCACAAATGTATTTCACTACCCAGATTGACTGCAGGATGGCAGATGGGTTAGGGTGGGTTTTTCCCAAATACTTTGCTCAGCAGGAGACTCATATTCATGGTGCCTAACAAGGACAAAGTTATGGACACTAGGATGTGTTGTCTCTGCTAAGTCCCTTTGCTGCACAAGTACTCCTATAAGGACTCTTGTTTAAGAGCCAAACAGAAAGTTTATTTGCCAACGGGCAGACGGATTAAACTGTTGAGCATGTCTGTTTGGGATGCGCTCTGCAGGAGGACTGCTGGACTCCTTTTGAGGGAGCGATTATCCCAACAGAAACGTACATGCCATAAAGAATTGTACATCTTTAATTACCCAGTAGAGGATGATAACCCCCTCTGTTTGGTAATGTGTGTGTAGTAGTTAGTGTTAGTTAGAAATGTTTTGTGTCTTCTTTTAGGAATATTGAAGATCTGACGGCTGTCTATCTCACAGATGAAGGCCTGTGGTAAGCAGAGTATTCCTCCTGCGGGAGCAGTGCTTTGGTTCCGCTTGTATGGGATGTTAGCTGTAGGGACCTACAGTCAGGCCATGTAAATTGTATAAAATACGTTATGTTGCCATTGTGTGCAGTGATATTGACGTGATTGTTTTTCAAGTTCATTTTCCTTTTTCCCCATTCCATTTGATGTAATGAGATGCTCTTTCCTCCTTAAAATTAAGGAGGTACTCTGAATTCATTCCCCACAACTGGGGACAGTTGTGATTCAAGTGGGGTGTATGTAGCGGGCACCTACTTTTAGGTAGGTGACCTTTTTGTTAGTTTATAGTGTCAGGTAAATTTAGACAGGCTTGTGCTATTACAGCAGGCCTGTTCTTGTTTATTTCTCATTTGAGTGGCAGATAGTTTGTATGCTAGTCTCTGTCAATCATTAATTTGCTTGGTAATGCCCGGGACTCTCATATAAAAGCCGGGTCACATGGTCAGTCAGGGGTTTTTTTTTTCGAGAGTCTTCTGGAGTCGCGTGTGGAGAAGCCAGCCTGGTTCCTGGAGGGGTTTTCCCTCCGGGGAGCCAACAGAGCTCCCCCCTTGCGAGAAGGGTGGGGAACCGGTCTCCATGGAGGAAGAGACGACACCTTACAGCATGTAGTCACTGGTGTCATTGGCCGCTCCTGCGGGGAAGGGAGCGGGCCATAAAGAAGGAAAAGGAACTAAGAATCATTGCGGGAGAAGTAGCAACAAAGCGGAAGGAAACTGGGCGATTGATCGTGGAGGGGCACATGGACTATTGATCACGTGAGCGAAGGCCCAAGGGAAGGGTACTGCCAGAGGCTGAGGGATGTTGTCAGTGAGACAGGTGGTGATGGCCTGTGACTTTGGGTTCAGCAATGCCCCGGGATTCCAATCAGTCGGGCGGGAGAAGTTATTCAGAGTGACTTTCTCGGCTCAACCTGGAAGTACCATGTAGATGGGAAGTAGTGGTAAAAAGGTAGCGGTGAAGCTGCATGCACACATATAGAGATACGGACTGTTCTTGAAAAGTCATGCAGATGAAGATGTTATTCAGAGTGACTCTTTATCAATTATTCTCTATCAAATCTACTTCCATCCTCTCTGATTGAAGAAATCACACAAAGTGATTTCCTAATTATCCGCAAATGATTCTAGTTTTCCCGTAAGAGACAGCGAGAAGATGATAATGTAACAAAAGAGCATCTCAAAAGAAGTCCTTCTCCCATTCCAGTTCATGTTAATTAATAAATCAAGAGAAAAAGTAACAATTATTCAGCCGCTCGGGGGTAAGCGCATATATATATATATATATATATATATATATATATATATATATATATATATATATATATATGAAGCGCTTACCCCCGAAGGAGCGGCTGAATAATTGTTATATCCGTAATTCACGTTTACCACCCAACTCATCGCAGCCCATAAATTTAGAAACACAGTCCATCGTATATATATATATATAAAAATTGAACTCACCGTTTAAAAGAGAGGCCACACAGAGTACCATATTGTGGATGTGGTAAAATAACGCTAATAACAGAATCCTAAACCAGGGCCTGCAGGGGTCAGGCATATGTACTATATACAGGACAGGGCTCAGGAGTGTGGAATGTATATAAGGTTGGGGTAAAGTGTGTGTGATGTACATAGAGCAGGGTCAGGGTGCGTGTAACGTACACAGTTTAGGGGGTCAGTACTGCCCTAGCTAAAATATCAGGGGTATGAAAGTTGCTCTGTCTTCCTCCTCTCACAGTACAGCACAGCCATGACCCCTCCACCGCAGTCAAAAATAACAATTCATCATGTACAGTCCAGAAAGCATTGGTTGTACAGTCTATGCATAATACAGCAGGAAGCTCAAGCATTACTATTTGCTTAAAGCAGAATTTCACTCTCAATCAGCATGAACTATTTTCAATCATTAAGCTGCTAGCATTAGTAAATAGATAGGAAAATAGTACATAGGAAAGAACATTTTACTTACTTGTGTTTAATCTTTTTATTTTTACATTTCGTCAGTTACTTTCTGGTATCTAGCCCTAAGCAAATGATACCATATATCCCCTGAGTCTTCAAGAGGGGACTTTTCTGAGCTAAGCACACCCTCCTGCCTGCATGCCTGAGCGAAGGGTAGATGGATTTTTAGAAGTAAATGCTACATGAATCACCTGCCCTTACTCAAGATGGCCATATTCAGACATTATAAGGGGGTGATTTCTCACCAATATAAAGCATGAAGACATGTATTGATGGATAGAGGAGACATGGATGAATAGAAGAGTTTGCTTTGACTATTAAAAAATAATGAAATCACATGCTTGCTTTGTGGTGCTCAGATGCATTATAGTTCTCCTATAGGGTTTTTTCTCAGACCAATACTCTCCTGATCTTTTCTTCTGTAAATAGCTCAGCAAGCAGAACTATCCAAATGTTGTTACAGAATGTGACAGGTGGGTATCAGATTGGCTTGGTGGTCACACTGCGGAAAACCGTGCCTATTCTTAATAACAATCGTGCTCTTGCGAACAAGGTGAGGTTTGGGGAATGCGATTATGTCTCATGTCATACCCTAAGTATGGGTACAACATAAAATATGGTATGAAAGCTGGAGTATACCTTTAACAACTCCTGAGAGTGGATTATAGTATACTGTTTTCAGCCGCACAGACTTATATTAAAATAAAAAATAACACTAAAGAGCAACAATTGTATAACACTACTAAGTGGGTAGTAGATCCTAGATATATAATGAGTCAATGGCTGCATCCACTGTTTACATCAAGATGAAAACTTTTAAACTTTTAGCAAAAAAAAAACATTGAAAACACGGAATTTCCCTTAAAAAATCAAACGTTTTTTCACTTGTGCTGTTGTGATGAGATATTATTGTAGAACTGTAGCTTGGTTCTGTGACTTTAATAATACAAAGAGCAATAAAGAACTATTGCAAAAAATATGATTTCAGATTACCAAGGCTCAGTCTTGTTTTTCCAATTAAACTGGATATATTTTATCGCTAAGGTTTACTGCATTTTGATTGTTATTCTTTGCTATACTGAGTACTAAATATAATCATTTGCATGTAAAAATATGTGTCTCAGGTGTGGGGAAGTTTGAATTTTTAGAAGAGAAGATTGCATATTTGTATGTGTGCAGTACCTACAAAGAAAAAAATTGGCTGCACATTTAATAAAGTCTGACTACTTTTCAAGACATACCTGTATTCATTGATTAGTTTGAGGCCTTTGTCTACCAATTATACTTAACACTTTTATTAATGCTGCTCCCAAAACACCGCTTCTGCTAATTGAAAGGAAATGATGTCTTCTTGAGGACCACCCTTGGTTAATTCCAGCAGGCCAACATGACCCCCGGTACCGTGAGACCTAATGAAACCACAGAAACAAGCAATGTGAATTCAAAGGAAGTCTGTCTTTATTTGGTGCGTACAAAGCTTATATGCCGTTTACAAAATCATAAGAAGTGGGAGTGGTTAATATGGTTAATATGAGGCATACATATGGGATATATGGTTAGACAATCCTGTAACCTTCAAGATACATTTATCACGAGTTATAAGCATATTCTTTAAGTGCAGACTTATGCCCCGTACACATGATCGGATTTTCAGACAATAAAACCGTGGATTTTTTTCCGAAGGATGTTGGCTCAAACTTGTCTTGCATACACACAGTCACACAAATATTGTCGGAAATTCTGAACATCAAGAACGCAGTGACCTACAACACGTACAATGAGCCGAGAAAAAGAAGTTTAATAGCCAGTGCGGCTCCTTCTGCTTGAATCAGAGCATGCGTGAACTTTTGTGCGACGGACTTGTGTACACACGATCGGAATTTCTGACAACAAGTTTTGTTGTCAGAAAATTTGAGAGCCTGCTCTCAAACATTTGTGTTTGCTAATTCCGACAGCAAAAATGTTTGATGGAGCATACACGCGGTTGGACTTTCCGACAACAAGCTCACATCGAACATTTCCCGTCGGAAATTACGATTGTGTGTACATGGGGATAGATTAGGGCATTGGTGCTAAACCTACTGTGTTACCCTTGGGGCCACTGCAGACTGTTGTTGGTGCTTACTCAAGCCAGTGATGGAAAAATATTTTTAGATTGCCTCCTAGTTACCTTTTTAGTGCTCTCTATCCCTTCTCTCGCTCTCTTTTTTTTTTTTTTTTTTTTTCAGATCTGGTATACTGGGTCTTGCTAAATATTTCACTAAGCACATGTAATTTTCACAGGGTTTGTTGAGAGCACAAATGTAAAGCTCTCATTTGTAAAGGGGCAATAATAGAAGTGATCTCTAGCAATAAATGTCTCCTGAAACAGGTCCCCAGTTTCCAACCACTATCGCATGTTCACAGTTTCTGACTACCTTCTGTTGCATGTCTGCAATCTCTGACAGTTTTATTTAGCATTACATTCACTGAATTATATACAATATTTGGCCTGTTGCTAAAGGCCAAGAAAAACAATTGACCCCCTATAGCAATAAAATTGCTCACCATTAAGTTAGAGCATCTGTCAGGTATATATTATTTTTGTCTCCCTATTAGGAAGATTTCTAGAAAGTATTGATAAATCTATCCAACAGGGACACAAACAAAAACACATTAGGCCTCATTCACACAGCATGGATCAGTTTAGAAGAGTCCGCCAGCTCAGCAGATCGCTCCATTGATCTCCGCTGAGCCGGTGGATGACAGGTCCATCTTCTGCTCGCTGAGCAGGAAGGGGCCTGTCAGAGCGCCACTGATTCCTATGGAGAGATCGGAAGAAAACGGACAGCATGTCCATTTTCATCAGATCTCACTTGAGCCGATCCGCCAAGACGGATGGCGAACGTATCGACATACGTCTGTTTTTAGCAGATCAGATGGCAGACGGGTGTCAGCGGACACATCTGACATTCATCTCCCCATAAAAGTCAATAGATGGCCCGCTTGGATCTGCCTGAAAAACGGACAGGCAGATCCGAGCGGGCTTGTCGTGTGAAATGGGCCTAATGCCCTGTACACACGATAGGATTTTCCGACAACAAAATCCATGTTTTTTTTCTGACGGATGTTGGCTCAAACTTGTCTTGCATACAAACGTTCACACAAATCTTGTCGGAAATTCCGAACATCAAGAACGCGGTGATGTACAACACGTACGACGAGCTGATGAAAATGAAGTTCCAATCGCTAGTGCGGCTCTTCTGCTTGATTCCAAGCATGCGTGGAACTTTGTGCATCGGAATTGTGTACACACGATCGGAATTTACGACAACGGATTTTGTTGTCGGAAAATTTGAGAACCAGCTCTCAAATTTTGTGTGACAGAAATTCCGATGGAAAATGTCCGATGGAGCCTACACACGGTCAGAATTTCCGACAACAAGCTTCTATAGAACATTTTCCGTCGGAAAATCCTATCGTGTGTATGGGGCATTAGAGTGAAAACGTTTTTTGACAATGTTGTTATTGCAGTCTGTGTCTTTCTACCTCATTGATGTTCACAATCCAATTCTTGTACCTGCATTACTTTGACAGGAAGTGAAGGAAATGTAAATGTTTCCCTATTATATCCAAAAAAAAATGATTGGTGTTAGATTTTAAATTAGAAGTACTAGCAAGCTTCTTCCTGGGGTGGGAGCCCATTTTAGAATAACCTCCCCTTTGTGCTGCCCGTGCACCCCCTCTAGAGCACATATGAGTATGCTCTGTGACTGCTGTGTCCATTAGAGAGTGCAAATCACAAAGCTAGGGTACAGAACACATGAAATGGTCCTGTACCATGTGATTGCTGTGAATTGTCACTGCAATCACAAATGTAAACAAAGGCTGCATTTTGCAGCCACTTCTCTGTTTCCACTCACACACTGATCAGCTATAAGAGCAAGCAGAGTGTCCCTAACCTGTAAACACTAGCAGCATATTTACTGAGAGACCAGGGCCAATGATGCCAACCACATTGTTCCTGATCGCTAGCCACACCAGTGCCGGTGTTACAAAACTATTGCACTTAGCAACAGTGTTCCTGATCGCCACCACATCAGTCCTAGTTTCACCTACCAGTGTAAGCCAGCAACAGAGTTCTTAAACACTAGCCACACCGGTGGTCACAGTGTCTCCAGCCTAGTGTAAGCCAGCAACAGTGTTCCTGAACACCACAACACCATTATCAGTGTTGCCAGACCAGTGTAGCCATCAACAGTATTCCTGATCACTACCACACCAATGCCAGTGTACTAGAACAAGCAAGCAACAGTGTTTAAGGGATCCCTGCTAAACAGTCAGGTGTACTATGTCATCAAGCACTGAATATCCTACTGAATTGCAGCAGGCAAGCACCAATAGTGTGCTACATCCTGGTGAAGTGGCAAGCACCAGCAGTGCAGTACATTCTGGTGAAGTGGCAGGCACAAGTAGTGGGGTGTTACTACATGAGCCACAAAGCAATAATGCCCATACTAGCTTCCCAGGGGCACTTTCAAATCTGTGAGTGAGTAGGATTTACTATGTACCCCCTACTAATTCACACAGGGGACTGATATACAGTATATCTTATGGTTAAAGGAGGCTTCCAGATTCCTATAAGCACCCTACCTGCAGACCCTGACAACCACTGGACTAAGGTTGTGGGGAAGAGGCCCTTGTGCTTATCCAACATGGGGACAAGGTGCTGTGTCAGGGGACTCCCGAATGGCAAGCCCCCCCCAAGTTGAGGGCATGTGGTCCTTGTATGGTTTAAGAGCAGGGGACCCATGCTCATCCCCCTTTACTAGTCAGACAGGCTGCATGTTCAGATGGGAATCTCTTATGGAACCTATGGAGGTACATGCTTTTGTCCTTCTCTTTGTATGGGGTTCCCCCTTAAAATTCGTACACTTTTTTCATTTGGTTCACCATGACATCTATACCAGACCCTCATCAATAAAACGGCCTTGCACGTATTTTTAGGGGGAACCCCAATTCATTCTTTCGTGTGGGATCCCCCATTAAAAATATCATGCACTCATCTAGAATAAGGTTCTGCATGTATGAAGAGAATTCCCAGACATTTGTTTACAAACAGAAGTACAGTGGTCCAAAGCTGCCATTTACTGACTGTTTGCTCTTCCGCTGCCTTAGTGGGTTTTTTTTTTTTTTTGTAACACACATAAATCATTTAGGCCTGAAGATTAGTAAAACTCTAAAACATTACAAATTATTTCAAAGCAGAGACTCTGAATAATAAAATTAGTGGTATTTCCACATTTTAATGTGGCACAATTTTAACACTTTTTTTAACAGTTTATCAAGCACAAATAATTAATAAAAAATATATTTCAGTTCATTTTAGGGTACACAATATATTGCCAAATTTTTCAGTAAAGACATACCAACAATGTCAAACCTTAAAATTTTTCCGGCGTATGAAATGACAACAAACTTTGGTACCCAAAAAGTTTCCATAGGCAATGCTTTAAATGCCCCTACTGGTCATCAGTTTACAGTTAACCATGAATGCATGCACAGAGATATGAAATGTGCAGAGCAATCAATGTTTTCATATGTAGATGCTTCTGACACCTGTGTTTTAAGTGCTTGGATGTAACTTTCATTTTTTACACTTAATTCACTTTATTTTTTCACATATAGGACCACAAGTACCTTAAGTGATAACATTTTGTTTAAACCTATTCTCTATAATGTGATGTCAGGGGCCTATTCAACACCTGATGTCCCACCTGCTTGGCACTAAAGCTAATGGAGTGCAGATTAAACTCCATTAACTTGTTAACTGAACACAGAGGCCAGGGAAAGTGACAACCATACCTGGAAGCAACATAGTGTTAATCCCTTCCATGTTCATTCTAGCTAAGGGTAATCAGTGAATGAATGTTCACTGTTCCCCTGCCCCTCTACCCAGTGACTCCTGTCATGAGGGTCCTGTGCCCACAGGTGAGACAGAAAAAGCCTGGGAAACATGGTAGTGGGGTTGTGCAGGGGTGCTCACCACCATGCTTGTCAGATTTCAATGCATGCTTTAAAAAATTGCCTTTTTGAAAATTCTGCTTTGGTACATGTCCCCTAGGGAAAATAATTTGTTTGACAATCCTTTGTGTATTTGCCTAAAAAATGGTGGTTACTGTTTTTAACATTTACTAAATTTAGTCATGGTTTGTGAACCTGCTTCCTACCAAACCTAGATATGTTCAGTTCATCCCTAGTCATGAATCTGCTAAGGGAGGGAGTAATGAAAACTGGTCCTAAATGACTCTGTTAGAGGGAATACTAAAAATAAGCATTATTCGAGTTAAGTAAGCAAGGATTTTCCAGAGTAAAGAAGCCTGTGAGTTAAATGGGGTATCATGAGCATCCTTAAAAAAGGCAAGAACACCAGGGTACCCCTGCAAACAGTTCCCCACTTGTAAAAGAGGGGCCACACCTTTATGTCAAAGGCTTATCAGAGATGTCTGCAGATCTCAGGCTTCTGGATCTATGGATTAGTTAGACTCAGAGGAGCCTGTGATACTTAGCTCCATCTAGTGGCCAAATGTTGTATTTACCTTTTTAAAATCAATGAAAAGCATTACACTGTAATTCAGCACAGGGAATAGCCTAATAGCATTTGTTTTGTTTTTTTTTTGTTTACAAAAGTTTTATTTGGAAGATTCAGAAAGAAAATACAGAGTTATGATGAAAGTAACAATTGAATATACAATAATGTACATAAGAGACAGTATACAGTATCATTTGAATATTCTACAGGTATATAGCAAATATAGCCAGTTGCTTGAGAAGAAAATATAGCATAATCACATAGATCATAATACAGAGTGGAATTGAAAAATAACTCTATGAGGAGGTAATTAGAATGTTGATAATACCATCTGAGGGTGCGTATGGGGTAGGCAAAATATAGTAGAGTGGGACTTAATCACAAATCCATTAAGTCCATTTTTTATTAAAGGTATGCATACTATTGTGTAGGGTATGGTGGATTCTCTCTGATAATCTAAGCATATCCATCCTGGACAGGACCTGAGGCCAAGGTAAGTTTTTGGATTTCCAGTTTAGGGCTATCATCCATTGGATAGAACTGAATAAGGAGTGGATCAGTCTAACACATGAAAGTGGTATATCAGGGATTGTCGCATATAGTAAGCATAATTGTGGTGAGAGGTTGATTTTCTTTTTTACTATTAATTCTATTTTACTAGCAGCAGCCTTCCATATAGGTTCTAGGTGCACACAGCTCCAAAATATGTGAAGAAATGTACCAGGTACCGTACAGCCCCTGAAACAGTATGGAGAGGCCGTCGGATAAAAAGAATGAATTTTTGAGGGTATCAGGTATAGTCTGGAAAATAGTTTCATTGGCGATTCTCTAAAAGAAGCTGCAATATTACACTTGCGAAGGTTATCCGTCATGGTATTCCATGTTTCTATGGGGATAGGACTGTCTAGATCGGCTTCCCAGTGTAACATTGGGCCAGATTTTTCAGGTATCGTGATATTATTGAGATATCTATACATTAGGGAGATCAAGCCTTTGTCTCTTGAGGAGTTTATACAGATGTGTTCAAATAAGGTCGTTTGGGATTGGATAGTTAATGAGTAGTGTTCTGTAAAAAAATTTTTAATCTGGAGATAATTTGTGAGTTCAGATGAAGGAAGGTTGTATTTAGATTGTAGGATGTGAAAGGAGATAAATGTCTTGTATGGAAACAATGATCTTAAATTAGTCAGACCATTCTTACGCAAGTAAGGGAATGAGTTATTGTTATTGTGGTTTTGTAAGAGTCTAGAATCTCCTAGAAAGGATGCTAGAGGGGCGGTGTCTGATGATAGTTTAAAAGTTTTATTAATTTTAAGCCATAGTTGGAGGTAGTGGGCAACAATGTTGTTTAATTTGAGGATTTTATGGTGAGAATTTAGATTGGACCATAGTAAACCTTGTATGAAGTGTGGAGAGATTGAAGTTGATTCGAAGTTTAGCCATGGGATGTTTGGGTTAGGGGCAAACCATTGGGCAATTTGTGTGAGTTTAGTTGCTATGAAGTATTGCCAAATATTTGGGAGGCCAAGTCCACCTTTATTTTGGGGTCTGAACATGAGAGAGTAGCTGCATCTTGGTTTCTTATTAGACCAGATGAATCTATTAATCTCTCTTTGTAGGGCTTTTATTCTGTATTTGGGGACGTTGATAGGTAGAGCACGGAAGTAGTATAAAAGTTTGGGGAGAATCGTCATCTTAAAAGCACAGATCCTACCAAGGAGGGAAATATGATATGAGGACCAAATTTTAAGAAGAGAACTAATATGTGAGAAAAAGGTATGTAGTTGGTTTTATATAGAAGTTTATGATGGGATGTAATGTGGATACCAAGATATCTGAATGATTTGGAGCACCATATAAAGTTAAAATTTTGCTATAGATTGATGATCAAGTTAGGGTAAAGATTAAGAGGGAGGGCTGAGCATTTGTTAATGTTAATTCCTAAACCTGATAGAGCATGAAAAGAGTTAAGTTCAGATATAAGGTTGGATATAGATATGAGAGGGTTAGTAAGAAATAGTAAAGCGTCATCTGCGTAGAGACTCAATTTGAATTCATTTGGGCCTTTACTATATCCTTTGATGTCTGAACTATTTCTTATGGCTTGAGCTAGGGGTTCTATTGCTAATGCAAATAAAAGTGGGGAGAGGGGGCAGCCCTGTCTAGTACCTCTACTTAGAGAAAAGAAGTCTGAGTTGTGGCCTGGGATTTTAATTCTAGTTTGAGGGAAGTGGTAAAGGGCATTAAATCCATGGATAAATTTATCTGTGATGCCAAATTTAGGGAGTAGGTGATTAAGGTATGACCAGTTTACACTGTCGAATGCCTTGTGTATATCAAGGCTGAGAAGGCAGACTGGGCGAGAGAAGAGGTTGGCATCTTGCACTATGTTTGTGACAAGTCTGATGTTGTCTGTAATCTGTCTACCTGGTATAAAACCCGTTTGGTCAATTTGGATAAGGGAGGTAATGACTTTCGCCAATCTGTCTGCTAAAAGTCTGCCAAAAATGTTTAAGTCGTTATTGAGAACTGAGATGGGGCGAAAATTTTGAGGGAGGGTGTGGTCTTTAAAAGGTTTAGGGATAAGGGATAAATTTGCTAGAAGCATGTCCTCTGGAAACTGGCCACCCATCAGAATATGGTTAAATAGTTTGGTTAGTCTGGGTGCTAATAGGGGAGCAAATTTCTTGTAGTATGATGTAGTGAAACCATCTGGGCCAGGTGCTGTTGATGTTTTCAGAGATTTAATTATGTTGATAATTTCAAGGTCTGTGCAAGGATCGTTGAGGGTGGAAGCCTGTTGTTCATTGAGAGTAGCGAGATGTAAATTATCAAGCCACTTGATTGAAGTGTGATGGGGATGAGTTTGGGGGCCTGAGAGAAGATCTTTATAGAAAGAAGAGAATATGTCTAGGACTTCTTTAGGGTGTGTGACCAGGTTACCTGATTGGTTTCGCAGCTTGTATATATGGGGTGGTTTATGTTCTTGGTTAAGTTTTTTTGCGAACATGGTAGAGGTGGAATTGCCATGTAACAGAAATTTGGCCTTAGAAAATCTGAGGGATTTTTCAGTGTCTGCTGAAAGAATCGTATCTAGGGCCTGATGTTTAGATTGAATTAGTTTCGTAATTTCAAGGGAAGGGGATTGGTTCAGTTTGTTATATAAGAGATCTAGGTCTTTGGTAAGGCTTCTAATCTCTGTGAGTTTAGCTTTATTCTTGGCTGCTGTTATACTAATCAGATGTCCCCTAATGACTGCTTTATGTGCAGACCGGAGTGAGGTGGGGGAGATGTCATTAGTTGAGTTATTCTTGAAATATTCTTCAATATGTGTGGTTATGTTTTGAAGAGTGGATGGGTCTGATAAGATTGAATCGTTCAGAAGCCAGTTGAATGGGGTAGGGGCAAGACCAATATGAGAGGTTTCAAATTCAACCATGTCAAGATCAGACCATGGACAGGGGTGGATTCGGGCTCTCGAAGAGTTAGCCAATAGGATAGGGGTGCTGAAGATATAGTCAAGCCTAGCATAACAGTCATGTGGGTGGGAGTAATGGGTAAAAGCCTTTACACCAATGTTATGAGCTCTCCAGGAATCAATTAATTGGAATATGCTAAGTGAGCGATTAATTGATTTGGAGAATGCTTTCGTCGTGAGGGCAACTTTGCTTCTGTCTAGGGAAGGGTGTGCAGCTAAGTTAAAGTCTCCTCCTAGTACTATATGGGGGGAGCTAAGGCGGTCTAGAGTTTCAAAAAATTTGTTGAAAAATGATGTTTAAGCATCATTAGGGGCGTATATGGAGGCGATTGTAAGTGAGCGTTTGTTCATTATGTCTTTCAGTATAATGTAACTGCTCTCTATATCCTTATAAATGTGTTGTATTTCAAATATGATAGAGTTACGGATAAAAATCGCTACCCCCCTAGATTTATTAGAGAATGTAGTAAAGTAAAGTTGGTTATAAGTTTTGTCAAAGTAGCGCGGGTGATTTTCAGTGGAGAAATGGGTTTCTTGAAGGAGGATAATGTCTGCACCCAGTCTTTTATAGTGTCTGAAGGCCTTTTTTCATTTTTGTGGGGAGTTAAATCCTTGTATATTGTGTGAAAAGATCTTAAGACCCATTTTTAAAAGAAGTATACATGCAAATTATTTTGACTGAGCTAAAGAAAAATCTATATGGGAAGTGAGCTAAAATTTGATACATATTAGGGTGTACCCAGTTATTACCAGTGCCAGCACTACCAATATAGATTAGAGAAGGGCAATATAGTATAAAGCTATAGCATAGAATAAGGAAACAACTGTAGAATAAAAATTTGGATTTCTTCTTGAGTAAGTCTGTAAAAAGGATAAAAGTGGAATCTTCCAGAAAATGTTATACTTAGAAACGATGCCATAAGGCCAAAGAAAAAAATGTAATTTGTAATAAACCGTAAAGGGGCCAGAGGACTGAGTGTCGTCTGACCTTACAAATTTTAACAGTGGACAAAAAAAAGTCCTAAACTCACAAACCAGGCCTGCAGCGGCATCCAGATCAATGGAGGCCGCACCAGGCCGTGGATGAGAGCATGGGGACAAACCAGCGACGGCGGATGAGCCAGGTGAAAATTATATATCAAACATTAAGGTGCGAGGTTGGGATAACAATCTGAACCTCAAGGGTAACCGAACAATTAGATTATAATGTGAGGTGCAAACATGTGGGTTTTAAAGTTATAATAACCTCTACTTCTATAGTAGTCACTTGAGAGAGACGAGGTAGAAAGTGGGGAGCAAAAAAAAAAAGGGGGGCAGGGGGTGCTGGGGTGACTCGAAGAACCATCGAAACCAGCATTATGTTGTAGTCGGTAGGGATACCATCTGGGAGGAAAGTCAAGTTCAGCATTATATTGTATTTTGAAGGAGGGGTGGTGAACCCTTAGGTGTTATAGGCTGAGTCCGTCCCATGGTTGTTGTGAAATGGGACTACGAGATTCCAGTTATTTTATGATGCAAAGAGAGAATTAAGATAGGTGTATACAAATTGGATGAAATCAAAGAATAGCATTTGTTTTTCGCCACATTCACACGGAAAAATGTACATGTGCAAATGTACAGTCATACACTGTTTGAATTTCTATACGCTTTTTTATTTACTTAAAAATATTTTTACTTAAAAATACCTATTTGTCTCTCTGCTTTAAAGACTTTCACAAATGCACAGCAGGTGTGCTATTCTTAGCCCAACACATCATTCAGGCAATTATGCAAAAAAAACCCCAGAAAAATAAAATTAGTTTATGAAGTTGATTTACTAAAAGCAAAAAGACTGTTCACTTTGCAAAGGAAGCTGCATTTTGCAAGGAAATAAGTGAATGAAGTGAAACTTTGCTGACTTCCAATCATATGCAAGCAAAAAGGTTGTTTTTTATTGCCCTTGCAAAGTTACATTTTACCACATTTACTAAGCTCTAGGGAAAATACCCTTCATTCATGCATCTTGCCCCTTTTAGGATGCTGGGTGCCTGAATTGCAGCAGCCGGGGTGTTTTTTTGAAGCACCTGATTAGAGCCAGAGTCTCTTATAGGCTTCAAAATAGGGTGGGCTTGTGGCACAGAGCATTGCGCCAGGAGCCCACCCAAGTGTTAAAACAGCAAATGAATATTCGCTGTTGAAACACTGATCCTCAATCCGGCCAATCAGAAGCAGGTCTGAGACCCGTTTTCCGATTGGCCAAAAAGAGAAGAGTCCCAATTGGCCGCCGAGGAGGGAGGGAACGGAAGCCGCTGTGATGCCCGTGGAGAGCAGGGGAAGGGAAAGCCGCCGCCGAGCAAGGGAAGCCGCCGGTGAAGCCTGGGAGAAGCGCTGCCCACCATAGATGGGGTAAGTGCACCAGACCCACCCAACCAACCTATTGTCCAACCGGGGGGGGGGGGTGGTACTGTTTGCCGCCCCTGCTTGTAAGCGAACAGCCTATTTGCCTTTAGTAAATCAACCCCCTGTGTCTTAAATGCTTTAAAACAGTAACACAAATAAAAAAAAATAGTTGCTCTTATTGTAGTCTAATATACAAAGGATAGAGGATGTTTAGTGTGTAAAGAGGTTTTTTTTTTTTTTTTTTTTTTTTTTAGAAAACAAGAGGATAAATGCAAGTATTTACTAACTAAGAGCGACAGCTATACAGTGGTTTGAAAAAGTATTCATATCTCTGGAAATTTTCCACATTTTGTCATGTTACAACCAAAAAACATAAATGTATTTTATTGGTATTTTATGTCATAAGCCAACACAAAGTGGCACATTGTTGAGAAGTGGGAGGAAGATGATAAATGGTTTTCAAAATGTTTTACAAATAAATATGTGAAAAGTGAGGCGTGCATTTGTATTCAGCCCCCCGAGTCAATACTTTGTAGAAGCACCTTTCACTGCAATTACAGCTGCAAGTCTTTTTGGGGTATGTCTCTACCAGCTTTGCACATCTAGAGAGTGAAATTTTTGCCCATTCTTCTTTGCAAAATAGCTCAAGCTCTGTCAGATTGAATGGAGAGCGTCTGTGAACAGCAATTTTCAAGTCTTTCCACATATTCTCAATCGGATTTAAGTCTGGACTTTGACTGGGCCATTCTAACACATGAATATGCTTTGATCTAAACCATTCCATTGTAGCTCTGGCTGTATGTTTAGGGTCATTGTCCTGCTGGAAAGTGAACCTCCATCCCAGTCTCAAGTCTTTGGCAGGCTCTAACAGGTTTTCTTCTAAGATTGCCCTGTATTTGGCTCCATCCACCTACCCATCAACATTGAGCAGTTTCCCTGTCCCTGCTGAAGAAAAGCATCCCCACAACATGATGCTGCCATCACCATGGCCATAACCATGTTCCACAGTGGGGATGGTGTGTTCAGGGTGATGTGCAGTGTTAGTTTTCCGCCACACATAGCGTTTTGCTTTTAGGCCAAAAAGTTAAATTTTGGTCTCATCTGACCAGAGCACCTTCCTCCACATGTTTGCCGTTTCCCCCACATTGGTTTATCGCACACTGCAAATGGGACTACTTATGGCTTTCTTTCAATAATGGCTTTCTTCTTGCCACTCTTCCATAAAGGCCAGGTTTGTGGAGTGCACGACTAATAGTTGTCCTGTGGGCAGATTCTCCCACCTGAGCTGTCTTTTCAGCTCCTCCAGAGTTACCATGGGCCTCTTGGATGTTTCTCTGATTAATGCTCTCCTTGCCCGGCCTGTAAGTTTAGGTGGACGGCCTTGTCTTGGAAGGTTTGCAGTTGTGCCATACCCTTTCCATTGTCGGATGATCGATCGAACAGTGCTCCGTGAGATGTTCAAAGCTTGGGATATTTTTTTATAACCAAACCCTGCTTTAAACTTCTCCACAACTTTTTATCCCTGACCTGCCTGGTGTGTTTATTGGCCGTCATACAAATACAGAAATTTTTGCCCTTGGGACTTTAAATGAAGTGTGACACTGGTATTGATGAAATAAAAAACAACAGATTTATCGGTTCACACAAGCTCTACAGTAGCCTCAAACATATGTGAGGTATATTTGTAAAGTTGTACACATAATATTGCAGTAAAATACAAATTTTTCCATGATAAAGGTCCAAAATAAGTACAAGAATGTATCCTAGTGATCCAACGTGTTTCATGAACACCTTTTCATTTGCTATGGGGTTGATGTAAACTTGATATCTATAAGGTAAATACCATATAAGTATAATAGAGAAGGTGCCTTGTTGGATCTTATGGGGCGTACACACGGTCGGACTTTTCAGCTACAAAAGTCCGACAGCCTGTCCGACAGACTATCGACGGACTTTTGGCAGGCTTTCGACGGACTTGCGGCGGACTTTCTAATGAACAGACTTGCCTACACACGATCACACAAAAGTCCGTCGAATTCTTACGTGATGACGTACACCGGACTAAAATAAGGAAGTTCATAGCCAGTAGCCAATAGCTGCCCTAGCGTGGGTTTTTGTCCGTCGGACTAGCATACAGACGAGCGGATTTTTCGACCGGACTCGAGTCCGTCAGAAAGATTTGAAGCATGTTTCAAATCTAAAGTCCGTCGGATTTGAGGCTGAAAAAGTCTGTTGAAAGTCCGGAGAAGCCCACACACGATCGGATTACCAGCCAGCTTTAGTCCGTCAGCGTCCGTTGGACTTTTGTAGCTGAAAAGTCCGACCGTGTGTACGCCCCATTACACCCACAGCTCCTGAGACAGACCTTTTCAGCGGTAGTCCAGTGAATATGAGCATGTGTATTCCCTCTAACAGTTTTGTAAGTATAGGCACATTATGGCGGCCCTTTAACGTTTTGAACCTATACAATTATTTTACCTTCTCTATTATACTTATACAGTTTTTACCTAATAGATATCAAGTTTGCATCAAGCCCTGAGGATTATGTGTATACAACATTACAAATCCGTTCATATACCTGACATCTGTTTCACTTCACAATTATTTGCCATTTTGTGTTGATCTATCACATAAAATCCCAATAAAATATATTTACGTTTTTGGTTGTAACATGAAAAAATTTGGAAAATGTCAAGGGGTATGAATACTTTTTCAAGGCACTGTATTTTTAAAGTTAGAGATTGTGTGGATGACTGAGAAATACGTTAGAGTCTTCATAACCACATCAAGTTTGGACTATTTTAACCCTTCAGCCCAGGTCATTTTTTTTCAGTTTTCAGCGCTGTCACACTTTGAATGACACTTTGAATTAAAAAAAAATCACATTTAAAATGTGAAAAATCATATTTATTAGTTTGCGATATAAAACTTTGCAAATAATAAATACTTCTTCATAAATTTAGGTCAGAATGTATTCTAATAAATTTCTTTGGTTAAAATAAAAAACAAATAGATGTATCTTATTAGGACTGTGTGAAAGTTATAGAGTCTACAAACTGTGGTACATACTGTATATTTAAAAAATGATCAATCCTGATGTACTGACTGCCTCTCATTTCTTGAGACCCTAAAATGACAAGACAGACACAAACACCCCCAAATGGCCTCTTTTTGAAAAGAAGAGAGTTCAAGGTTTTTGGTGTGAGGCATAGTGAGTTTTTGAAAATTGTAATTTTTCTTTGTCACAATTTTTTGGAAAATTAAGGAATTCATTTTTTTTTTTCATAAAGTTGTCATGTTAACAAGTTATTTTTACACACACAGCATAGCCATAATTTCAATTACACCTTAACCACTTCAGCCCCGGAAGGATTTACCCCCTTCCTGACCAGAGCACTTTTTACAATTCGGCACTGCGTCGCTTTAACTGCTAATTGCGCGGTCATACAATGGTGTACCCAAACGGAATTTGCGTCCTTTTCTTCCCACAAATAGAGCTTTCTTTTGATGGTATTTGATCACCTCTGCCGTTTTTATTTTTTGCGCTATACACGGAAAAAGACCGAAAATTTTGAAAAAAAATGATATTTTCTACTTTTTGTTCTAAAAAAAATCCAATAAACTCAATTTTAGTCATACATTTAGGCCAAAATGTATTCGGCCACATGTCTTTGGTAAAAAAAATGTCAATAAGCGTATATTTATTGGTTTGCGCAAAAGTTATAGCGTCTACAAACTAGGGTACATTTTCTGGAATTTACACAGCCTTTAATTTATGACTGCCTATGTCGTTTCTTGAGGTGCTAAAATGGCAGGGCAGTACAAAACCCCCACAAATGACCCCATTTTGGAAAGTAGACACCCCAAGGAATTTGCTGAGAGGCATGTTGAGCCCATTGAATATTCATTTTTTTTGTCCCAAGTGATTGAATAATGACAAAAAAAAAAAAAAAAAAAAAAAAATTACAAAAAGTTGTCACTAAATGATATATTGCTCACACAGGCCATGGGCATATGTGGAATTGCACCCCAAAATACATTTAGCTGCTTCTCCTGAGTACGGGGATACCACATGTGTGGGACTTTTTGGGAGCCTAGCCGCGTACGGGGCCCCGAAAACCAATCACTGCCTTCAGGATTTCTAAGGGCGTACATTTTTGATTTTACTCCTCACTGCCTATCACAGTTTTGAAGGCCATAAAATGCCCAGATGACATAAAACCCCCCCAAATTACCCCATTTTGGAAAGTAGACACCCCAAGCTATTTGCTGAGAGGCATGTTGAGTCCATGGAATGTTTTATATTTTGACACAAGTTGCGGGAAAGTGACAAATTTTTTTTTTTTTTTTTGCACAAAGTTGTCACTAAATGATATATTGCTCACACAGGCCATGGGCATATGTGGAATTGCACCCCAAAATACATTTAGCTGCTTCTCCTGAGTATGGGGATACCACATGTGTGGGACTTTTTGGGAGCCTAGCCGCGTACGGGACCCCGAAAACCAATCACTGCCTTCAGGAATTCTAAGGGCGTACATTTTTGATTTTACTCCTCACTGCCTATCACAGTTTCGGAGGCCATGGAATGCCCAGGTGGCACAAACCCCCCCCCAAATGACCCCATTTTGGAAAGTAGACACCCCAAGCTATTTGCTGAGAGGCATGGTGAGTATTTTGCAGCTCTCATTTGTTTTTGAAAATAAAGAAAGACGAGAAAAAAAAAATTTTTTTTTCTTTTTTCAATTTTCAAAACTTTGTGACAAAAAGTGAGGTCTGCAAAATACTCACTATACCTCTCATCAAATAGCTTGGGGTGTCTACTTTCCAAAATGGGGTCATTTGGGGGTTTTTTTTGCCACCTGGGCATTCCATGGCCTCCGAAACTGTGATAGGCAGTGAAGAGTGAAATCAAAAATTTACGGCCTTAGAAAGCCTGAAGGCGGTGCTTGGTTTTCGGGGTCCCGTACGCGGCTAGGCTCCCAAAAAGTCTCACACATGTGGTATCCCCGTACTCAGGAGAAGCAACAGAATGTATTTTGGGGTGTAATTTCACATATTCCCATGGCATGTTTGAGCAATATATCATTTAGTGACAACTTTGCGCAAAAAAAAATAAAAAAAATAAAAAATTGTCTCTTTCCCGCAACTTGTGTCACAATATAAATTATTCCATGGACTCAACATGACTCTCAGCAAATAGCTTGGGGTGTCTACTTTCCAAAATGGGGTCATTTGGGGGGGTTTTGAACTGTCCTGGCATTTTATGCACAACATCTAGAAGCTTATGTCACACATCACCCACTCTAACCACTTGAAGACAAAGCCCTTTCTGACACTTATTGTTTACATAAAAAAATAATTTTTTTTTGCAAGAAAATTACTTTGAACCCCCAAACATTATATATTTTTTTTAAAGCAAATGCCCTACAGATTAAAATGGTGGGTGTTTCATTTTTTTTTTTCACACAGTATTTGCGCCGCTTTTTTTTTTTTTTTTTTTTTTTTTTTTTTTTTCTTTATTATTATTATTTTTTTATCTTATTTTTAAACTGTTCCTTTCATTTTTTTTTTAAATCATTTTTATTGTTATCTCAGGGAATGTAAATATCCCCTATCATAGCAATAGGTAGTGACAGGTACTCTTTTTTGCAAAAATTGGGGTCTATTAGACCCTAGATTTCTCCTCTGCCCTCAAAGCATCTGACCACACCAAGATCGGTGTGATAAAATGCTTTCCCAATTTCCCAATGGCGCTATTTACATCCGGCGAAATCTAAGTCATAAAATGCTCGTAGCTTCCGGTTTCTTAGGCCATAGAGATGTTTGGAGCCACTCTGGTCTCTGATCAGCTCTATGGTCAGCTGGCTGAATCACCGGCTGCATTTTCAGGTTCCCTGTTGAGACAGGAGAGCCAGAGAAAAACACGGAAGACGGTGGGGGGGGGGGGGGCATTCCCTCCCACTGCTTGTAAAAGCAGTCTAGAGGCTAATTAGCCGCTAGGATTGCTTTTACATGAAAGCCGACCGCTGGCTGAAAAGAATGATACCAAGATGATACCTAAACCTGCAGGCATCATTCTGGTATAACCATTCAAAGTCGTGAATGGCGTACCTGAAGACAAAAAAATGGTTAACAATAAAGCACAGTAAACGGTAAAGTATAAAAAATTGCATACCTGAAAAACAAACATGATAAAACATAATAACAATAAAACATTGCAGAATAGAATACAGTAAAAAAGAGCAGAACAATAGAGAGAGAGAATAGAGAGAGAAAGAACAATAAAACGACAACTATTTTTTTTTTATTTTATATTTTTGTATGTGTTTTTTTTTTTTGTAACTAACTTTTATAACTGTACCCGGTTCCAGGTTCGGGTCTCTCAAAATGCGATGGCATCTTGGGAGACCCTGTGAAAGTGTGCCTAGTCTGTGGAATGCTGTACCCTACGCTAATAGTCAACTAGTGCATGGTAGCGTTCAAAACATTCACCAATGCAAAGACCAGGATTGTCAGGACAGGAGGGACAATAATAGCGGGTGTCACCCCTATATCCGCGCTAGCTGCAGACACAATATCTTTTTTGGGGGCGTTCGCTGGGTAGGGGTACTCGGGAGGACATAAAGAAAATGCCTCTCATGCAGCCGACTGCATTTGGTTGGGGATGTGAATGGGGGAAGTACGGGCGCTGCAGAAGCGGTGGGTTCCCAATTAGGATTGGCGAATGCAGCAGGAAGGGCACTATGGGCACGACGGGCCTGTGTTTGTCTTTTTGGTGGCAGCGGGACACTACTTGTGCTTGCCACCTCACCAGCTTGAACTGCACTTATGGGACTCGCCACGTCACCAAGTGTTACTGCAGTGCTGGTTTGACTACGACCGGGGTGTACTAGGCCGCTGGCGCTTGCCAGTTCACCAAAACGCTACCAAAAAAACTGTTAGCGATCGCAGGGATCAGGCCTGACTCTGCGAACGCTGCAGTTATGCGTTTAGTGTTCTGTAAGTGACAGTGATCGATCGATACTGCACTTGGGTGGGCTGGGCTGGGCCGGGCGGAGGGGCAAAACGCAGGTGCTAGCAGGTATCTGGGCTGATCCCGCTAACACTGCGTTTGTGGGAACCCTAAACTGCTGGGGACGCTAGTATAGATCTGATCGGATCAGATATTGATCCGTTCAGATACTATACCACTAAGGGAGGCGTATGCTGCGTGCGTGGGTGTTAGCGGTACTGGCGCTAATCTGACGCTGCCTGGGGCTGGTGCTTGCCAGTTCACCAAAACGCTACCAAAAAAACTGTTAGTGATCGCAGGGATCAGGCGTGACTCTGCGAACGCTGCAGTTATGCGTTTTAGTGTTTTGTAAGTGACAGTGATCGATTGATACTGCACTTGGGTGGGCTGGGCCGGGCCGGGCGGACGGGAAAAACGCAGGTGCTAGCAGGTATCTGGGCTGATCCCGCTAACACTGCGTGTTTGGGAACCCTAAACTGCTGGGGACACTAGTATAGATCTGATCGGATCAGATATTGATCCGTTCAGATACTATACCACTAAGGGAGGTGTACGGTGCGTGCGTAGGTGTTAGCGCTACTGGCGCTAACCTGACGCTGCCTGGGGCTGGTGCTTGCCAGTTCACCAAAACGCTACCAAAAAAACTGTTAGCGATCGCAGGGATCAGGCCTGACTCTGCGTACGCTGCAGTTATGCGTTTAGTGTTTTGTAAGTGACAGTGATCGATCGATACTGCACTTGGGTGGGCTGGGCTGGGCCGGGCGGAGGGGCAAAACGCAGGTGCTAGCAGGTATCTGGGCTGATCCCACTAACACTGCGTTTTCGGGAACCCTAAACTGCTGGGGACGCTAGTATAGATCTGATTGGATCAGATATTGATGCGTTCAGATACTATACCACTAAGGGAGGCGCATGCTGCGTGCGTGGGTGTTAGCGGTACTGGCGCTAATCTGACGCTGCCTGGGGCGACGCATATCACCGCCGGGCGATCGGGGGGCTAAACCTTTATTCGGTAATAAACGGCGGGTGCCCTGACACTATAAAAAATAAACGAACTAACCAGCGTCACCCGTAACAGTTATACGGTGATCAGTGGTGAAAGGGTTAACTAGGGGGCAATCAAGGGGTTAAAACATTTATTAGGTAGTATATGGGGGTCCCTGTCACTATAAAACGCTGACGGCGAACCTAAATATTTATGTCCCTAACTAGCGTCACCAGCGACACTAATACAGCGATCAGAAAAATGATCGCTTAGTGACACTGGTGACGGAGGGTGATCAAGGGGTTAAAACTTTATTAGGGGGGGTTAGGGGGGTACCCTAGACCTAAAGGGGGCCTAACATTCACTGCCCTAACACACTAACTGTCACAAACTGACACCAATACAGTAATCAGAAAAAAAAAAAAAAAAAAAAAAAACCTGCTTTGTGTCAGTTTGTGACAGGGGGGGGGGGGTGATTGGGGGGGATCGGGGGGCGATCGGGGGGGGGATCGGGGTGTAATGTGTGCCTGGCATGTTCTACTGTGTGTGTGTGTGTTGTGCACTCACATTACAGTCTTCTCTCCTCGGCCCGGAACGGAAAATACCGAGCCGAGGAGAGATGACATCATTTCCTCTGCCTCTGTGTACAATACAGAGGCAGGGAAATGATCCCATTGGCTGGGAGCGATCGCGAGGGGGGGGCCACGAATGGATGGCCTCCCCCTCACCACCGATCGCCGGGGGACATTTGCCGACCGTCGCAGGCACCGGGGGGGGGTCCGATCGGACCCCCCACCCGTGGGCAGGCAGGGACGTACAGGTAAGCCCTTTTGCCTGCCCGTGCCGCTTTGTCGACGTACATCTGTGTGCGGCGGTCGGCAAGTGGTTAAAACACATTCTGCTACTCCTCCCAAGCATGGGGATATCATATGTGTGGGACGTTTTTAACAGCCCTGAGGTATTGAAGGGCCCAAAATCCACAAAGAACCTTTCAAGTAGCATAAGTTACATGTCTAATTTTCTAACTTCCTATCACATTTTTGGAGGCCTTGGAGCACCAGTACAGTGTAAACCTCAAGGTATTTCCTGAAAGGCAATCTATAGGGGGGTTGATTTACTAAAACTGGAGAGTGTAAAATCTGGTTCAGCACTGCATAGAAACAAATCAGCTTGGAGGTTTTTTGTTAAAGCTTATTTGAACAAGCTGAAGTTAGAAGCTGATTTTCTACCATGCACAGTTGCACCAGATTTTGCACTCTCCATATTTAGTAAATCAACCCCAGTGAGTTTTTTGCAATTCTAATTTTTTTGGAAAATGCAGGAAAGAAAATGAAAATGTATTTTTTTACACAAAGTTCACAACTAATAACATATTTCTCACACACACAGCATGGGCATACTTAGTGATTTTGTTGGCTTTGACAGAAATCAGATAGTTTAAAGGCTGCATTCAATCATGGGTGCATTTTTTTGGTTTACTACTCTGATACCGTGATTGGACACAGCATCATATGTTACACAATGAAACTGATCCCACAATCACAGTAGTAACATGGGCTGCATTCACAAATTAATGCATTCTTTGTTTACTACTGCAAATGCTATGATTGGTCACAGCGATCGCATGGTATAGGTCCAATCACAGTGTGGACACAACAGTCACAGTTCACATCACTGCCCGCTCTCCAAAGTGTGCACAAGCGGCAAATGGGGGAGGATATGCAGGTTCGTCCACCTACATATGATGCACTGCTCCCATCCGGCTGTATAGAAGTTATTTTCACATTTCCCTTTCATCACAGATCCAAAAAAAGGGTTTATCTCTGATTTTAGGGTAGTGGGTGTAAATCATCCCTTTATGCCCTTATGGCCAACTACAGAACCAGAACCAGTGGTGTATAGTACATAGCCTAATATTATACAGCCATTTATTCCTAACAGCACACTATTATTTTGCGCTATTTGACCATCAGTGTAGCGTATGTAAATCATGGCTTCTATGGAGTAGGGTTATGGACACAAGTAAACTTAATTAGCAAGAAGCACAATTAAGCACAGCTTTTTTTAATATTTAAGTTATTTGTAATTTGCAGGTCTCACTATCATCATAGATTCAAAGGATGTCTATGGCAGTGGTCATCAACCCTGTCCTCAGGGCCCACTAACAGGCCAGGTTTGCAAGATAACTGAAATACATCACAGGTGATATCATTTGCTGCCCAGTGATTGCAGTATTCTAGTCTGCATCTCCCCAAGGTAATATATAAAACCTGGCCTGTTATGGGCCCTGAGGACAGGGTTGATGACCACTGGGCTATGGTCATGCAAGTCCTGTGGAGTAAAGTAGTTTCTTTTCAAACTAAGGGCACTTTCACACTGGGGCGGGCGTTGATGGTAAAGTGCCACTTTTCGGCCGCTAGTGGGGCGCATTTAACCCCCGCTAATGGACGAAAAAGGGTTGCAGCGGCGCTTTTCAGGCGCTTTTAGGGCGCTTCAGCGGTGCTGCCCATTGATTTCAATGGGCAGGGGTGCTTTAGGAGCGGTGTATATATCGTTCTTACAGCACCTCAAAGATGCTGCTTGCAGGACTTTTTTGGGTGTCCTGCCAGCGCTCCGCTCCAGTGTGAAAGCACTTGGGCTTTCACACTGGATTGAGAGGAGAGGCGCTTTACAGGCACTATTTTTAGCGTTATAGCGCCTGTAAAGCGCCTCAGTGTGAAAGTAGCTTAAAAGTAAATTCAAAACTTTTTTTTTACAGTTTACGAGTAGACAATTTTTCTTTGATGACTGAGTAACTCACTGACCAATCATAACATTTCAACAATTAAAGCTTTTCATAATGCACATCTAGAAATATCTCTTCCTCTTCAATATTATTAGCCAGATACCTTGCACCCCTTTTAACAATGATCAGCATTGTACACTTACTTGCAGACAACTGCATGCTGCAGTTTAAACTTTAAGCATCCAATAATGTGCAAGCAAAAGGGTATTACTCAACTGTACTTGCAAAACTAAGTATAAATGTACTTTTCAAATTGAATATTCTCAGTCCTTTTAATATATAAACAAAAAATATGTGAAAAGTTGCGCTACAAGTGGGTCAAAGTGAAATTGAGTACAAATCAGCAGCTAGCATCAACAACGTGATAAGTTGCTTAAGAAAAAGAAAGAAATATAAAATGCAGCACTTTTGGAACCTCGGCCCCCCAGGATCACCTATGGGAGTGGACGTTCAGCTAGTGAGTCAAAAATGGTGAAAATAGTGGTATGCAAATAAACACTGAGAGTAATATGTGCATAGATGCTGACAAGAAGACTCATATGTGTGTAACATAAACACATGAAAAAATCACATGTACAAATGATATACAAACTAAAAATAAAAATGATAATAAATCTCTATGGTAAACAAAGAGCACATCTAAGAGCTCCTCTGTGTGGTGCTGTATAGTCTATTCAAAAAAAATATTTCGAAAGATGTTTCTTCTGGTTTTGACAAATATGAGGAAGCAGACTTCTCCATGCAGTAACCACAGGTGTGTACATGTGTAGCTGTCACGTACCTTGTGGATGAGCCCGACTTGCAGGGGATGGCCTCTTTTGCGGCTCCGACTCGAGGGCCCTGGTAGGATGTACAGGAAGCACAGGAGTCAGGAGTGGCACGAGTGCCAGGCAGGATCAACAGCAGGAGGTGGGTCTGGAACTCAGGAAGTACTGTGCAGTAGAACTTCAGACTGAGCCGGAAGGTAGACTGGAACCTGGAAGGAGCTGGATCAGCAGACTGGTGCAGCAGACTGGGACCGGACAGCAGACTGGAACTGGACAGCACACTGGAACTGGACAGCAGACTGGAACTGGACAGCAGACTGGAACTGGACAGCAGACTGGAGCCGGATAGCAGACTGGAACTGGACAGCAGACTGGAACTGTGCAGCAGACTGGAACTGGACAGCAGGCTGGAGCCGGGTAGCAGACTGAAGCTGGATAGCAGACTGGAACTGGACAGCAGACTGGAGCCAGGTAGCAGACTGGAGCTGGATAGCAGACTGGAACTGAAGTCAGGATACTAAGGCTGGAGAATCAGACAAGCCGGATCAGTAGCCAGGTGGACAGTGGATATGCCAGAGGGTCAGGCAAAAGAGTACTCAGACAAGCTGGGTCTTTAGCACAGAAACAGGTTCTCAAGGATCAAACACACGTAATGTTGTAGAGCAGACAACAAGATCCCAGTGTGACAGCTAGGTTTAAATAGTGCATAGGCGTGCGATCGTGCAACTGCACGCTCAGGATGCCTGTTACTGGCAGGATCTTCCTGACGTTGCCCCCCCCCAAGGGGCAGCCTCCGGATGCCCAACCGGGCCCATTTCTCAGGATGGGTTCTCTTAAAGGATTGAACTAAGCTTTTAGCATGGATGTTCTCCTCAGGCTCCCAAGAGTTCTCTTCTGG
This sequence comes from Lithobates septentrionalis, assembly GCA_037952835.1. Taxonomy (NCBI): domain Eukaryota; kingdom Metazoa; phylum Chordata; class Amphibia; order Anura; family Ranidae; genus Lithobates; species Lithobates septentrionalis. Next base: position 1,457,563 of record JBBDGP010000820.1, read on the forward strand.
GCCATACCCTTTCCACTTAATCAGGAATTGGGCTTGATTAATCCTCTTCCTGCAATCAAGGATGGCTTCAATTTCAAATTCTTCCTCTCCGTCCACTAATACAGGATCCGGGGGATTCAGATTCCGTTCAGGGAAAGGGTTGGAGACAAAAGGTTTCAACAGGGAAACGTGAAAAACAGGATGAATCCTGAATGAGTCCGGGAGTTACAGCTCATAGGCTACCTCATTCATTTTCCTTTTTACAGGAAAAGGACCCAGGAATTTAGGACCCAACTTCCTGGAAGGACAAGTCAATTTTAGGTTTACAGTGGATAACCATACAAGGTTACCTGGTTCAAGTACCAATTCTCCTCGTCTTTTCCTGTCGAAAGTTTCTTTGTTGCGTTCTTGAGATTTCGTCATGGTTTCCTGTAATACTTGGTTGTTGGAAGAGAAAAAATGTATTGTTTCCTGGACTGCTGGTACGGAACTTTCAGGAATGGAGTTGGGCAAAAAGGATGGATGAAACCCGTAATTAGCAAAAAACTGACTTTGTTTTGTGGCAGAATGGACAGCATTATTATAGGAAAATTCAGCCAAAGGAAGCAGAGAAAGCCAATCATCAAGATATTGCTCAAGAGTCTGGTTGGTCCTCTCAGTTTGGCCATTCGTCTGGGGATGATAGGCTGTGGAAAATGATAGTTCAATTCCTAGAGCTTTACACAGGGCTCTCCAGAATCGGGAAGTAAATTGTACTCCTCGGTGAGAAATGATATTAGCTGGAATTCCATGGAGTTTAATTACTTCTCTGATGAACGTTTGTGCAGTTTCAGGAGCAGTGGGAGTACCCTTCATCGGAATGAAATGAGCCATTTTGGATAATCGATATAACACCACAAAGATGGCAGTGTGCCCCTCTGCCGGAGGCAACTCGACAATGAAGTCTATGGACAACATCTTCCATGGCCTGTCCGGGACAGGTAGAGGTTTCAGTAATCCCCAGGCCCTGGTTCTACTGATTTTATTCCGAGCACAGGTTGTACCGGATTCCACATATTTCTTGCAGTCTTTAAGTACTTGGGGCCACCAGAAGGTGTGCAGGTCCTGCCAGTGCGTGATCATGACAAAGTTCTAAAATTGTGACCCGTAGGCCTTCAGGTACAAAGATCTTACTTCCAAACCAAAACAGACCATTCTTCGCTTGTAGTTCTGTCCCTTTAGCAGGTACCGACCCTACTGAGGCTTGCTTAACATGAGAGAGCAGGTCTTCTTGTAACAGGAAGAAATTTCCCGGGGAAAGGATAGTATCTGGAGGTGAGGTTTCTTGAGGCTTGTGGACAGAGCGTCAGGTTTTATATTCTTAGAGCCTGGCCGACAGGTCACGTGGAAGGAGAACCTGGAAAAGAACAGGGCCCACCTGGCTTGTCGTGATCTCAACCTCTTTGCGGACTTCAGATATTCCAGTTTTTTGTGATCTGTGTAGATCAGAATAGGATGAGCAGCTCCCTCCAAAAGGTATCGCCATTCTTCAAGAGCGGATTTTATGACCAGTAGTTCCCGATCTCCTACGTCATAATTCCTTTCTGCAGTTGATGATTTGCGAGAAAAGAAGGCTACTGGGTATAACAAAGCTTTGGTCCCTTGTCGCTGGGAAAGAACCGCTCCAACAGCACTCTCGGAAGCTTCCACTTCCAGGACAAATGGTAAGGAGGAATCGGGATGCTTCAAAACAGCAGCGGAAGTAAACAGTCTTTTGAGGGACTGAAAGGCGGATTGAGCTTCTGGCAACCAATGAAAACGAACTCCTTGTTTGGTCAACTGAGTGATGGAGCCAATGATGGCTGAAAACCCCTTAATAAATCTTCTATAGAAATTGGCGAAGCCAACGAAACGTTGGACTCCTTTTTTGTCAGTGGGAGCTGGCCAGTCAAGAATTGCAGCAATCTTATGGGGATCCATCTTGATCCCTTCCACGGAAATGATTAGTCCCAAAAATGGAATACTCTCTCGCTCGAACTCGCACTTTTCAGCCTTAGCGTACAAGCCATGTAGCCGGAGCCTGGCTAAGACACATTTAACATGTCTGTGGTGGGAGTCCAGGGAGGAAGAAAAAATGAGAATGTCATCTAAGTAGACTATGACGAACAGATCCAAGTATTCCCGGAAGACATCATTTATGAAATACTGAAAGGTTACAGGGGCGTTGCATAGTCCAAAGGGCATTACCATGTACTCAAAGTGCCCGAAGCGAGTGCGAAAAGCTGTTTTCCACTCATCCCCTTTCCTGATACGGACCAGGTTATAAGCCCCTCGGAGGTCTAATTTGGTAAAAATAGTAGCAGTCCCCAGTCTCTGGAATAACTCTGGTACCAAGGGGAGAGGGTAACGGTTCTTAACAGTTATTTTATTGAGTTCCCGGTAGTCTATACAAGGGTGAAGAGAGTGATCTTTCTTTTCTACAAAAAAGATGCCTGCACCTGCTGGGGATGTGGAAGGCCGAATGAAACCCGTTTTTAGGTTTTCATCAATGTACACTTTCAATGTCCCTTGCTCCAGCTTAGTCAAAGGAAAAATCCTGCCAAAGGGGACTTCGGCTCCGGAAACGAGCTCGATGGGGCAGTCGTAGGCCTGATGAGGAGAAAGGGTTTCAGCCCCTTTTTTACTAAATACATCTAAAAAGTCATGATAGACCTTGGAGACCGACTGGCATAGCTCAGAATCGGTGTTTAGACATAACAGAGCAGGGGATTCACAAGAATCCTTCAGAATGCAGAACTGTTGGCAGTACTGAGAGGGAAACGTAACTTCTCTGGTGACCCAGTTTATAGTGGGGTTATGGGCTTGTAGCCACGGCATACCAAGAATAATAGGGAACAAAGGAGAAGCAATGTTGTCCAGGTGAAGTAGTTCTTGGAGCAAGTTGAAGATGTGACTGGAAGGGGAGCAGATTTTTGTATAACTGGCCCAGATTTTATTGCAGACCCATCGGCCAGGTAAATAAAGAGTCCATGGGCCTTGTATCGCAGAGGGATCTGGTGTTTGGCTGCAAAAGATGAGTCCAAGAAGCAGCTACAAGCCCCGGAGTCAATGATAGCAGGAACCTGTAAAGTCTTTCCTGGGAGCTGCAAAGATATAGAAAGAGTCAGGTGAGAGGAAGTCTTAGGCCAAGCAGTCACATCATCAGAGGAGACAGACAGGCACTTACGGAGTTTAGTAGGACAGTTCCTGACATAGTGTCCAGGTTCTCCGCAGCACAGACACAGGTTATTTGCCCGGCGACGTTGGCGTTCCTCCATCGTGAGAGAAGGGCGGAGGACTCCAAGTTGCATGGGCTCAGAGGTATCAGGTGTAGCGGCTGGACTAGAGGTGGGTGCAGGATGAGTGTAGCTGGGGATCCTAGGTAACATCTAGGTAGGGCGAGTGGGCCCAGCACCTCTTTCTGCTCTTCGCTCTCTCAACCTTCGGTCAATCTGTATAGCAAGGTTGATCAAGGCATCCAGAGTCTGAGGAATTCCCACTGGAGCCAGTTCATCTTTTAAGGGGTCGGAGAGCCCCATATGGAACTGGTAGCGGAGGGCAGCATCATTCCAGTCAGTATCTGCACTCCATCAGCGGAATTCCGTGACATAGTCCTCTACTGCCCTACACCCTTGTTGCAGGGTGTGCAGGGCGGCTTCTGCGGTTTCAGAAAGCTGTGGGTCCTCGTATAGTTGGGCCATTGTATCAAAAAAGGTAGTTAGATTAGTCAGTACCTTGGCTTTCAGTTCCAGAAGGCGGTGAGCCCATGTTTGAGGGTCACCCAGGAGTAACGAAATCACAAAACCCACTTTAGTGGCTTCAAGCGAAAAGGTGCGAGGCTGAAGGGCATGAATTCCGGAATGCCCTGAATTTACTTAGTTCCCCGGAAAACTTTTCAGGAGTGGGAACTCTTAGTTCAGGAGGCAGCATAACTACTGTAGGAGACGTAGTACTGATAGCAGAAGAATAGATGGGAGAGAAGGCCCCTGAGTTACAGTGGGACCAGAAAGTACTTGGACCCGTTCTTCCAAACATGTATATCCTTCCTGGAGACTCTTAGCCTGTGTAAGGCCTGCCAGGTGCATACAAAGTTCTTCCATAGGAGAGGCTCCCTGCTCGGGCTCGGTCATGGCTGTCTGCTACTGTCACATACCTTGTGGGCGAACCTGACTTGCAGGGGATGGCCTCTCTTGCGGCTCCGACTCGAGGGCCCTGGTAGGATGTACAGGAAGCACAGGAGTCAGGAGTGGCACGAGTGCCTGGCAGGATCAACAGCAGGAGGTGGGTCTGGAACTCAGGAAGCACTGTGCAATAGATCTTCAGCCTGAGCCAGAAGGTAGACTGGAAGCTGGAAGGAGCTGGATCAGCAGACTGGTGCAGCAGACTGGGACCGGACAGCAGACTGGAACTGGACAGCAGACTGGAACTGGACAGCAGACTGGAGCCAGATAGCAGACTGGAACTGGACACCAGACTGGAACTGGACACCAGACTGGAACTGGACACCAGACTGGAACTGGGCAGCAGACTGGAACTGGGCAGCAGACTGGAACTGGACAGCAGACTGGAGCCGGGTAGCAGGCTGGAGCTGGATAGCAGACTGGAACTGGACAGCAGACTGGAGCCGGGTAGCAGACTGGAACTGAAGTCAGGATACTAAGGCTGGAGAGTCAGACAAGCCGGATCGGTAGCCAGGCGGACAGTGTATATGCCAGAGGGTCAGGCAGAAGAGTAGTCAGACAAGCCGGGGTCGGATGCAGGCAGAAGACAGGGATGGTCAAAGACAAGTCGGGATCAGATGCAGGCAGACAACAAGGATAATCAGGAACAAGCCGGGTCTTTAGCACAGAAACTGGTTCTCAAGGATCAAACACACGTAACACTGTAAAGCAGACAGCAAGTTCCCAGTGTGACAGCTAGGTTTAAATAGCCCGCCTGGTGCTAATGGGCACGCGTGCGCTTCCGCACGCACATGTGCACGCCCGCGATTGCGCAACTGCACGCTCAGGATGCCTGTTACTGGCAGGATCTTCCTGACAGTAGCGCTGGTATTTTTGCCTTATAATGCCATGTAATGTTAAACAATGGACAATGTTATAAATTAGTATTTGGCTCCCTCTACTGATGTACTTATGAATAGACTTGTTAATCTTTCACATGGAACCCATACAGGAAGTGACTTAATTATTTACTTTGAAAAATGACTTACCTACCCAGAATGCCCACTCACCTACCCAGAAACACAGAGTGGCTGAACTGCATGCTGGGTGGGATATAAAAGGCCCAGCGCTGCCATTTTCCTTCTCTTTTGGGGGAATGCGTGGCCTGCCTACAGGGATCTTAAGGAGGTGTTCCAGAGAGAGCGGCCTGTATCGCGCAGAGCGGAATGACCAGCGACTCTGCTTTACACTTGAGTGTTGGAGAGACAGTGTGATCGGATCGGGAAAGATCCAGAGACACCTGACTGAGCCATCTGAGGATCCCGGTCATCTTGTGGAGCGAAATGGTGTGACGGTACTGACTGGCAGCAAGACTGAGACAGCCGGAGTGGAGGTTTCCAGGCCTGGTGTGGTGAGAGGGCTGTCGCCCAATGTTCTTTAACGCACTTTACACGCTTAGACATCATACTACAGAGTTGCTGAGTCCTGCAGTTCCACAGAGGGGTCTCATTCAAATAGACCGAGTTCAAGCAGGCCTCAAGGCTATACTTCACTGAGGATTGATACTGTGTGGTTCAGAGACAACTGTACTGGAGGCAGTTACAAGTGCGTTATACAGCAAGAACGGTTTCACTTATTATTCTACACTATTGCTTTGCTTGTTAAGCCCTTGGATTACAATCAATGTAGTATAATAGCTAGCAGAAGACAGAAGACCAAAGACTACATCTTTCATTGTAGGGCCTTGTGTTCAGTCACAGTGACAAGGACTGCATCATAAAGCAGGAAGAGCTCATTAGCAATTGTATTGTGCTGTGTTTATAACTTTGCATTACTGTGTTTAGTACAGCGTGCTGGAAGTGGGAAGGTGCCCAGTGTAAAGGCATTGTTCACTCTGAGCATTAGTCCCACTTGGAGACGCACCTGCAGGGGATTATCTAAGAAATCTCTATATCTTAATAAGTTGTGAAAGTTCAGCGCATTTTCACATTACGTTTGTGTGGCAGTGCAGCCATTGTAATTACTGTTCATACCAGTCTCAGTAAAATTACATTCTGGTTAAATTCAATGTGTGGAGGTGTTGTTAATTCTCATGCAGGTGAAGCTACGGATACCCAGGAACTAGTAAAAGGTACATTATTGTGTATATTGTGGGAGTGTTCTTAAGTTCTTAAGCTTCACACCAACACTACACCACAGCTATGTCAAGCGGGTTGAGCAAATTATAGGGGGTGAGGTTAGCAGAGTACAGGCCCAATCAAATATCAGCAGCTACTTCGGGGGTCAGTGCTACATATGGAACAACAGAGGGAATGGATACTCTTACCCTAAACTGTGGACACACACGCCGTACGGCGGTGGATCAAACAGGCATCAAATAGTCGTCTCCAACGGACTCTCCAAACGGGACCTTTGTGGTACAATGGTGTGTACCTGCCTCCACATCAGACAGGATGGATGGTGGATACCTCACCCTGGGGACAATCACTGGCAGGTATCCTCAAAATGGATTAGGCTGACAAGAGTTTGTAGTCCTCACACCGACATCACACCGACATCCAATCAGCAGCATAAATCATGAAAAAAAGATGGAAAGAAAAGGGCCTCCACATAGTGCAGATGAATGCAAGGTAAAAAAAGATTTATTTAATCGATAATAAAGCAAAAAACAAAAAATAAAAACGTACAGACCATCTGTCACAATGCGTACATGCAGTGATTACAAAATATAAAAAGAACAGCATAGTATAAAAAGCACAACAGGCTATAAACCAGACATGTTTCGAACGAGAGTTCTTCTACTGGGGCATAAGGCCTGCTACTGAATACCACGCTAATATAAGGAGTAGTATGCCTCAAATGTTAATCACTTAAAACATATCAGCTGGTGCTCACTGACACTGAGAGCTCCAATGTCCAATTGTAAGTCCTCAGTGAGCATCAGCCCCTCCTCACCATGTCATGTGTTGATCCATTCAGAACATTGCAGCCAATCGGAGGCCGTTCGGAACATTGCAGCCAATCGGGGTTCATTCGGAACACTGCAACCAATCAAAGTCCGTTCGCGACATTGTGGCCAGAAGGGAGCCAAGGGAGCTGCAGTCACATGGTCACGTCCACACGCTGCCACTATATGACATCATTGCACACCCCTACGGCCGGTGTTTGTGCTCCAAGCCTCAGGCTGCCTCCTAAACCGGAAAGCAACCTGCAGGATGGCTGGGCAGTGGCGGAGTGCTCATACCGAATGTTAACCACTTCCTGCCCAGCCTATAGCAGATTGACGGCCGGGCGGTGGTTCAGTTATCCTGACTGGGCATCATATGATGTCCAGCAGGATAACATGCCGCCTCGTGCCCGTGGGGGCGCGCATTGCTGCGATCGGTGTAGCGATCAGTCTGACACACCTCTCCACCGACCGGCGGAGGCTCTTTACCACGTGATCAGCCATGTCCAATCACCAGGGAAGGGGGCAACATGTGGATGGCCAGGTATGTACCCCATGGCCATCCACATGTGCCCAATGTGCCCAGTCTGTGCCCAATCTGTGCCCACAAATGGGCACTGACTGGTACCATTATATTTCAGTGATGCCCAGCAATGTCACCCATTAGTGACATCAGTGCCACCAATCAGTGTCGTCAGTGCCACCCATCAGTGTCCATCGGTGCCACCTGTCAGTGCCCATCCATGCCCATCAGTGACTACCTCATCGGTGCCCATCAGTGCTGCCGTATCAGTGCCCATCAGTGCAGCCATATGAGTGCCCATCATTGAAGGAGAAAACGTACTTATTTACAAAATTTTTTAACAGAAACAAAGAAAAACTAGTTTTTGTCAAAATTTTCGGTCTTTTTTTATTTGTTGCGCAAAAAATAAAAACCACAGAGGTGATCAAATACCACCAAAAGAAAGCTCTATTTGTGGGAACAAAATGATAAAAAATTTGCTTGGGTACAGTGTTGCATGACTGCGCAATTGTCATTCAAATTGCGACAGCCCTAAAAGCTGAAAATTGGCTTGGGCAGGAAGGTGTCTAAGTGCCTGGTATTGAAGTGGTAAACATCACATGACGATAAAGTCACCAATGGCCATGTCTAATTTAAGACATTGAAAAAATTCCAGCTAGCATGAATTTTTCAAGAATATGAACCCACATAACATAGTGAGGAAGTTAACCACAACAAATGATAGTGGTAAACGATCTGTACAAAAAATGCATATAAAATAAACACTAGCGTAAAACATCTTATAAAAGATGCATAAAACGCATGTATGAAAACGAAAATATCAAACATCTGAAAAATGCAATTGTAATGCGAGGACAGATGCAATTGTAATGCAAGGTCTTATAAAAGATGCATAAAATGCATGTATAAAAACAATTACATCAAACATCTGAAAAATGCAATTGTAATGCGAGGACAGATGTTGAGGGTAAGGGGTGACACCAGAGGGAATGGGGATGGACTAATTACGTAGAACCCAATAACCCCACACCAAAGGATCTAGACCCAAGTGGCGCAACAAGTTAGTTACCTCCCAATATTGGTGTCCCCCCAGAGGGACCCCAAACCATCTATCAACACATATTACTAGACACATAGCAAACATGGAAAGGGTGGTAGCAACATGTCAACACAAAAACTGCATGAGAATTGGACTTATATTAGGTGCTCACCCCAAAAAAAAAAAAAGGGTGATTGGATGGTAATTCAAGATTTGTTAATGAACGCATTAATGTCCCATTTGATATCTAACCCATGGTGGGAATAGCACTGGAGCTGGTATATCCAGAAGGTCTCTAATTTGGAGACCCCCCTGATACGTGATCCACCCCTCCAGTGTGGGATGAATTTGTCAATTACTTGAAACTTAGTGCCCATGGGATTTTTGTTGTGGAACTGCAAATAGTGCCTAGGGACACTGTGATTAGTGAGACCTTGTTTAATAGAGGCAATGTGTTTGTTAACTCTAACTGAGAATGATCTGATTGTATGTCCCACATACTGCTTTTTACATGAGCATGTAATCAAGTAAACAATGTAGCGTGTAGCACATGTGGTGAAGTGCTTTGATAAACAGTAGAGGTGGTAGTAGACTCAAAACATGATTTTCTCCATCCACAGATGTTATGCACGCAGACATTGCATTTCCTGCATGGATAATATCCTTTGGAATCTTGAAAAAAGGTAGGTTTCTTTGGAGGGTTGATCACATTATGGACAATTCGGCTTTTTAGGGACGGAGCTCCTCTGTAAATAACTCCTGCTTTATCCAGGAGTACTGGGCCTAAAAGTGGGTAATTTTTTAGGACATTCCAGTGAAGATTCAGGATATTCTTAACTTGTTTATGCTGTACTGAAAATTGCGTGACAAAGGACCATTCAAACTTTGTGTCTGGCACGCATTTAGGTTGTTCTGCGGTTAGCTATTGTCGATCTAATAGTGAGACCTTATTGATCTCTTCATCAATGATTGAGGGAAGGTAGCCTTTCTCAACAAAACGCAGTTTGAGAGACTGCGCTTGTCTCAAGAAGTCAGGTAGGTCTGTACAATTTCTTCTTTTTTTTTATAATTTATTCTTTTATTATAACTTTCAAATATACAAACTACACAATGTCAAATACTACATAACGCTCATTAAGTACTGTATCAAAAAGAATACAACCCTATCCCCCTTCCCACCCCCACCCCCCATTTTGATCTGCTGTCCTCCTCATCTATCTTCCTTATTAGACCGGTTCTATCATTCCCTGTGCATATCTTTCTGATGTTTTAAATCAAAACCAACTTGCCCATAGTGCTCTTTATATTTCGGTCTGTCCCTGCTCAACACTGCTTAGGTACTCCATATTACTAATGTGGTCCACTCTCTGTAGCCACTCTTTAATGCTAGGCTTCTTAGTACACAGCCATTTCTTGGGAATTAGTCCTTTTGCTGCATTAAACAGGTGCGGAACCAAGGATTTTTTATGTTGTTTCCTTGTTTTGGTTATATAAAAAACACAGAAAGCTAAGGGGGTTTGTGGGACTTTAAATGAGACAGGCCTGGGAAGATAACACAACATGGTAATAATAAGAATATCTGTTGATTGCACCATAAATGCGACCACATCGTGTTGCATAGTAATAATTACATAAACGGTAAGTTATAATAAATCCAGGAGCTTTTATTCCATAATAAGGTATATATTGTAGAAACATCATAAGACAACATAATAGCATAGCAGCCTATTATGGTCAGTATGGTACCATAGTAGAAATTCATCAGACTGATATTTGCATGTGACTGCATCGTAGTATCAATAATGTCTGGTGAATGGACCACATTGATGACCACATAGCTTGCATGGATACAGAGTAAAGGAGTATGACATATGAAATAATTGTTCCCTGAGTATGAACCAACATAACAAGGTGACCCATCAACATAGCAGCATGATGTGGAACGCAACGGTGAGGTAACAATAATTCAATTATGAAGTTGTGTGTCTTTACAGTAATAAAGTAACATAGCAGTTGGTGGCATCCAAACGGCGTAATCTGGTAAAAATGTAGAAGGGCTGTTCATGTAAATAGCATCTAAGAGCTCTACACGTTTCATGGATCTTTCCAATCTTCAGGAGCAGATGCAATATGTAATGTCTATAAAAAGATGTAGGAGAAATTTTCAGGGGCTAATCACAGGGCAGGTCGGAAAAACTGTTATAACATGATCCCAAGGTTGTAATAGTAGTCAAAAAACCATAAGAGGTTACTTACAAGGAGCCTGTGTAGGTGGGTGGAGGGCCCCAAGGGTGTGAGCCTTGTTTTGGTTGTTCCATGGAACGAACAGTTCCAGGGATGTTGGGGAATCCTCTCTCCTGTTATTACTTCTATATAATCTAGTATACCTAGCCAATATTCCTTGATCTCTGGGCATTTCTACCATATGTGAAATGTTGTTCCTAGTTGATTACAGTTCCTCCAACAGTGGAGACTTGGCTGGCTGGATTTTGTTGATTCTATTTGGTGTCAAATGCCAGCGTACCATGCACTTATAATTTGCCTCTATCGAGGTTGTATCTGATGCGTAGCTGTGTACTGCACCTATCATTTGTTTTTTATCCAATTTTATGTCCATGTCCCGTTCTCATTTTCCCATAAAGGGTAGTGCCCCCTGCCCATCCAATTCTGATAATATTTCATATATTTTAGATGACCCATGTCTTAAAGGTTTTTTTTGTGTTACAGAGCTTTTCTATTGATGTTAGCTCATTCTTCTCTCTGATTGGTTGGGGGATAGTACTAATAAAGTGTTTTAATTGTAAAAACTCCCAATCATTTAAATGGGGCCACCCATGAGTCAATATTAGGTCCTGCTTTGTGATAATGTTATAATGTCTTTTAATTGTGTATTTTCTAATTGTTTTCCCATCCGTGTCCCATTTCCTGGTAAAAAAAAAATTGTGCCCGAAAGTGGGATTAGGGGTGAATTATATTTCCATTTTTCATTACAATGCAATGTATCCCATATTTTAAATACTGTTTTAGTTATCTCGTGTGTGGTTTTTTTTTAAGTGCTCTATATTTCGGTGGGATCCATATAATTTTATTTAATTGTGTCCCAGAAAGTGTGTCTTCCATCTTTACCCATCTCTTATTAGTGCTTATATTTGCCCATTCCACCAATCTTGCTAATATAATTGCTTTATAGTACCTTCCCATATCAGGGAGCGACATTCCTTCTTTTTTTTTCCTTGTCAACAGGTTAGTTTACTCTAGGCTTTTTATTTTGCCATATATACTTCGAGAGTATTGTTTTTATTACTTTAAAAAAGCTTGGTGGTAATCCTATTGGGAGAATCTGAAATGTACCGTATTTATCGGCGTATAACACGCGCCGGTGTATAACACGCACCCCAAGTTTAGGAGAGAATTTTAAGGAAAAATACTTTTAGGAGGGAAGTTTAAGGAAAAGAAACTTACATTAAAATGCCCATCAATGCAGCCTCATCAGTGTTCATCTGCAGCCTTGTTAGTGTCATTGCAGACTTTTCAGTGTCAGTGCAGCTTTGCCCCAGTGCAGTCTTGTCAGTGCAGCCTTGTCAGTGCAGCCTTGTCAGTGCAGCCTTGTCAGTGCAGTCTTGTCAGTGCAGCCTTGTCAGTGCAGCCTTGTCCCCAGTGCAGCCTTGTCCCCAGTGCAGGCTTGTCCCCAGTGCAGCCTTGTCCCCAGTGTAGCCTTGTCAGTGCAGCCTTGTCCCCAGTGCAGCCTTGTCCCCAGTGCAGCCTTGTCAGTGCAGCCTTGTCCCCAGTGCAGCCTTGTCCCCAGTGCAGTCTTGTCAGTGCAGCCTTGTCCCCAGTGCAGTCTTGTCAGTGCAGCCTTGTCCCCAGTGCAGCCTTGTCCCCAGTGTCCATGCCTACCGCCTGCCTCCGCCGCCGACATACACATGCTAGTAGTTTTAAATATGGCGCCGCGGAGTTCGGAGGGACTCGGCGCTGGTGGAACTGAACGAACGCCGCCGAGATACACATAGTCGAGTGTATTCGGCTCTTTCCGGCGCCGCTCACAGTCCCGCCCAGTCCCGCTCTATGATGGACATAACACAGGTCCAATGGCGGGACTGGGCGTGACTGTGAGCGGCGCCGGAAAGAGCCAAATACACTCGACTATGTGTATCTCGGCTCTGTGATTTCGGCGGCACTCGTTCAGCACCGCCGAGTCCCTCCGAACTCCGCGGCGCCATATTTAAAACTACTCGCTATGTAAATGTCGGCGGCGATCGCCGACATTCACATAGCGATAGCGGGGATCAGCGTATAACACGCACCCACGACTTTCCCCTGATTTTAAGGGGAAAAAAGTGCGTGTTATACGCCGATAAATACGGTATATGTTATTTTTGGTAAGATCAGCATTTTTAATGTGTTGATTCTTCCTGTCCATGAAATTGAACTCCTGGATAAGTTTTTTATCTCATTTTTAAGTTCATTGAGTAAGGGAATAAAGTTAGTATCTATCTTAGGTGTTATTTTAATTTCTAAGTATGTTATTTCTTCTTTTTCCCAAGTCAAGGGGAATTCTTGTTTTAATAGTTTTTCCTCTTTTTTACTTATCCCTAAGTTCAATATTACCGTTTTTATAGGATTTATCTTGAAATTTGAGAGAACACCATATTCTTTCAACTCCTTTATTAGATTGGGTAAGGACAGCCTTGGTTTAGTCATATATAGGAGTATGTCGTCTGCATATGCTGCAACTTTATGTTCTTCTCCTCCAAGTTTTACACCTCCTATATCAATATTGTTTTGTATTTTTGTTAATAGGGGTTCTAATGCAATTATGTATAGGAGTGGCGAGAGCGGGCATTCTTGCCTTGTCCCATTGAACATCTCAAAAGCAGACGACATACTCCCATTGACCATCACCCTGGCTGTGGGATGTTTGTATAAGTTGCCAATCCATCTCATGGCTTGTGGTCCAAGTCCTATGCTCCTGAGGGATTCCATCATAAATCCCCAATCAACTCGATCGAATGCCTTTTCGGCATTGATCGATATTAAACCATTGGGAGACTGTAATCCTTCTCTTTGTTTATTAGTAGGATGGTTCTAATACTGTTGTCCCTGCCTTCTCTTCCTGGAACAAAACCGGCTTGGTCGACATTTATCAGATCTGGCAATAGGTTTTTTAATCTCGATGCCAGGACTTTGCCATATAATTTCATATCGGCATTTAATAGCGCTATGGGGCAGTAATTTGAACAAATTGTGCTGTCTTTCCCAGCTTTTGGTATAACTGAGATATTTGCAAGTACAGATTCTTTTCTTATATCCTCATTCTCCCCTAAATTATTTAAATAATTACAGAGTTCTGGGACTAGTTGTTCTTTAAATTTTTTATAATACTTAATTGTAAACACATCTGGGCCTGGGCTTTTCCCACTTGGTGTTTCCTTTAAAGCGGCGTAGATTTCCTCATGAGTAATAGGTTCCTCTAGGAAACCTGCACTCTCCGCTGTTATTTTTGGTAGGTTGGCTTCCGCTAAGTATTTCTGTATTTTGGATTTTCTACTCTCTTCTTCTTTTTGTGTCTGGTTGTTTCTAATTGCATATAGTGCACTATTATATGTTTTAAAGGCGTTGGCTATCTTCGCTGTTTGTTTGTTTGTTTGTTTGTGTATCATTTCCCATTTCTCATTTTTTATCTTTTCTATGTAGTTTGATGTTTATTTTCTTTTTGATATTTTTGCCAAGTATTTCCCAGGCTTATTCCCCCACATGTACCTTTCTTTTGCTAAGTTTTTGAATATCTTTCTGGTTTCCTGCTCCATCAAATCTTTTAATTGACCTCTCTTTATGATAATCTTCTGTTGTGTTTATGTGTCTAATTGTATTTTGTGTTTTTGCTCCAAATCATATAATTCTTTTGTTGTGTTTTTCATTTTTATTTCCCTTTCTTTTTTTCCCCCAGCTCTTAGGGAGATCAGTTTCCCTCTAATATAGGCCTTGTGTGCCTCCCAGATTGTTGCCTTTGAGACTTCTGGTGTATTATTTATGCTGAAATATTGCTCTATCTCCATCTTTATTATTCTTCCTACATCCTCATCCTCAATGAGATCCTCATTCAATCTCCAGTGTCCTTTTCTGTGGTCCATATCTCTGAATCTTATTTTTATGTTTCAATATTTTTATTGAGGTTTTAGAAGTAATGATAGTTAACAAACTTTGTTATACATTAAAGCGTACGATGAAGTATACATGAACGAAAGTATATGTCAGAATAGAGTTACCAATCATGGTCAAGCATAGTATCCATAACAAGTGCTTAAAGTAAAGTGAACTGTGTAGTCCAATACCCCCAGACACCCCATTTGGGAGCAAACTGTGTCATAGGGGGCCTGGAACACACCTCACCTGTGGATCCAGTGAACTTTTAAGAATATAATTTAAAAAAACCATGGAGAAATATTAACAGCAGATATCATATCAGGGGGTATTTGTTTTGTCATGCCACTCCTGCCAGTGTGACCATTGTTTGGAGATTAAAGACAAGCGGCCTTCGCATGTAGCAAACATTTTTTCATAGGCCCCATGGGTGTGTACCAGGGTTATTACTTCATTTTTACTCAAGCTGTCTGGGGTTCTCCAGTGGCGGACAATGGTGAGTCTGGCAGCCAAAAGAATGTGGGTGACTATAGTGTAGAAGCAGTAAGGTATGTTTTCCATATTGATGTTCAGGAGCGCTAGCTCTGGTGAGGGAAAAAGCGATAATCCTGTCACTTCAGTGATGATTTGGAATACTTTTTGCCAAAGTGTAGTTGTGTGTGTACATTGCCAGAGAAGGTGGAATAGACTTCCTATTTCTCCGCAGTTTCTCCAGCAGAGTGGTTGTGTGGTGGGGTCATATGTGTGGATCATAGAGGGAGTAATGTACCATCTGAGGTTAATTTTGTGAACTAGTTCCCAGAGGTTGGAGGATCTAGAGGCTTTGTAGTTTTTGAGTGCTGTTCGCCATTGGGATTCAGTGAATGAGCATCTAAGATCTCTTTCCCATTTTAATAATGGTGGAGATTTACTAAATGATGTTTTGTCCCCTAACATATTGTAGAACAGGGATATACCTTTCGTGTTTGCTGTAAGTGAGGAGAGATATGTCCAGACTAGTGGATGTACGTCAGTATGTAGGTGCGGATTGCGAAGTAGACAGTGTGTTATTTGTGTGTATTTATAGTAGTCCAGCGGAGTGAGGTGGAATGAGTCTTTTAGTGACATGAAGGGTCGAAGGAGATTGTTAGAGTAAAGGTCTGAGACCAAACCAATGCCTTTGTCCTGCCATGTTTGTGTGGAGAGATTGGGTATGATTATGGAGAATACAGAGATCGACAGCGGTATTCTATAGGGGGAGGTTCCTTTGGAAGCATTATTTAGTAGGTATTTAAATGCTAATCTGGAGGCAACAATGGTAAGTGAAAAATTAATTTTCCGTATGGTCCTGTGAAGTGAACCGAGGAGCCAGACACTGAGGGTCCTGCCAGGGACTTGGTAAGCTTCGATGTCTAACCAGGGACTGGTGAAAGTGGGAGTGAACCATGCTTTAATTTGGGCAAGTAGTGCAGCGTTATAGTAATCTCTGAAGTGGATGAGTCCCGCTCCTCCAACCAGTTTAGGTTTTATGAGAGTTGCGCGGGAGCATCTCGCTCTTTTTTTTTGCCATATGTAGTGTCCGAGTATTTTTTGTAGAGAGGTAAAAAAGGAGCCAGGAATCGGGATTGGCAATGACCTAAATAGGTAGAGAAGTTGTGGTAGTTTAAGCATTTTAAATGCTGCCAATCTACCCGACCATGATAAGGCAAATTTGGGGAATTGTTCCAATTCTTTTGGGAGGTTGTGCAGGAAAGGAGTAAAGTTGGCTCGGTAAAGGTAGGATGTTTTTCTGGTTAGTTTTAAACCTAAGTAGGAGATGGACTCCTTAGCCCATGTGTATGGATATTGGGTTTCCAATTCTAATTGGTGTGCAGCAGGAATTCCTAGGGGTAGAATAAATGATTTAGAGTCATTTACTTTATAATATGAGACCTCGCTGAAATCAGATAGAGTGTTTTGGACCGACGCCAGGGAAGTTGCGGGGTTAGTCAGTAAGAGAATAATGTCGTCCGCGAAAAGATTGATTTTGTGTTCAGTTGTTCCGATTTTAAAACCTGAGATGGTACTTTGGGTTCTTATTTGCTCTGCTAATGGCTCCATAACTATATTAAAGAGGAGGGGAGAAAGAGGGCATCCCTGCCTGGTGCCATTACTTATGTCAAATGGTTTGGATAACATGGAAGAACAATAGACTTGAGCCGAGGGATGGGAATAAAGTGCCATTATCGCAGAAAGTATATGGCCTTGAAAGCCAAATTTCTGTAAAGCTTTGTCTAGATAGTGCCAGTGTACTCGATCAAATGCCTTCTCTGCATCCAGAGATAGGAGCAGAGAAGGCATTTCGTGTTTCTCAGCGTGATGGATGATGTTAACCATCCTCCGGGTAGCATCTGAGGTTTGGCGACCTTTTGTGAAGCCCGATTGATCGGGGTGGATTAAGGTTGGAAGAAGGTCAATCAATCTGTTCGCTATGATCTTTGCGTATAGTTTTATGTCATGGTTTAATAAAGATATGGGACGGAAATTTTGCGGGGTATTGGGGTCCTTCCCTGGCTTCGGTAGCGTCACAATCAATGCTTTTAACATGTCTTGAGGAAAGGAGGCAGAGGAAGCAGCGTCATTGAACATCCGGACAAGATACTCATTCAGGATAGATTTGAATTGTTGGTAGTATTCCCCTACAAAGCCGTCTGGACCGGGAGATTTGTTTTTTGGTAGGCTGTCTATGGCTTTGTCAACTTCTGAAATGGTGAAAGGTATGTTTAGTGTTTCTATTTGCCTATCAGTTAAGTGTGGAAGTTGTATTGAGTCCAAAAACGCTTGGATGGTGGTGTGATTTGGTTGCGTTAGGTAAGGTTAGTTTTTAAGATTATACAGGGTACTGTAATAGGCGCTGAATGCATCAGCCATATCTTGCGGGTTCCTTCGTTTTTCGTTTGTGGTAGGGTGGTAGATGAAGGGTATGTGGGCTTTAACGCGTTGTCCTTTGATTTGTTGGGCTAGGAGTTTTCCAGCTTTGTTGCCAGAGCTGTAAAAGTGCATTTTGCAGCGTTTTTGGATTATGTCAAATTTTTCTAGAAGAAGCAATCTTAGTTCTAGACGTAGTTTAATTAGTTTAGATTTATGATCAGGGTTGTTGTTTATTTAGTGTGTCAGTGCTTTGGATATCTTTTAGCAACTCGTCAACCCGCTGCCTCCTTTGCCTCCTGTCCCTCGCACCAAGCTGAATAAATATGCCTCTCATAAAAGCTTTGTGGGAAGCCCACAATATCGAGGTATCAGAGACTGAGTCATTGTTTGTTAGAAAAAAGGATTCAAGTTCTCGGCAGATAATCGGTGAGTATTCGGGAGATTGGAGTAACCGTTTGTTCATTCGCCACATGTATGCCGGAGAAGGGCTGGCAATGTCCTCTATGGTAATGCTGACAGGTGAGTGGTCAGACCATGTAGTGGGTAGGATGGTGGATGCCGATATTTTCTGTAAAGTCCATTGGTCGAGAAGGAAGAAATCGATGCGAGAGTAGGAATTATGACTGGGTGAGAAAAAGGTATAGTCCCTCTCTTCTGCGTGTTGACATCTCCATACATCGTATAGTTGAAAAACGGGAAGCAGTGGACCCAGGGAGGGTTTACAACGTACTGAGGAGGAAGAGGAATCTAGGATAGGATCCGGGGTGATGTTAAAATCGCCGCACCATATGATTGCTCCTTTTTGCACCGTACTGACTTTCTTGTGGAGCTTACGTAAGAAGCGTAGCTGATGTGTATTAGGCGTATATACCGTAACTATGGTGTATATAGCGTCGTTGATGGAGCAAACGAGGATGATGTATCTTCCATCTTGGTCTGTTGTACAGGTATGGAGCTGAAAGGTAAGCGTGTTTTTAATAGCAGCAAGGACGCCTTTCTTTTTGGTTTAAGCGCAGGCAGAGAAGGTAGTATTGAAATTCTTGTGCGTGCAGCGTGGCGGATTTGAAGCCTGGAAGTGGGTCTCTTGTACACAGAGAATGTCACATTTGGATTCTTCTGCAAGTTTCCATAGAGAGGATCGTTTGGCAGGATGGTTGAGACCTTTTGCGTTGATGGTTAGGATTTTGATGGTCATTGTGGTAGTGGATTATATGGAAAAGTTGTGGTTAGGTGAGTTTGAGGAATTTAAAATGTTCCGTGAGGAAATATCTCAGTAGAAATAGTAGTAAGTTCTGCTTGAGGTTAGTACGTTTCTGAAGCCGAACTTGGACTTTTGAGACACAGAACCATGTAGAGGTGGGTGTTCCTGAGGTCGCTGTTTAGCTCGGGTGATGACCGTTGGATCTCTGAGGCAATGGCTGGTTCTGTTGACTCTCCGCGTTGCTCTGATCCATGGGTGAAGCTGCAGGTGGATCCGGTATGATACGCCATCTCTGGAGGAGGTGTAGACCTTCTTGGAGTGTGGTCACAATATGCTTAGACCCGTTGTTAGTTATAGACATTTTTGCTGGCGCTATCCATTGGTATTGGATGTTGTGATTGCGTAGTGCCTTCGTGATGGTGCTAAGTTGCCTGCGGCGACTTAGTGTATGTTGGGAAAGATCTGCAAAAATTTGAAGCTGACCGTATGGGTCTGGTAGGTTTCCCGAGACCTTCATTTTTTGCATGAGCTGTTCCTTTACATGATAGAAATGGATGCGGAGGATCACATCCCTAGGAACCACCGCAGGTAAGAAGGATGGTTTGGGGAGCCTGTGTATGCGGTCAATGACCAGTTCCATGTTTTTCAATTCAGGCATGAGAGATTTAATCATGCCGCGCGCATATGAGGGTAGATCAGATGGTTGTACCGATTCCGATATCCCGCAAATTTTAATATTATTTCGATGAGATCTATCCTCAATGTCCGCCAACTTATCTTTTATCCACTTGGTTTCTTGCATGTGGGACTCCTGTGTATCAATGATGTCATTTACTGTGGAAGTAATGCCACTGACATTGGTTTCAATGTGAATGATTCTATCCTCCATTAGAGTTAAACTCTGGCCTATATTTTGCATTATAGACAGCATGTCAGTTTGAAGGGAACTCCTTAGGGACACCAACATGTCCTTCAAGGTGGTATCTATTACTGGTTGCCCCATAGTGGGGAAAGCAGTAATTGAGTCATTTGGCAGATTTTGTTGCAGCAATGTGACAGGCATGTGAGGAGTATGGCTTACCTCACTATGCTCAGCAGAAGGATCCAGTCTCATACGGGCTTTAGCTGGGCTGCTGGAAGCAGGAGAACCTGGTGGGGACAGCTGTGGTGCTTTCCTGCTGTGTGGGAGCGCTTCAGGGTTGAAGGGAGAGTGTTCCGACTGCCCAGGCTGAGGAGAAGAGGTAGACGCTGTCAGAGCTGCCCTGGACGTTCCTCCCGCGGCGCCATTTTGCCCGCTCCTCACTGCCGGTTGGTACGAGAACTCCGTGAGTTTTCGCGGGAGCCGGCTCTCTTTTCTTTTTTGTGCCATGATCCGCGGTGGTAACGGGTAAGCGGTCGCGGCTCCGGTATGCGGGATTTCACCGCTGGAAAGCAGGCAGACGCAGTGTGAGTGGTCCTGTGTGTGGAGCTCGTTACTCACACGTCCATCTTGTCCGCGCGCCGGCCACGCCCCTTGAATCTTATTTTTTACAGTAACCGGTGCATGATTGGAGACAGAGATAATTCCAATCGTTGTCTCCACAACATGCTCCAGTATTTCGTGGTCCACTAAGACGTAGTCCAGCCTCGCATACGTATCGTGCACCATAGAATGAAACGTAAAATCCTTTTTCTGTGGATGTGTAATTCTCTATACGTCAAGTAATTGTTGACTATGCATTTTTTTTTATCAATCTTAATTGTTTAATTTCTCGCCATGGTGCACGAGACGTATTATCCAAGCCATGATCCATTGAGAAATTAAAATCTCCCACTAGGATTAGATGTCCTTGTTTAAAGTCTGTTAAAGCGTTTAAAGCCCAATTTAAGTTTTTTTTTTTGGGCGTTATTTAAGGCTATATACATTTGCTAATGTGTATCCTATTCCTTGGAGAGTCCCTTTCAAAAACAAATAGCAACCTTCTGGGTCCACCTTCCTGTCTTCCAGGGTAAAACTAATATTTTTTGATATCCCAATGGCTACTCCTTTTGCCTTCCTGTTTGGGGAGTCTGCATAGAACCAAGTTGGTATCGCCTGTGAATATAGTTTGATATTTGAATCGAATGATAGATGCGTCTCCTGTAGGAAGACTATATCTGCAAAATATCCAACTCTTTGAGGATGATGTGTCTTTTTCCTGGGGAATTCATCCCTTTTACATTATATGTAATAATTTTAATGTCTGTCATTATTGCACTTGTTTAGATTCCTTACTTTCACAGGTAACTGAGGACAAGCAGATCTATTCTCCCTACCCCTCACCCCCCCCACCCCCCCTTTAAGGTGGTATCTTGACCCCATGGTCTGAAGCAATCTTCGGGGGACCTCTTTACCCCCTTGCTCCCTTTGACCCGAGGTGGAATTCTGTATGGCGTCGCCCACACTCATCACACCTACTTCCAGTGAGATGGTACAAAAGCATGCCTAGAGGCCAGGCCTCGCCCCCAATGTCATTAACTCTAGTCTTTTCATGTTTTTCACCCCATCTCTGGCCCACCCCCCAGCCCCACCAGCCTCTCAAGTCTCCCACAGAGGAGGGAAGAAAAAAAAACAAGTGTATTCTTTGATGGGGTGTACGGATGTTCTAAAAGCAAGTGAACCCTCCTATGATATCCTGCCCTGAGTGTTCCTTAAAACCCATTCAGATCTGGAGACCATTCTGATGAAAGTTGTGACACACATACAAGACATGCAGCTCTCAGAATGATCTGCTGATTTATTTCCGTGTTTCCACTTATATAACCAAAATGACATCACAACAAAAGTCCAACCCTATCATTAATATATAGTAAAGATACAGACATACAGGATGTTTCAAAACAAGCAAAAATAGAATATTAATAACTCATATAGAAACTAATAACAGGAAAAGGCTAACAGGAAAGGACTTACACGTCATTTAAAAGAAGTCAGGCCATTTACATGAAATTGAAACCTAACCTCTCATAAACGTCACATATACATATTATTCTAAAATGGATACAGTCTTTTAAAATGGTGGACAGCAAGCTAAAATATCCTTACAATCCCCTCTTAGATCATATTTGTATGATCTCCCTTCCTTGTCACGATGGTGCAATCAGTCTGTTTCTGATAATACATACTACAAGTGTGAGCATTTCTAGTGGAATTTCCTAAGTTAAAACACCAAGTAGGATTATGACTTCTACTAATAATGTGAAAGGTAATGGTATTATTTGTTCTTCTACTGATATTTATGAGATCAAGGGGGGTCTTTCCTTTAAAAAGGGGGTTGATATTCAAAGGCATGGCCATTAATGATATCCTAACAGTGCTAGGGTGCAATTTGCTACAAATCCAACATTTCTGAAATCCGGATTTCTGAGCATAAGCTTATTTAAATTTTAGCAAAAGCATTTTATCAGCAAAATTATCCTCAATGTCTTTCTTGTTTCTAACTTTTATCACTGTAATGTTCTCCTGTGTATGTGTGTTCCCACAAATACTTTTAATGGCACCCAAATCTTCAGGGTGGTAAATACAGTTCGTGATGATCCAAGTGGGCGGGAACACTATCAGGGTGATCAGGAACTGAAATGCTTTGCCAGAAGTCTGTGGTGAAATAAGCGAGGTCATCTTCTCTAGCCGGACCTGCTTTTCCAGGAACTCCTCCTTCATCTGCTTGGACTTCTGCTTGAGGGCCTCCTGTGTTTAGGATCTCCTTCCTGCTCTTGGGACTTTGGGCAACCTTTTTCACGCGGCTGACATGGATCCAGGACTGGCAGGCTTCCACCAGGATAGCTGTTCTAGTCACTACAACCGCTGTGGTAGGAGGTCCAAAGGGATACTCTCACTTCTTATTTCTGTTCAGCTGTTGGACCACCACAGTGTCTCCCTCCTTGAAGAGGTGAGTAGCTTCCTGTGAAGAAAAAGGAGAGGTGTGAGCAAAATTTCTTTGACTGTATCCAATGTTTCAACCAGTTTTCTTACATATTCTTCCTGTATTAAGTCTAAATCTCCCTTTTCTACCATTAAAGGTGATCTGGCCTATGGGGTGGGGAAAGGTCTACCCATCAAAACTTCAAAAAACTTATTTCTGCCAGGACTGCTGGGAGGACCTTTCTCCAGTTGGCAAAGGTTCCTCCTGAGGCCTTTCTTATCTTGTCTTTTATTATTCTGTTCATCCTTTCTACTATTCCTGAACTTGGAGGGTGGTAGGGAATGTGAAACTTCCATTCTATCTTGAGAGTTTTTACCAAGTCCTGGCAGACCCTGGCTATAAAAGCTGGACCATTTGAGAACATGTCCACAATTATCAAAAGATATTCCTGTCTTTTGCCTAGTTTGGGCATGACAAAAAGGAGGAAGGATCAAAGACCCGGCCTTGTTAGCTACAGGTGCATATGAGTTAAACAAGGCCTTATCCACTGCCCACTCAAATTAAAGCACCTGTGTGTTTTATCAACCCCGGTAATGAGCGGAGAAATTGACTCCGGACATGGGGGGATTGTCCTCTGAACTCAATCAAACATCACAAAAAAGAAAACCAGAAAAGTGATCTGTAAAGCAGTTCATCAACGAGGACCCATTAACATATTGGTTATAATTCTTTATTAGTTATCAAAAAAAGTCAAACACATATAAAAAGACAAACTATGTTCCAGATAACTCCTCCACATCAGAAAACAGCTACTATTAACATATAATTAAAAATAAGACTAACGTCTTAGGGGACTTGGGTGGCCACCATACCTGTTGTACACCTCTCACATTCACATCAGCCATACACATGCAGACAAAAATTTCCCGAGACCCGTATGCGATCTGTTTTTTAGATAGTCCAGAAAGACTCCAGTACAAACATGGTTTATGGCATCAATTGGGTATGCATAGTGGAATCATTTGCCTGCATGGAGTAATTTGGTGGAGATGAATCAATATTCCATTAACAAGTAAAAAGTTCCCGGCTGGATTTAAATGCAATGCAGTGCCAAACTTTGTAGCCAGACAGCAAAATAGTCCTCTAAGCTTCTGTATGTCCCCGGTGTAAAGTAGACAACACTGGTTACAATGTATTCGTTCCCCAAAAAAGGATGAGAGATGTTTAAAGCTCACCCATAGAAGGTCACAGGATAGTAGATTTTCTCTCCCGTTGCAGACTACAGTCCATTTCACAATCTCCTCGCTCACTGAAAGACACTGCACTCGCGTCTGAGTTGTTTGGTTCAGCCTCACAGCCTACGGTGAGCAGCAGGGATCACATCCATCAACCAGGCAGTGTTCAGGAGCTGATACGGAGCATATTGTGGAGAGCAGTATCCGGATTCAAGGGTGGTTAGTAAGTGGGGAAGGTCCTTTCAACAGATGCTTCATGCTGTGCGGTTGCCGGCAGTTAAGCAATGCAAAATTTGATGGAGAGGGTTCTAGGTGTATGTGTACAACCAGAGGTCCCTATCACCACAGGTACGGTGGTACGATGCTTACGCGTTTCGCCTGGTCACAGGCTTCCTCAGAGCATGCGCAGTAGGTCAGGGTCAGTGCTTTAAATAGCTGGACTAATAAAGACAATCTTCAATTAAAAACCAACACACCTGATCACCAATCATAACGTCATTCACCATAAGTGCAACTCCTAATTAAAAGACATGTGCGTTCCACAGGGGGAGGAGAGAAGGCTGCCTTCAGCCGTGAATAAAGGGCAACTCCAAGTTACAAGTTGTTGAGATGCCTATATTCACTGAGATGGAGAATTATGTTAATACCTAACTGGTATTTTGTTAGAAAGACAGGGAGCTGGAAAGAGATAACAATTTGACAGAATTAACCTATAGGTGAATTGTTGACTGAACATACAGCCTTCTCTCCTCCCCCTGTGGAACGCACATGTCTTTTAATTAGGAGTTGCACTTATGGTGAATGACGTTATGATTGGTGATCAGGTGTGTTGGTTTTTAATTGAAGATTGTCTTTATTAGTCCAGCTATTTAAAGCACTGACCCTGACCTACTGCGCATGCTCTGAGGAAGCCTGTGACCAGGCGAAACGCGTAAGCATCGTACCACCGTACCTGTGGTGATAGGGACCTCTGGTTGTACACATACACCTAGAACCCTCTCCATCAAATTTTGCATTGCTTAACTGCCGGCAACCGCACAGCATGAAGCATCTGTTGAAAGGACCTTCCCCACTTACTAACCACCCTTGAATCCGGATACTGCTCTCCACAATATGCTCCGTATCAGCTCCTGAACACTGCCTGGTTGATGGATGTGATCCCTGCTGCTCACCGTAGGCTGTGAGGCTGAACCAAACAACTCAGACGCGAGTGCAGTGTCTTTCAGTGAGCGAGGAGATTGTGAAATGGACTGTAGTCTGCAACGGGAGAGAAAATCTACTATCCTGTGACCTTCTATGGGTGAGCTTTAAACATCTCTCATCCTTTTTTGGGGAACGAATACATTGTAACCAGTGTTGTCTACTTTACACCGGGGACATACAGAAGCTTAGAGGACTATTTTGCTGTCTGGCTACAAAGTTTGGCACTGCATTGCATTTAAATCCAGCCGGGAACTTTTTACTTGTTAATGGAATATTGATTCATCTCCACCAAATTACTCCATGCAGGCAAATGATTCCACTATGCATACCCAATTGATGCCATAAACCATGTTTGTACTGGAGTCTTTCTGGACTATCTAAAAAACAGATCGCATACGGGTCTCGGGAAATTTTTGTCTGCATGTGTATGGCTGATGTGAATGTGAGAGGTGTACAACAGGTATGGTGGCCACCCAAGTCCCCTAAGACGTTAGTCTTATTTTTAATTATATGTTAATAGTAGCTGTTTTCTGATGTGGAGGAGTTATCTGGAACATAGTTTGTCTTTTTATATGTGTTTGACTTTTTTTGATAACTAATAAAGAATTATAACCAATATGTTAATGGGTCCTCGTTGATGAACTGCTTTACAGATCACTTTTCTGGTTTTCTTTTTTGTCTAGTTTGGGCATGTGTGTGTGAGATCAGCCGTGACTTGTATACCTGCGTGGCCTATTCCGTGGTACTGTGAATGCACTTGCTGTTGGTATACATGGTTTCCCCTTTTTGCAGAGAAGTCCAGACCTTGGATCTCTCTACACACCCTTTCCATTCAAGTTCATTAACTCAGAATTTGATGCATAATCCTGGAGATCTGCAAGTGACTATTCAAACGGGGATAGGTCAGGTATCAGCATAGCAATTTGGATGTCTGCTGTCTGTGAGATAGCAGCTTGTTTAGCAGCAAGGTCAGCCATACCTGCTTATTTCCCCTGGCTATCTCTGTCTGTTGGCCTTTGTGTGCTCTGCAGTGTACTATAGCCTGGAGCAGGGATATGCAATTAGCGGACCTCCAGCTGTTGCAGAACTACAAGTTCCATGAGGCATAGCAAGACTCTGACAGCCACAAGCATGACACCCAGAGGCAGAGGCATGATGGGACTTGTAGTTTTGCAACAGCTGGAGGTCCGCTAATTGCATATCCCTGGCCTAGAGCAAGAACCATCCACAAAAACATTCTGTGTGTCTGGTAGTGCTGTGGAAGATAAATCAGACCTGGGTGATGAGTCTTGTGAATGAGGTTTATGCAGTCATGTTGTGGCACAACCTCATCCTGTTCTCCTTTTAATCCTAAAAGGGCGTTTTAAATTTGTGCTGGGCCTGCAGTGGGAGAAGCATATTTGATGTGCAATTTTGGATTGGACAGCAAAATCACCTCATATCCGCTCAACCTCTGAGCAGACATGTCCTGTGTATGTACATTTTTCAACAAGATTGACACATTGTTGGTGGTGTGAAGCGTGGTATCGTGTCCCAGAGTGAAAGAAGTGGACACCAACCACCATCGCAAAGGACACTAGAGCTCTGAATCATGGTTCTGCAATTTTCCATGGCAAACAAGTGAAACATTTTGCCATATTCAAGGAGGCCGAGGCTCGGGCTGGTAACCATTGCACATTTCAACATCGAAAAGCATTTAACATTTCATCAGACCATTTTACAGTATCAGACATTTCAGAGACATTGCTTCAGAGACATTGCTTGTCCCAATATATTGTCATTGAAAGAGCAGTCAGGTAACCATTGGCGGCAGTAACCAATCATACCTAGGAAGGTGAGCATGTCCTTCCTGTTAAGTGGGCAGGGCAGACCCATCAGAGCCGCAACTCTTTTGTGACTGACTCTTCTTTCTCCTTTTGTGAGCACAAATATTCAACTGTTTTCTGACGCCATTGTAACTTTTTCTTAGACATTTTGTGACCACATGCATGTAACCATTTCAATAAAGATAGGCTATCAGCTCGGCAGTCCTCTGAACAACTACAAATCAAAAAATCATCAACGTACTGTAACAGTACAGAAGCATGAGGGGCAGTCCAGGGCCCAAGGGTAGCTTGGAGTACAGTGGCCGTGTCTCCTCATCTACAGGGACGGAAAAAAAACATTCTTTAAATCAATCACAGTAAAATACTCTGCATCGTATGGTATGGCGGTAAGTATTGATGGCACATCAGGCACTATTGGCACAATCGGTACCACTAGGCTATTGATGGCCTTTAGATCTTTTACAAACCTATAGTCACCATTTGCCTTCTTTACCGAGTTAATAGGAGTATTGTAAGGTGAGACAATTTCCCTTAAGATTCCTTTCTTTAAGATATCCTCCTTTTCTCTGCATGTAACTCCCTCTTTGTCCTTGCCCCCTCCCTCTTTTTATAAAAGAAAGTTTCCCCTTTGATTTCCTGAGAAATCATTTTGATAATGTGTTGGTACTGGTGTTTGTTTTGGGATGTCAAAATATCCCGCTACGTCTTTTTCAGTCAACGTTTTTTTTTTTGAAAGTCAGTCATACTTTTTGTAGCCCAGTCTGATATCTGCTGTCTCACAGTGAGTGCATATTTAGGAACAAGGTTACTGAGATAAGTCTGTATTAAAAGACTGTGCATTTCATCTTGAGTGTGAAGTCCAGCGTCTTGTGTCCAGACTTCTTGTAATCTCTTCCAAAATTCCAACACTGACTCTGATGATTTTTGTTTGCAAGCTGCTGCAGTGAGGAGTGATGATTTGTTAGTGAAAGCTCTTTTCATTTCCTTCTCTAACTCTTCCCACATAGTATTCCTTCCCTCAACAGTGTTTAGTGAATAAGCCTCTGCCTTGATAGTGGGTGCCTCCAAGACATTTATGGCAGGCACTTTAGTCCAATCCCAAGGGGAGGTAGTTCCCACCAAACTATCTGTAATGAGCCTTATGTCTTCTTGCGTGTAATTTCTACCCTTACAAGCTTTCTTTAAATATGTTATAGCTCCCAAAGCTGATGTTGTGGGTTTGGGGCAGTGTTCAATAATACAATTTATGTCTTCAATATCAATAGGTTTCATTACCATGACGTCGCTCACAATCATGAAAGGAAAACTTTGCATAACTAACTGCGTAGTTACTTCCTCTTTTTCCTCTGTGTATGCTGCCTGTTTTAAAACTGCGTGTTTTGTACTCTGACCCTCTACAGCGTGTGCAGCCTCTAGGCACATGGTACAGGCATAAAGAAGGTTGATTTAACCCTTAATTTACCATCCCATGGCTCTGCTAAACCCATCATGAACAATGTATGGGCTAGGATACTATAGGGAGCCTCGGTTCAGCCAATCCCCACAACATACATATTTATTTTTCTTTCTAAACATTCTAATTAGATACTGAGTCTCTTTTTTTTTTGCAATGTACCAACAGGTTCAAACAGTGCCTTCAATTGCGATAGTACTAATGCCACAAACAATTCCCCACTATCTATTACAGTCAGTGAGATATTAGTACTTGAACCCTGTTGGCAAAAAGCCAAATGTCCAAATTTTGCACCCGACTTCCCCTTCGCAATAGATGTCAGTAGCAAAAAGAAATATTCAAATAGCATGTTTTAATCAAAAGTTAGCCTCACCAATTTATGTATTACCTTAAGAAAGTGTTATTAACGCTCTACCCATATTTTAATTGGTAAAAATGTCCCTTAATGTCACAATACTTCAAAGACCTGGGACAGACTTGATAAGTCTCCCCTGCTCTTTGAATAAGTGATATTACTCCCTGCACTGTCAATCCTTCTTGAATCACAAATTTGTTATATAAATGAAACCTTAAAACTTAAACCAGTGGTTTGCCTTCTCTAAATAAGGGTCCATTTCCTAGTTTAAAATGATAACCTCCCGGGACACTGGCTACACGATATGTCTGAGGACCAGTATAACAGAATAACTAACCGATAATACAATCAGGACACTTTTGAGACTTTTTTTTTACTTTCCCTATAATGACACTGAACGTCTGATTACAGCAAGTAAAAGAAAATATTTTTACTCACTGAATCAATGCCAGAGTCATCCTGCAGACTACAATACGATACATTTTATATCTTATACTTTAAAGCATTGTTTCTCAACTCCAGTCCTCAAGGCGCACCAATAGGTCTTGTTTTCAGGATTTCCCTCAGATGAAATGGCTGTGGTAATTACTAAGGCAGTGATACTGATTAAATCACCTGTGCATAATAATGGTAAGACTGAAAACATGACCTGTTGGGGCGCCTTGAGGACTGGAGTTGAGAAACACTGCTTTAAAGTCAAAGCATTCATATGTAAATCATTAAAAGTCAACATCAATACATCACCGAATATTGTAGCATCACTCTACATTTCATTATAAAAAAAAAAATGCAATGGAAAGGTGTCATCTTACCTTATGACACCTGACAAATTCCACACAGACAAACAGATTACCTTATTTTATCTACTTATTTTATCTCCTTTTTTACTTCTAAGTGACAGAAAGGCAAGCAAATAGGTTTGGGTTTTTCTGGCACACTCTATTAGATATCTTTATCAAACTTCTTACAGTACTGTATTATATTACTTTGGGCTTCTCAGAACCCCTTTCAACTATCTCAAAGTTCCTTTGGAACTATCTCAGAGTTCCTTACACTGCCGTCACCCGAACTGACTTCTACCAAGGTTCATACATTTTCATAAATGTTTTTAACATTACACCTTCTGTTAATCCCATATAGGGAAACGGTCTTTTAAACTAAAAGTCACGGTAAGAGAAATAATAATTAGATCAGACTCACCGGACTTAAACGAACTTAGATAATGATGACCGCCCCACTTTCTGACACCAAAGCTGATGGGGTGTAGGGATGTTCTAAAAGCAAGTGAACCCTCCTATGATATCCTGCCTAGAGTGTTCCTTCAAACCCATTCAGTTCTGGAGACCATTTTGATAAAAGTTGTGACACGCATACAAAACATGCAGCTCTCAGAATGATCTGCTGATTTATTTCAGTGTTTCCACTTATATAACCAAAATGACATCACAACAAAATTCCAACCCTTTCATTAATATATGGTAAAGATACAGACATACAGGATGTTTTAAAACAAGCAAAAATAGAATATTAATAACTCATATAGAAACTAATAACAGGAAAAGGCTAACAGGAAAGGACTTACACGTCATTTAAAAGAAGTCAGGCCATTTGCATGAAATTGAAACCTAACCTCTCATAAACGTCACATATACATATTATTCTAAAATGGATACAGTCTTTTAAAATGGTGGACAGCAAGCTAAAATATCCTTACATTCTTTAAAGATCGATGGATAATATTAAAGTCATCTATATTAAGACTTCATTCCGGATTATCTTCTTATGCAGTCTTTCGGTGTGGGAATATCTAGTTTTCTGCAAAATTCTGCAATATCTTCCATACATCTCAGTCTAGCTGTGCATCCGTTTTTTCTGCCAATCAGACACGAGGGGAAGCCCCAGTTATATTGCATTTGGTTCTCATGTAATATTACCAATGTTGGTTTTAGGGCTCTCCTTCTGCTCAAGGTTTCCTGGGATAGATCTTGAAAGAATTGGATATGATTCCCCTCGTGCTCGACGGGCAACTTCCCTCTCAGATTTTGCCATAATTTATTTTTATCTTCCCAATTCGTGAAATGCACAATTATGTCTTTTGGGTTCTCCTGTGGAAGATCTCTAGGCCTTCTTAACCTATAGGCTCTCTCAATCTTTATTGGGTTTGTTATTTCTTTATTCATCAGGGGGTTACAAATCAGTTTTATAACTTCTGTTAAATCTTCTTGATGAGTACACTCAGGGACACCACGTATCCTTAAGTTCTTTCTTCTATCTCTGTTTTCTTGGTCCTCTAATTTATATGCTTGTTCTTGTACTTTTTTCAGAGATTAAATTTCTGCTTCTAATATCTTCACGTTACTACTGTTAATTTCGACTATTTTTTCCACTTCTTCCACTCGTTCTAATACGTGACCAAGATTCTTATGTATTCTTTCCATCTAATTTTTTAGCGATTTTTCCAAAGCAGCAAACATAGATTCGATCTCTTTTTAGTCGGTAGGGAAGGATTTTCTTGCAACAGCTGTTCATTTTTTATTTCAGCTTCTGGGTCTAGCTCTTGTTCTATTCTAGATTCTGACAGGGTATCTGTCTCTTGTGTTGTTTTTATTTTGCAGCTTTTTCTTTTCCTTCTCCCTTCTCTTCTCCTTATTCTCTGTCTGACTGCTTTTAGTAGTTTGTTGTTTGTCCATCGATTGCTTGTCTGCATTTCCTACTTGTGTGACATATTTACTCACGGGGCCTGGACTGGTAGTCAAACTTAGACGGGGTGATTTAGGGGTTGCTCCTCCTCTGGCCGCCTTTCCCCTCATTATTCCCAGGGCGTGATCTTTTTCTTCTCTAACCCCTTATTTTTATTAAAATCTGTTAGTTATATGTTTAGTTAATAAAGTATGTTCTTTGGCTGAATTGCATTGGAAGGCAGGTGGAGGGATGGTGGGTCTCTCCTCTCTTCCTCCTTCCTTCTGTCCCCCCATCCTTTCTTCTTTCTCCCCTCTCCGTTTCCCCTCCTCCGCTCTTTATTTCGTTTAATAATTTATCTTAGGCAAGTAAAGTGCATTTTTTTTCCATAACATAAAACTTGCAATCCCGCAAGTTAGGGTGAGTTTATTTTATTATATAATTCAGCATATAATGGCCTATAATAGCATATCTGCAGGCATTCTGATTTGTACTCACTGCACCAGTGCTCTTCAAGGCGTATGTCTTTTTGGACTTGCTGCACCTCTCTGCCTACTGGATCTAGGTGAGCGTGTGGAGAGAGAGGGGAGAGGGGGGTCCATTCACAATCTCCACTATCTCCTCTTCTCAGTCCAGTCAAGGAATGGGGCACCTCTCGAGGAGACACCAGGGTAGTTTCCCGAGTCTCTGGTCTCCACTCCCCACTACAAGGCTACTTCGTCCCTGGGAAAAGCCACTCTATTGCTTCATACCCATCCCGCTGTTTGGTGGAACGGTGTCCAGGAGAGGGGGAGGAATGTCCCTGGGGAAGGTGGTTAACCACCTTCAACCCACTCTTCCTATAGACTGATGGCTCAGCTGGCTCACTGCTAAAGCTTGTCAAGGGGAGCAAGGGAGCGGGACAGCTCCAGAGTTAAAGCGGCTTACGGTCTGCTTCGAGTTCTTCATTGAAGCCAGGCAAGCGGGGAGACCGCTCTATCCCGTGGAGCCAGGCTTAAGGCGCTCAGGCTCAGGGCTCCTCCAGATGGAACACCTTTAGGTAGCGTGGACAAACCTACAGCTGTCTTCTGCCAATCCACGGGCACGAGCAGAGCACGGTTGGCGGGGGAGGGCAGCTGGGCTAAGTCAGGGGTTGTAATCGGAACAATTCATCAGGGAGAGAGACCCGGTTCACTCCCGCACCCTCTAGCTGTGGACGAGCAACATTGCTAGACTCCTCCCTCTGTCCATCTTGTACAATTTCTTCTGATCCGCAGTAGTTGACTGTGGGGTTTAGATTCCAGCCAAGGCCCTTTTCTTTCCATCTTTTTTTCATGATTTATGCTGCTGATTGCATGTCAGTGTGATGTCAGTGTGAGGACTACAAACTCTTGTCAGCCTAATCCAATTTGAGGATACCTGCCAGTTGTCCCCAGGGTGAGGTATCCATCATCCATCCTGTCTGATGCGGATGCAGGTACACACCATTGTACCACAAAGGTCCCGTTTGGAGAGTCCGTTGGAGACGACTGTTTGATGCCTGTTTGATCCACCGCTGTATGGCATGTGTGTCCACACTTTAGGGTAACAGTATCCATTCCCTCTGTTGTTCCATATACACACCTGTGGTTACTGCAAGGAGAAGTCTGCTTCCTCATATTTGTCAACACCAGAAGAAACATGAAACTTTCAAAATATTTTTTTCTGAATAGACTATACAGCACCACACAGAGGAGCTCTTAGATGTGCTCTTTGTTTACCATAGATTTATTATCATTTTTATTTTTAGTTTGTATATCACTTGTACATGTGATTTTTTCATGTGTTTATGTTACACACATATGGGTCTTCTTGTCAGTATCTATGTACATATTACTTTCAGTGTGTATTTGCATACCACTATTTTCACCATTTTTGACTCACTAGTTGAACGTCCACTCCCATAGGTGATCCTGGGGGGCCGAGGTTCCAAAAGTGCTGCATTTATTATTTCTTTATTTTAATATATAAGCCTCAGTAATCCCAGGAAAAAAAATCCAAACAGCTGCACACTCAAGCTCTGTGTGATGATTCTCGAAGATGATTTTTTCCTAGCTCGAATCCCACAGTCTTTAAGTGAACTGTGATTCCATTCAGTCCTCTGTATAGCCCTTCTTACAGACTGTGACCAGCAGTGAATGCCATCATTTAAAGAAGTTAAGAAAAAGTAACAAATGCCTGTGAGTGGCAGTTGAAAAAACAGTTGAAAGTGTAAGCTGCCTGTAATATTAAAAGATGTTGCCCTTCTAATAATCTTGCTTTATTTTTCTTATCCCAAAGCCAAAAGCACAGTTTTGAACCCTCCTCTAAGCCATTTTTGGTGCTACACAATCTACCCCCTTGGCTGTTTGTATAAAGCAACTCAATCCAGTCAAGCATCCTCTACTGCTGGTTGGTTAAGCCAATCAACATGTACTGTGGCTGTCTTGTCCAATAATACCACTGCCCATTGATTGACAAGGACAAGGAATTTCAGCTGTTACATAGTTTGCACTGTTGTATGGCTTGCTTCAATCCCACGCAGGTCCACGTGATTAGTTAGCTACAAGGGCTTCTCGGACACATAGTCCAGAATACTACATAGATACTACATAGCTATCATTATGTAGACATATTGGTCAACTGTGCAGGAAGGGTTGTCCTGTTTGCTCATCTTTAGCAGCTATAGTGAAAATGTAGATAAATATAACAAGGGGCAATATCTGCACTAGGATGATAATCAACTAAAAATAAACAAGCAACTAGCATAAATATAATGATTGTAATATATAAAAAACAAAAAAAGTCTAAATGCAGTGCTGGAGCTAGGAGGTAAATAAGAAGACGGTAGGTATAGATGGACGTGGGGATGAAACACCTCGCACCAACTTCAAAACGCAATGAAACAGTCACCATCATGCTGACAAATATATCTTCTTACCAGAAATCAAATACATTTGAGCATTGGGGTATATTCCACATCCAGTAGCTCCTGCAGGCAGCATCATCATCAGCTGTTACATAGGAAACATAATGGAAACTCTAGGGAATATCCTTCACAACCGGATGTGTGTTAATGGCCAGAAGTGCGCTAATTGTATTCCAGCGGCCGGAAATAGCAATGTCGAATAACACGGCTGAAGGGAAAAACACTGAACCTCCAATGACCGGAAATGACATGACATCAAAGCCGGAAGCAAGCAGAATGTGCTCCAACGACCGGAAACGACAACGTCAATAACACGGCTGGAAGGAAGCCATCCAAGTTCAAACAACCGGAAAGGACGTAATAACACGACCGGAAGTGAGCTTGATGCAGTCCAAAGGCTGGAAATAATACAAAGGAATGGAAATGAACACATCCGGTAGGAAGGTTTACCAAAAAAACCAAACATCAACATTTATTCAATGAAAAAAGCATAATATATATTCAAAAGTCTGTATGTACATACATATATTTAATTAAAAAAGGGAAAAAAGAATTGATTAAAAGACAAATGATAAAACACTCCCACTTAGTGGACAAACACCAGAACAGTATTACCCAGAGTAAAATGATACAGGTGGGTAGACTGTAATGCCCCATACACATGGCCGGATTTTCCGATGGAAAAATGTGTGATAGGAACTTGTTGTCGGAAATTCTGACCATGTGTAGGCTCCATCACACATTTTCCATCAGATTTTCTGACACACAAAGTTTGAGAGCAGGCTATAAAATTTTCCGACAACAAAATCCGTTGTTGGAATTTCCGATCGTGTGTACACAAATCCGACGCACAAGGTGCCACGCATGCTCAGAATAAATAAAGAGATGAAAGCTATTGGCTACTGCCCCATTTATAGTCCCGACGTACGTGTTTTACGTCACTGCGTTCAGAATGATCGGATTTTCCGAAACTGTGTGTGACCGTGTGTATGCAAGACAAGTTTAAGCCAACATCCGTCGGAAAAAATCCTATGATTTTGTTGTCGGAATGTCCGATCAATGTCTGACCGCGTGTACGGGGCATTATAGTGATAAATATCATTCACATTTGAAGCCCACACATGATCTAATATATTCTGACAAAAAATGGACACATGCCAAGAAGAATACATATCAGAATACACGCAAACAGGGGAAAAAAGTGTATAAAAGAAATGTATCCCTAAAAAAGCATTAAGTGAGACGTCAGCTGTTGTTGATAAAGCAGTTGATGTCCCAATCGATATTGAGCCCATAAGGCACATAACATTTTATCTCAAGAATCCAATGAGTCTCGAGTCTGGAAATATCATGCCTAGCAAAACTTCCTCTCCAATTTAGGGTGAGTCGATCTATAGCCAAAAAAACTTTATCTGTTGGATCATTATTATGGCATTCCAAATAGTGTCTGGATACACTATGCTTTGGAAAACCACAACGATATGATATGAACATTCATTGCTCTAGTAGTGCGGCCAACATACATAAGGCTGCATGGGAAAACAATCAAATACACCACGTTCAAAAAGTTACATGTAATAAAAGTATCAATGTTGTATGATTTCCCTGTGGCATGTGATTTAAATTGCTTGACTCGTCTATTCTTAATTTTATTAAGACTACAGACGCTACATCTTCTACATGGAAAGTAGCCTTTCAACTTCTGAAAGAATGAAACCCTGTTTGGAGCATCAAGGATATTCGGCGCCACCTGTAGCTTTAATGGAGGAACCCCACGAAAGACCACATCCGGGCGATCTGGAAGAGCTGGCCCCAACATCCTGTCACTGTTCAGAACATTCCAATGTTTAGACACAATTTTCTTAATGTCCCAATGCTGTCATAAAAACCCAGTTATAAAGGGCAGTTTTTTGGCTACAGATCGATCTCCAATTGGAGAGGAAGTTTTGCTAGGCGTGATATTTCCAGACTCGAAACTCATTGGATTTTTGAGATAAAATGTTATGTGCCTTATGGGCTCAATGTCGATTGGGACCTCACCCGCTTTATCAACAACAGCTGACATCTCACTTAATGCTTTTTTAGGGATACATTTCTTTTATACAGTTCTTTCCCCTGTTTGCAAGTATTCTGATATGTATTCCTCTTGGCATGTGTCCTTTTTTTGTCAGAATATATTAGATCATGTGTGGGCTTCAAATGTGAATGATATGTATCACTATTACAGTCTACCCACCTGTATTATTTGACTCTGGGTAATACTATTCTGGTGTTTGTCAACTAAGTGGGAGTGTTTTTTCATTTGTCTTTTAATCAAGTTTTTTCCCCTTTTATATATGTTTTTAATTAAATATATGTATGTATATACAGTCTTTTGATTATATATATTATGCTTTTTTCACTGAATAAATGTTGATTTATTATTTCCGGCCTTTGGGGCGCATCAAGCTTACTTCCGGGCGTGTTATTACGTAATTTTCAGTTGTTGGAACTTGGATGGTTTCCTTCCAGCCGTATTATTGACGTTGTTGTTTCCGGTCGTTGGAACGCATTCTGCTTGCTTTCAGCCTTGAC
This sequence comes from Lithobates septentrionalis, assembly GCA_037952835.1. Taxonomy (NCBI): domain Eukaryota; kingdom Metazoa; phylum Chordata; class Amphibia; order Anura; family Ranidae; genus Lithobates; species Lithobates septentrionalis. Next base: position 1,494,592 of record JBBDGP010000820.1, read on the forward strand.
GTCACGCCATTTCCAGTCATTGGAACGTATTCTGCTTGCTTCCAGCCTTGACGTCACGTAATTTCCAGTTGTTGGAGGTTGAGTGTTTTTCCTTTCGGTCGTGTTATTCGACATTGCTATTTCCGGCCGCTGGAATGCAACTAGCGCACTTCCGGCCATTAACACATATCCGGCGGTGAAGGCCCCAGTTTGTGTGTATTTAAATGGCGTGTGCGTCCTCTGCATCACACATCTGACAATGGCCAATAGGCTGAAATGCATAAGGTAGTAATGTGAGGATGCTACTATGCCACTAGTACGGTCTTTTTATGATTTACATGCTTGTATTCATCATTCAATTGTCAGTACCCCCTTATTTTTAATAAATTGGAAATTGTTTTTATGGGCTTCACTATGTGCCTCCTTGTTTTCTTATATGGCACACACCGCTTCCATTGATTGGTATTGGAGTCTGATACAGTTCCACTGTTGGCTATTGGGAATCTGCAGAGGATCCTAATATTCCTTAGAGTTTCCATTACACTTCCTATGTAACAGCTGATGATGATGCGGCCTGCAGGAGATAAAGGATATGGCATATGCCCCAATGCTTGAATTTATTTGATTTCTGGTAAGAAGATATATTTGTCAGCACGATGGTGACTGTTTCATTATGTTTTAAAGTTGGTGTGAGGTGTTTCATCTGTACGTCCATCTATACCTACCGTCTTCTTATTTATCTCTTACCTCCAGCACTGCATTTGGACTTTATAGTGAAAATGTTCCATCCATACAATTATTATTGACAAAGAGGACTACATAGTAACAGCTAGGAGATGTAGAGGTTTTTTTGCTTTTTTTTATCCTGATTTAAGAAATTGAAATCAGATTATCATGACACAGGAAAGGTCTAGGTCTTGAAAAGTGGAAGCCGGGGGCGTATGCGCGAAGCTGAGTGGAGCAGACATGCCCGCCTGAAGCTCGGTTACCTGGAGTGCGAGAAAGCCTGGTAAAGGCGGGTATACACTACTCACCCACAAGTAGATCTTCTCTGCCTGTATCCACAGCATTCTTTCACATTAGGGCTCCGTCCCCGGCAAATACTAGCCTCTTATGAAGCCGAAAACCAGCAAATCAGCACCGCCTCACACAGGAGTTAAAATGGCGCTGAAGCCGCCCCCCCCCCCCCCCCTCAGGAATGTCACACGGGCCTGCCAAAGGCAAATGCAAATTCTCAGGTCCTCTCAGGAAAAATGGATTTGGACCTTGAGAATTTTGAGGATACCTCACAAGATGAAATGGCTTCACCTTACCTTCACCGTCACATTAAAACAAATAGAAAAAATGTTACAAAAATTATTAAAGCGTACCTCTGACCATATTACAACTAGTCTCACTAAAGAGATTAGGGAACTAGGTCAACGCATGTCTGAACTTGAAATTAGAGTAGATGATATGGAAAACTATACCCTGAATTACTCGACAGAAATTGAAAACCTTAAAGAGGAAAATATAATATTTCAGACCAGATTAGAAGATTATGAAAATCGTGCTAGGCGCACCAATTAGAGGGATTCCTGAATCTGTAACTGACTTACAAGCCACAATGATAGCACATTTTCAGGAACTGCAATCGTCTATCCTGGTGGAACGTCTTGAGATGGACAGGGTTCATAGAGATCTAACGCCTAAAAAACCTGACGGTCCACCCCGTGGTATCATTGCTAAGTTCCATTTCTACTGTACAAAAGAGCAACTATTGGCTGCAGCAAGAAACAAAGAATATCTCATTTTTGAATGCCATAAATACCAACTATTTGCAGACTTGTCCCAACTATCAACAAGTGACCGGCTTTGAAACCCCTACTTCAAATATTGCAACGTAATCTTATAACATACCAGTGGGGTTTTCCCTTCTCAGTACGTTTTACCTATCAAGGCTCCAAATATACATGTTGTACTGCAACTGACCTACAATCTATTCTTCAGAACTTACATTTGCTGAACTCAACTCAAGACCCAGAAGACACGCGCCGAAGATCAGCATCGTGTTCCTCAGGCAAATCATCGACCCCATCAAGAAGCAACGAACACCATAGCTCACACAAAAGAAGTTGTTTTCGATCCCCTGACCCAGTTCCGGATGATTCTCTGGACTGAAGGTTGTTTTCCAATGGGGTTTCTTTACCCAGTGACTAGTTGAGTCTACTGGTTCATATTGTTTATTTCACAAGTGGCCATGAAATGATCCTAACCTTACTAATGAACAATAGGACTTTTGGCTCATACTTATATGACTTACTTTACTGACTCCATTAATGCTAAAGATGTTATAAGGTTCAATTTTTTCATTATTCTTTTTTGAATATTCTTGCCTTCATAAGATATACTGACTATCTTAGTAATCTCAACACGTTGTGTAATGGACACCAATAGGTTCCAGACTCACATGGTTGGCTTCATATGAATACTGGATCCCCATCCAGTACTCATATATTGCAATTTTCTGACGTTTAATTCATGCTTGGGCATTTTATGTTCTGGTTTCATAAATTATTATGACACAATTTTAACATTTCGCTTTCCATATCCTCCAGGGATATTCCCTGCGCTCCCTTCTTGCTACCCTCGGTTGCTCAATGAATCAGTGGGCAATTGACAGTAGTTTATGTACACTTGAAGGGAGATTTTTTTCTCCCATCAATGGATATGTTTTGAGTTTATACATGTTATATTTCATATTCATGACATTTAAAATCTACATTTTCTATTGGGTTTTTTTGTCTTTCCTTTCTTATTTTTCTTTATAACCTATTAATACCATGGCTCCTTTAAAAATATTATTCCTCAATTTTCAGGGATTTAACATCCCGCAAAAACGCACTAAAGCCTTTCGTTCCTTTGCTTCAAGGAAAGCGCATATTTTGTGCCTTCAAGAAACCCACTTCACAATACAATCCACCCCTAAATTTTTCAGTAAGATATACTCTCAAGTTTATACAGCCTCTACTTTGACTAAACAACGTGGCATACTTATTGCTTTTTTACAGTAGCACCCCATTTACATTAATAGGAGATTAAAGGTCCTGAAGGCCATTATCTCATTATCTAATCCTTACAGGTAATTTTTAAGATACTGCTCTCAACGATTGTATTATACTATGCCCATAATAAACTACCTACTTCTTTCTTCTCACATCTATTACAAATGGTAGAATCATAAAATAGGCACTTTGATTATATGCAGAGATTTTAATCAGACTATCTTTCCCTTTTTGGACAAATCACCAATATCTCAAACAAACATCCCCTCTAAACATTCTTTTTCGTAACTGATTATGAAATATAATTTAGTGCTGGCGTGAACTGAACCCCACTAAAAGACAATATACACATTATTCTTATCCCCAACGTTCATTTTCACGGATTGATCATATATTCTTGACCATAGGTATGGTGCCTGAAATTCTGGCATCCAAAATCTTACCCGTTCCATGGTCTGATCACAGCGCAATCTACACTGTTATAGCCTCTGCAATTCCTAAAGCACGTGATCCCACTTGGCTTCTTATGCCGCGTACACACGAGCGGACTTTACGGCGGACTTTGCCCGGCGGACTTTTCGTCGGACTTTGTTTGCTCCTTGCGCCGGACTTAAAAACGGACGGACTTGGCCACACACGGTCACTGCAAAAGTCCGCTGGTTTTGAACGCGGTGACGTATAGCACGTACGACGGGACTAGAAAAAGGAAGTCCAAGCCCCACTCCGGCACCCTTTGGGCTCCTTCTGCTAATCTCGTGTTTATCTCGTGTTAGTAGAAGTTTGGTTAGAGACGATTCGCGCTTTTCACACTTCAGCTTATTTCGTTCGTTTTCTGCGGTTCAGTTTGTGCTTGTGAGGTTTGTATCTGCTTTTCAGTGCGTGTTGGTCAGTTCGTAACCTGCCTTGCAGGCCGTTCTGCTCCGCTCGTTCCTGATTTTCAGGTCGTTCTTCATAGGCCTTGCTGTTCTTCAGTGCGTTTGTTATAAGTTTGTTAGTTTGAGCAGCCGACCGTTTTGAAGCCATGTCGAGTGGACGTACTCGTTCTCGAGTTCGTGCTGTGTGGGGACTTGGTGTTGGGGTTAATACTTTGACCCGAGTCCAGTCCATGAACAGGGTGAAGAGGAGTTCATGGACCAAGAATTGGTTGCGCCAGCGTGACCAGTTCTGTCATATGCCTTTGCTCCGTGAGCTCCGTGAGAATAATCCTGATGATTTCAGGAATTTTCTCAGGATGACGGACCCCATCTTTGAGCGTCTTTTGGCTATGCTGACCCCCTATATCAGCAGGCAGGATACCTGCATGAGGCAAGCCATCAGTGCGGAGCAGAGGCTTGTTGCCACGTTACGTTACTTGGCGACAGGGAGAAGTCTTCAGGACTTAAAGTTCTCGACAGGCATCTCCCCCCAGGCTCTGGGGATCATAATCCCAGAGACCTGTTCTGCTATTATTCAGGTCCTGCAGAAGGAATATATGAAGGTAAGTTTTATCCTTTAACATTACATGATATGTATTAACTGTTTTTTGATGTATTGTAGAACTGTCCTCTTTACCTAATTGCCATGCTTTCAATCTGCTGTGAATGTCCCCTTTATCTTTGTGCATGCCTATTTTAATCAGTTATTGCCCTATACATGCATAATTTCTTTCATTAACCTCCCCACCATGCAATGCTGGGTCCATTTTTATCTCTAGCCTATAGTCCATTGAACAATGTATATTGTCTGCTCCATTGTCTTGTTTGTCCCTCCCCCACCCCACAAATGTTTGAGCCAGTCAGGTGTGTTTGTTAACCTAATTAGAACCCCTCCCCCACCCCACAAATGTTTCAGCCAGTCATGTGTGTTTGTTAACCTAATTAGAACCCCTCCCCCACCCCACAAATGTTTCAGCCAGTCATGTGTGTTTGTTAACCTAATTAGAACCCCTCCCCCACCCCACAAATGTTTGAGCCAGTCAGGTGTGTTTGTTAACCTAATTAGAACCCCTCCCCCACCCCACAAATGTTTCAGCCAGTCATGTGTGTTTGTTAACCTAATTAGAACCCCTCCCCCACCCCACAAATGTTTCAGCCAGTCATGTGTGTTTGTTAACCTAATTAGAACCCCTCCCACCACATTCAAATGTATCAATGGGCCATCATAGGGGGTGAGTAATCTTATAAGTGTGCCTTATGTTTTTCAACATTTCAATTACAAACACACATATTCATAATATTTGACTGCTGTTGTTTACTAATGTTTTGGTGTAATCTGATATACAATTTTTTTATTAAAGTCCTTATCTTATTTTTTTTGCACTCCACAGTTTCCTACAAGTCCACAGGAATGGCAGACTGTGGCCTCCCAGTTCGCTGACCGTTGGGACTTTCCCAACTGTGTAGGGGCGATTGACGGGAAGCACGTCCGGATTGTGCCACCACCGCATTCGGGCTCATATTTCTTTAACTACAAGGGGTTCCATAGTGTAGTTTTGATGGCGGTGGTCTCGGCACATTTGGAGTTTATGTTTGTGGATGTGGGGAAGAACGGCCGGATGTCTGATGGAGGAGTCTTTGCACAGACCGAGCTGTGCTATCGTCTCCAGACCGGTGGCCTGGAATTGCCACCTGATGACGATAATGTGGATGGACTCCCCTCAGTTTTTATTGCTGATGAAGCATTTGCTCTCTGTGAGAACTTGATGAGGCCGTTCCCCCAAAGGACACTCACCCCTGAGAGGAGGGTATTTAATTATCGGCTGGCCAGAGCAAGAAGGGTTGTGGAGAATGCCTTTGGTGTTCTGGCCAGCCGGTTCCGTATCTTTCTTACGGCTATTAATTTGGCGGACTATAAAATCAACCACGTCATCCTTGCTTGCTGCATCTTGCATAACTTTTTAAGGAGACATTCAGCTACATATCTATCCTCTGTTGGGCCTGAGCCCAGACTGGAAGAGGCTAGTAGCAATTTCACAGGCCTAGAAATTGGCCGTATTGGCTTGGCCCCCCGAACCGCACGTCAAGTGCGTGACCGTTATGTGAATTATTTTAATGGTCGGGGGGCCATTGCTATTCAGCAACAGCTATAATTTTTTTTTAAAAAAGAAAAAAGAAAATTTGTTTATCTAAATATCTTGTTTTTATTGTTGTTTACCTTTAAGTTATGTCTGTCTCCTAGTGCACTTGTAGTAGTGTCAAGTGCATTTAGCTTTAGTTAATCAGGCCCACAAAAACAAACCCCAAATGTTGACTTCAAGAAACAGCCACACACATTGTATAGGGAAAAAAATTTTACTTGGTGCACATTGAAAGGTGCATTTTGTATCATATTTTTGTAAATTTTTGGTTCTTTTTATTTTGTCAAAAAATATTTTACGTTGTGTAAAAAAATTATCTTTTACTAAATTATTCAAGCCATTTTTTCTAAAATATATAGACCTTTATCTCAAAACATTTACATACACAACAGTGTTTTTATAAACAAAACTTACAATACATTAAAACTTACAAAGTTCAATATTTCGAGAACGGTGCATGTAATGTCACCCTTGCAGAAATTGCTCATTTATAAGATGCTCAAAATTGAGCTTTAATAAAGGGTCAAGTCAACATGTGCTATCTCCTATCATGGGAGAGCAATGTACATGTTTTGTGTGTGCAATCCCATTTTTGGTTGCTCTCACCACCCAAGATTTTTCAGGATGAAGGGTTTGCAAACACAAAACAAGTACATTGCTAACCCATGATGGAAGATAGCACATGATGACATACCGTTTGCATCACACAATGTAAATTTGGGTATACCCCAAAACTAGAAAATTTTTTTTTAAAAACAAAATAACTTCCCAAGGAAATGAAGAACATGATTGATGTTTTTAGGCCAAACGTGATTATATTCTGCCCAAAACATCAATCATGTTCTTCATTTCCTGTTGCATGGAGTCCAGGCGAAGTTTCATGCTGTGAATTTGTTCACGCATTTGATCTATGTGGCCATTCCACAGCATTATCTGGCCTATTAGTCTTTGCGCACTGTCTGTGGTGAAGTGCTCTGCCGCTTGGCCTTCCACAACCAGAAACTCACCTAAAACGAGTGAATAAAAACAAGGTTTACAATATGCACGCCAAAATACAGTAACTCAAGCTGGGGTGTCAGTCACTCACTTGGTGGGCTTGAAACCTCGCACACTTCCTCCACCTCTCCTTCCTCAAGGTCGTCGGGTGGGCATGGTCTTGGGCTGGGGCTTGGGGTATCTTGGGCCTCAGGCTGGTGACTTGGGGGGGTCCTGAGATCCTTGGACTGTTGTCTGAGTCTTTTCTCCCCTATGAGATTAGAAAAAAAGGTAAAGTTAAAACACACTGATCTTTTATGTTTTAATAAAGAAAGTAAAATGTTGGTTATGATTTTTTGCCAATTTTGCATCATAATAAATGTTGAAGACAGGATGAACATTACCTCTGAACAACAATTAGAAAGAATGCATATTTTTGGGCAAGTTTCACAGATGCTGACACCTCAATGATCTCCTATGTGTATTACCCCTCAAAAATTTAGTTATGGTCACATAGTACACTAGAAAATGCATTTCCTTAGCAAAATGCGGGGGAATGCTGAATAGCTAAATGGCTAAAATGGCCGCCATCAAAACTGCCCCATCATATTCCTCTATTATAAATCAGTACATGGTGTGTCTGTCCCCTCCCCCGGGCTCTGTAATCAGAGCTGAGATGCTCCGGCCACCTCCCCCCCTGTGTATAACAGAAGCTTTGGTAACCATGGCAACAAAACAAACACAGTACACTCTGATTAATGTCTAAAATTACACGAAATGACCTCTAAACAAAAAGCTTTTTCTCCAAAAATTATAAAAATATCAAACTGAAAAGATATAGCCAGATAGATGAATATTTAGTGAACATTGTAAAGTTTGTTTGGTGTCTCTAGGTGAAAGTATGAAGGAGCTGAAACTTTTGGGAGCGGAAGAAGAATTTGAGGATTTCAAGCATGCTCCCATTGAATTCAATGTTTAAAAAAGTGAAAAAAAACTGATTATTTAATAAAGTATAAATGGTAGTAAAAAAGTTGAAAATGACCACACATCAGCTAAAAGAGACGAACATTTTAATAGTTGAATGGTTTTAATAGCTGAAAGTATGCAGAAGTTACGCAGAGCCAAAAAACGTACGGAATAATATTCCAATAAAATAGTTCAAAAAATAAAATCGAAGAACAATAGTGGGACTGCTAAAACATTCCCACTAACTATAGTGCTCGTGAGTCCAGATGTGGAAACAGCTGCTGTGTCCTGTCCCTACATTACACTGAATCATTTTTGATGAAGCATTATATTTTCAAACATATCTACACCACATCAACTCATTGTGGGAATTCGCCAAATTATCAAGCCATAAATGTATGTCCAACCCTGTCCCATCGTATTTGGCGAAAAAATAACGTCACTTTATAAAGTATCCGATCTATTCCAAAGAACGGTATTTACGAACGATGCAGAAAAACCGCCAAAAATAAGGATCAGCATGCAAGTTCTGTATCTCAATAGTAAAACACAAGTACTTACTTTTTTTCAGCAGCTTCTTTATTCGCCAATATTGTTCTGGCTCCCGACTTTTGATATCAGACCACCGCTTCCGCAATTGTTCTTTCAAACGTTTTGTACCAAATTTATCTTCCAGAGCGGTGACAACTGAGGACATTATTTTGTCCTTCCTCATATTGGGTCGTGTGTACGGTCCTTTTTTGCCATCGTAGTCCTCCCTTCTTAATATGGACACCATCTCCACCATCTCTTCAAAAGCCATGTTGGTGGCCTTATATCTCCTCCGGGATGTGGATGTTTGGGGCTCCGGGCTTTCCTCCGCGCTACTTCCACTTAATCGCTCCGCCATCTTTTGCTATCTACTCCCACTGCGCAACGAAGAGTGAAGGGGCGGGGCCAAATCGTACTCACGAACGTCAGGGGCGGGCGACACAGGCGGAGCATGACACATGCGCAGTGTATATAAAGCTAGTACGATGGCCTACGTATGTCCGTGCGGAAGTAGCGAGCGGCACAAACGAAGGTAAGATTAAAGAGTGTGTGTGTGTGTGTGTGTGTTTGTGTGTGTCCCCGTGTGTGTCCCCTAGATTACAACACAAACTAATCCTGAGATTTGGGACTGACATTTAAGTTTTGATCTTGTGTCTTGTCTTGCAGAAATAATGAATCCCTTTAAAGAGGAAGAGTTTTTGATCCATTTCATTGATCTATATGAGCAGAAGAAAAACCTCTGGGAGGTCAAACACCCCCAATATTATAATCGTGATGTTAGGAAGGCAACACTGGGCACACTTTTAGAGTTTGTGAAGACTCGACTCCCCCAGGCAGACCTCAAGTTTGTGGACAGGAAAATAGGTATCTTGCGTAATATGTATAAGCGGGAACACAGGAAAATCCAGGAGTCGCTGAGATCCGGGGCAGCAGCTGACCAAGTTTATGTACCCAAGTTGTGGTATTACCACAAACTGCGATTCCTGGATCAGCAGACCGAAGCCAGGCAATCCCTTTCCACCCTTCCCCCCACCCTTCCCCCCACCCTTCCCTCCAGCCTTCCCTCCAGCCTTCCATCCACCTCCACCCCAGCTGAGGAGTCCCAGGATGAACTGGGCCTTTTCACCATAGATGAAGTGGATGCGCCCAGCTTCAGCCAGGTATACTTTTTTTGAAGATTTTGGGATTGTGTAAATGTTATTAATGATGTTAAGGTGTTCATTTTGAAAGTGCTTCATCAAAAATCACTTCTGCACAAAGAGTAATATGTAGACATATCACTAGACAGTAGTGGCCAAATATATACGTAACTTCAGATCTTGTTGATCATCTGAAATAATGGTGTGGTCAAATAGATAGCCTTTACTATTTTGTGTAATTATATTTGAAAGTTAGGAGCTGAAAATTGTGTGTGATTGCATAACAGAAAATTACAACTATGTCCCATTTTTTTACACAGGATGACCTCAGCCAGGAGGAGGCCTTGCCCAGTGAGAGAGAGGAGGAGGCCTTGCCCAGTGGGAGAGAGGAGGAGGCTGTGGCTGGGCCAAGTATAAGCCGCACGGAGTGCCAGGTGCCTCCCCTCCGCATTCTCCAGAAAAGGCCCAGGAGAATGACTGCAACAGAGCAGGAATCCCTAGAGCTCATACGGGAAGCAAGCCTGATCCTGAGTAAACCTCCCAATGCAGAGGAGGCGTATGGCACCTATATAGCCTGCAGATTACAGGAGTTGGAAAAGGGCCAACGCCTCCTCTGTGAGGGTCTATTTTTCCAGGCTTACCAGAAGGGCTTGAGAGGGGAGCTTACTGCTAACACATATATAGCAGATGAAGGCACTCCTACTCCTCCTCCTCCTCCTCCTCCTCCTGCCCCAAGTACACCACCAGAGGCACAACCTCCGAGGAAGGCTGCAGAGAAGCGTGGAGGGAAGGCTGCAGAGAAGCGTGGAGGGAAGGCTACACGGAAGAGTCGAAAGTGATTGCCTGGTTTCTGTCTGTTCTGACTGTGCTCCCTGTGCTCCCTATAGTCGCAAGATACCTATTTTCTTGTCCTCAAACTTGATGTGTGTCCTGGGGGACGAAAGGCTTCCCAGATTCTAAAAGTGTGTCCAGTGTTGCCTTCCTAATTTTTTTGTTTATAAAATAAATACTTTTTGGTTTACCGTACATTCTTGCCTATGTCTTTTGATTAAAAAACGCCATTTTGTTTGGGAGTCGGCAGGTACAGGTCGAAAAGACTATGGGGTTGATTTGAGAAAAGCAAATAGTCTGTGCACTTTGCAGAGGGCAGTTGCCCTCTGCAAGTGCAATTGCTCCAGAGCATCAGAAATTATTTAAAAGCTTGACTTTGCAAAGAGTACCCAATCCTGTGCAAGTAAAAGAAAAAAAAAAACATTTTTGCTTGCACATGATTGGATGATGGAAGTCAGCAGAGCTGCTTCACATTTAATAAAGCTTGGGAGCAACTGCTCTTGCAGAGGGCAAATGCAATTTCAAAAATGCACAGGCTTTTTACCTTTAGGAAATCAACCCCTATGTGTGTTTTTGTCAAATAAAAAGAATTTATTTTGATTTTACATGATTTTAGGAATAAATCAGCAGAGCTTCCCCGAATTTAAGCTCTTCCCCTCAGTTTTTCAGCGACTGCACTTCCAACAAGTGCACTTGGTGTGCAATTTCTCAAGTGAACGTTTCACTTGATATTCTTAAATGATTTAAGCCTTTTGTCAAAAACAAGCTCGGGGGAAGCTCTGCTGATTTTTTCCGAAAATCATGTCAAATAAAAATTAATTGTTTTGGTTTGGGCTTCCTTGCATGTGCCCCTCGGATCCACAGCGAACACACTTCAAAATGCTCTTTATGTGGAATTATATGTATAATTACCAATTGGAGTGAAAAATGATTTTGCCTTTGTTAAATACACCCCCCTATGTCTAATGAACAAGGGACAACAACCTCATTAAGGTTCTTTAAAACAACACAAAATATGAATGTTAATTGTGGTAACTTGAAAATACACACCAAAAATGTGGTTAGCATTTAACACACATTGTAAAATAGCTAAAGTGCGGAAATAAAAAAAAAAAAAAAAATATCTATTTTAAAATTTAAAAGTTATGGAGATCTGGCTGTTACAAAATATTATATTAGTCATGGCAGGAGGATAAATCATGAAGAAAGAAGTTTGTGAGAACTCTGTGTGAATATAAAGCAGAAAAACAACTTCATTCCTCTCGCATTATCAATCCTAAAAAAAGGCTGTATTAAAAGACGACAGAAGAGGAATGTGCTAGCTTCAAGATGAAGGCTAGTTTTACCAGACCGAGCGCTTCCGTCTTGTAATTGCTTCAGAGCATGCGTCAGTTTGAGTTCGTCGGACTAGCACACAGACGATCGGTTTGTCCGCTAGAAAGAAGAGTCCGTCGGATAAATTTTAAGCAAGTTTCAAATCTAATTCCGTCCAACTTTTTAGAAAACAAAGTCCGCTGGAGCCCACACACATCGAATTGTCCGACGAAATCCAGTCCGCCGGGCAAAGTCCGCCGTAAAGTCCGCTCGTGTGTACGCGGCATTAGAGATTCTTTACTCAAAAATTCAGCACATAGACTTAATATTGAACTTGTGCTTAACCACTTGAGCCCGGACCATTATGCTTCCAATTTGGCAATGCGTCGCTTTAACTGCTAATTGCGCGGTCATGCAATGCTGTACCCAAACAAAATTTGCATCCTTTTCTTCCCACAAATAGAGCTTTCTTTTGATGGTATTTGATCACCTCTGCGATTTTTATTTTTTGCGCTATAAATGGAAAAAGACCGAAAATTTTGAAAAAAAATGATATTTTCTACTTTTTGTTATAAAAAAAATCCAATAAACTCAATTTTAGTCATACATTTAGGCCAAAATTTATTCGGCCACATGTCTTTGGTAAAAAAAATGTCAATAAGCGTATATTTATTGGTTTGCGCAAAAGTTATAGCGTCTACAAACTAGGGTACATTTTCTGGAATTTACACAGCTTTTAGTTTATGACTGCCTATGTCATTTCTTGAGGTGCTAAAATGGCAGGGCAGTACAAACCCCCCCCAAATGACCCCATTTTGGAAAGTAGACACCCCAAGGAAATTACTGAGAGGCATGTTGAACCCATTGAATATTTATTTTTTTTGTCCCAAGTAATTGAATAATGACAAAAAAAATATATATATATATTTACAAAAAGTTGTCACTAAATGATATATTGCTCACACAGGCCATGGGGCTATGTGGAATTGCACCCCAAAATACATTCAGCTGCTTCTCCTGAGTATGGGGATACCACATGTGTGGGACTTTTTGGGAGCCTAGCCGCGTACGGGGCCCCGAAAACCAATCACCGCCTTCAGGATTTCTAAGGGCATAAATTTTTGATTTCACTCCTCACTACCTATCACAGTTTTGAAGGCCATAAAATGCCCAGATGGCACAAAACCTCCCCAAATGACCCCATTTTGGAAAGTAGACACCCCAAGCTATTTGATGAGAGGCATGTTGAGTCCATGGAATACTTTATTTTTGACACAAGTTGCGGGAAAGTGACAATTTGGTTTTTTTTGCACAAAGTTGTCACTAAATGATATATTTCTCACACAGGCCATGGGCATATGTGGAAATGCACCCCAAAATACATTTAGCTGCTTCTCCTGAGTATGGGGATACCACATGTGTGGGACTTTTTGGGAGCCTAGCCGCATACGGGGCCCCGAAAACCAAGCACCGCCTTCAGGATTTCTAAGGGCGTAATGTTGTGATTTCACTCCTCACTACCTATCACAGTTTTGAAGGCCATAAAATGCCAAGATGGCAAAAAAAAACCCAAATGACCCCATTTTGGAAAGTAGACACCCCAAACTATTTGCTGAGAGGCATGTTGAGTCCATGGAATATTTTAAATTTTGACACAAGTTGCGGGAAAGTAACACTTTTTTTTTTTTTGCACAAAGTTGTCACTAAATGAAATATTGCTCAAACATGCCATGGGCATATGTGGAATTACACCCCAAAATACATTCTGCTGCTTCTCCTGAGTACGGGGATACCACATGTTTAGGACTTTTTGGGAGCCTAGCCGCGTACGGGGCCCCGAAAACCAAGCACCGCCTTCAGGATTTCTAAGGGCGTAATGTTGTGATTTCACTCCTCACTACCTATCACAGTTTTGAAGGCCATAAAATGCCAAGATGGCAAAAAAAAACCCCAAATGACCCCATTTTGGAAAGTAGACACCCCAAACTATTTGCTGAGAGGCATGTTGAGTCCATGGAATATTTTATATTTTGACACAAGTTGCGGGAAAGTAACACTTTTTTTTTTTTTTTGCACAAAGTTGTCACTAAATGAAATATTGCTCAAACATGCCATGGGCATATGTGGAATTACACCCCAAAATACATTCTGCTGCTTCTCCTGAGTACGGGGATACCACATGTTTAGGACTTTTTGGGAGCCTAGCCGCATACGGGGCCCCGAAAACCAAGCACCGGCTTTAGGATTTCTAAGGGCGTTAAGTTGTGATTTCACTCCTCACTACCTATCACAGTTTTGAAGGCCATAAAATGCCAAGATGGCACAAAACCCCCCCAAATGACCCCATTTTGGAAAGTAGACACCATAAGCTATTTGCTGAGAGGCATGTTGAGTCCATGGAATATTTTATTTTTTGACACAAGTTGCGGGCATGTGACAATTTTTTTTTTTTTGCACAAAGTTGTCACTAAATGATATATTTCTCACACAGGCCATGGGCATATGTGGAATTTCACCCCAAAATACATTTAGCTGCTTCTCCTGAGTATGAGGATACCACATGTGTGGGACTTTTTGGGAGCCTAGCCGCATACGGGGCCCCGAAAACCAAGCACCGCCTTCAGGATTTCTAAGGGCGTAATGTTGTGATTTCACTCCTCACTGCCTATCACAGTTTTGAAGGCCATAAAAAGCCCAGATGGCACAAACCCCCCCAAAATGACCCCATTTTGGAAAGTAGACACCCCAAGCTATTTGCTGAGAGGCATGTTGAGTCCATGGAATATTTTATATTTTGACACAAGTTGCGGGAAAGTGACAACTTTTTTTTTTTTTTTTTGCACAAAGTTGTCATTAAATGATATATTGCTCAAACATGCCATGGGCATATGTGGAATTACACCCCAAAATATATTCCGCTGCTTCTCCTGAGTACGGGGATACCACATGTGTGGGACTTTTTGGGAGCCTAGCCGCATACGGGGCCCCGAAATCCAAGCACCGGCTTCAGGATTTCTAAGGGTGTTAAGTTGTGATTTCACTCCTCACTACCTATCACAGTTTTGAAGGCCATAAAATGCCAAGATGGCACAAACCCCCCCCAAATGACCCCATTTTGGAAAGTAGACACCCCAAGCTATTTGCTGAGAGGCATGGTGAGTATTTTGCAGCTCTCATTTGTTTTTGAAAATGAAGAAAGGCAAGAAATTTTTTTTTTTTCTTTTTTCAAAAGTTTGTGACAAAAAGTGAGGTCTGCAAAATACTCACTATACCTCTCAGCAAATAGCTTGGGGTGTCTATTTTCCAAAATGGGGTCATTTGGGGGGGGTTGTGCCATCTGGGCATTCCATGGCCTCCGAAACTGTGCTAGGCAGTGAAGAGTGAAATCAAAAATTTACGCCCTTAGAAAGCCTGAAGGCGGTGCTTGGTTTTCGGGGTCCCGTGCGCGGCTAGGCTCCCAAAAAGTCCCACACATGTGGTATCCCCATACTTAGGAGAAGCAACAGAATGTATTTTGGGGTGTAATTTCACATATTCCCATGGCATGTTTGAGCAATATATAATTTAGTGACAACTTTGTGCAAAAAAAAAAAAAAAAGATTTGTCTCTTTCCCGCAACTTGTGTCACAATATAAAATATTCCATGGACTCGGCATGCCTCTCAGCAAATAGCTTGGGGTGTCTACTTTCCAAAATGGGGTCATTTGGGGGGGGTTTGAACTGTCCTGGCATTTTATGCACAACATTTAGAAGCTTATGTCACACATCACCCACTCTTCTAACCACTTGAAGACAAAGCCCTTTCTGACACTTTTTGATTACATGAAAAAATTATTTTTTTTGCAAGAAAATTACTTTGAACCCCCAAACATTGTATATATTTTTTAAAGCAAATGCCCTACAGATTGAAATGGTGGGTGTTTCATATTTTTTTTCACACAGTATTTGCGCAGCGATTTTTCAAACGCATTTTTGGGGGAAAAAACACACTTTTTTAAATTTTAATGCACTAAAACACACTGTATTGCCCAAAAATTTGATGAAATAAAAAAGATGATCTTAGACCGAGTACATGGATACCAAACATGACATGCTTTAAAATTGCGCACAAACGTGCATCGGCGACAAAATAAATACATTTTTAAAAGCCTTTAAAAGCCTTTACAGGTTACCACTTTAGATTTACAGAGGAGGTCTACTGCTAAAATTACTGCCCTCGTTCTGTCCTTCGCGGTGATACCTCACATGCATGGTGCAATTGCTGTTTACATTCGACGCCAGACCGACGCTTGCGTTCGCCTTTGCGCGAGAGCAGGGGGGGACAGGGGTGCTTTTTTTTTTTTCTTTATTATTTTTTTGCTTTTTTATCTTATTTTTAAACTGTTCCTTTCATTTTTATTTTTTTATTATTAATTTTATTGTTATCTCAGGGAATGTAAATATCCCCTATGATAGCAATAGGTAGTGACAGGTACTCTTTTTTTTAAAAATTGGGCTCTATTAGACCCTAGATCTCTCCTCTCCCCTCAAAGCATCTGACCACACCAAGATCGGTGTGATAAAATGCTTTCCCAATTTCCCAATGGCGCTGTTTACATTCGGCGAAATCTAAGTCATGAAATGCTCGTAGCTTCCAGTTTCTTAGGCCATAGAGATGTTTGGAGCCATTCTGGTCTCTGATCAGCTCTATGGTCAGCTGGCTGAATCACCGGCTTCATTTTCAGGTTCCCTGTTGGGACAGGAGAGCCAGAGAAAAACATGGAAGACAGGGGGGGGGCATTCCCTCCCACTGCTTGCAAAAGCAGTCTAGAGGCTAATTAGCCGCTAGGATTGCTTTTACATGAAAGCCGACCACTGGCTGAAAAGAATGATACCAAGATGATACCTAAACCTGCAGGCATCATTCTGGTATAACCACTCAAAGTCCAACAACATACCAGTACGTTGCTGGTCCTTGTTGGGCATATATTGTAAACTTTTTTTTCATGCAGCCTGTGGGCTGAATGAAAAAAAGATATTGATCGGTGGGTATGTCCACCATTAGAATACCTCCCTTCATCCACCCACTTCTAATGATGGGCATACATCCACCATTTATATATGCCGAAGCATGGGGGCATCCTGCCGCAAAAGGCAGGAGCAAATTGCTCCTCCACCCACTGCTGCCCCCACGCTTTGTCATATATGCTGAAGTATGTAACTGTGGTGGTGAAATCACCTCCGACAGCGCTCGAGTCACGGCTTTATATATCGTGGGAGCAAACGCTGTTGCTGTCAAGATAAATAAATCTGCGCTGCAACTGAATGGCGTACCTGCTAAGCAAATGATGGTTAACAATAAAACAAAGTAACATTACAGTATAACAGTAAGACTTACCATACCTGCAAAGCAAATACAAAAAAAAAACATAGTAAAAAATAAAACATTTAACGCAACCTGTGCCTAAAATATATATATGCCGAAGCATGGGGGCATCCTCCCGCAAAAGGCAGGAGCAAATTGCTCCTCCACCCACTGCTGCCCCCACGCTTCGGCATATATGCTGAAGTATGTAACTGTGGTGGTGAAATCACCTCCGACAGGGCTGGAGTCACGGCTTTATATATCGTGGGAGCAAACGCTGTTGCTGTCAAGATAAATAAATCCGCGCTGCAACTGAATGGCGTACCTGAAAACAATAAAAGAGTAAAAAAGAGCAGAGCAATAGAGAGAGAATAGAGAGAGAGAGAACAATATGTGTTTTTTATTTTATATTTTTTTTTTGCGTTTTTATTTTTTGTGTTTTTATTTTTTTTTACACTTTTTTTTAGTAACTTTTAACTTTTGTAACTGGTTCCAGGTTTGGGTCTCTCAAAATGCAATGGCATCTTGGGAGACCCTGTGTTAGTGTGCCTAGTCTGTGCAGTGCTGAACCCTACGCTAATACTCAACTAGTGTATGGTAGCTTTCAAAGCATTCACCCATGCAAAGACCAGGATTGCCAGGACAGGAGGGACAATAAGACCGGGTGTCACGCCTAAATCCGCGCTTGCTGCAGACACGACATCTTTTTTGGGGGGCTCGTTGGGTAGGGGTACTCGTGATGGCATAAAGAAAATGCCTCTCATGCAGCCGGCTTACTGCATTTGGTTGGGGAAGGTGAGGTAGAGCACCGTCTGGGCTCTGACGATCTCTTCCTGGAATTTAAGGAAGGATCCAGTCCGTCCTGAAGCTCTGTATAGCACATGAGCGTTCAGCAAAGCCAATTGAAATAAATAAACAGACACTTTTTTGTACCAGCGTCTGGCCTTACGGGCAACTAGGTACGGCGCCAACAACTGGTCGTTGAGGTCCACCCCTCCCATATTAAGGTTGTATTCGTGGACACAGAGGGGTTTCTCCACAACACCAGTCGCCATAGGAATTTGGGTCGTCGTGTCTGCATGAAGGGAGGTGAGAACGAAAACATTCTTCTTATCCCTCCACTTCATAGCGAGCAAATTATTATACTTCAAGCAGGCTCTCTCCCCCAGCCTAAGACGGGAATCTACAAGCCGCTGGGGAAAGCCACGGCGATTAGGTCGCACGGTGCCACATGCTCCAATCTGATGATCAAACAAGTGACTAAAAAGTGGCACGCTCGTATAATAATTGTCCACGTACAAGTGGTACCCCTTTCCGAATAAGGGTGACACCAAGTCCCACACTATCTTGCCAGCGCTTCCTATGTAGTCAGGGCAGTTTGTCGGCTCTACGTGACTATCTTTGCCCTCGTAAACCATAAAACTATATGTATAGCCTGTGGCCCTGTCACAGAGCTTATACATCTTGACCCCGTATCTGGCACGCTTGCTGGGAAGGTACTGTTTGAATGACAAGCGGCCAGAAAATTTAATCAGGGACTCATCAACGCAGACAACTTGATGGGGGGTAAACAAGTCTGCAAAACGTTGGTTGAAGTGGTTTACGAGGGGCCGAATTTTGTAGAGCCGATCGTATGCAGGGTCTCCACGAGGACGACAGAGTTCATTGTCGTTGAAGTGCATGAACCGCAAAATCTGCTCGTATCGTGCCCTGGCCATGGAAGCAGAGAACAAGGGTGAATGGTAAATTGGGTCAGTGGACCAATATGGCCGCAACTTACTCTTTTTATTAAACCCCATGAGGAGGGAAAGGCCCAGAAAGATCTTAAATTCGGAGACCGTAATTGGTCTCCAATCTCTAGCAAGGGAGGACTGGGGATTAGCGGCGATGTGTTGACCAGCGTATAAATTGCTTTGGTCCACAATAGATCTATAGAGATCTTCAGTGAAAAACAGTGAATAAAAATCCAGTGGCGTAAAGTCAACTGTTTCCACCTGAATTCCGGGTTGGCCAGTGAAAGGGGGAAGTACGGGTGCTGCAGAAGTGGTGGGTTCCCAATTCGGATTGGCGAATGCAGCAGGAAGGGCACTATGGGCACGACGGGCCTGTCTTTGTCTTCTTGGTGGCAGCGGGACACTACTAGTGCTTGCCACCTCACCAGCTTGAACTGCACTTATGGGACTTGCCACGTCACCACGTGATACTGCAGTGCTGGATGTACGACCAGGGTGTACTAGGCCGCTGGTGCTTGCCAGTTCACCAGAAGGAATAGCGGCGCTAGTACTTCTCTGCTCCATACGAGAGCCCTGCGGTTCTTGCACTTCAAGGACAGAAGAAGATTGGGGTCTGGTACGCCTGACCCTAGCAGGGACCACAGCTCTGTCGTCAGAGCTATCTGTCATGGAGCCGCTGTCCTCTACAGGATCGTATTCTGAGCCTGAACTTGACAGATGAGTGACTTCCTCTTCACTATCTGTCATGCTCAGAAACGTGTAGGCCTCTTCACTAGTGTACCTTCGATTTGCCATTTTGGGCTCTAAATTTAGGGGTACACTAGTGAGACTCACAGGCAAAAAAGCTCCTGACTGTCAGCGACTGTATCAAAACGCTACCAAAAAACTGTTAGCGATCGCAGGGATCAGGCCTGACTCTGCGAACGCTGCAGTTATGTGTGCTTAGTGTTTTGTAAGTGTCAGTTATCGATCGATACTGCACTTGGGTGGGCTGGGCAGGGCTGGGCCGAGGGGCAAAACGCAGATGCTAGCAGGTATCTGGGCTGATCCCGCTAACACTGTGTTTATGGGAACCCTAAACTGCTGGGGAGTAGGGATGAGCTTCGAGTTCGAGTCGAACTCATGTTCTACTCGAACATTGGCTGTTCGCAAGTTCGCCGAACAGCGAACAATTTGGGGTGTTCGCGGCAAATTCGAATGCCGCGGAACACCCTTTAAAAGTCTATGGGAGAAATCAAAAGTGCTAATTTTAAAGGCTTATATGCAAGTTATTGTCATAAAAAGTGTTTGGGGACCTGGGTCCTGCTCCAGGGGACATGGATCAATGCAAAAAAAAGTTTTAAAAACGGACGTTTTTTCAGGAGCAGTGATTTTATTAATGCTTAAAGTCAAACAATAAAAGTGTAATATCCCTTTAAATTTCGTACCTGGGGGGTGTCTATAGTATGCCTGTAAAGGGGCGCATGTTTCCTGTGTTTAGAACAGTCTGACAGCAAAATGACATTTGGAAGGAAAAAACTCATTTAAAACTACCCGCGGCTATTGCATTGCCGACAATACACATAGAAGTTCATTGATAAAAACGGCATGGGAATTCCCCACAGGGGAACCCCGAACCAAAATAAAAAAAAAAAAATGATGTGGGGGTCCCCCTAAATTCCATACAAGGCCCTTCAGGTCTGGTATGGATATTAAGGGGAACCCCAGCCAAAATTAAAAAAAAAAATTGACGTGGGGTTCCCCCTAAATTCCATACCAGACCCTTCAGGTCTGGTATGGATTTTAAGGGGAACCCCGCGCCAAAAAAAAAAAAAAAACGGCGTGAGGTCCCCTTAAAAATCCATACCAGACCCTTATCCGAGCACGCAACCTGGCAGGCCGCAGGAAAAGAGGGGGGGACGAGAGTGCGGCGCCCCCCCCTCCTGAACCGTACCAGGCCACATGCCCTCAACATTGGGAGGGTGCTTTGGGGTAGCCCCCCAAAACACCTTGTCCCCATGTTGATGAGGACAAGGGCCTCATCCTCACAACCGTGGCCGGTGGTTGTGGGGGTCTGCGGGCGGGGGGCTTATCGGAATCTGGAAGCCCCCTTTAACAAGGGGACCCCCAGATCCCGGCCCCCCCCCTGTGTGAAATGGTAAGGGGGTACTTACCCCTACCATTTCACTAAAAAACTGTCAAAAATGTTAAAAATGACAAGAGACAGTTTTTGACAATTCCTTTATTTAAATGCTTCTTCTTTCTTCCTTCATCTTCTTCTTCTTCTGGTTCTTCTGGCTCTTCTGGTTCTTCCTCCGGCGTTCTCGTCCAGCATCTTCTCCGCGGCGTCTTCTATCTTCTTCTCCTCGGGCCGCTCCGCACCCATGGCATGAGGGGGGAGGCTCCCGCTCTTCTCTTCATCTTCTTCTCTTCTTCATCTTCTTCTTCATCTTCTTCTTCATCTTCTTCTTCCTTCTTCTCTTCTTCATGTCTTCTCCGGGCCGCTCCGCAGCCATGCTGTGGCATGGAGGGAGGCTCCCGCTGTGTGACGGCGTCTCTTCGTCTGACGGTTCTTAAATAATGGGGGGCGGGGCCACCCGGTGACCCCGCCCCCCTCTGACGCACGGTGACATGACGGGACTTCCCTGTGGCATTCCCCGTGACGTCACAGGGAAGTCCCGTCAAGTCACCGTGCGTCAGAGGGGGGCGGGGTCACCGGGTGGCGGGGTCACCGGGTGGCCCCGCCCCCCGTTATTTAAGAACCGTCAGACGAAGAGACGCCGTCACACAGCGGGAGCCTCCCTCCATGCCACAGCATGGCTGCGGAGCGGCCCGGAGAAGACATGAAGGAAGAAGAAGATGAAGAAGAAGATGAAGAAGAGAAGAAGATGAAGAGAAGAGCGGGAGCCTCCCCTCATGCCATGGGTGCGGAGCGGCCCGAGGAGAAGAAGATAGAAGACGCCGTGGAGAAGATGCTGGACGAGAACGCCGGAGGAAGAACCAGAAGAGCCAGAAGAACCAGAAGAAGAAGAAGATGAAGGAAGAAAGAAGAAGCATTTAAATAAAGGAATTGTCAAAAACTGTCTCTTGTCATTTTTAACATTTTTGACAGTTTTTTAGTGAAATGGTAGGGGTAAGTACCCCCTTACCATTTCACACAGGGGGGGGGGGCGGGATCTGGGGGTCCCCTTGTTAAAGGGGGCTTCCAGATTCCGATAAGCCCCCCGCCCGCAGACCCCCACAACCACCGGCCACGGTTGTGAGGATGAGGCCCTTGTCCTCATCAACATGGGGACAAGGTGTTTTGGGGGGCTACCCCAAAGCACCCTCCCAATGTTGAGGGCATGTGGCCTGGTACGGTTCAGGAGGGGGGGGGGCCGCACTCTCGTCCCCCCCTCTTTTCCTGCGGCCTGCCAGGTTGCGTGCTCGGATAAGGGTCTGGTATGGATTTTTAGGGGGACCCCACGCCGTTTTTTTTTTTTTTTTTTGGCGCGGGGTTCCCCTTAAAATCCATACCAGACCTGAAGGGTCTGGTATGGAATTTAGGGGGAACCCCACGTCAATTTTTTTTTTAAATTTTGGCTGGGGTTCCCCTTAATATCCATACCAGACCTGAAGGGCCTTGTATGGAATTTAGGGGGACTCCCACATCATTTTTTTTTTTAATTTTGGTTCGGGGTTGCCCTGTGGGGAATTCCCATGCCGTTTTTATCAATGAACTTCTATGTGTATTGTCGGCAATGCAATAGCCACGGGTAGTTTTAAATGTGTTTTTTCCTTCAAAATGTCATTTTGCTGTCAGACTGTTCTAAACACAGGAAACATGCGCCCCTTTACAGGCATACTATAGACACCCCCCAGGTATGAAATTTAAAGGGATATTACACTTTTATTGTTTGACTTTAAGCATTATTAAAATCACTGCTCCTGAAAAAACGGCCGTTTTTAAAACTTTTTTTTGCATTGATTCATGTCCCCTGGGGCAGGACCCAGGTCCCCAAACACTTTTATTGACAATAACTTGCATATTAGCCTTTAAAATTAGCACTTTTGATTATTCATGTTCGTGTCCCATAGACTTTAACGGTGTTCGCGTGTTCGAACGAATTTTTTTCCTGTTCGCATGTTCTGGTGCGAACCGAACAGGGGGGTGTTCGGCTCATCCCTACTGGGGAGTATAGATCTGATCGGATCAGATATCGATCCGCTCCGATACTATAGCACTAAGGGAGGTGTATGCTGCGTGCGTGGGTTTTAGCGGTACTGGCGCTAACCTTACGCTGCCTGGGGCGACGCAGACCTTAGCTGACCCTAAAAATGTAATATATATCACCGCCAGGCAATTAGGGGGTTAAACCTTTATAAGGTAATAAACGGCGGGTGCCCTAAAACTATAATAAACTATAATAAACTATAATAAACTACAAAAAACAAACTAGCTAACCAGCGTCACCCGTAACACTTAAACGGTGATCGCTGGTGAAAGGGTTAACTAGGGGGCAATCAGGGGGTTAAAACCTTTAGCAGGTAGTATATGGGGGTCCCTGTCGCTATAAAACACTGACAGCGAACCTATATATACTTACCTCCCTAACTAGCGTCACCTGTGTCACTAATACAGCGATCAGAAAAACGATCGCTTAGCGACACTGGTGACGGGGGGTAATCAAGGGGTTAACCTTTATTAGGGGGGGTTAGGGGGGTACCATGGACCTAAGGGGGGGTACCCTAGACCTAAAGGGGGCTAACCTAACTGCCCTAACACTTGTAACTGACACAAACTGACACCAATGCAAAAAAAAAAAAATGCTATTGGTGTCAGAGTGACAGGGGGTACAGGGGGGTGATCGGGGGGTGATGGGGGGTGACAAGTGTGCCTGGCGTGTTCTACTGTTAGTGTAGTGTTGTGCAGACTTACTTGATGTCTTCTCTCCTCGGCGCCGCGATGAAAAGACCGACTCGAGGAGGGATGACATCACTTCCTTTCCCTCTGTTTACATTACAGAGGGAAAGGAAGCATTTTCATTCGCCGGGAGCGATCGGGAGGGGGTGGCCAACAATGGATGGCCTCCCCCTCACCTCTCATCGCCCGGGAAGAAATGGCGACCGCCTCGGGCACCGGGGGGGGGACCGATCGGACCCCCCACCCGCGGAAGGCAAATCACGTACATGTACGTGATTTTGCCTGTCCGTGCCACCTTGCCGACGTACATCGGCGTGAGGCGGTCATCAAGTGGTTAAGGATTACCTAGAATACAATTCTACCCCTGACATCTCTCAGATCACTTTATGGGAGGCACACAAACCAGTTCTTCATGGCATATGTTTGAGGCAAGCTGCATTATTTAATCGAGAACGCAAAGCCCTCTATTGTAAGTTAGAAACAAATTTTAATACTTGTTATATGGCATTTCAAAATAATCCTTCTCACTGAAGTTGAACTTGGATTAAGCAAAATTAGAATTTGATTTGTTTCTTACAGAATCAGCAGACAAAACTATTAAACGATCGAGACATAATTTCTACATGAAAGAAAATAAACCAGATACACTACTGGCCTGCACACTTAAATCTTGCCACATACCTTCCAAGCCTATACGTCTTAAAATATCCAGAGATGTATATTCCAATAACCCTATAAAAATACTTCAAAAATTGTAATCACATTTATCCACCTTATATACATTTGACAATGAACTGGATACCTCTAACAATTTTTTCCCTGTATTTCTCTTCCTTGGTTATCTAACACACAATTGGAAATGATGGAAAAATCTGTATCGATTGGTGAGGTGTCCGATGCTATTAAATATTTGAAACTGAACAAAAGACCTGGCCTCAATTGATTTTCTGCTCTTTATTACCGAACATTTGCAGAAACCCTATAGCCTGTTCTAGCTGAGGCCTTCAACTCTCTTCTAAAGGGGCACTCTTTTCGGAAGGAAACAATAACGGCAAATATATATATATGGTACCTACACCTTATACAGATGACACTATTTGGTCGAATTATCGCCCCATTTCCTTATTAAACTTAGGTATAAATATTTTAGCCAAAATCCTCGCCAATAGATTTAACAGAATTGTACATGAAGATCAAGTAGGTTTCATCCCTATTCGACAAGCTAGCGATAACTTTAGACGTGCAACCCTTTTATCACATGCTGCTAAAATACGTTGTATTCCAACTTGTTTTCTCTCTCTTGACATTAAAAAAGCATTTGATACTACCCTGTTTCCCCGAAAATAAGACCTAGCGTGATTGTCAGTGATGGCTGCAATATAAGCTCTACCCCCCAAATAAGCCCTAGTTCAAGTCCTTGTAGGTCTTCTTTTCAGGGTAGAGCTTATTTTCGGGGAAACAGGGTAGGGCTTATTTGGGGGGTAGGGCTTATATTGCAGCCATCACCGACAATCACGCTAGGTCTTATTTTCGGGGAAACAGGGTATATCATGGTCCTATATGCTCTTTACCCTTCATAAATGGGGTTTTGGCCAACATTTTTTACAATGGATCTCTGCATTATACCATGAACCTAAAGCTTACGTTAAATATTCATTTTATAAATCAGAAACGTTTAATATAACCACTTCAGCCCCGAAAGGATTTACCCCCTTCCTGACCAGAGCACTTTTTACAATTTGGCACTGTGTCGCTTTAACTGCTAATTGCGCGGTCATGCAATGCAGTACCCAAACGAAATTTGCGTCCTTATCTTCCCACAAATAGAGCTTTTGTTTTATGGTATTTGATCACCTCTGCCGTTTTTATTTTTTGCGCTATAAACGGAAAAATACTGAATATTTAAAAAAAAAATGATATTTTCTACTTTTTGTTATAAAAAAAATCCAAGAAACTCAATTTTAGTCATACATTTAGGCCAAAATGTATTCGGCCACATGTCTTTGGTAAAAAAAATGTCAATAAGTGTATATTTATTGGTTTGCGCAAAAGTTATAGCGCCTACAAACTAGGGTACATTTTCTGGAATTTACACAGCCTTTAATTTATGACTGCCTATGTCATTTCTTGAGGTGCTAAAATGGCAGGGCAGTACAAAACCCCCACAAATGACCCCATTTTGGAAAGTAGACACCCCAAGGAAATTGCTGAGAGGCATGTTGAGCCCATTGAATATACATTTTTTTGGTCCCAAGTGATTGAATAATGACAAAAAAAATTTACAAAAAGTTGTCACTAAATGATATATTGCTCACACAGGCCATGGGCATATGTGGAATTGCACCCCAAAATACATTCAGCTGCTTCTCCTGAGTACGGAGATACCACATGTGTGGGACTTTTTGGGAGCCTAGCCGCATACGGGGCCCCGAAATCCAAGCGCCGGCTTCAGGATTTCTAAGGGCGTAATGTTGTGATTTCACTCCTCACTGCCTATCACAGTTTTGAAGGCCATAAAAAGCCCAGATGGCACAAAACCCCCCCAAATGACCCCATTTTGGAAAGTAGACACCCCAAGCTATTTGCTGAGAGGCATGGTGAGTATTTTGCAGCTCTCATTTGTTTTTGAAAATGAAGAAAGACAAGAAAAAAATTTTTTTTTTCTTTTTTCAATTTTCAAAACTTTGTGACAAAAAGTGAGGTCTGCAAAATACTCACTATACCCCTCAGCAAATAGCTTGGGGTGTCTACTTTCCAAAATAGGGTCATTTGGGGGGGTCTACTGCTAAAATTACTGCCCTCGATCTGACCTTCGCGGTGATACCTCACATGCATGGTACAATTTCTGTTTACATTTGACGCCAAACCGACGCTTGCGTTCGCCTTTGTGCGAGAGCGGGGGGGGGGGGCAGGGGTGCTTTTTTTTTTCTTTATTACTTTTTTGCTTTTTTATCTTATTTTTAAACTGTTCTTTTAATTTTTTTTAATCATTTTTATTGTTATCTCAGGCAATGTAAATATCCCCTATGATAGCAATAGGTAGTGACAAGGTACTCTTTTTTGAAAAAATTGAGGTCTATTAGACCCTAGATCTCTCATCTCCCCTCAAAGCATCTGACCACAGCAAGATCGGTGTGATAAAATGCTTTCCCAATTTCCCAATGGTGCTGTTTACATCCGGCGAAATCTAAGTCATGAAATGCTCGTAGCTTCCGGTTTCTTAAGCCATAGAGATGTTTGGAGCCACTCTGGTCTCTGATCAGCTCTATGGTCAGCTGACTGAATCACCGGCTGCATTCTCAGGTTTCCTGTTGGGACAGGAGAGCCAGAGAAAAACATGGAAGACGGTGGGGGGGGGCATTCCCTCCCACTGCTTGTAAAAGCAGTCTAGAGGCTAATTAGCCGCTAGGATAGCTTTTACATGAAAGCCCACCACTGGCTGAAAAGAATGATACCAAGATGATACCTAAACCTGCAGGCATCATTCTGGTATAACCACTCAAATCCAACAACATACCAGTATGTTGCTGGTCCTTGTTGGGCATATATTGTAATCTTTTTTTTTTTCATGCAGCCTGTGGGCTGAACGAAAAAAAGAGATTGATCGGTGGGTATGCCCACCATTAGAATACCTCCCTTCATCCACCCACTTCTAATGATGGGCATACATGCACCGTTTATATAGGCCGAAGCATGGGGGCATCCTCCCGCAAAAGGTAGGAGCAAATCGCTCCTCCGCCCCTGCTGCCCCCATGCTTCGGCATATATCACCTCCGCTGGAGTCACGGCTTTATATATCGTGGGAGCAAACGCTGTTGCTGTGAAGATAAATAAATCCGCGCTGCAGCTGAATGGCGTACCTGAAGACAAAGAAATGGTTAACAATAAAACACAGTAAACAGTAAAGTATAAAAAATTGCATACCTGAAAAGCAAACATGATAAAACATAATAACAATAAAACATTGCAGAATAGAATACAGTAAAAAAGAGCAGAATAATAGAGAGAGAATAGAGAGAGAGAGAGAACAATAAAACGACAACTATTTTTTTTTAATTTTATATATTTTTTGCGTTTTTTTTTTTTACACTTTTTTTTGCAACTGTAACTTTTGTAACTGTAACCGGTTCCAGGTTCGGGTCTCTCAAAATGTGATGGCATCTTGGGAGACCCTGTGAAAGTGCGCCTAGTCTGTGCAATGCTGTACCCTACGCTAATACTAAACTAGTGTATGGTAGTGTTCAAAACATTCACCAATGCAAAGACCAGGATTGTCAGGACAGGAGGAACAATAATAGCGGGTGTCATGCCTATATCCGTGTTTGCTGCAGACACGACATCTTTTTTGGGGGGTTCGTTGGGTAGGGGTACTCGGGAGGACATAAAGAAAATGCCTCTCATGCAGCCGACTGCATTTGGTTGGGGATGTGAATGGGGGAAGTACGGGTGCTGCAGAAGTGGTGGATTCCCAATTAGGATTGGAGAATGCAGCAGGAAGGGCATTATGGGCACGATGGGCCTGTGTTTGTCTTCTTCTTGGTGGCAGCGGGACACTACTTGTGCTTGCCACCTCACCAGCTTGAACTGCACTTATAGGACTCGCCAGGTCACCAAGTGTTACTGCAGTGCTGATTTGACTACAACCCAGGTGTACTAGGCCGCTGGTGCTTGCCAGTTCACCAAAACGCTACAAAAAAAACTGTTATTGATCGCAGGGATCAGGCCTGACTCTGCGAATGCTGCAGTTATGCATTTAGTGTTTTGTAAGTGACAGTGATCGATCGATACTGCACTTGGGTGGGCTGGGCTGGGCTGGGCGGAGGGGCAAAACGCAGGTGCTAGCAGGTATCTGGGCTGATCCCGCTAACACTGCGTTTTTGGGAACCCTAAACTGCTGGGGACGCTAGTATAGATCTGATCGGATCAGATATTGATCCGTTCAGATACTATACCAGTAAGGGAGGTGTTTGGTGCGTGCGTGGGTGTTAGCGCTACTGGCACTAACCTGACGCTGCCTGGGGCTGGTGCTTGCCAGTTCACCAAAACGCTACCAAAAAAACTGTTAGCGATCGCAGGGATCAGACCTGACTCTGCGAATGCTGCAGTTATGCGTTTAGTGTTTTGTAAGTGACAGTGATCGATCGATACTGCACTTGGGTGGGCTGGGCTGGGCGGAGGGGCAAAACGCAGGTGCTAGCAGGTATCTGGGCTGATCCCGCTAACACTGCATTTTTGGGAACCCTAAACTGCTGGGGACGCTAGTATAGATCTGATCGGATCAGATATTGATCCGTTCAGATAATATACCACTAAGGGGGGTGTATGCTGCATGCGTGGGTGTTAGCGCTATTGGCACTAACCTGACATTGCCTGGGGAGACGCAGACCCTATCTGACCCTAAAACCTAACTTATATCACCGCCGGGCGATTAGAGGGTTAAACTTTTATTCGGTAATAAACGGCGGGTGCCCTGACACTATAAAAAATAAACTAACTAACCAGCGTCACCCGTTACAGTTATACAGTGATCACTGGTGAAAGGGTTAACTAGGGGGCAATCAAGGGGTTAAAACCTTTATTAGGTAGTATATGGGGGTCCCTGACGCTATAAAAAGCTGACGGCGAACCTATATATTTACCTCCCTAACTAGCGTCACCAGTTACACTAATACAGCGATCAGAAAAATGATCGCTTAGTGACACTGGCGACGGGGGGTGATCAAGGGGTTAAAACTTTATTAGGGGGGGTTGGGGGGTACCCTAGACCTAAAGGGGGCCTAAAACTAACTGCCCTACCACACTAACTGTCACAAACTGACACGATTGCAGTAATTAGAAAAAAAAACAGCTTGGTGTCAGTGTGACGGGGGGGGGGGTGATTGGGGGGTGATCGGGGGGTGATGAGGGGTGTACAGTATGCCTGGCGTGTTCTACTGTGTGTGTGTTGTGCACTCACATCAATGTCTTCTCTCCTCGGCGCTGGAACGGAAAATACCGAGCCGAGGAGAGATGACATCACTTCCTCCGCTTCTGTTTACTATACAGAAGCCGAGGAAGCATTTCATTTACCAGGAGCGATCGCGAGGGGGGCCACGAATGAGTGGCCTCCCCCTCGCCTTTGATCGCCCCTGACAAGAATCTGACCGCCGCAGGCACCGGGGGGGTCCGCCCGGACCCCCCGCCCGCGGGCAGGCAAGGACGTACAGGTAAGTCCTTATGCCTGCCCGTGCCATTCTGCCGACGTACATCGTCGTGCAGGGGTCGGCAAGTGGATAAAGAGGGGCATGCAACAAGGATGTCCACTCTCTCCAGTCTTGTTTGCATTATTTATTGAACCTTTGGCACAAAGAATAAGGATGGAACCTACCATTACAGGTGTTGAATTAGGTGGATGTCATCACAAACTATGCTTATTTGCAGATGACATCCTCTTGTTCTTGTCTTTGCCACAAGTATCTGCCCCCAACCTTATGGTTACATTAAAAGAATATTCAATCATTTATTTGGTATAATCCATGGTATGTAAAAAACATTTTGGGCATCCAACCTCTAAAATGCTGTGGGCATCAAGCCTCTATATAATAAACCATGGATTGATTGTACATAAAATACACATAAATTGCACAATAAGTAATGATCCATTGTCACACAGAGAGCAAAGATAACAATCAATATGCATGTGTACATTTGTTACTATGATTAGACCCAAAAAGAGCCATGAAAGTTAGGACAAATAATATAATAATAAAAGAGATGTAATGCCATGACAGATACTTATGGAGGTAAGTGGAATCATTGAAATCTTGGTATTCTATGATATGGGAAGATTGGTAATAATAAAAGTTCTACGCGTTTCGCGGTATAGCAACCACTCATCAGGTGCATACGTCATGGAATGATTGTTTGCATCAGCGATCCAGTGAAACAGCATCCAGAATCGCAGAGAGCTGCAAAGCAAAGCCGCCTGATGACAGGGTGATCTGCGGGAATGGGAACAACGGCCATAGGCAAAACTATTGCTGGTGGGTGCAATGAGTGTAGGATGCGGACCTCCATGTGGGAAACATAGTGTGCACAGAGTGGACAACTCCAAGCATGTGAGTGTAATGCTGAACAGGAAGGAAAGTGGACTTTCCTTGTCTGTGTGACAATGGATCATTACTTATTGTGCAATTTATGTGTATTTTATGTACAATCAATCCATGGTTTATTATATAGAGGCTTGATGCCCACAGCATTTTAGAGGTTGGATGCCCAAAATGTTTTTTACACACCATGGATTATACCAAATAAATGAATTTTGGTCACTTGACCTGCGTTGTGCTGCTGTGTGCTTCATTTAAAGTCCCACTTCTCTCTCTCCTTTTTTTTTTTAACCAATGACCGGGATGGAGGACCCTTTGGTGCTAGCCTCATCTCATTTATAGTCCCAAAATTTTCCTTCTTTGAATCCTCCTTATACATGTTCTAGCCTACTTTCTAAGAATTATACAGCAAAAGGTAATGCGATATACTTGGGGGAAGATCAATCCAAGATTGCCTAGAAAAACTTTGTACCTCCCTAAGGTACTGGGAAGCTTGTGATTTCCTAATTGTTCATTATATTATGGGGCTGCTCAAATGGCACAATTATCAAAATATCACTCTACTTTAGAGATTCCTATGAGGGTAATAATTGAAGAAATGGATTGTGACCCTCTTTCCATAAATAATATCCTCTGGTTACGACCAGTTGATCGTAAGACTTTAAAAAAAAAACAATCACTAAACACTCTCTATCATCTGGGACAGACATAAAATCTCACATGTTCTACAGTCTACAGCAGAACATGCGAACAGGCAAAAAATTTTTGCGAACATGCGAACACTGTTAAAGTCTGTGGGACACGAACATAAAATATCAAAAGTGCTAATTTTGAAGGCTTATATGCAAGTTATTGCCATAAAAAGTGTATGGTGACCCGGGTACTGTCCCAGGGGCATTTTTGCATTGATACATGTATCAATGCAAAAAAAGTTTTAAAAATGTCAGTTTTAGGAGCAGCAATTTTAATAACGCTTAAAGTGAAACAATAAAAATGAAATATTCATCAAAAAAAAGTTTTAAAAATGTCAGTTTTTTCAGGAGCAGTGATTTTAATAATGCTTAAAGTAAAACAATAAAAATTAAATATTCATTTAAATATCGTGCCTATGTGTCCCCTTAGTCTGCCTGCAAAGTAGCGCATCTTTCCCATGATCATAACAGTCCTGCAGCAAAAATACATTTCTAAAAGAAAAAATGTCATTTAAAATTGCTTGCGGCTGTAATGTATTGCCGGATCCCGGCAATATACATAAAAAATAATTTAATAAAACAGCATGAGGTCCCCCCCCCAGTCCATTACCAGGCCCTTTGGGTCTGGTATGGATATTAAGGGGAACCCCGCGCCAAAATTTAATTAAAAAAATGTTGTGGGGGTCCCCCTCCAAAATTAAAACCAGGCCCTTCAGGTCTGGTATGGATATTAAGGTGAACCCTGAGCCAAAATGTAAAAAAAAATGGCATGGGGGTCCCCCAGGCATTGTATAGTCTGAACTGCAGTATATATATCATACAGCAAAAGAGAGAGGCGCCTCTGGGTGTAGACTAAAAACAACATCTTTTGCTTTTCCTTAGGATTGGAATGTGGTTTCACTTCTTGATGAAGGCAGCCCTGCTTGTGGACCTATTATTATTTGGATCCTTGAACTCCTCATGTTCACATGACTGTGAGATCGTGCCCTATATGTGTTAATGTGATACACATTTTTTCCCCTTTGGACATATACATGTGGACATTATTTATCCATCGAATGTAATATGAGACTGGGAAAATTTCAGTTTGTTCCCCATTCCTTTGTTTTTATTATTATTGTTGTTATTATTATTATCGCCAGTTCTCTGCGCCTCCACTTGCATAATATATATCATACAGACTGCACTATATGCTCTGCAAAAAAATTGGGCCTTAGGTGTTGGTGGTACCAGAACACTAACCCCACACAGTTACTCTTGTTGGGCGAAGGAAAGGGCCCTGCTGTTAAATATCATTTCAAAAATTGTAATTACATGCCCCTGTTAAACAGGGGCAGAAAAATTGGGGCTTTGGTTTTGATGGTGCCACAACACTTTAACCCCTCACAGTTATGCCCCGTACACACAGTTGGATTTTCAGACGGAAAATGTGCGATCGGAGCGTGTTGTCGGAAATTCCGACCGTGTGTGGGCTCCATCGGACTTTTTCCATCGGATTTTCCGACACACATAGTTTGAGAGCAGGCTATAAAATTTTCCGACAACAAAATCCGATCGCGTCAATTCCGACCGTGTGTGGACAATTCCGACGCACAAAGTGCCACGCATGCTCAGAAAAAATTCCGAGACGGAACAGCTCGGTCTGGTAAAATAATGGATAGAGCACTTTCGTCACGCTGCAAAGTTTAAAATTGTTTAATACAGCGCACTCTCTTCTTCTTTATAATGCAGGAAGAACGAAGTAGTTTTGCTGCTGATATACACACAGAGTTCTCACAAACTTCTTTCTTTCTTATTTATCGTGATTCCCTCAATATATTATGATTTGTCACATCTGACCAAAAATCTATATAATTATTTTTTGGTGTTTTTTTTGTTTTTTTCAAGCCTGATGTGATTTTTTTTAGGTTTGTATTTTTTTCAAGGCTGATCTTGTTTTTTTTTTTTTTAGTTAGTTAGTTATTTAACATCCAGAATATTTTTGTGCATATTTTGTGTGTCAAGTTACCACAACACCATTATTATCTGGTATTATTTAATCTCAAGGAGGTTGCTTGGTGTTGGTGTCTCTTGTTAATTTCACATTGTATTTTGAAATGTACTTGCCTCCTCACAAACAAACTGTCTTTTTTGAAGGAAAACACACATAGGCGAGTCTAATTGAAACCAAAAAAACTTTATTAAGGGCTCAGAACCAAACAAAGAGGGGGCAACGCTGGTGAAACAGCTGAAATTGGTGAAGCCTTTGGCCCCCAGGGCACACATCAATTATTTTACTGCAAAATTGGTGGCCTGAGGAGTACATATCTAAGGGAGTGCAGTCAGGTCCAGAAGTCCCAGAGATCCTGAAAGCAGCAGATGACATCTGTGTCCCCAGGCTCTGGTCATACAAGAGACTGGATCTTTTGTCAGACCAGACTGAACCCAGGTCATCACTCTTTGGTCTTCCTTCCACGCTTCCTTCCACGCTGTGGCTGTGGTGGTGGAGTTGTGGCAGGAGGAGGTTTAAAACCCCTCCAAATCCCTTTGGTTTTTTTGTGTGCTAAAAATTTTTACAATTTTTTGACATATTTGCGAAAAGCCAAATTTTGAAGATGCACACAGTGTGTCAACATGTGCTATCTGCCATCACGGGTGATCAATGGACGCGTTTTGGGGGTGCAACCCCTTCCTCAATAATAAAGTAGCTGTGAGGAAGGGGTTGCACCTCAAAAACACGTCCCTTGATCCCCCATGATGGCAGCTAGCACATGTTGACATTTGGCAATTTGTGTGCATCTTCAAAATTTGGCTTTTCCTGGGGTGACTTCACCCCATCTGAACGCAATATCAAACACAGTTTGTAAATACTCATGTCTGATATTGCCTTCAAGTTCTACCAAATGTGAACTTTGTAAGTTCAAGATTTGTGTCTTTCTTGTTGGTTTTAAACATGCCTGTTTTATCTTAAATGGACATTTCTACTTTTTCTAATGTGACCCCAAAAATTGTTGTACAACAAACATGTTGGTTTGTTTTAAAAACCTTTTACAAATGCACATGTGATTGTGCTGGTATTAAAAAGATTGTTAATCACGAATGTGTGGATTATTCTCTCAACGCTCCAACACATTTGTTGTGCTCTAATTGGTGTTTTCAGTGACAATGGGGGTTATTTCCTAAGGGCAAATCCACTTTGCACTACAAGTGCAGTTTCAAGTGCACTTGTAGTGCAAAGTGTCTTTGCCTTTAGTAAATAACACCCAACAGTGCTTTGTAAGGTTACACAATCACACCATTTTCAGGACTCACTACATTTCTGTCAGGGTCAGCTAAAAGAAACACAAGCAGTAAATGTCACCAAAGATTTGAGTAGTTTTTTTTTTATTTGAAAAAGGTTTCAGACATTGTCTGGCATATTGATAGCCCCCCTACCCGCAAAGTATTCAAGGTATCTTAGCCAGACATCACGGGCACTCAGGGGGGGCAAGCCAGGATGGCCACTTTCAAGCGCCGTCAGGGTTGTTTCATTTAGAATTCCGGCCTCAGGCCCAACTGAGCCAGCATAGTTGGCAGAATGTTGCCGTAAAAAGTTGTGTTAAACACAGCACGCCAGGATAATATGATTCAGTTTATACTCCGCCATGTGTATGAATGTAAGAAATAGGCGGAACCGGCTGGCCAGGATTCCAAACGTGTTCTCCACCACTCTTCTGGCTCTGGCCAGCCGGTAATTAAAAACCCTCTGGTCCGGAGTGAGGGTCCTCATCGGGAATGGCCGCAATAAGATGGTCCCCCAGCGCAAATGCTTCATCCGCAACGAAGACAAATGGGAGTCCTTCCGCATTGTCTTCTGGAGGTGGCAAGTCCAAGCTGCCATTCTGGAGACGCCTGTAGAACTCCGTCTGGGCGATGACTCCACTATCGGACATCCGGCCATTCTTCCCCATGTCCACATACAGGAACTCATAAGTAGCCGACACCACCGCCAACATCACAATACTATTGAACCCCTTATAATTATAATAGTATGACCCCGAGTTGGGTGGTAGGACGATGTGGACGTGTTTCCCATCAATTGCCCCTCCGCAGTTAGGAAAGTCCCACCGCTGGGTAAAGTGGGAGGCCACAGTCTGCCATTCCTGTGGCGTGGAAGGAAACTGTGGAGTCAAACAACAACAAAAAATTAGTCATTTTGCACATAAACAGGGAAAGCAGATTAGACACAAACATTCTTGGCCAACATCAAGATAACATTTATTTGAGGGAGTTTTTAAAGACCAAAGTCTAAGGTACACCTATCAGATTCCCCCTCCCCCCCTCGCATGGGCCATTTTTAACATTTTAGGGGGGGGCTCTTGGACAGGTAACCCTCTCCACTTCATTGAGAGATGAATGCCTAAATAATGGGTATTACTTTGGCCAGACCCTCCTTAGTTACATTATTGGCAGCCCACTGGACAGGTAAGAAGTGTCATAATACAAAGAGATAAATGCACACTGTACACATTTGAGCACATTTGGAAATTCTACTATTACCTATCAAGATAAAAATTTTAAACAGTACCATTTGAAAGTATACAGGCAGGTCCTTGCACTACATGCTTTGGGGAATTCATCCATAAATCTGACCACAGAGATGGGTATAGTGTGTATGGGTATGGCAAAGTCAGCAGATAGATGATTGAGGATAGATAGAGAATTGGTATCAGCTGACTTAGCAGTTGGGGGGAGGGAGGGTTCCAAATGATTTGGGGACCCCCCAAAAAAAGCCTCTGGCACTCTGGCTGAATTTAAAGCACAAATCACATTTTAAAACATTTTAGGGGGTTTTTAGGGTAAAGCACTACTATGGAGCTGATAAAATACATTGTTAAGTGACTACATGAGGTGAATATAGGGCCAGGAGACCATGCTGGGGAGGTAAGTAAAGGCAAATATGTATGAAGGAGAAAAAAAATATTTACATAAAAATCCACCATGCATGAGAACAAAGGGGACATTCACAGCATATTCCAATCATGGTAATTAGGGAATGAGGAAAGAAATACAATATATTATCAAACATTAAATACAATAAAATGTGATATTAAAGGATAAATCTTACCTTAATATACTCCTTCTGCAGGACCTGGATGATGGCAGAACAGGTCTTTGGGATAATGATCCCCAGAGCCTGGGGGGAGATGCCTGTTGAGAACTTCAAGTCCTGCAGGCTTCTCCCCATCGCCAAGTACCGCAGGGTGGCGACTAGCCTCTGCTCGGGAGCGATGGCTTGCCTCATGCAGGTATCCTGCCTGCTGATATAGGGGGTCAGCAAAGCCAACAAACAATGAAATACGGGGTCCGTCATCTGGAGAAAGTTGCTGAAATCATCAGGATTATTCTCACGGAGCAAATGCATATGACAGAACTGGTCACGTTGAAGCAACCAATTCTTGGTCCATGAACTCCTCCCCACCCTGTTCATGGACTGGACTTGTGTCAAGGTCAGGACCCCAACACCAAGCCCCCACACAGCACGAACTCTACGAGGAGTACGTATACGCAACATGGCTAGAAAACGGTCGGCTGCTCAGAACGAAGCAACAACGCACTGAAGAACAGCAAGGCCTGTGAAGAGCGACCTGAAAAACAGTAACACAGTGACAAGAGTCAATGGTAACTCGCTGCACGCACTGAAGAGCAGATACAAACACACAAGCACAAACTGAACAGCAGAAAACGATCTGAAAACCACGAGTCTGAAAAAGCGCGAATCGTTTCTCACCAAACTTTTACTAACACGAGATTAGCAAAAGGAGCCCAAAGGGTGCCGCGCTTGGTTCTAAACTGGCCTTTTCTAGTCTCGTCGTACGTGGTGTACGTCACCACGTTCTTGGCGATCGGAAATTCCGATAAACTTTGTGCGACCGTGTGTACGCAAAACAAGTTTGAGCCAACATCCGTCGGAAAAAATCCATGGATTTTGTTGTCGGAATGTCCGATCAATGTCCGACCGTGTGTAAAGGGGCATTACTCTTGTTGGGCGCAGGAACGGGTCCTGTTGTTAAATATTATTTCAAAAATTGTAATTACATGCCCCTGTTAAACAGGGGCAGACAAATTTGGACTTTGGTTTTGATGGTGCCACAACATTGTAACCCCTCACAGTTATTCTTGTTGGGCGCGGGAACGGGTCCTGCAGTTAAATATTATTTCAGAAATTGTAATCACATGCCCCTGTTAAACAGGGGCAGAAGAACTTGGCCTTGGGTGGTGGTGGTGGTGGTGGTGGTGCCACAACACTGTAACCCCTCACAGTTAATCTTTTTGGGTGCAGAAACGGGTCCTGTCGTTAAATATTATTTCAAAAATTGTAATTACATGCCCCTGTTAAACAGGGGCAGACAAGTTTGGACTTTGGTTTTGATGGTGCCACAACACTGTAACCCCTCACCGTTATTCTTGTTGGGCGCAGGAACGGGTCCTGCGGTTAAATATTATATCAAAAATTGTAATTACATGCCCAGGGGCAGAAAAATTGGACCTTGGGTGGTGTAGGTGCC
Source organism: Lithobates septentrionalis (assembly GCA_037952835.1). Taxonomy (NCBI): domain Eukaryota; kingdom Metazoa; phylum Chordata; class Amphibia; order Anura; family Ranidae; genus Lithobates; species Lithobates septentrionalis. The sequence goes on from JBBDGP010000820.1 coordinate 1,532,689, forward strand.
CTAAACCAAAAATATTGTTGGAAGCTTGCATCATCATGATTGAGGAGGAAGAGGATAGGCAGCATAGGCAGTCTTCAAGGGATCCCAGATCCATAGCAAATTCAATCAGTTACTTCAGCATCAGGTTCTTGATAGCTGCTGATCCAGGACTGATTAATTTTAATAAATGTGAGCCTATCAACAGAGTCTGTGGACAGGCGCACTCTTTGATCTGTTACAAACCCTCCAGCAGCACTGAATGTGCATTCAGAAAGCACGCTGGATGCAGGACAGGCCAGTAGCTCGATTGCATATTGAGCAGGTTCTGGCCAGTGGTCCATCCTCAAGACCCAGTAACCCAGTGGATGCTCTTTTGGAAAGGTCTCCATGTCTGCTCTTGCCCCTAGATATTCCTGCACTACATAATGCAGATGCAGAGACCCTTTCCACACCAGGAAGTGAGCCTGACCAACCAGCCGGAGATGCAACAAGCCATCCATGGACCTTTGCCTTGATCGGTGCAGCTACAATTGGGTGAGATCTTATTCTGTTACTCCCACCCGCCACCTGTCTCATACCGACATCGCAGTTCCCTTCATACCTGCTCACATCCCCTGGTGCTGGCAGTCAGTTACACTCAGGCGTTGACCTTCCTCACTACACTGTGCCTTGTTCCAGACTGTAATTATGCTGTATTCACATTATTTAGGACATCCAGTCCGCCATCCTAACAGCCTGCAAATAATTGTCAGCCTCTTCCATTGCTGACAATTTCATTGCGGACATTATTCCTCATATGGCTGCATCTTCATCTGCCCTCATTTATCAAGTCATTCATTGGGATCATTAATTCCCCTGTACATGAGATCTTGATAGCAATACTTTGTATTTATCTATTAGGAGGAGTGTCTGATGTTGGTTTGTGGTGGCCATCTGTGTTGGTTTTTTGACAACGTTGTCATGTTTTTATACTGGTGGTGGTGCCTGGTTTTTTAACCATATATTGTTGATTGGTGTTTAAGTGTATCTTTTTTAAAATAAACATTTATATTTTTTGTAATTTCATGTTCCTCTTTGAAGAATTGCTTTTTCTTTTTTTTGGTTTTGATATGCATTAACAATTCAGAGGTTCGCACCATCATTATGGCCTAGCCGCCATTGGTGTAAGTCAATTACCTTGATTTCTTTAAGGCACAGATATTAATCTTAGCCTTATTATAATATTACTCTGTAGAGCTGTCAGTTCTGTTTTTACCCTTTGGGTGTTTTCTATATAATGCAGTTGCTGGCTAAGGTTGCTTGAACCTATCAGACCTTAGCGCTGAGGACTGAAAAATTGTTTAAAGGCATCGGTCAGCCAGCCACCTTCTTCAGCGCTCTTTCTCTGACTGAACAAAGCCACAGAAACACGTTGTCCAGCACCAGGAAATGATAACCTCCCAGGCTCTGTAAATGCGTTACACAAACTTTTCTTCAAGGCCTCCTGAAGATGTTTCATCCTCTGCTCCCTCTGCAAAGGCAGGATGAGTTCTGCAACTTTACCCTTGTAACATGGATCAAGAAGGGTTTCCAGCCAGTATTGATCCCTCTCCTTGATATCACAAATCCTAGGGTCCTTCCACCTGCTTTGCAGAATCAGGGAGGCCATGCAACATAAGTTTGCAGAGGCATTTGATTCTGAGTCCTCTGGGTCACTAAGGATCACATTATCCATAACATTATCCATAACATAACATTATCCATAACTACCTCCTCCCAGCCACGTACAACTCCTTGGGTTCCTGGGGACTGAAAACCATCCCTTGAAGACTGCTGCATGTTATCCTCTACATCCATGCTGACACAATCCTCCTCTTCTTCCTTGTGCAGGAATGCTATCTGCATAAAGGGGGCCTTGAGAGCAAAGGAAGTCCTCCTCCTCCCGCTGTTCTGCCTCAAGTGCCCTGTCCATGATTCCAGGAAACGTGTGCTCCAGCAGGAAGACTAGAGGGACAGTGTCACTGATGCATGCATTGTCGCTGCTCACCATCCTTGTGTCCTCCTCAAATGGTGACAGGACAGTGCATGCATCCTTGATCAGTAGCCACTGGTGTGGCGAAAAGAAGCCAAGCTCCCCTGACCCTGTCCTGGTGCCATACTTGCACAGGTACTCATTGATGGCCCTCTGCTGTGTGGGCAGCCACTGCAGCATTACCCACGTTGAGTTTCACCTGGTGGGCATGTCACAAATGAGGCAGTCTGTAGGCAGGTTGCATTTCCTTTGAATGTAAGCCAGCCGAGCACTGGTATTGTATTGCAGAAATGACCACAGACTTTTCTGGCCTGCCTCAGGAGATCTTGTAAGCCTGGGTACCTGGTCAAGAAACGCTGCACCACCAAATTCAGGACGTGTGCCAAACATGGAACATGGGTCAAGTGTTCCTGTCGGAGCACGGAGAGAAGGTTGGTGCCATTGTCGCATACAACCATTCCTGGCTGAAGTTGGCGTGGCGTCAACCACCTCTGAGCCTGCCCCTGCAGAGCTGACAGAATCTCTGCCCCAGTGTGGCTCCTGTCCCCTAGGCAGACCAACTCAAGCACCGCATGGCATCTTTTAGCCTGACTGCTTGCGTAGCCCCTTGAGCACTTAGGGAGCACTGCTGGTTCAGAGGACAATTCTGCAGAAGAGGCCATAGAGGAAGAAGAAGAGGAGGGAGGGGAGCATACAGATGTTGTGGCAGTATCACCACCAGCTTTTTGGAGGCATGGTTTCGAACAAGCTCCAACACTAAACCCTGTCCTGTATCCTTCCCAGCTGCCAGCAGAGTTACCCAGTGCACCATGAAGGAAAGGTAACGTCCCTGCCCATGATTGCTGAACCGTGAGTCAGTGGTAATATGAACCTTTCTGCTGACCTCCCTGTCCAACGAGGCCAAAACATTGCCTTCCACATGCCGGTAGAAAGCTGGAATGTCCTTACGTGAAAAGAGGTGGCATTTTGGAACCTGCCACTGTGGTACAGCACATTCCAAAAATTCACAAAAGGGGGCAGAGTCTACCAGCTGAAAAGGCAGCAGTTGCAGTTCTAGCAATTTGGCCAAGCTAGCATTTAGAGGCTGAGCATGTGGATGGCTGGGACTGAATTTCTTTTTACAGTTCAGCAACTGGGGCAGGGAAATTTGCCTGCTGAAATCAATTGGTGGTGTACTGCTAGCAGATTGGCTGCAAGCACTTGTGACACCTATTGCTATACCTTCATTCCTTTCAGTACAGGTTTTTGAGAGGACTGGAGGTATAGTAGGGTTGGAGATCCCAAATGAGGAACAAGGAGAAGTCTGCCTTTTTCTATGATGTGGGTCTTTCAAGTGCTGTTGCCAATAGACTGCATGGCAGGTCGTCATATGTCTGGTCAAGCATGTGGTGCCCAAGCGGCTGCTGTTCTGGCCACGCTTGATCCGCTTCAGACATAGGTTGAAAACAGCAACGGTGCGATCTGCTGCACACGTGTCAAAAAAGACCCACACCAAGGAACTTTTAAAAGTCAGCTGAGAGTCAGCAGCGCCCTGCACCTGCAGAGCTCTGCTGTGTGATGCAATAGGGTGGCTGCCCTTAAGCTGCACCTGGAGGACATCCTGCCTCGTTGGAGTTGTGCCTCCTCCTACTCCTCACTTTCCGCCTCTCTTCTCTCAGGTGTAGTGATATAATATATATAGTGGGTAAATAATTAATTTAGTTGTTATTGTAATGATGATGTAAGTACTCTTCCGCAGCAACCCAATTCTTCCAGAGAGATGCACTTTATTGACTTCCAACACAGAACAAGGTCCAAAGTCCACAGATGACAAAAATATTCGACAGAGTAAATATAATTCAGAGTCCCATTTTCTCTAGATTTGCTCCTTCATAGTCATACACAGACAAGACCTATACTGACTATAGACTGAACGCCATGTTATATTCACTAGACATTGAATGGCTGAGCAATTTGATTGGCCATCTCCATTCAGACCTTTGATATACTTTAGTCTTTCAGACAGACAACAACCCCCAGCCGTGAACAGCTGCAGTCAAAAACCTCCCCAATTTGCACTCCCGCATATCAACATCAACAAGTCCCCTTAGATATGTGTAATTAGATTAGATTAACATATACCACCTGAACACCCTTTGAAATGTTTAATTAGGTTAACAGGCCATACCTCACACACATAGGTAGACTTGCATAAGATAAACATATCAAAGGGACATCAGCTGTTATATTAAAATTGAGTTGGCTTGGACAAATCGACCATTGTCAACTGAATTCTAGGCCTGGTTAATATTGTGCTGTATGTTTACATACATATAATAATATAATGTCCCACATAAATCGGTGAACATATTACAACATATACCCCCACTTGGGTCGGTTCTAACTACTAGAACTGACCCATAAATCAAGCAACAAACATATCATTACGATTTGAGGTACTGGATGCTTTACAATGGCTCATATAAAATATAAAGTTGAAACTGATTACATCTCTCTTCACCAGCCTCTAAAATATCCCCATGAAACAGTTATTAGATAATATAACTTTTAGACCATGACTGGAAAAGGATTTGGTAAACATCAGTGGCCCATATAGCTGTTAGGCCTTATTATATCACATCAAGATATTGAATATTGCGCAAAGACGAGCTGATGTCACAGTCCATTCTTCGGTCTGACTTCATCACATCTCTCACCATCTCACTGAAAGTAAACTTGGTATGCTCTGGGAGCTCCAATCCACATAAGTCCAGGATTCTCTCATCTCCAGGCTCAAGCTTTTCATTTTTAAAGAGGCTTTTACACAAACATTCTACTTTCATCTTTATAGTAAGAAGAACTATCAATGTACCAGCACTCACTTTCAAGGTCAAAAAGGTTTGGATATGGCAGTAAAAACTGTACTGCAAACTATTTCCTTGCACTTGACATTAATAAGTCCATCTTGCAAGCATTTTACAATTCACATCTGCTTCTTTCCATTTCCTATTTGAACAATGATGACCGGGTTGTGTACCTGTCAAGTACCAGAATTTGTTGATTGCCAGCCACAATTTGCTTTTGTAATTTGCTGTAGGCCAGTGGTTCTCAACTCCAGTCCTCGGGACCCACCAACAGGCCAGGTTTGCAAGATAACTGAAATACATCACAGGTGATATAATTTGCTGCTCAGTGATTGCAGTATTCTAGTCTGCATCTCCCCAAGGTAATACTTAAATTCTGGCCTGTTAGTGGGTCCTGAGGACCGGAGTTGAGAACCACTGCTGTAGGCCGACCCCTCATTGCCTTCAATAAAGCAGTTACTTGGATCATTCAGTCCACAATTACACCTGAATGGTATACCAACATATACATATACCCCCACACGATGGTTCAGATAGAGTCATCAGTGTTTATCAGATCTTCTATACAGACAAAGCGGCAGTGGAAATTCTTGCCAGTATCCTCACTGTGAAAGGTAGAAAGGTCTTTTTCATCCATATATGTCATAGCCTTTAGCATATTATAAACAACTGAATCAACAAAGTTTCAAAACATGACTAGAGTGATGAATTTCACTCACCCCTCTTATAAATTTAGGAAAACCACCCAACATACTATAATTTATGCTATGCCAAGCCATTGTGCAGCATCTCACCTTAGATGTCAAATATATTGATCAATACGCATTATGTAATATGTACAGATGTTATGAAGATTATTTTAGGCTTAAATGCTTCTCTTTGGTTTTAAGATAAAGTTCAAGAAATAAAACAAAAAAAAAAATAAAAAATGAAAAGCAAAATATATCAGGAAAAGGGAGAAAAATTAAAAATTAGGGCGTTGAAGAAAAAGGAAAGAAGGTCCATTGCTTGATGAATATTGAGAGAGTCCATGAATTATTTATAATTCCTTGTTGTCTATTCAGCATTTGTCCCATAATTCTCCCCCACTAGCCAGCAATTTCAGACTGTGCTTCTGCTATTCACATGCAAGCAAGTATCTCCGGCGGTACCTGAAAGACAAAACTCTTCAACAAAAACTCATTAGCAAGGTCCTTAAACGTTGTTTGAAGTTAAAACAAAGCACTATTTACATGTTTACAGTTTGAAGCTAATTCACCCCCACTGCTAGACAAGTGTCATCTGCATTCAAAAACAGATCTGGAGAATGTACATCTTCTGCATTTATGACACCCTGTACCCCCTTCAACTGCTCTAATAATTTATCACGTTCCCCTCTCATCTTGTCATACTCAATCTTCAGGTGTTCATATTTCTGTTTTAACTGAGAAAACGGTATCCAGGTTTTGGACCCTTTCTTATTATTATTTTGGTCAGCTCTGTTTTTCATATAATTATCACCTATATTTGACCCAGTGTCTCCTCTCTGGGTGTTATCATAGGATATTATTTTCTGATCTTTATGTTCAATATTTGTCCTAAACAATGTGGCTATATCAATATTGACAGCCTGCTCATTTGACTTTCTCCATAAATGGTCTGCTCTTAACAATATGTCTTTTAAATCATGAGGATTTGGGGTAACTAATAAAATATTTTGTTTGATATCTTCATGCAACGCATCTAGAAACATACTCATATGTATCAAGCCACCACGCTCAAATTCAAGATTATTACCGATCAATAATTCCATAATAGTTGCTATCCTGTGTGACAATTCATAGGGAGATTCATTTTGCATCTGATGGATCCTCCCATGAATAGTAACATCAGAACGTACACCATACAAAACACATAATAATTTCAGTAATATGTCCCTTGTCCTCAGAGGCTGAATATATGATCTGTTTAATTCTCATCCAAAGACCACTTCCTAAAGAATGTTGCAAAACTCTTTCTAAGGCCCCTTTCACACTTATACGACTTCAAAGTCGCATGATTTTACCGCGATTTCGCAGCCGCGATTTTGACGCGATTTTACCGTGACTTGCCGCGATTTGGGAGCAGTACTACTTTGTACGACTTTGCCACACTTTTGGCATTAACAAATGAAAACATACAGTAGTTGGTATGAATCATAAGGGGGAACTCCACGCCAAGTTTTAAATAAAAAAATTGGCGTGGGTCCCCCCCCAGGGGCATACCAGGCCCTTAGGTCTGGTATGGATTGTAAGGGGAACCCCCTACGCCAAAAAATCGGCGTGGGGGTCCCCCCAAAATCCATACCAGACCCTTATCCGAGCACATAGCCTGGCCGGTCAGAAATGGGGGTGGGGACGAGCGAGCGCCCCCCCTCCTGGACCGTACCAGGCCGCATGCCCTCAACATGGGGGGTGGATGCTTTGGGGCATGGGGGGCACCCTGCGGCCCCCCCACCCCAAAGCACCTTGTCCCCATGTTGATGAGGACAAGGGCCTCTTCCCGACAACCCTGGCCGTTGGTTGTCGGGGTCTGCGGGCGGGGGGCTTATCAGAATCTGGGAGCCCCCTTTAATAAGGGGTCCCCAGATCCCGGCCCCCCACTCTATGTGAATGAGTATGGGGTACATGGTACCCCTACCCATTCACCTAGGGGAAAAGGCGTCAATAAAAAACACAGTACACAGGTTTTAAAGTAATTTATTAGGCAGCCCCGGGGTCTTCTTCAGACTTCGGGGGTCCTCTTCTGACTTCGGGGGTCTCTCCGGCGTCTTCTCCCGGTGTTCGCATCTTCTGCCGGCTCCACCGCTATCTTCTGCCGCTCTTTTGCCAGCGGTGGTCCGGACTCTTGGATCGTCTTCTTCCCTCTTCTCTTCCAGAGATGTTGACACGACACTCTCTCCAGCTGCAATGGTCTCTGAACGCTCCGCAACGGACTTATATAGGCGGTGACCCCGCCCCCTTATGCCTTCACAGTCCCTGGGAATGCTGGGGCTGTGACGTTTTAGGAGGCGTGGTCACCGGGTGATGACCACGCCCCCTTATGACGGCACAGTCCCAGCATGCCCGGGGACAGTGACCTCATAAGGGGGCGGGGTCACCGCCTATATAAGTCCATTGCGGAGCGTTCAGAGACCATTCCAGCTGAAGAGAGCATCGTGTCAACATCTCTGGAAGAAAAGAAGAAGGCAAAAGTCCGGACCACCGCTAGCAATTGAGCTGCAGAAGATAGCGGAGGAGCCGGCAGAAGATCAGGACACTGGGAGGAGACGCCGGAGAGACCCCCGAAGTCGGAAGAGGACCCCCAAAGTCAGAAGAGGACCCCTAAAGTCGGAAGAGGACCCCCGAAGTCGGACGAAGACCCCGGAGCTGCCTAATAAATTATTTAAAAAAAATATGTACCCCATACTCATTCGCAAAGGGTGGGGGGCCGGGATCTGGGGGCTCCCTTATTAAAGGGGGCTCCCGGATTCCGATAAGCCCCCCGCCTGCAGACCCCAACAACAAATGGCCAGGGTTGTCGGGAAGAGGCCCTTGTCCTCATCAACATGGGGACAATGTGCTTTGGGGTGGGGGGCCTGGCAGGGTGCCCCCCATGCCCTAAAGCACCCACCCCCCATGTTGAGGGCATGTGGCCTGGTACGGTCCAGGAGGGGGGGGTGCTCGCTTGTCCCCACCCCCATTCCTGACCGGCCGGGCTGTGTGCTCAGATAAGGGTCTGGTATGAATTTTGGGGGGGACCCCACGCCGATTTTTCGGCGTAGGGGGTTCCCCTTACAATCCATACCAGACCTAAGGGCCTGGTATGCCCCTGGGGGGGGAACCCACGCCGTTTTTTTTATTTAAAACTTGGCGTGGAGTTCCCCCTCTCGATTCATACCAGACAGCTGTCAGCACTGCCTGTCACTCATCGGGAAAAGAAAAAAAAGTTTTCCTTTCCCGATCAGCGAGCCAGGCTTGTGCTTACAAAGTCGTACTGAAATCGTGTCTATATTATTCAGGCACGATTTGCATGCTAATTCAGGGTTTAACATTGAGGTCTATGGAGTACAACTCGCATAGAAGTTGGACCAAAGTCGTGCAGGGACTACTTTCAAGTCGGCACGACTTAAAGTCGTGCCAATATGAATGGTAGTCATTGAAAATCATGGAGAATGACTTGTCATACGATTTTGCAGTACAAAATCGTGGGACAAGTCGTATAAGTGTGAAAGGGGTCTAAGTCAGATGGGTTGAGATTGTACATATCTCTGACCCGCTGCACGTTACAAAACCATTTTAAAAATCTGTTTAAATCATGGTAAGGAACCATTCCTATTTCTTTAAGAATTGCGTCTAATTCTTTTGGTTTCAAAGGCTTCATTACAAGCTGAACTTCACCTGTATTATTATTATTGTTATAAACTGTGGTAGTCACAGTGGGGGCAGCTGGTAATAAATTATCAGATTTAATATGAGGTTCTGTTTCATTTGATAGAAAGTTTGTGTCTGTATTTTGCTGCAGATTGCGGAATCCAAGATTTTAAGCATATCTGCATTCTTGAGATCTCTTCTCTAATTCCATAATTCTTAATTTTAATCTCTCATTTTCCTCTGATAATTCATCACAACGTTTAGATTTCCCAAGCAAAGCTCCCCCAATGGTAACTGTATGCAATTTTAAATTTACTATCTCAGTGTCTGATTGGTTTTGTAACCTGTCACAAACATTGTTGCTATTATCAACTGCCTTCTGTAACTGGGTAATTTCCTCAACCTTACCATTCAAAGAACTTTCCATTGTTAAACAGCAAGATAACAAGCCCTGCACAATACAACCTTTTCTTTTACTTTATGAAATTTTGCTATCAAAAACATTTTTCTCTAAAAATTCCTTCATCATAGTCCACGTCTGCTTACATTTTTTTGGAATTTCATAAGGACCGCCATGGCGCTTAATACATTTTAATACCCATCTGTTAACTTTATCAGAACTGACACTAGCTTCACACTGAGTAACCATTTTGACTATATTACTAATAATTAAAAAAGGAAATATTTTATTTACCGCATTAGTTACTCCTTCAACTTCCAGTTCAGGTCTTCTGGTACACGACACAGTCCTTTTTTTTGTTTTTGTTTCCAGTCTCCAGAGAATAATTCTGGGGTTCCCAACTTGTTTAATTTAGTAGATCAGACTCTCTTATGTCACAACCAGACATTAGAGTCACAGCACAGCTCTTGGTTCTTCATCAGACTTCTGTCCACCTCACAGTATTGTTGTCACCACCGACTTCTGTTACTAAGTCCGAAAATGCTCTTCTGGTCACTTGAACGGCACCAATGTAGTGATATATCCTTCAAAGAACGGGTCACGGCCCCAAATGTAGTGATATGATTTATATTGGGGTGGATGATTAATTTAGTTGTTATTGTAATGATGATGTAAGTACTCTTCCGCAGCAACCCAATTCTTCCAGAGAGATGCACTTTATTGACTTCCAACACAGAACAAGGTCCAAAGTCCACGGATGACAAAAATATCCGACAGAGTAAATATAATTCAGAGTCCCATTTTCGCTAGATTTGCGCCTTCATAGTCATACACAGACAAGACCTATACTGAATATAGACTGAAGGCAATGTTATATTCACTAGACATTGAATGGCTGAGCAATTTGATTGGCCGTCTCCATTCAGACCTTTGATATACTTTAGTCTTTCAGACAGACAACAACCCCCAGCCGTGAACAGCTGCAGTCATAAACCGCCCCAATTTGCACTCCCGCATATCAACATCAACAAGTCCCCTTAGATATGTGTAATGTTCAATTAGGTTAACAGGCCATACCTCACACACATAGGTAGACTTGCATAAGATAAACATATCAAAGGGACATAAGCTGTTATATTAAAATTGAGTTGGCTTGGACAAATCGACCATTGTCAACTGAATTCTAGGCCTGGTTAATATTGTGCTGTATGTGTACATACATATAATAATATAATGTCCCACATAAATTGGTGAACATATTACAACATCAGGCACCCAAGTGCAGTCAGTGACCTCATCATCCCTTCCCTCCACATCACTGGAGCAAACTTAGCAGTATGCTGCAACTGGGGGAACATGACTGCCAGTTTCTTGTCCTTCTGTGGCACCCCCCTATCTGTAGGCTCACGTTACTCCCTTCCTCAACCCGGAAACCAACATTGGAGCCTTCAAATTGCTGTGCATGTAATCGACACTGTGGTCGAATAAATCTGGGGACTCCTCCGTGCATGATGGTGGGGCTACGGAAGGAGTGACTGTGGACAAGGAGCCGGTGGAATAGGCCGCTTTGGCAGCTGTGTTGGAAGGGAAACTACTCAGAGCCTGGGTGAAAGAGGATGAGGAGGATAAGGACGACTTTGTTATCTACTCCACCAACTCTTCTGCATGTTGTGGCTCAATAACACGTCCATCAGCAGAAAAAAAGGACAAGCGTGCCCCATGGCCACCTGCAGAGGATGCACCATTGATAACGACCACCACTGTTGACTGTAGACTAGGGATGAGCTTCGAGTTCGAGTCGAACTCATGTTCGACTCGAACATCGGCTGTTCGCCAGTTCGCCAAACAGCGAACAATTTGGGGTGTTCGTGGCAAATTCCAATGCCGCGGAACACCCCTTTTTTTTTTTTTTGCCACGTCAGCGAGAAAGTTTTCCCCGGGAATAAATTTTTCAAATAAATGAAATTCAAAATTTTCCCATCTTATCGTCACATCATAGTGGCTTTAAATCTGTTTAATAGACTAAATCATCATATTACAAAATGTATTTGCTCAACAAATTGCAATTACTTCCCTCCTGAAAAACTCCCCCCCCCCCGAGACCGTACCCCATCCATCTCCCATCAATCTTCTCCTCTAGCTTCCCATTAGCTCGTCCTGTCTACCCCTACTTCAGACTTACATCTGTATCTTGTACTGGGGCGAGATCCCCACTCTAATCTAGGTGGTCCACATCTTGACTGCTTTTGAAGATTCTTTGAATTTTTCCCATTCTCCCCACTTTATTTCATAGGCCCCCATTTTTATCCCTTCACTAAACCTTAAGTACTCTAGACCCTGTATCTCGTTTATTTTATTAAACCATTCCCTCATAGTGGGTCTTTCTTTCTTTTGCCAATGCTTAGGGATTAGGCTTTTGGCCGCATCCATAAGATGAGGCAAAAGTGTTCTAAGATATGTTTTAGTGGGCATATCACTCAAATGAAATAAGAATATCCAAGGGTCGTTGAGCAAGTCAAAACTTGTGATCTCTTTAATATATTTTCTTACTTCGTCCCAGAACATTCTTATTTCTGGACAAAGCCACCAAATGTGGGCCATTGTCCCTAGTTCTGTACAGCCCCTCCAACAATACTGCGGTTTTTCCCTTTGGAGTTTATGTACCCGATCCAGGGTCAGATACATTCTAGTCAGGCACTTAAAGTTTAGTTCTAGCAATTTACTGTTAACCGATGTGGCCGAGACTCTCTTCAATATCAATGAAACTTCTGTAGCTGAAAGTGTTCTCTCTAGCTCCTTTTCCCATTTCCCTATAAAGGCCGGAATGTCCGGCCTTCCCAATTCAACCAAGACTTTATAAATCCGAGAAAAAACACCCTTCCTATCTTTGTCTATGCATATTTTCTCTAGTGGGAGTAGATTATCCGTTGATCTGATTGGTCGCGGTAGGGAATCTATAAAATGCTTTAATTGGTTATAACGCCAAGGGTTAATGACTATCATGTCTCTCTTATCTTGAAGCTCTTGGAGTGAGCATATTCTACCCTGACACATTACGTCTTTTAGTTGTATGTTTTCTTCCAGTAACCATTTGCCAAACCACTCCCCTTTCCCTGGTGGAAAGAGGTCTAAATCTTTAAGTGGCATTAGAGGTGAATTGAACTCCCAATGTTCCCTTTTTCGCAGAGTGTCCCATATCTTAAGTGCATGTCTGGTGATATCGTGAGTTTCAGTACTATATTTTCTCAATTTAGGTGGGATCCATATTATTTTATACAATTTTGTATCACTAATTTTATTTTCTATTACTACCCAGTGTTTTTCTTTATTTTTAACCCAGTCTACAACTCTCGCTAGTGCAATAGCTTCATAATATTTCCGTACGTCTGGTGCTCCCCATCCCCCTTTACTTTTATCAGTGAATTTTAGTCGAGGTGTTTTCCCTCTCCAGATAAATCTTAATAACACTGAGAGTAATCTTCTAAGGTATGTAAGTAGCAATGTTATTGGGAGCATTTGCATTTTATATGTTATTTTTGGCAGTAAAACCATTTTATAGATATTTATTCTTCCCTCCCAAGATAGTTGTCCCAGATGTATTCTATTTAATTCTGACTTTACCTCGTTCAAGAGCGGTATAAAGTTCGCTTGATATAACGTTTCCATAGATGTTGTGATTTTAACTCCTAAATAATTCAGTTCTTTTTTTCCCCACACAAAGGGGAAATGTTTTTGATATGAGTGGTCCCTAGCCTTACTGAAGTTTATATCTAACACTTCCGATTTAGTTGGATTTACTTTAAAGTTAGATAATTTCCCATATTCTGTTAGGGTGGCCATGACATTCGGAAGGGAGATCCTTGGGCATGTTATATACAGCAAGATGTCGTCTGCAAAGGCAGCAAGTTTGTATTCAGCATTACCTATCACTACCCCACTGATATCCATGTTCTGCCTAATCTTCGAGAGGAGGGGTTCCAATGACAGTAAAAAAAGCATAGGGGAGATTGGGCACCCCTGTCTTGTGCCGTTAAACATATCAAAAGGCTCAGATAGGGTCCCATTTATCTTAACTTTCGCTGAGGACCTTGAGTATAAAGCCCTTATCCATTTACAGATCCTCTCCCCATAACCTACTTCTTCGAGCGTGCTCATCATGAATTCCCAGTCTACTCTATCAAATGCTTTTTCTGCGTCTATTGACAGAAGTAGACCTGGGACTCCTTTTTATTGTTTGCTTCACTCTTTCCGCAATCACTTTTGCAAATAGTTTTGTATCCACATTTAATAGGGAGATAGGCCTGTAGCTAGAGCATAATGTGGCGTCTTTGCCTTCTTTATGAATAATCGTTATATTAGCTGCCAATGCTTGTCTACTGATTTCCCCTTTATCCCCTATATCATTCATGTAGGAGCACAATTTTGGTATTAAGTAGTCTTGATATTTTTTATAATAGAGCACTGTCAGCCCATCCGGGCCTGGGCTCTTACCTACTTGTGTCTCCCTGATCGCCTTTCTTACTTCGGTCTCCGTAATGGGGGCCTCCAAGGAGGTTCGCTCCCTTTCGGTTATTTTGGCCATTCCAACCTCTTTTAAGTAGTTCCTAATTTTCACTTGTTTTTGTTTCTTCTCTTTAGTCGTGTCGTTTTTATTTATGGAGTATAACTCCCCGTAAAATTCTTGGAACCTCTTTGCAATATCTGTATCTTTACAACTGATCTCATTTGTTCTGGTCTTTATCTTGTCGATATATTTGTTATTTTTCTTTTTACTTAATACCTTTGCCAGGAGTCTACCGGGTCTGTTACTACCTATGTATCTTTCTTTTTTAACTAGGTTATACTTCTTTCGATTTTCTTGTTCAATTCGTTGCCGGATAGCCTCCCTACACTTATATAATTTTTCCAATATCTCTCCATCCCCTGATATCTTATGCTGTTGTTCTAATTTTATAATTTCCTCTTGTAGCACGCGAAAATTCTTTACCTGCCTTCTCCTTTTCTCCACACCCACCTTTATTATAATCCCTCTGATATACGCTTTATGGGCCTCCCAAACTATTGCTTCTGATGTCTCCTCTGAGGTGTTCATTTTAAAATAAAATTCTAGTTCTTCTTTAACAAGCTTATCTATTTTTCTATCATGAAGGAGATCTTTATTTAGTCTCCAATTATTACGCATGGATTTGTATTTGCTTTGTTTTATTCGTAGACTCACGGGGGGCGTGGTCAGAAAACGTCATGGATCCTATGTTTGTGCTCTCCACCTCTTCCATATACCAGTGCTCCACGAAAAAGAGATCAAGCCTAGAGTACGTTGCATGCACGGAGGAGTAGAAGGTATAATCTCTTACATTCTGATGTTGCATCCTCCATACGTCCACCAGCTGATATTGACGCAACTTCTTCTTGAGTTTGTTCATCCATATACCTCCAGTCCCCCGGGCACGCGACGTACTATCTTTACCTGGCTCAAGGCATATATTGAAATCTCCTGCTATAATAGCCCTCCCCTTCTTAAAGCCTTCAAACTTTGAGAGAACTCCCAGTAAATAACTTCCTGGTTTGATATTTGGGCAATATACGTTGGCTAATGAACATTCCATCCCATTCAGTTTACCTTTCAGGAACAAGAAACGACCCTCGGGGTCAGTTATTCTCTCCTCTATCTGAAACCTAACATCCTTTGCAAAACCAATCGCAACTCCTTTTGCTCCCCTTATCGGGGAGTCACCATAAATCCAGAACGGGAAATCGCTAGAGATTATTCTCTGGCTCCTACCGAGATACAAATGCGTCTCCTGAAGGAAGACAACCTCTCCTTTAAGGGATCTCAATTCGCCCATTATGTTCGCACACTTTATGGGCGAATTGAGGCCCCTCACATTATATGTAACTAGATTTATCCCGGCCATCTTGTTGTTTTTGCCACCTTTGCCTAGCCTTTCAGAACTAAATAATGGGAGACATTGAGATATAAACCGGTCTCGTCCTTCCTTGGTGCGTTATATAGAATAACCTTACAGAGTCCCAGTTATGTCCCCCTTCTATATACTTTTAATACTATCAGGCACTGGCCCTGAAAGGAGAGGTGTCGCCCCAAAAATACTCAGTTCACCAACCAAATCGCTTCAGAAGTCCAACACTGCTGTTCCCCCTGCGACTCTAGCTGCTGTCCTGGTTCTGGAGCTTCACCACCACCTCCGTCCGCAACCTACCCTGATTTATCTGAGCATTACTGAAGAACCTCTCAAATCCAATCCTGTGCCTGTGTATAGTATATATGTCGGGTTTCCGTTTGAACCTGTAATTTTAGATGAACTATGAGCCCATAACCATGAGGGAAAAAAAAAAAAAAAAGCCGCTAAAAGTCAGCTCTGGTGGCTATGTATGACATACACTTCAAATTTCAATTTGCATATATAATACCGGTGGGCTTTAACCCCTTAGCCAAAAGAATACAGATGGGAGTATCCAGCGAGGGAGAAAGTTACGTAGCCACTATTAGTGTAATACCAGGGTGGGCTGGAGGCGATTATATACCGATGTGAACACTTAAAATGCATGTATTCGTGTGCCAGAATCTTATAGTCCCACCATATGGTTATCCGGCTCCAGACCAGCCCACCTTCTATCCACGGATGTCTTGGTTCTTGAAACTCCACTTTATATTACAGTTCGAGTTCGAGACCCAGGATTCCTTTAGATTGATTTAGCTGGGTAGGGAGGTCAGCCGCATTTGAGCAGGGATTACCTGTGCTATATGCGCTGTATGAGAGAAGTCCCTGTATAAGCACTTAGTGTGAAGCACTTACCCCTCCAGCCGCACTCGTTTTACCAGCCTTATGCCCCGTACACACGGTCGGAGTTTCCGATGGAAAATGTCCGATCGGAGCGTGTTGTCGGAAATTCCGACCGTGTGTGGGCTCCATCGGATATTTTCCATCGGATTTTCCGACACACAAAGTTGGACAGCAGGAGATAAAATTTTCCGACAACAAAATCCGATCGCGTCAATTCCGACCGTGTGTGGCCTGTTCCGACGCACAAAGTGCCACGCATGCTCAGAAGAAATTCCGACACGGGACAGCTCGTTCTGGTAAACTTAGCGTTCGCAATGGATACAGCACTTTCGTCACGCTGCAATGTTCAAAATGGTTTAATACAGCGCACTCTCTTCTTCTTTATAATGTGACAAGAATTAAGTAGTTTTGCTGCTCATATTCACACACACTTCTCACAAACTTTTCTTTGTGTTTTTTTATTGGGATTCCCTCAATATATTGTTATTAGTTGTCACATCTGACATTTTTTTTTTTAATATATTTTTTTGTTTTTTATTTTACGCCTTTTTTTTTTCTGTAATGTTTGGATTTTTTCCAAGGCTGATCTTTGTTCAATGTGATTTTTATTTTTACTCCAGAATATTTTTGTGTGTGTTTTGTGTGTCAAGTTACCCCAACACCATTGATATCTTTTATTATTTAATCTCAAGGAGATTGTTTGTTGTTGGTGTCCCTTGTTCATTTCACATTGTATATTTGAAATGTACCTGAATCCTCACAAACAAACTATCATTTTTGAAGTAAAACACATAGGAGAGTATAATTCAAAACAAAAATCCTTTATTAAGGCATCAGAACCAAACAAAGAGGAAGGCAACACTGGATCAACATGAGAAATTAGTGAAGCCTGGGACCCCCATGGCAGACATCAATTCTTCAACATCAAAATTGGTGGCCTGAGGAGTCCATATATAAGGGAGGGCAGTCTGGTCTGGGATTCGCAGAGATCCGGATAGCAGCAGATGACATCTGTGTCCCCAGGCTGTGGTACCACAAGAGGCTGCATTTTTTGGCCGACCAGACTGAACCCAGGGCAATCACTTTCTGGTCTTCCTTTCACGCTTCCTTCCGGGCTGTGGCTGTACAGTTGGAGATGTGGCAGGAGGAGGAGTAGGACCTTGAGGAGGACTGGGATGACCTGGAGGAGAGGGAGGACGAGGAGGAGGACCTGCAGGAGGAGGAGGAGGACCATCACAAAGGTGTGTCTGAGGTGTAATTTGCCCACTCATACCTTTCTCCAGAGCCTCCGATATGAGCGCCTCACACATTACTTGTTGGCCCTCCTCCATCCTCTGCATTTTACATGCAATGACGGCAGCAATGTCCTCCTCCACGGTCTGTCGTGCTCCCAGGACCTCTGTAGCCCTCCAAAAGACTCCTCCGGTAGCCTCCTCTAGGGCACTCCTCCTCCTGCCACTTTCTCTTTCCGGGGGGGTGGAAGGACCTGCAGATCAGCCAGCCGGCTCAGCCCGGCCACCTCCTGGCTGAGACTTCCCTGTGCATGAAAAAGGGACATGGTTTTATGTTTTGCATCATCAATCACAATCCAAAATTAGTACTCCCAACTAACATCTAGTTAACATCATTGATTGGACAAGCAGAAATATTTAGAGGAATGCTATACCTGGCTCAATCTGGGCTCCTCCACATGCGGCCTGGAAGGCCCAGGTTGGGCGTCAGAAGCCTCAGCCAGGGGGGAAGGAAGCGTGGAAGGAAGACTGGAGAGTGCTGGCCTGGGTTCAGTCTGGCCTGCCAGAAAATGCAGCCTGTCGTAGTACCACATCCTGGGGATATAGATGTCATCTGCTGCTCCGGATCTCTGTGAATCCAGGACTTTCTTGCGCTCCCTCAGATATGTACTCCTCAGGCCACCAATTAATTTCTTTAAATAAGTGATGTCTGCCGTGGGGATCACCTGCTTCACAATTTCCAACAATTGCACCAGTGCTGCCTTCCTCTTTGCTTGGTTCTTGAAATGGGGGTGGGTAATCTCCCACAGACAGGGCAGCTCCCTTAGCATATCTATGAATACTGACATGAAGTCATTATCTTTGAGTACCATATCCATGTTCACTTCAAGACACAACACAAGACAAAGCCTAATGTCAGACAAAACTCTCCTAATCTTGTTACAATATAGGCCTCAACGTAGAAGCAGTATAGGCACAAGTTTGTCTCTTACCTTCGTTCTTACGATCGGCGCGTCCAATGCTCCTTCCTCCGCTCACAGATCGTACGTAATACGCACGTGTGTTACGCTTTATATACACTGCGCATGCGTGTAACTCCGCCCGCCCCTGACGTTCTTTCTAGTCTATTCCCCGCCCCTTTTCGTTCGGCGCAGTGGGTGAAGAGCATGATGGCGGAGTTAGAGCAGGTGCGTGCTAATTGCAGGAACGAGGAGGAGGAGGAGGAAAGCCCGGATCCGGACACGTCCCGATCCAGAAGGAGACATTTTAAGGCCACAAATATGTCCTTTGGGGAGATGTTGGAGATGGTCGACATCATGAAGAAGTCTGACTATGACGGGAAGTATGGGCCTTACCCCAACCCGAACATCCGAAAGGCCAAGATCATGGCGAAAGTGGTCAGGAGTCTTGAGAGGAATTTCGGGGTCCGAAGATCAAAAGATCAGCTCCGGAAGCGGTGGTCGGACCTGAAATTAAGAGAGCCAGAGCAGTACCGAAAGATCCGGAGAGTGCTGCAAAAAAGTAAGTAGTTGTGCTGTGTTCCTATTCTTTCTGTCTTTATTCCGTTCGTTCTGCTCCATATGCTTTTAGTAATTGTAACGTTTAAAAGGGCAACTTTAATGTTCATGGGCCCATTATTCGTTCGTATCAAACATTTTTCTTTGGGCCTCTAAAACACCATTGTTTAGGCCATATGCATTTTCCCACATTTTTTTAGGGCCTACTTGGATGCCAAATATTTGTTTGTGTAGATGGGTTTGTTACTAGAATGAAATGCCAACTAGATTGTGTGTAAGGAGAGGACACTGAGCAGCTGTTTTCACATCTGGACACTGGAGCACTAGTGTGGGACACAAGAACACCATTTTTATTAGGGGGGCCACACAGGTGCTCCAGCGTATACTATAGGGGGTCTCCATCTGTGAACTTTGTACTAAACCGGTAAAGTATTGCAGCTTGACAAAGGTCAATAAGAAAATTACATCTTGGAACTCGGCTAAAATCGATAATTGTACCCCACTTCCAAGCAATGTTTCCTATTTCTAGTTCTGCCATCAAATATCTGTGTGCTAAGTATACCATTTTTGTTTTACATAGGGGAGAAAAGACTCGGACAACCCTCATCCCAGGAGACCAGAGACCCCCCACCTCTGGAAGAAGGTGAAATACCACAAACCCAAGAAGAAGAGCAGGAGGAAGAAGAAGATGTGGTGGAGATTGGCACCACAACAGGTGAGTGTCTGCGACCACAGACTCAGGTAAAAGAGATGGATGGTGGCAGATTTTTGATACGTGTTTTTGTTTTCTTTATCTCTTTTTAGGTGATCATGAAGTGAGGGATCCAGAACGCTTTACTTCTGAAAGTGCCCAGATCCTGATCGGGGGGATCATGGGGTATAATCTCGAATTGCACAACATACAGCAACAAATCAGTGATGTTATTAAAAAAAAAAATAACATCATTGATGTTTTGGGGCGAATTTAAAAGGCCACAAAATCACCTTTTTGGATTGTGGTCCAATCTTTAAAATTTTTTGGCAATGTTTTGAAAAGCCAAATTTGGAGGATGCACACAGTGTGTCAACATGTGCTATCTGCCATCACGGGAGATCAATGGACGCGTTTTGGAGGTGCAACACCTTCCTCAATTATAAAGTAGCGGTGAGGAAGGGCTTGCTCCCCCAAAACACGTCCCTTGATCCCCCCTGATGGCAGATAGCACATGTTGACATTCAGAACTTGGTGTGCATCTTCCAAATTTGGCTTTTCCAGGGGTGATTTCCCCCCATCTGAACGCTATATCAAACACAGTTCCTAAATCCTCATGTCTGATATAGCCTTCAGGTTTTACCTAATGTGAACTTTGTAAGTTCAAGTTTTTTGGCTTTCTTGTTGGTTTTACACAGGCCTGTTTTATCTGAAAAGGACATTTCGATTTTTGATAATGCTACAGAAAAAATTGTTATACAACAAACATGTTGGTTTGTTTTAAAAACCTTTGGTAAATGCACATGTGATTGTGCAGCTATAAAAAAGTTGTTTACTCAAGAATGTGTGAATTATTGTCTCAACACTACAACACTTTTGGGGTGATGTAATTGCTGTTTTATGCAAACATGGGGGTTATTTCCTAAGGGCAAATACACTTTGCACTACAAGTGCAGTTTCAGTGCAGTTGCAAGTGCACTTGTAGTGAAATGTGTTTTTGCATTTAGGAAGTACCAGCCAACAGTGTTTTTTATAAGGTTACCCAATCACGACATTTTCGGCACTCAACACATTTCTGTCAGGGTCAGCTAAAACAAACACAAGCAGTAAATGTCCACAAAGAATTTCTTTTGGTTGTTTTTTATTTAAAAAAGGTTTCACAGATTGTCTGGCATATTGATAGCCCCCCTACCCGCAAAGAACTCCAGGTATCGTAACCGGACATCACGGGCATTCAGGGAGGGCAAGCCAGGACGGCCGCTTTCAAGCGCCATCAGTGTTGATGTATTTTGGATTCCGGCCTCAGGCCCAACTGAGCCAGCATAGTTTGCTGAATATTTTCTTAAAAAAATATGGAGAACACAGCAGGCAAGTATTATATGGTTCAGTTTATACTCCGCCATATGGATGGGTGTCAGAAATAATCGGAACCGGCTGGCCAGGATTCCAAATGTGTTCTCCAGCCGGTAATTAAAAACCCTCTGTTCCGGGGTGAGGGTCCTCATCGGGAATGGCCGCATCAGGTGGTCCCCCAGCGCAAACGCTTCATCAGCAACAAACACAAATGGGAGACCTTCAACATTGTCCTCTGGAGGTGGCAAGTCCAAGCTGCCATTCTAGAGACGCCTGTAGAACTCCGTCTGGGCGATGATCCACCATCGGACATCCGGCCATTCTTCCCCACGTCCACATACAGGAACTCGTAATTAGCCGACACCACCGCCAACATCACTATACTATTAAACCCCTTGTAATTATAATAGTACGACCCCGAGTTGGGTGGTGGGACGATGTGGACATGTTTCCCATCAATTGCCCCTCCGCAGTTAGGAAAGTCCCACCGCTGGGCAAAGTGGGAGGACACAGTCTGCCATTCCTGTGGCGTTGAAGGAAACTGTTGAGGAAAAAACAATAAACATTACTATTTTTTCACAGAAACATGGCAAGCAGATTAGACACAAACATTATGGGGCAACCTCCAGATAGCATTTATTAAGGGGAATTTAACAACACCAAAGTATAAGGTACACCTATCATATTCCCCCTCCCCCCCTCTCATGGGCCATTTCTAACATTATAGGGGGGGGGACTCTTGGACAGGTAACCCTCTTCACTTCATTGAGAGATGAATGCCTAAATAATGGGTATTACTTGGAACAGCCCCTCCTTAGTTACACTATTGGCAGACCACTGGACAGGTAAGAAGTGTCTGAATACAAAGATATAAATACACATTGTACACATTTGAGCACATTTGGTCATTCTGATATTACCTATCAAGATAATAATAGGATACAAAAACTTTAAACAGTACCATTGGAAAGTATACAGGCAGGCCCTTGCACTACATGCTTTGGGGAATTCATCCATAAATCTGACCAGTAAAGAGATGGGCATAGTGTGTATGGGATTGGCAAAGTCAGCAGATAGATGATTGAGGATAGAGAATTGGGATCAGCTGACTTAGCAGTTGGGGGAGGGAGGGTTACAAAAAATTTGGGGACACCACAAAAAAAAGCCTCTGGCACTCTGCCTGAATTTAAAGCAAAAATAACATTACCAAACATTTTAGGGGGTGTTTGGGGTAAAGCACTACTATGGAGCAGATAAAATACATTGTTAAGTGACTACATGAGGTGAATATAGGGCAGGAGACACCATGCTGGAGAGGTTATTGAAGGGCAAATATGTATGAAGGACCTAAAATAATAATTACATAAAAATCCAGCATGCATGAGAACAAAGGGGACATTCACAGCATATTACAAGCATGGTAATTAGGGAATGGGGAAAGAAATACAATATATTAGCAAACATTCAATACAATAAAATGTGATATTAAAGGATAAAAATCTTACCTTCATATATTCCTTCTGAAGGACCTGGATGATGGCAGAACAGGTCTCTGGGATAATGATCCCCAGAGCCTGGGGGGAGATGCCTGTTGAGAACTTCAAGTCCTGCAGACTTCTCCCTGTGGCCAAATACCGCAAGGTAGCGACCAACCTCTGCTCCGGAGTGATGGCTTGCCTCATGCAGGTATCCTGCCTGCTGATATAGGGGGTCAGCGAAGCCAACAAACGGTGAAACACGGGGTCCGTCATCCGGAGAAAGTTCCTGAAATCATCACGATTATTCTCACGGATCTCACGGAGCAAAGGCATATGACAGAACTGGTCACGCTGAAGCAACCAATTCTTGGTCCATGAACTCCTCCCCACTCTGTTCATGGACTGGACTTGTGTCAAGGTCAGGTCCCCAACACCAAGCCCCCACACAGCACGAACTCTACGAGGAGTACGCATACGAAACATGGCTAGAAAACGGTCGGCTGCTCAGAACGAAGTAACAGAACGCACTGAAGAACAGCAAGGCCTGTGAAGAGCGACCTGAAAAACAGCAACGAGCAGGCAAGATCACACAGAAAACTCTGATACGAACTGACTGCACGCACTGAAGAGCAGATACAAACCCACAAGCACAAACTGAATGGCAGAAAACGGTCTGAAAGCCACGAGTCTGAAAAAGCGTGAATCGTCTCTCACCAAACTTTTACTAACACGAGATTAGCAAAAGGAGCCCAAAGGGTGCCGCGCTTGGTTCTGAACCGCCCTTTTCCAGTCTCGTCGTACGTGGTGTACGTGACCCCGTGGTTGTCGATCGGAAATTCCAATAACTTTGTGCGACCGTGTGTAGGCAAAACAAGTTTGAGCCAACATCCGTCGGAAAAAATCCTAGGATTTTGTTGTTGGAATGTCCGAACAAAGTCCGACCGTGTGTACGGGGCATTACACTTATCTGTGGGTTGATGTCCTGTTCCTCTCCAGAGTGTCTCCGTCCCTTGTGTATCTGGTGGCGGGATGGCAGGATCCCGACCTCCACACCCCCGTACCGAGCCGGCGATCACCGATCCCTCCGTCAGCCTCGAGCGCGGGGGGGAAGCGCCGTGTAATCCAGTGCTCGCTTCACCTGGCTGTGTTCAGCGGGACGCTCTCCTCGTTCGCTCCACAGACGCCGCACATTTACCACGAGTGCTCGAGGGGTGGGGGGGTGGTAACGCTAGACCAGGGGGGGGTCGGAGCCCGCAAAGAGCCCCGGAGGCAGGCAGTTCACTTCCAGTCTGCTGCCGCAGCTATACTCTCGGGGGAGAGAAGCCCGGCATCCCAGGACCAGCGACGGGATCAGCTAGACGCCCACAGCGAACAACGAATGCCGCGGAACACCCTTTAAAAATCTATGGGAGAAATCAAAAGTGCTATTTTTAAAGGCTTATATTCATGGTATTGTCATAAAGTGTTTGGGGACCTGGGTCCTGCCCCAGGGGACATGGATCAATGCAAAAAAAAGTTTTAAAAACGGCCGTTTTTTTGGGTGCAGTGATTTTAATAATGCTTGAAGTGAAACAATAAAAGTGTAATATCCCTTTAAATTTCATACCTGGGGGGTGTCTATAGTATGCCTGTAAAGGGGCGCATGTTTCCCGTCTTTAGAACAGTCTGACAGCAAAATGACATTTCAAAGGAAAAAAATTAATTTAGAACTACACGCGGCTATTAATGAATTGCCGGTCCGACAATACACATAAAAGTTCATTGATAAAAACGGCATGGGAATTCCCCACAGGGGAACCCCGAACCAGAATTTAAAAAAAAATGACGTGGGGGTCCCCCTAAATTCCATACCAGGCTCTTCAGGTCTGGTATGGATATTAAGGGGAACCCCGGCCAAAATAAAAAAAAATGGCGTGGGGTCCCCCTCAAAATCTATACCAGACCCTTCAGGTCTGTTATGGATTTTAAGGGGAACCCCGCGCCAATTTTTTTTAAAAAAATGGCATGGGGTCCCCCCAAAGATCCATACCAGACCCTTATCTGAGCAGGCAACCTGGCAGGCCGCAGGAAAAGAGGGGGGGACGAGAGCGGCCCCCCCTCCTGAACCGTACCAAGCCACATGCCCTCAACATTTGGAGGGTGCTTTGGGGTAGCCCCCCAAAACACCTTGTCCCCATGTTGATGGGGACAAGGGCCTCATCCCCACAACCAGTGGTTGTGGGGGTCTGCGGGCGGGGGGCTTATCGGAATTTGGAAGCCCCCTTTAACAAGGTGACCCCCAGATCCCGGCTCTCCCCCCTGTGTGAAATGGTAAGGGGGTACAAAAGTACCCTTACCATTTCACAAAAAAACTGTCAAAAATGTTAAAAATGACAAGAGACAGTTTTTGACAATTCCTTTATTTAAATGCTTCTTCTTTCTTCTATCTTCTTTCTTCTATCTTCTATCTTCCTTCCGTTTCTTCCTCCATCTTCTTCTTCTTCTAATTCCTCTGGTTCTTCTGGTTCTTCCTCTGGTGTTCTCGTCCGGCATCTTTCTCCGCGGCGTCTTCTTATCTTCTTCTTCTCAGGCAGCTCCGCATCCATGATGGAGGGAGGCTCCCACTGTGTGACGCTTCTCCTCTTCTGACGGTTCTTAAATAATGGGGGGGGGGCACCCGGTGACCCCGCCCCCTCTGACGCACGAGGGGGCGGGTCACCTGTTATGTAGCCCCGCCCCCTTCTGACATCACAGGGAATGCCACAGGGAAGTCCCCGTCAAGTCCCCATGCGTCGGGGGGCGGGGTCACCGGGTGGCTCCGCCCTCCCGTTATTTAAGAACCGTCAGAAGAAGAGAAGTGTCACACAGCGGGAGCCTCCCTCCATGCCATCATGGATGCGGAGTGGCCCGAGGAGAAGAAGATAAGAAGACACCGTGGAGGAAGATGCCGGACGAAAACACCGGAGGAAGAACCAGAAGAACCAGAAGAAGAAGAAGATGGAGGAAGAAACCGAAGGAAGATAGAAGATAGAAGAAAGAAGATAGAAGAAAGAAGAAGCATTTAAATAAAGGAATTTTCAAAAACTGTTTCTTGTCATTTTTAACATTTTTGACAGTTTTTTTGGGAAATGGTAGGGGTACTTTTGTACCCCCTTACCATTTCACACAGGGGGGAGGGCCGGGATCTGGGGGTCACCTTGTTAAAGTGGGCTTCCATATTCCGATAAGCCCCCCACCCGCAGACCCCCACAACCACCAGGCACGGGTTGTGGGAATGAGGCCCTTGTCCCCATCAACATGGGGACAAGGTGTTTTGGGGGCTACCCCAAAGCACCCTCCCAATGTTGAGGGCATGTGGCCTGGTACGGTTCAGGAGGGGGGCCGCTCTCTCGTCCCCCCCTCTTTTCCTGCGGCCTGCCAGGTTGCGTGCTCGGATAAAGGTCTGGTATGGATTGTTGGGCGGACCCCATTCTGTTTTTTTTTTAAATTTTGGTGCGGTGTTCCCCTTAAAATCCATACCAGACCTGAAGGGCCTGGTATGGAATTTAGGGGGACCCCCCACGTCATTTTTTTTTAAAATTTTGGTTCGGGGTTCCCCTGTGGGGAATTCCCATGCCGTTTTTATCAATGAACTTTTATGTGTATTGTCGGACCGGCAATTCATTAATAGCCGTGAGTAGTTTTAAATGACTTTTTTTCCTTTGAAATGTCATTTTGCTGTCAGACTGTTCTAAACACGGGAAACATGCGGCCCTTTACAGGCCTACTATAGACATCCCCCCAGGTACGAAATTTAAAGGGATATTACACTTTTATTGTTTGACTTTAAGCATTATTAAAATCACTGCTCCCGAAAAACGGCCGTTTTTAAAACTTTTTTTCATTGATCCATGTCCCCTGGGGTAGGACCCGGGTCCCCAAACACTTTTTATGACAATAACTTGCATATAATCCTTTAAAATTAGCACGGTGTTCGCGTGTTCGAACACATTTTTTGCCTGTTCGCAAATTCTGGTGCAGGGGGGTGTTTGGCTCATCCCTACTGTAGACACAGAGGCTGCTTGCCCTCTTTTAGTGGCCTGTGAGCGTCTGCCTCTCCTTGGTGGCCTTCTGGATGAGATGTTTTTTTTTTAACACCGCACTACACTGTATTATATACTGCGTAACACCGCCTGAAGTGTTTTAGAAACAGTACACCACCAAATGCACTGTATATATAGGCTACACTGAATGCAGAGTATACATATACATATATATCTATCTATATATATATATATATATATATATATATATATAAATATATATATATATAGATCTATATATATATATCTATATATATATATAGATATATAGATATATATATCTATAAATCTATATATATATATATATATATATATATATATATATATATATATATATATATATATATATAGATTCTATATACAGTTGCAATAAAAAGTATGTGAACCCTTTTGGAATCATATGGATTTCTGCACAAATTGGTCATAAAATGTGATCTGATCTTCATCTAAGTCACAACAATAGACAATCACAGTATGCTTAAACTAATAACACACAAAGAATTAAATGTTACCATGTTTTTATTGCAAACATTCACAGTGCAGGTGGAAAAAGTATGTGAACCCCTACACTAATGAGATCTCCAAGAGCTAATTGGAGTGAGGTGTCAGCCAACTGGAGTCCAATCAATGAGATGAGATTGGAGGTGTTGGTTACAGCTGCCCTGCCCTATAAAAAACACACACCAGTTCTGAGTTTGCTTTTCACAAGAAGCATTGCCTGATGTGAATGATGCCTTGCACAAAAGAGCTCTCAGAAGACCTACGATTAAGAATTGTTGACTTGCATAAAGCTGGAAAGGGTTATAAAAGTATTTCCAAAAGCCTTGCTGTTCATCAGTCCATGGTAAGACAAACTGTCTATAAATGGAGAAAGTTCAGCACTGCTGCTACTCTCCCTAGGAGTGGGTGTCCTGTAAAGATAACTGCAAGAGCACAGTAAAGACTACTCAATGAGGTGAAGAAGAATCCTAGAGTGTAAGCTAAAGACTTACAAAAGTCTCTGGCATATGCTAACATCCCTGTTAGCGAATCTTTGATACATAAAACACTAAACAAGAATGGATTTCATGGGAGGATACCACAGAGGAAGCCACTGCTGTCCAAAAAAAACATTGCTGCACGTTTACAGTTTGCACAAGAGCACCTGGATGTTCCACAGCAGTACTGGCAAAATATTCTGTGGACAGATGAAACCAAAGTTGAGTTGTTTCGAAGAAACACACAATACTATGTGTGGAGAAAAAGAGGCACAGCACACCAACATCAAAACCTCATCCCAACTGTGAAGTATGGTGGTGGGGGCATCGTGGTTTGGGGCTGCTTTGCTGTGTCATCAAAGGAAAAATGAATTCCCAAGTTTATCAAGACATTTTGCAGGAGAACTTAAGGCCATCTGTCCACCAGCTGAAGCTCAACAGAAGATGGGTGTTGCAACAGGACAACCATCCAAAGCATAGAAGTAAATCAACAACAGAATGGCTTAAACAGAAGAAAATACGCCTTCTGGAGTGGCCCAGTCAGAGTCCTGACCTCAACCCAATTGAGATGCTGTGGCATGACCTTAAGAAAGCGATTCACACCAGACATCCCATGAATATTGCTGAACTGAAACAGTTCTGTAAAGAGGAATGGTCAAGAATTACTCCTGACTGTTGTGCACGTCTGATCTGCAACTACAGGAAACGTTTGGTTGAAGTTATTGCTGCCAAAGGAGGTTCAACCAGTTATTAAATCCAAGGGTTCACATACTTTTTCCACCTTCACTGTGAATGTTTACATGGTGTGTTCAATAAAAACATGGTAACATTTAATTCTTTGTGTGTTATTAGTTTAAGCAGACTGTGATTGTCTATTGTTGTGACTTCAGATCACATTTTATGACCAATTTGTGCAGAAATCCATATCATTCCAAAAGGGTTCACATACTTTTTAGTGCAACTGTATATACAGTATTAATACATCGCCTGAAGTGTATTAGAAACTGTACACACTGTATTAGATACTGTGCACACTGCCTGTACTGTATTAGAAACTGTACAAGGGCTGCACTGTATTATATACTGTGTACAACTCCAGAAGTGTATTAGAAACTATATACCACTGAATGCACTGTATATATAGGCTATACTGAATGCATATATTTATATATATATATATATATATACATACTAGACTATATATATATATATATATATATATATATATATAGATACACCGCCTGAAGTGTATTATATACTGTACACCGACCAATTGCACTGTATATACACGCTACACTGAATGCAGAGTATATATAAAAAGGCCAGTATGGTGACCTGAATTTATGGTAGTAGCCCGGAGGGTATTTAAGCACAGCCGACATCATTCGGCACAGGCGTAGTACATTCGTAAGTTCCTTCTGCCAAACATACGATTCATTTGTAAATCCAAGTCTCCGAGCCCCTGTTGGTCATTGTCCGATATCACTCGACATAGGCTTCATTAGTTATAAGATTCACTGTCCATGGGGTTGCCATCTCATCCATTTGGAGATGAGCATGTATTGTTTGTACGTGTTCTGTTGCTGATTGAGGTGGTAATTAGACCCACCTGGTGCCTTGTCTGCACTTTGATTAGCCTGGGGAGCTGGGTGATTGGTATGTGTTCTGTTTTAGAGTAAGGGGTGGCATACACTCTACAACCGATTCCTATCAGATTCACTTAATACTCCTTACTACCGATTTGTATTGGATTAATTTCATACATTTTGCAACCTATTTGTATCAGAGTAATTTATCTTTACAACCATTTCATATCAGATACATTGCATACTTTCTACCATTGCCATTCTTTTTATCCCCCATGCCGTGTGTTTTAGTTCGCGGTTCTTCTCTCATTTATTTACCTAACTAAAGTTATTTTCTGTGCATAATGCACGGCGCCACACCACACTCTTCGGATGTGTTGCACACCCATTCTAGTCCAATGCGAACCCAGTCGCATGGTCACTGTCACAGGTAGGATTCGTGTTTTGTCATGTCAAAATTCGTGGCCACTTACGGTGTCGCTCGCACTATGTGTTCGGTTCCCGCAGTGGAACTTACGAAACATTTGTATGCACTTCTCACGTTATATTTTCTATACTAAACCTTGTTGTTTTGCCTCGTGCATGGCATCATGCCACACCTTCCCGATATGTTGCACTCCCGCCACAGTCCGCTGCAAACTCACTCGCATGGCCCATTGTTGCAAGTAAGATTTGTTATCACATTCTTTATGTCCTATCAATTCGTTACATACAAAGCCATACACAATTTAGCCCCCAGCAACATCACTAGCCTTGTCTCTAAATACCAACCTACTCATTCACTTCCTTCCTCAAGACCTTCTGCTCTCTAGCTCCCTCGTCACCTCCTCCCATGCTCGCCTCCAGGACTTTTCCAAAGCCTCTCCAATCCTATGGAATGCCCTACCCCAATCTGTCCGCGTATCTCCTACTCTGTTAGCTTTTAGACGATCCCTAAAAACCCTTCACTTCAGAGAAGCCTACCCTACCCACACCTAACAACTGTTTTTTAATTTTCTCCATGAGCTCACCCCCCACAGTTATTACCTCTTGTTTCCACTTGACCCTCTCTTCTAGATTGTAAGCTCTAACGAGCAGGGCCCCCTGATCCCTCCTGTATTGATTTGTATTGTAAGTGTACTGTCTGCCCTCATGTTGTAAAGCGCTGCACAAACTGTTGGCGCTATATAAATCCTGTATAATAATAATAATAATGTGTTGTCTTCCATATCGTTCCTTGGTTCCCCCTACAGAACCTACAAGTCAAACGGACGTTGCCCTTATCCCTTATACTGCTAGCTTAATTATCATTTTTTTCCCACAAATAGAGCTTTCTTTTGGTGGTATTTAATCACAGCTGGGGTTTTTATTTTTTGCTAAACAAACAAAAAAAGATGGAAATTTTTGAAAAAAAAAAAAATCATGTTTAATAGTTTGTTATAAAATTTTGTAAACAGGTAATTTTTCTCCTTCATTGATATGCGCTGATGAGGCGGCACTGGTTGGCACTGATAGGCTGCACTGATGGGCACAGATAGGCACATATAAGGCGGCACTGATAGGCACAGTTAAGGTGGCACTGATAGGCACAGTTAAGGCGGCACTGATGGGGACAGATAAGGCGGTACTGATGGGCACAGATAAGGCGGCACTGATGGCCACGGATGGGCGGCAGGGATGGGTGGCACGGATGGTTGGCACAGATGGTTGGCACAGATGGGTGGCACTGATGGGTGGCACTGATGGGTGGCACGGATGGGTGGCACGGATAGGTACCACTGATGGGGGGGCACTCATGGGCGGCACTGATGGGTGGCACTGATGGGTGGCACTGATGGGCAGTGATGGGCGGCACTGATGGGCACTTATGGGCACTGGTAGGTGACACTGATGGGCACAGATAGGTTGCACTGATGTGGGTGCTGATGGGTTGCACTGATGTGGGTGCTGATGGGTGGCACTGATGTGGGTGCTGATGGGTGGCACTGTGGGCACTGATGGGTGGCACTGTGGGCACTGATGGGTGGCGCTGATTGATGGCACTGTGGGCACTGATGGGTGACGCTGGTGGGCACTGGTAGGCAGCACTGCTGCCTATTGCCTTGTGTTAGATGATCGCCGTGATCGGGACTGATGTCCCGATCACGGCCGCTGGTGATCGGGTTTTTTTTTCCTCCTCGCGCTGTCAGCGCGAGGAGGAAAAATAGCCGATTACCGGCTCTGTTTACATCACATGATCAGCTGTCATTGGCTGACAGCTGATCATGTGGTAAGGGGTCGGGACCAACCCCTTACTCTGATCTGTGATCAGGCGAGTCTCATAGACTCGCTGATCACCGAGCGCGCCGCGCGCGCCCTGCAGGGGGCGCGCAGGCCGCTCGTGCACGGGACGACGTCAATGGACGTTGTCCCGGCAATTTAGATCCGCGCTGTTGCCGGATCTAAAGCGGTTAAAAAATAATAATATATAATAAACCTTTACCACCACGCAACCTAAGCCCAGCAACCTGACACCTGTTGAGACCCTTGTAACCATGCAAAATCGTCTCAGCACCCCGACACTCTTGTTGAGACCCTTGCAAAACACAACATCGTCTCAGCAACCTCTTACTTGTCAAAAAAAAAAACCCTTTGCCACCACGCAGACTCGGCCGAGCAACCTGACACCTGTTGAGACCCTTGCAACCACGCAAAATCATCTCAGCAGCCTGACACCCTTGTTGAGTCCCTTGCAAACTCAATACCTTTTTAGCAGCCTCACACTCATCGAGACCCTTGCAACCACGTAATATCATCTCAAGACAAACCTCATATTCATCGAGACCCTTGCGACTTCGCAATATCGTCTCAGCAGCCTGACACTCATAGAGACGCTTGCAACGAGGCAATACTGTCTCAAGCAGCCCCCCACTCATCAAGGCATTTGTGATCACGCAGTCTCGCCCCAGCAACCTGTCATTCATTGAGACCCTTGCAGCCAGACAAATTGTCTTAGCAGCCTGACACTCTTGTTGAGACCCTTGCAAACGCAATATCATCTCAGCAGCCTCACACTCATCGAGACTTTTGCAAATGCAATATCGTCTCTGCAATCCCGACACCCATTGAGACCCTTGCAGTCATGCAATATTGTCTCAGCAGCCTAACACTCATTTGAGACCCTTTCAAAACGCAATATCATCTCAGCAACCTCACACTCGTCTAGACCTTTGCGACCACGCAATCTTGTTTCAGCAACCTGACACCCGTTTAGACCCTTTGCAGCCATACAAAATCGTCTCAGCAACCCCTCACTCATTGAGACCCTTGCAACCACGCAATATCCTCATAAAAAAAATAATTAACAAAAAAAAACTCATACTCATCGAGACCGTCTCAGCAACCTGACTGTGACCCTTGCAACCACGCAATATTGTGTCAAAACAAACCTTATATTCAACGAGACCCTTGCAACCACGCAATATCGTCTCAACAAACCAAAATGAGACCCTTGCAACCACGCAATATCGTCTCAAAACAAACCTCATACTCATTAAGACCCTTGCAACAACGCAATATCATCTCAGCAAACCAGACTGAGACCCTTGGAACCATGCAATGTCATCTAAAAAAAAAAACCCCTCATACTCATGGAGACCCCTGCAACCACGCAATATCGTCCCAGCAACCTGACACTCATTGAGACCCTTGCAACCACGCAATTTTATCTCAACAACCTGACACTCACTGAGACCCTTGCAACCATGCAATATTATCTCCAGTTGTTTAAAACACTTCACGGTATGCACCTAAGTGCAAACCCGCATACAAACTAGCTTGCAAACACACCTCAGTGGCACACAATCAGCCACACAAACACGCAGTGGCACCCAGTTGGCCATTCATCTCCAGTGGCATGCGGGCCACTCATCTTATCTCTGTCTTTCTCCCTGAGATTAGTTCAGGTTTCCATCCGGCACCAGGTTGGACTTTATCTCCCCAGGTTAAAAAAATAAATAAATAAAAAATAAATAAATAAAAAACAGGAGAGGAAGAACGTACAGTTCACATCTTCACCAGGGTCAGTCGCATGACAGGAATGGGCCAGTTCGTTTCAGATAAAAGTCACACTGGGCCCACTGTCAGACGATTATCCACCACCTCAATGATTTCCTGCTCTTTGAACAACCAGGCGCACTACTGGCAGATCTAGACAGGTTGAGAATAGTGTTCAGCAACCTCAATGGGCCCATAGCCAAGCATAAAGTGGAAGACCCGGCACAATCTATCACCTTCCTAGGTGTCTCTCTGGACATGCGTACTATACCAACTAGCCTGCCTCCCAACAACCTAGCCTATACCAGGACAGTTAGCCACGGCTGACATCATCAATAAAGGTAGATCCAAGTCACTCCCCATCATGTCCTTCCTGCGCAGGCTCGCCCAACTGTCACTCCGTCACCAGTTTAAAATCTTCTGTAGACATATTCCAGGCAAATGCAAATCACATCTGATGTGCTGTCCCATTTCAACCTTACTTTGTTTTTCCAGCAGGAGCCTGGAGCCGACCCAACAACTACTCCTGTCTCACCCTGGTCGTTGCTGTTGATAGACCGAAGACGCATCTCGCCAATGCAGCCCAGCTCATTAACCACTCCTTGGCACACAACACACTGAAGGCCTATCGCACTGCTTGGAACACTTACCGCAAGTTTTTGGTCTCTTGCTCCAGAGCAGTGATAGGCAACGTTAAACACGTCCTAGCCTTTATATCGTATTGCTATACCTAGCCGGAGTCTAGCATTTCATGTCTTTACAGGACCCCAGTAAACCGTCAGTATTCTTGGCCCATGCAGTCAAGTCCCCCCTATGGGGCATGCTGAAGCACCAACCTGTAGTCAGTAGCAAACGCCTACCTATCAAGAGTGCCCTCTTCAGGGACATGTCTGAAATCCTTACTTGTTTTCCATTTGGGGCTTTGCCCAGCCAAGTCATCCAAGCGGCCATCTACGGTTTCCTATGACCTAGTGAATTTACTGTCAGCGGCTCCGGCAGTCAGACACTGGTCCGACGCCCCCTGACTCGCTTTCCGAACGATTACACCCTTCATCTCACAGTCTGCAAAACACAACAAACCGGCCCCGGGGTTGACATCAACCTGTTTTAGACCAACAACGCCTGGTGCCCAGTGATGGTGATCGACCGACTACTGTCCCATCTTCCCAGCCAATCTGATGGAAGCTTGTTGCTACACTTTCTAACCAGCCCCCTGAGTGGCAGCCAGTTTATTGCGCATGTCAGGATCCTCCTAAGCAACTTGGGCTTCAATCCCAGTCAGTTCTCTGAACATTCCTTCCGGATTGGAGTAGCCTCAGCTGCCTCCCAGCATGGAGTACCAGACCACGTAATCAAGAAAATGAGGGCGATGGAAGTCAGCTTGTTTTGCCACATACAACCCAAATCCTCAGGAAGAAATGGCACAAGCCTTCACCAAGCTGACTCAATAACCACAAGAATCAATAAAGAGTTATTCCCCTGAGTCTTTTGCCCCCTTTTCTTGGCACACCGACCAGACCACCAAGGCACACTTCAGGTCTATTTATGTTGTAAGTCTTGTGTTTATGTGATCCACATCTCTTTTAAGCAGGGTATTTAAGCAGCCCACTCGCCCATGCTCTTTGTCGGTTCCAGTGCGCGATACCCTCCCGCCCTTCCCTTTTTCAGGGCACTTCTCAGCACAACCTTCTTTATAAACTACCCATTACTTACCTTGGGTATGCCTCCTTTTCTTGGCATACCGACCAGACCACCAAGGCACACTTCAGGTCTATTTTTGTTGTAAGTCTTGCCGTGTGTTTATGTGATCCCCATCTCTCTTGGTCATAGCCATAACGACCATAAATATATATACTAGCCTGTATATATATATATATATATTGATAAACTGCCTACACTGACTGAACATAGAGTATACACTGAATATATGGTATATGGTCTATGCTAAATGCAGGATATATATATATATATACCCTGCATTTAGCATAGACCATATATTCAGTGTATACTATATATATAATCTAACTTAAGCTATCTCTCCGCCCATGCCACCAACACTACACGCGGCCACTATGTAAGCAGCCTTATATTGTGTGGGGCATGGACTTAGTCCCCCTTAGCCATGATTGGTCAAAGGCACCATGCCTTTGGCCAATCATGGCTCTTACAGCAGAGCGTGCTGTGATTGGCCAAAGCATGCAGGTCAGATGCATGCTTTTCCAAATCATCATACAGCAATGCACTGTGAGATCATAATGAATTATTGGGCGTTCCGCAGTGCTCAAATTTCCCGCAAACGCCCTATAATGTTCTCTGTTCGACGAACGGGCGAACACCCAATGTTCAAGTCAAACTTACATTCGACTCGAACATTGAGCTCATCCCTATTATCCGGCATTGATATTCCCAGAACTTTTCGGGCCTGGTCTAAGGCTGGTATTTCATGTCTATATAACATAACTTCAGCAACATCAATCTGTCCTTTCCCAGAATTATGTGAATCCTTTGGCTCCTCCAATCTGAAATATTTTGTTACCTCCAAATGAAAAATTTTTATACCCATTTTTTAACACAAATGGTACCATAAACAATCTCCCTAAATTTGAACAAATATGTTTGGAAAAACCGCATGCTAAAGGTTGCATTACAACAATTTACTCTCAATTGCTCATTAAATCAGATACAAATATGCCATCATATGTTGCTAAATGGGAAAAAGACCTTGATCGCACTATTGAACATAGCAGAGACCAAGAATAGAATGAATCATTCATTAATACAAGCAAAGATTGATGCTTTGTATACAGATAATTTAAGGAAGTTCGAAACTTTATGGAGACCTTGGATTACACATTGCCTACCTAATAACTTTGACTGTCAAGTACTCTGGTCATGATAACAGATGCTTTCTCATGTGGTTACAACACTACCTTAAATAAATGATTTTGCCTCAGGAAACTTGGTACCCCCCTTACCCTTATACCCTTACTTCTTCTTATTTTCTTCTTTTCTCTTTTCACTTTTTTTTTCCGGTTATCTTCTTAAATTCTTTTACACATAATATTCTTTTTTTTTTAATAAATGATTTTTATTAAGTTTTGCATGTTATACACAAAGTACAGTGTTACACCATTGTGTTGTACAGTATTACATTAAAGAAAGTATAGCTATTTTATTTAGACAATCTTAATCTCCAAGATATTATTAAGGCAATGGTCTCTTAAGGTGTATAAATATCCTTGTTATAGATATAACTGAATAACATGTTATCCATATGCGGATATAATATAACTGGAAGTTTAAGGTATAAAAAAATAATAACATAAAGGAAGGGAAGGTAGGAGGAAGGGAGTAAGGGAAGGAGGGGGGAAGAAGGAAGGAGGTTCATCTACGGTCCGATCTCATGTGAACATAGTGGAAGCAGCTAGGTTTTGAATGGTTCATTTAATATTTGCTAAAGTCAGTTACCTTTAAACCATGTTGTCCAAATTTTCCAATTTTTATCAAACTTTTCTTTCTGACCATTCTTAATGGCTATCAAAGATTCATATACATAGTGTGTCTGGGTGTTTGTGAGAACTTCGGATACATTTGGAGCTCTGTCTGCCTTCCAATGTTTGGCTATTAGTGTTCTAGCAGCTAGGGGAATATGTGTGATTACAGTTTTAAATTCAGGAGGGAAAGTTTCAATACCCTCGTTCAAAATTGCCAAGCTTGGTTTAGGGCGGGTCAGAATTCCTGTGATGCTAGAAATAGACCGGAAGACAGAGTTCCAAAAACTAGTTAGGTGCTTACAGGACCAGAACATATGTAATAGGTTACCTATGGAGCCACATTTTCTCCAACATAGCGGAGAGCCATTATTTCCAAATTTTGAAATCCTGTAAGGTGTAAGATACCAGCGTAGTGCAATTTTCTGGGAAAGTTCCCAGTGGTTGACACATTTTGAAGCTTTATAGAGTGATCTAAATGCACACTGCCACTGTGAGTTTGCAATGTGCACGTTTAGATCTGTTTCCCATTTCTGGAAAGGTTGAGATTTGATAAAATCTAGTTTGCCTTGGAAAATATTATAGAACAGGGAGATACCTTTTGGAGGAGTGGGTTTCGAGGTGAGATATTTCCACGCTTCTTTAGGTAGGTATATGTGATATGATTTAATAGAGCGCAGGAGATGAACTATTTGATTATGTTTATATTGATCCGCAGGGCATAGGTTATATTGGTCCCGCAGTGTAGTGAAGGGGATAAGGGAGTTATTAGAATATAAATCTGTGATAAGTTTAATACCTCTGTTGTGCCATTCTCCCATGTTAAGATTGGGGATGGCTTGAGAAATAATTGCTATGGGTATAGGGATTTCCTGAAGTTGGGGTGGCAGGGTTGGGGCTTTACATAGGTCTCTCCACGCTGATAATGATGCTTGGAGAGTGAGTGGGAGAGTGTGTAATGGGTGGGGTTTCCATACATCTAAAAGTAGGAAACATTGCAGGTTGTTAGAAGGGATTAGAGTTCTTTCAATTCCGCACCATAGGTTGTCAGATGTTGGGTCAAACCATTCTTTAAGTTGTGTAAGAACTGCTGCACGATAATAGTCCCTAATGTCTACCAGTCCCATACCTCCCGCCATTCTATGTTTGACCAGGAGGATTTTAGAGCATCTTGGTCTCTTGGGTTGCCAGATATATCTGGAAAGTAGAGTGTTTAAGGCTTTGATATGTGTGTTGTGTATTGGGACAGCTAATGTTCGGAATATGTACAGTATTTGGGGTAAGATTAGCATTTTGAATGAGGCAAGACGGCCCGACCAAGTTAGTTCTATTTTGGCTAGTCTATTTGTTTCTTTGGTGAGTTTAGTGATTAAAGAGGAGTAGTTGGTTTCTGCTAGGTCATTTGGGTTTTTGGTCAATGTAAGACCTAGGTAGGTGATGCTCGTCTTGCTCCATGTATAGGGGAAGGATGTCTGAAGTTTGGATTTTAAGGAGGGGGTTATTCCTAAATCTAGTATAATTGATTTTGTAAAATTGACTTTATAATAGGAGATGTTGCTAAACTCATTTAGGGTACTGTGTGCATGACTTAATGATATTTTAGGTTGAGAGAGGAATAAGATGATGTCGTCTGCAAATAAATTTATGTTATGTGATTTTCCTTGTATGGAGAAACCTGAGATTTCCGGATGTGTTCTGATTCTTTCTGCAAGGGGTTCAATAAGTAGGTTGAAAATTGAGGGGGAGAGTGGGCAGCCCTGCCTAGTCCCATTTGATATGTTGAAGGTATCAGATAGTAAATTAGAAGTGAAAACGTGTGCACAGGGGGAAGAATACAATGCCCGTACAGCAGATAGGATGGGGCCAGAGAACCCGTATTTTTGCAGGGTTTGGTTCATGTAACCCCAATGTATCCTGTCGAACGCCTTCTCCGCGTCCAAAGAGAGGAGCAGAGAAGGCGTCCGACATGACCTGGCATGCTGTATTATGTCGATGACCCTTCTGGTGGCATCGGCTGGTTGTCTTCCCGCCGTGAAGCCAGATTGGTCGAGTTTTATAAGAAGTGGGAGGATGGGAAGTAGTCTGTGGGCCAATATTTTTGCATAAAGCTTAACATCGGTGTTGAGTAATGATATTGGCCTGAAGTTGGCCGGAGAAGTAGGCTCTTTACCAGGTTTTGGGATAGTTACCACATATGCTTTAAGCATTTCTGGGGGAAACGAGGCAGAGGACACTGCAGCAGAGTACACTGTCTGTAGGGTCGGGGCTAGTATGGATTGGAGTGCCTTATAATACCCATTTGGGAGGCCATCTGGGCCTGGAGATTTACCCAGGGGAAGTGAGAGTATCCCTTTTTGGATCTCAGACTCCGTTATGGGGGCATTGAGGGCCTCAAGTTGTGTTTGAGATAGAAAAGGAAGATTGAGTTGCGACAGAAAAGCCTGAATTTTCTCCTCTGTTGGCTGTGGAGTGTCAGGGTCTGTTTTCAGATTGTATAGTGTTGAGTAGTATTCAGCAAATGAGTTTGCTATTTCTTTAGGATTGTAAATGTTGTGTTTAGTGATAGGGTGTATCAAGAAAGGGATTTTAGATTTGGTTCTAGCTATCTTGAGCCTCTGGGCTAAGAATTTGCCTGCACGATTACCCGATGAGTAGTGAGACATTTTAAGGTATTGTATGTGTTTGTCATATCTTTCGATCAATAGGAGTCTGAGATCCAAACGAAGTTGGGATAGTTTTTGAGCATTATGAGAGTTGGGGTTTTGTTTATTTGATGTCTCCAGGTCTTTGATATCATTGATTAGTGAATTTAGCTTTTGCGTCCTCTGCCTTTTCTCCCTTGCACTTATCTGAAGCATCAACCCTCTAACAAACGCTTTATGGGCGCACCACAGTACTGCCGGATCAGACACCCAACCAGTATTGGCGTCAAAAAATTCAGTTAGATTTTTACTTAAATTACTAACATGCTGTGGCATTTGAAGAATACGTGTGTTGGCTCTCCAAATATATGCCGGACTTGGAGTGTGCCCCTCCACCACCGTGATCGATACAGGAGCATGGTCAGACCATGTTATGGACACTGCCTGCAGTAACATTTTATCTACCATAATCAAATCTATTCTGGAATATGAATTATGTCTAGCAGAATGAAAGGTGTAGTCCTTCTCATTTGCATGTTGGCAGCACCATACATCGAATATATTTTCTGAGTGTAACAGAGGCTGAAGTGAGGGAGGAGGACGCTTGGCCTTGGAGGTAGTATCCAAAGAGTGGTCAGGTGATATGTTGTGGTCTCCACAAACAACCAGAGATCCCTTTTGGACAGTAGAGACTTTACGGTAGAGTCTTCTAAGGAAACGGAGTTGGTGAGAGTTAGGAGCATATAGATTGGCGATGGTAAAGGGTTTGTTATTAAGTTCTCCTATGAGTATTAGGTATCTTCCAGCTGGGTCTACATGTGTTTCCAAAAGATGAAAGGCCACAGAGTCCCTAATAGCGATAAGGACCCCTTTTTGTTCCGAAGGAGCTGAAGCAAGGAACACATGAAGAAAATGCTGGTGTTGAAAATGTGGGGTATTACCAGTGGCAAAGTGTGTCTCTTGGAGGCATAAGACATCTGCTTGGAGTTTTATTGCTTCTTTCCATACAGAAGCTCTCTTGGCCGGGTGGTTGAGGCCGTTTACATTAAATGAAACTATTTTAAGCGCCATTTAAGGTAATGTGAGGAGTGATGCGTGTGGTACCTTGGTTTCAGTGGAGTAGTCCATCTTGTTTTGATGAGTCGACGGTTGTTGAGTTGATTTGTGCTTCTTGGATCCACATTGATGAGGATGTCCACTTGGAGTTCAGACCAGTAGAGGGAGAGAGAGGTCAAAGTAGGGGAAAAAATAAAAGATAATTGTAAAAAAAACAAGTATTGCAGAATAACTTTGAAGTTGAACTTGCGTCTGAGGGCAAAACAAATGCCCATATCTCAGGAGGGGGGAAACTTTGGTACATGCTCCAGGCTTTATCAGGAACCTTGATGCGATAAAGTAGGATTAGGTTTTGTATTTGGGTGCTTTTGAGTTGTTTCGTTTGGTGCTGCTCTTTCTGGACACTGTTTGCCATTCGTACTGAGTGTCGAGTTTTGCGGGGGGTGAAGGGCCCGCTGAGGGGTGGTCAGGTAGTATATCTAGTGATCAGAGCAATTTGAGTCCCTCCTCCACATCTGTAATTACCGTGGTGTTACCATCATGGGTAACTGTTATTTTCACGGGGTATCCCCACCGATATGCTATATCGTGGTTGCGGAGAGCTTTGGTCACCAACAATAAGGCTTTTCGCTTTTGCATGATAAATTGTGAAAGGTCTGCGAATAGTTGGAGATGTGCAAATCTTTCTGGGGGTTGTTAGTTTTTACGGAACGCAGACATGAGTTGTTCCTTGGTCTGGTAAAAGTGTACTCGCATCAGCACATCCCTGGGTATGTTGTCTGGGAGGTGTGCCGATTTTGGGAGTCTGTGAATGTGATCGATGTAGATTTCATTATCTGGAATGTTAGGTAAGAAGGTTTGGATTAAGTCCTGTGCATATTTCTGGAGTTGTGGGGGAAGAACATTTTCAGGGACCCCTCTAATCTTAATGTTGTTCCTTCTTGACCTGTCTTCGAGGTCGGCGACCTTTGACCTAAGCCATGTGATCTCATCAGACTGGTCGTTATGGGCGTCAATCAGAGTGTTGTGGGATGCTGCAAAATCCCCCATTTTATCCTCTATGTGATTAACTCTTCCCCCTAGAGCTCCTAGTTCAGATTTAAAATTGTGTACACACTGCATCATGTCTGTGTGCATAGAGCTGCGTAGGGAGACAAGCATATCTTTTAAGGTGGTGTCAGATACAGGCTTACCCGTTGTTGGGAATGCTGTGAATGGGTCCACCAGCTCCCTTGTGTCCTCCATGGCATCCGGAGTCATGCTGCCTTGCTGAGTGTCCTCTGCTAGCCGAGGTTTGGACTTTGCTGGGCTGCAGGACATGGGTGTGGAGGCACCTGGAGAGCTGTGCTTGGAGCCTGCATGTGAGCCCGGGCTGGATATCGCAGACCGCACGCTGCCTGTGGGTGAAGGAGAATCTCGCATGGCGCCGGCGCCATCTTGGAGAGGGTCGCGGTCTTTCAGCTGAAAGAAATCCGGTAATTTCTTCAGCTGAGCGTTGTCTTTTTTCATGCGGGTCATCTTGCGATATCTGCAGAGCTTTTAGGCTCGTTTTTAGAGTTGAGCAGGGTCGCTGTGTTGTCCCCAAAGCTTCGGTTCCTGGAGCTGGAGCAGAGCTGTGGAGTTAAGCGTCCATTCAGCTGTGCGGTAGCCACCACACATAATATTCTTCATTAACAGATGATTCTGATTATACACAGATATCATTAATATCATTCATATGAGAGATAGATAGATAGATAGATAGATAGATAGATAGATAGATAGATAGATAGATAGATAGATAGATAGATAGATAGATAGATAGATAGATAGATAGATAGATAGATAGATAGATAGATAGATAGATAGATAGATAGATAGATAGATAGATTTAATTCTAGGGTTTGCAAATATGACACTTTAAATATAATAGATTTATTAACATTACAAGTGATTGAAATAAATTTATATATAACAATTTAATATATTATTAATATAGTGAAAGAGTGCTTTAACACTTTAATTGAGATAGTTCACATTGACAACTGATCATTTCTTCAAAATGTCATATATTTATAGTAATGTATTACCTTGTATTTTCTGTAACTTAAGAAATCGTTTTGAAAATCTTACCTGACATATTATAGTTGTTATTTTATTTTGATCTTTCAAATAAAAAAACTTTGAACGAGAAAAGTGGAAGCCAGGAATGGCCCAGTAGCTTTTAATTGCCATCATGCTCTGTTTACACTAACTTTTTTTTTACAACTTTTTAAT
The DNA here is from genome assembly GCA_037952835.1 of Lithobates septentrionalis. Classification (NCBI taxonomy): domain Eukaryota; kingdom Metazoa; phylum Chordata; class Amphibia; order Anura; family Ranidae; genus Lithobates; species Lithobates septentrionalis. Next base: position 1,575,449 of record JBBDGP010000820.1, read on the forward strand.
TATTATACTTGCACAAGTAAATGTCATTTAAGAGAATATAGAGTTTTGTTCTCTCAGACTTTTTACTGTGTTAAGATTATTAGGGAATGGAGAATTGTTAATGAAATTCACAGACTCATCAAACTGCGTTAGAACATGATGTTGTGCATTACTAGTTCAATATTTCCCCTGTTAGCAACTAAGGCTTGGTCCAAATATGCTGGCTGTGGCACTATTGAATTAACACAGTAATAATCCAAAGTAAACAGTATGAGACATGTAAATCAAAATAAAACAACATGAAAACAAGGCACATTTTTACATGGATATTAAAACAGGTCTGCAAAGTGGCTCATATGGTAGCTCCTGGCTTTGATTGCAGCTAGAGAAATATCTGCATTGTTTTACCTGCTGCTTTATTTGCAATCTTCCTTACTTCTAATTAATCAAATCTCCTCTTACAGTGCAAAAACATACGCATACACTCATTGGCTTTTATCAAACCTGGCCCTTACAGTGTAGTCAGTATGGGGTTGCCACAGATTCTCACTAAATACATTACATATGCCTAATTGCTCACAAACACAAACAAAATTCATACTTTTCCTACTTATACAAACTCTATTATCATTCAAATGCAGCAATATACAATGCCTTGCAAAAGTGTTCACCCCCTTGGCTTTTTACCTATTTTGTTACATTACAGCCTTTAGTTCAATGTTTTTAATCTGAATTATATGTGATGGATCAGAACACAATAGTCTAAGTTGGTGAAGTAAAATTAGAAAAATATATAAATAAAACTATTTTTCAGAAAAAAAAACCTGATAATTGCCATGTGCGTATCTATTCACCCCCTTTTGTTATGAAGCTCATAAAAAGCTCTGGTGCAACCAATTACCTTCAGAAGTCACATAATTAGTGAAATGATGTCCACCTGTGTGAAATTTAAGTGTCACATGATCTGTCATTACATATACACACCTTTTTTGAAAGGCCCCAGAGGCTGCAACGCCTAAGCAAGAGGCACCACTAACCAAACCATGAAGACCAAGGAACTCTCCAAACAAGTAAGGGACAATGTTGTTGAGAAGAAAAAGTCAGGGTTAGGTTATAAAAAAAATATCCAAATCTTTGATGGTGTTAGGAGCACCATCAAATCTATCATAACCAAATGGAAAGAACATGGCACAACAGCAAACCTGCCAAGAGACGGCCACACACCAAAACTCACGGACCGGGCAAGGAGGGCATTAATCAGAGAGGCAGCACAGAGACCTAAGGTAACCTTGGAGGAGCTTCAGAGTTCCACGCAGAGACTGGAGTATATGTGCATAGGACGACAATAAGCCGTAAGCTCCATAGAGTTTGGCTTTATGGCAGAGTGGCCAGAAGAAATTCTTTGCTTTCAGCAAAAAACAAAATGGCACGTTTTAACCACTTCAGCCCCAGAAGGATTTACCCCCTTCCTGACCACAGCACTTTTTACAATTTGGCACTGCGTCGCTTTAACTGCTAATTGCAAAGTCATGCAATGCTGTACCCAAACGAAATTTGCGTCCTTTTCTTCCCACAAATAGAGCTTTCTTTTGATGGTATTTGATCTCCTCTGCCGTTTTTATTTTTTGCGTTATAAACGGAAAAAGACCAAAAATTTTGAAAAAAAATGATACTTTCTACTTTTTGTTATAAAAAAATCCAATAAACTCAATTTTAGTCATACATTTAGGCCAAAATGTATTCAGCCACATGTCTTTGGTAAAAAAATGTCAATAAGTGTATATTTATTGGTTTGCGCAAAAGTTATAGCGCCTACAAACTAGGGTACATTTTCTGGAATTTACACAGCCTTTAATTTATGACTGCCTATGTCATTTCTTGAGGTGCTAAAATGGCAGGGCAGTACAAAAACCGTCACAAATGACCCCATTTTGGAAAGTAGACACCCCAAGGAAATTGCTGAGAGGCATGTTGAGCCCATTGAATATTATTTTTTTGTCCCAAGTGATTGAATAATGACAAAAAAAAAAATTACAAAAAGTTGTCACTAAATGATATATTGCTCATACAGGC